>CM019069.1:74861483-76063469 GCA_009667805.1 Leptobrachium leishanense | reverse complement strand
TAGGAGTGGCTGAGCATCATGGGAGATGGAGTTCCAACACATTTGGAGGGCCAAAGTTGAGCATCCCTGGCCTAGAGTATCTGAACATGCAACAAACCAATGCAGATTTCTTTTTTTTTTTTTTTCTCCTGGCACATAAATCCTACCTCATAGAGTGTAATGAACAGAATGCATGTGGTCAGCATCCCATATGCCTTAATGAAAGTGAACCCTCTCTCCTGGATACAGAAGGTCAGCTCCTACAAAGGTAACTAACTTGGTTGGTTTTCTCCCCAATTCGTGGTATAAATTTTGCGCAATTTGACCATACTCTTATAAAAAAGAACGGCAAAAATGATGGTCTTCAGTCTCTTGTTTGTTTTCTTTTACAGCACGAGTGGCCCTGGTGAAATCCCGGGACATGCATTGGTCACTCCTGGCGCAGAGAGACCAACGAGATGTGAATCTTGGTTCTCTTAGGATGTTGATTGTGGCAGACGGAGCAAACCCGTGTATGTTTTCATTGCACTTTGTGTCATCCCCAAGTGTTCATACAAATATAAAAGATATATACCTGTACAGGATTTGGTATTTCTTAGGGCTGCATCGATAACACACTTTTTAAGACAGAGTACGTGTAACAATACGTTGTTATTTCCCAGGTACTCACCGATACGGAGTACCAATACTTTTATTTATGGTTATGTGACCTCTTTCCAATAAGAACAGATATATGTCCACCCGAATGGGCCTGGCAGACTGCCGTTGGCGCACTCTGCCAGCTACCCCTCGGACACCAGCCACCAAGCAAGCCCAGCGCTGGCTTCTGGTATCAGAGGTAACGGGTATCTGCACCGATACTAGTATCGGTATCTGCGCATCCCTGGTATTCGTGGGCTGGTGTACCTGACTGTCTTTGTCTCCATCTACACAGGGTCCATTTCTTCCTGCGATGCTTTTCTCAATGTCTTCCAGTGTCGAGGACTGAGGCCAGAAGTGATCTCTCCTTGTGCTAGCTCATCTGAGGCCCTGACTGTTTCCATGCGCAGGTGCTTTCTCTTTACTTCATGCTTTTTCCACACTGCTTTCATTACTTGTTTTCCTGCTCAGTAAATCTTATGTTTCTCTTTCAACCTGATTTTCAGCCTTTATTACAACGTCATGTCTTCTCCCCCCCCCCCCCCTGTTTTTATATATATTTTCTAAACCATTATTTTATTTCTTTTTGGGAGTCAGACCACCAGATATGGGAGGTGTGCCACCTGGAAAAGCAGTCCTGTCTATGAATGGCCTGAGCTACGGTGTCATCCGAGCTGACACAGAGGAAAAGCTCTCTGTGTTAACTGTTCAGGATGTTGGACAAGTCCTCCCAGGAGGTAGGAGACATTTGTTTTATTTTATACCTTAACCCCCCCCCCCTCCAATAAAGCAATGACTTATTTAAATTTATTTGCAAACTAGATGCAGTTTTGTGTCTAATGTTGAATGTAGATCAGTTGCACATTCATATTTGTTCCTTTTAGCCAGTATATGTGCGGTGAAGGTGGAAGGAGCACCATATCTGTGCAAAACTGATGAGGTGGGAGAGTTGTGTGTTTCTTCCAACTCCACAGGGGGCGCATACTATGGTCTGCAAGGAATTACAAAGAATGTCTTCGAGGTAAGATACATGATGTACTGCTGACTTTGAAAACCTTATCTCTCATCTGTTTTATTGTTATCGTGTCATGAATGTACTTTATGCTCATGTGTACAAATAAAGTATGCAGCTGCTTTTATATATATTCCTTATAGATTATCCCACTTAATTCCAATGGAGAGCCGGTGTCTAATGGCCATTTTACGAGAACTGGGTCACTAGGATTCATTGGACCTGTGAGTATATTCAGATATGATTTGTGGGGGGGGGGGGATTTATGTCATTAGCTATGTTGTGTTTTGAGAATGTATTCAGTTTTTACATTCTGTCCTCCATATGCTCGATTAGTCCTGGTTTCCTTTTTACCTAAGTTGTGCCTATTTTTTATTTTATTTTCACAGGAGCGTCTGGTTTTTGTTGTTGGAAAGGTAGATGGACAAATGTGTGTAAGTGGTCGCAGGCACAGTTGTGATGACGTGGTGGCAACAGCCTTGGCGGTGGAACCAATGAAATTTGTTTACAGAGGCAGGTGAGACTAGTTGCTTTAAATGTAGCAACAGATGCCACATATATCTAGTAACCTCTTTAAATTCATGGCATACATGTGCAAATACTCCCTCAGCTTATCCATTTACTGCCTTTGGTGTTCTTGCTAGAGGAAAGTAAATACCCATGTGGGCACATAGCTTGTTTATAGAGATATAGATTTTTTATATATATATATATCTACCCTCTGGAGCTTTGGTTCTGGCAAAGAGAAGTGGGTAGTAAACGCATCGGAAATGTGCGGGCTGGCAAATACACTCAACCACCTCTCTGCTAGGTGGAAAATGCAGGTTTGGGGGCCACTTTACCCACTTGTCATATTGTCACCTAAAAGAGAACATTTATTTTAGCGGTTTCAGCCAACTTTCACAAAGGCGAAGGATTATCCGTATGCAAATATGAGAATTTGGATGACAATACACAAAAAATATGATGGAAAAATTTCCAGATTGACTGACTGAATTGTTTCCAAAAAAAAGCTAAAAATGAATTCACTACCCGCCAGACAAAAATGGGGGTAAATACCTATCTAATGCATGGCATGTAGCGTGCTCTTAGGATTGTTGTCCCGGATTGTGGTAGGAATCCACCTGTTGAATCCTTTGCTTTTCCCCTGTCAGGATAGCTGTGTTTTCAGTTAATGTTTTACACGATGAGAGGATCGTGCTGGTGGCAGAGCAGCGCCCAGACTCCTCTGAAGAAGACAGTTTTCAGTGGATGAGCAGAGTGCTGCAGGTAAAGAAGAACTCCATTAATGACCTGCAACAAATGTGCCAAAGTCACATAACCAGCCTATTCCTTCAAAAGTCACTTCCAGACCCTCATTTCTTCCAGCCTTTTGAAAAAAGTTTATTTCTGCTGTTCCGTAGGCCATAGACAGCATTCACCAGGTTGGAGTGTATTGCCTGGCGCTGGTACCAGCTAACACTCTGCCTAAGGCACCTTTGGGAGGAATCCACATTTCTGAAACAAAACAGCACTTCTTGGAAGGCTCCCTTCATCCCTGCAATGTTCTGATGTGTCCGCACACGTGTGTAACCAACCTGCCGAAACCACGCCAGAAACAACCAGGTAAATGAATGGGGAATGTGCACACCTCCGTCCGACTGTTATCTGAAATAGCCTGTGCATAACACGATGTTGCAGAAACTGGATTTTCTTTTGTTTGGGGGGGGAAGGAAAATCCTATCATTGCAGTCATTCTCTTGTACAGTGCGGTGTGTAGATTAAGGCCCCGTTCACACCTGGGCGTTTCACAGCACGTTCCTACGTGCTGTACAACGCCCTAACAGAAATCCCATGATTTCCTATGGGGCCCGTTCACACCTGGGCGTTTTACAGCGTGTAGGAACGCGCTGTAAAACGCCCTACGCCCCAAGAAGTACAGGAGCTTCTTTGGGGCATATTACAGCGCGCTCGCGCCCATAGTCATGGACATGAACGTGCTGTTATCGGCGTTTGCATGTTTTCATTATCGAAAACGCACGTGTGAACGCTGGGTTCATACGCCAGGAAAAAATGAGCGTATGAAATACGCTCGGGTGTGAATGGGGCCTAAAACAAAATGCAGCTCATGAGTGACGTTGCTCAATGTTTCTTTCAGATGTTGGCCCCGCTTCTATGATCGTTGGTAACCTGGTAGCAGGAAAGCGGATTGCACAGGCTTGTGGGAGAGATGTGTCTCAGCTCGAGGACAATGACCAGGCACGAAAAGTAAAAGAAACATTTGTGCATCTCTCTTTATAGTTTATCTCCAATCTGCCTTTATAACTTTTTTTCTGTTCTCCTTCCAGTTTCTTTACTTAGCAGATGTTTTACAGTGGAGAGCACAAACCACTCCTGACCATCAACTTCTTGTGCTGCTAAACGCTAAGGTAACGATGTAAGCTGAAAGTGAACATCATTTGAACAGTACTCCTATTAACGAATGCAGGAGAAAGACCGAACACAACCTACTATCCTTCACTTAAAGCCGCATAAATCACTGAATTGGACTAAAACTGTAACTGTGACGTAAGCAGATCAATTTATTTCATGACAGAACAATATATATTTGTGGATTAATGGGATACTCGATTAAATAGTTCCCCTTTCTTAAGTCATTTGGGCAAATGCTGCTGACAGCCTCTGCCTAATTATTATTTAACCCTTTCGCTGCGGTGGACGCGCTCAGCGATCGCCCTCCCGATCGCCGGGGTCCTGCGGCTGAAGGCGGGCATGGTTTGGAAGGACACAGCCTGCCCTTCCAAACCATGCCTGCCTTTAACCCCATTGGGTGCCGGTTCACGATTCGGTGCCGAAAAGCGCCGAATCGTGATAATCTCCCGGAGCTGGCCGACATCTTGGATGTCGGCCAAGCTTCCGGGAATGACGCCAGTCCTGGAGTTAACCCCTAACTGCCACCAATGTTGGAGATAGGGGGTTCATTGGAACCCCCTATCTCCCGATCCGTGGCAGCTAGTGGTTAATGTTTGGTACTGTTGGATCGGCCAGAGCATGGCCTATCCAACAATATCAAACATGAGCATGTAAAAAAAATTTTTTAAAAAAATATTTAAAAAAAATTTTTTTGGGTTTGTTAATGCAGCAATATTGTTCCCATTTCAGTTATAATGTGAACAATGATGCTGCACTAACGATTTTTGTATGCAGTGCGTTTGTTAAAAATCGCATAATTTTCCCCCCAAAAAAATGTAACGAGACCCCATTTCTAATTTTTTTAACAAGCGCAACTCATACAAAATATAACTGCAATTGCTCGCATGTTAAAATGTGCGAAAAAACACTTTACACGTTGTAAATTATTGAAAATTCATATTTTATTGCATTTTTTGTTATAATATACAGACTGGACATGACGTATACATATAATAATGACATATTATGAATCTGCCGAGTCTGCCGGAAAGAACGATATATAATATGTCTGGGTCATATACTAAAATGAGCCTTCAAAACACGTTTAAACATAATGAGCAAAACCGGTAAAAATGAGCTCAGCACAGAGGCGTGAAATGCCTCAGCGAAAGGGTTAAACGTATGATTTTTATTTATGGGGGGTTTACTCCTCTTTTTCCCTAGGCTCACGCTGCTCCTCTTCAGCTCATGGACATCCAAACCTGGAAATCCCTGAAACTTTACTAAGCAATTTGTGCTTCTACGCTGGTGTCATTAAAGTAGTCAGGAGGAATAGAGTGTTCATTTAGTTTGTATCAAACAGGCTCTTAAATAATTGGACTTGTGGAAAATAACCTCATGAGGGCAACATCTTGGCTGTATGCCTAATAGTCTTGTGACTACGTCTGTATATTATACAGATTTCTTTATAAAGGATTACCCGAGGGTGTGGCGAGGCTCAATATTATGCCTCCTAACTGAGCCATTGGCCAAATGCATTGAGATATTGGTGGGAGTTGAGTCCAGAAAATCCAGGACCTGGAGATCAGTGCATGCTGCTGTGTGGGGCTAAATCCCTGCACTTGGAAAGCGGAGTCAGTCTTCTGGAGAGGATGAGGGCATTCGGGTCACTGACCGCTCACGTTGCTTTGAGTGGTCACAGTGCACAGAGTGTACTTTTTTTCACTGCATTTATTATTATCATTTATATAGCGCCAACAGTTTCTGCAGCACTTTACAATAACCAAAGGGAACGAAATACATATAAAAGGACATAGGATGGAAACAAGAGGTGTAGAGGGCCCTGCTCATAGGAGCTTACAGTATAGAGGGATTGGGGTTGAGGAAGACGAGAGGAATTGCACTAGATAGCAGGATCATTAGTGCCAGTGGTTTGGGAATGGTGGGTCAATAGAAGCGGCTTCAATAAAGTGTGAGTAGGTGAGCAGAGGGATGAGTTGCATCAGTGATGGGGTACACTAATCAGAAGAGATGGGTTTTGAGGGATTTCTTGAAGGCCTGAAGGTCAGGGGAGACTTTGATAGGGCGAGGCAAGTCATTCCACAGGACTGGTGCTGCGAGAGTTGGCCGTGTGTGTGTAGACTGATGACAAGTAGAGATCACCTGCTGAAAGGAGTTGTCTAGATGGGATGTGCTTGCGGAGTAAGGAAGACCTGTAGGGAGTTATTGAGTGATTTGAATGTGAGCATCAGTATTTTAAACTGTATCCTGAAACGTACAGGAAGCCAATGGAGGGACCGGCAGAGTGGGGAAGTATGTGAGGTGCGTTTAGTGAAAAAAATAAGCCTGGCCCCTGCATTCATTACAGATTGCAAAGGGGTGATATGGGAGTTGGGGAGGCCAATAAGGAGCGAGTTGCAGTAGTCAAGTCGTGAAATGACAAGAGCATGATTTCAGTTTGTAATCTACACGCTTTTATTTATGTAAAGTTTTCTTCATATGATGGTACCTGTTTTAGCTCTCCATGTGAAGATTTCTGACCTAGTACCTATTGTAACGTCTACTTCCCTCATTCACAGGGAACAGTTTCCAGTTCTGCATCGTGTTTGCAGCTGCATAAAAAAGCTGAACGTGTAGCTGCCGGTTTGATGGAGAAAGCCCGTCTAAGTGTTGGGGATCATGTAGCTTTGGTATACCCTCCAGGTGAACAAAGTAACTGTACAATACTGTCTTTTGCAATCCATAAGACTGTCGCATGTCGGCTTTGGAAGGAACCTGGAGCTGCCCTTTGCTGTGTTGAAATTGGGGAATTTTCGTATTCCATGACGGAAAGTTCTAATTTTAATGAGGACTCAGCGAGTATTTTGCCATCTCTTTCTTTACTTTCTTCATAGCAGCAAAGAGTTAACAATATGAAAAAACAAACTTCCCCCACAACAGGGGATGAACACACCCCACACCCTCTCCCAGCCAATCAATACAGTCCCGCCCAGAGATGGACCACTCCTCTTTCTTTGCAATTCAGAAGTCAGAATCTCCAGGACGAGACGCAGCTACCCAACGGGGAAGCATAGAAGCCAAACACGGCCGGGCGTGGGGAGGCCATAAAGAACCCAATCAAGGCAAGAGGATCAGCGCGAAGCTGAAAAGAGAAACAAACAAACACGGGGCTGAGGTTAGAACCGAGCCATCAACAGCGTGCAACGCAAGCGCACAGCGACAAAACACAGGACATCGCAAAGGAGAATAAGTTTATTCAGGAACATGCGCGCACAATCGGCGCGGAGGACAACGCAATAGCGCAGGCGCGCGCAGTAAATAAGACACGGACAACCAAAGCAAGGTTTATTGAGTAATCAAAAGATAAACAAAAGGGAGGGAATCCGGGGGGGAAAATACTCGCCTCCGAGTCCTTATTAAAATTAGAACTTTCCGTCATGGAATAGGAAAATTCCCCAATTTTACCACAGGACTCGGAGGCACCTATTTTGATCAATAACAGTCTCCGTCCAGTGTCGCATGGGACGTATACAGAAAAGGCGAGCAGTAGACTCCCTTGACCAATCAGCAGAGAGCATAATGTCCTCTAGTTTACAACCAGCAGCCACCGCCGAGGAGGCCATGCGGCACGGACTAAATGGGCCCCAAAGGAGGCGGTATCCACCCCAGTCAGACCCAGTAACCAGCGCACCCATCGCGCCAAGGTCGACGAGGACACGGGGCGATGAGCGCGGAGAAACAGCTCCAGCACGGAACCCCACCAGGCGGTTCTCGTAGACCCTAAGGCATCGAACCGGGCACAACAAAGGACGATTAGGATGGGAAAAAAACGGAAGAAATGGAGGTCTTAGTACGTCTAGTCACTTCGAAAACAACACCATCTGGTCCGAAGGAACGAGAAGGATAGTCCAGAGCCCGGACAACGCCGACACACTTACAGGAGAGCAAGCGGAACAGCATCACCAGTTTCGCCCTGCCGCAGGGACAGATCCCCATTGTCCGGCCAGGCCTCCAGGAAACGCAGTACCAGGGTAACATCCCACGCCATGGAGTACTGAGGATGGGGGGGGGGTCGTTCGAAACGAGCCCCCCGCAGTAGACGGCAGACCAAAGGGTGCTGCCTCAAAGCCACACCTGCGAAACCCACATGTCCAGCGGAAAGTGCCAAGAGGTAGACATTCAGTGTGCGGAAAGCCTGACCAGAGTCAAAGACGTCAGGAAATCCAAGACAGAGCTCAGAGAGGCTGAAACGGGATCCTGACTCCGTCCCACACACCAAGCAGACCACCTGACCCAGGCAGACCTATATGCTTCCCGGGGGCCCACGCTTATAACAGTAGTTCCCCAGCCCGGCCCGAAATTTCTTGGCTGTGCCAGGCAAACCGGAAACCAGCCACGCTAGCAGGTCCAGGCTGCCGTCCGACACCAGGGGGTGAGGTACATCCTCCGCGTCCCGTAGGAGATCCAGTCGTCGTGGTAGCATCCTGGGAACGTCAATCGCGATCTCCAGAAGGGCCGGGAACCACGGTTGAGCCGTCCAGAACAGAGTAATCAAGACCAGCGCCGCCATCTGATTCCTGACCTGCATCACTTGTCCGAGCAATCAGGGCGAACGGGGGGAATGCTTAGTGGCGCGCCCGGGACCAATCTTGTAGGAACGCATCCGCGCCCAATGCATCCGGGTCCAGTCTCCAGCTGAAGAACTCCTGTAGATGAGCGTTCAACCTCGAGGCAAACAAATCCCATCGAAGAGGTCCCCAGAGCGAGCGAATGTCCTCGAACACTGAAGGCGGTATCCGCCAGTCTCCAGGGTCCGCCAGGTGATGAGAATTCCAGTCGGCGACTTGATTTGGAGAGCCCTGAAATAAACTGGGTCTGAACCCAGAGACCGTGTTGTAGACAATACTCCCAAAAGTCATCGCCATGAGCGATAGAAGTTCCGATCGGGGACCCCCCATGGCGTTGATATAACGCACCGCCGGGAAGTTGTCCAGTCCCAGGAGGATCTGGCGATGCGAGGAGTCCCTCGTGAATCATCGAACCGCGAACAGACCCGCCAAAAGTTCCAATATGTTGATGTGACGGGTCTGTTCCGCGGGAGACCACCGGCCCCCCGTCTCCGCACCTTTGCAGTGGGCTCCCCATCCGAGGCCACTGGCATCGGAATCGATGGTGAGAGTCGGGGAAGGGGGAAACAATTGCTTGCTGTTTCGCGACGTCATCTGGGAGTGCCACCATGACCGGTCCAACCTGGCGTCCTCGGTCAGGAATACCGTATCCGAGTAATCCAAACCCGCCTGGAGCGAACGGGCCTTCAGGCGCTGGAGGGCCCGATAATGGAGAGGAGCCGGAACTATCGCCAGATGCGCCTTCTCCAGAAGGCCGATGACCCTGGCCAGCATCCTCAGAGTAGGCGCTGAGTGTCGTCGGAGGAGAGCGGAAGTTTCCTTGCGGATGTCCCGAATCTTGGAGGAAGGAACAACAGGTCGCGGGAGTCCAGGAGAAAGCCCAGGAACTCGATGCGGTGTGTCGGAACCAACAGGGATTTTCCCACGTTGATCAGGAACCCCAGTTCCTGAAGGAGGGATATCGTCCATCAAAGGTGCAGCAGGAGCTGGACATCAGGAGGATGTCGTCCAAGTATATTATGAGGCGGACACCTCTGGCCCGCAGTGAAGCGATCACCGGCTTCAACAGCTTCATGAAGCACCACGGTGCCGGCGAGAGGCCGAACGGCAGGCAAGTGAATCGCTACACTCGATCTTGCCACATGAACCTGAGGAAATCCCTGTGGGATGAGCAGACCGGCAGATAGGCGTCCTTCAGGTCCAGTTTGGCCAACCAGTCGTCTCTCAGGAGGACGTGACGCAACGTGTGAATGCCCTCCATCTTGAAGTGCCGGTAGGTGACCGATAGGTTCAATTCCCTTAAATTGATGACCAGGCGGGAGCCCCCTGCCTTTCTTGGCGACCAGAAACAAGGTGCTGAGAAAGCCCCCCGAAGACGGGGGGGGCCAGTTCTATTGCCCCTTTGGCGAACAGGTTCCGAATCTCCGCCTGCACCAGCAAGTCTTGCGCGTGCGCAAAGTGGAGCAGCGCGGGGGTTCGTGTCTGTGTAGGCGTGTCCACAAAGTCTATGGAGAAACCCCGTATTGTGGCCAGGACCCACGCATCGGTAATGAGGCGCGCCCAAGCGAGCGCAAAATTGGTCAGTCGGCCCCCGACCCTCTCCCCCGAATGAGCGATAATCTGAAAGGGGCTCACCTGATGACCTCCTGTAGGAGGAGGATCTGCCTCCTCTGTAGGTTCCGCCGCGCCAGGGTCTGGCTCTGGATGGGAAGAAGCAAGAACCGTAGCTGGGGTTGTCGGCAGCATAGCGGGCTGAATCGAAGGAGGAGCCTGACGAGTGGGAGGGGCCCGCGCGGCCGGTAGAGCGACCTCTGCCGGCCCTGCGAGAGACCCATCCCGGGAACACTCTATTCATCGTGGCCTCTGCCTTGTCCAACATGGAGAAGGATCCCACATAAGTGTTAAGCTTTTTTGCAAAAGGTTCGCCAAAGAGCTGGCCGTCGGCCTTGGCTCCCAGGTCGGTGGCGGCCATGTGGGTCAAGTTGGTATCCATCTTTAGCAGGATAGTTTTCCTGCGCTATGACGCTATCGCAGCATTTGCATTCCCTAGTAGGCAAAGAGAGCGTTGTAGCCACTCCTCAATCTCTGAGGGGTCTAGCGGGGTATCAGACAATTTGGCATGAGTGACAATATCCAGGGCCTTTACCAGAGGGCCAGCTGTGTCAAGTAATTTATCCTGACATGTCTTCATGGTGAAATCTATGCCCTGACCAACCTTTGTTGGCGACAAATTGTTGGAAGGCCTCATCCACCTCAGGGGTGATGCACGTCTTGCCAGCAGTGGTGGGCCGAGGGCATTCAGCCCGCAGGTTAAATCTGGTTTCCTTATCAAGAGGGCAGCGCATAACGCTGTCGACCCAGCATTCAACATGGGGCTGAGGGGACCAAGCAGTGGAGCTTGGGTGGGAAATCTCACCGGGGTTAAACATGGGATTTCCCGCTGGGTCATAAATTGTATCCCCAACCTGCTTATGGCCAATAGAATATGGCTCCACCATAAGGTCCTCATCATGGACCGGGGTGTATAAGGTAATGGAGTCATCTCCGTCATCGCCCTCAGGATCACCTTCCCCTGCATTTGCCCCTCTTGGGACGAGACTCCAGGCGGCCGCCTTAGGTCTCTTAATCTTGGCCGCATTGATTGCCCCGCGGTCAGGGGCTCTTTTGCGAGAATCCGGCTCGCGAATCAGTAAAGGCAGGCCAGGGGGTCTAAAACCCTCCGAGGGGAGGCGTTCTGTGATTGCTGCTGAGGTTGGGAAGGTTCGTGTGCCTGGGCTATATTTCCCTGCAATACCGCAGAGCATGAGGCTACCTGTGGGGGCATTTGTAGTGCATTGACAGCCTCATCCATGGAGCGCCTGAAGGAGTAATGGAGGTCTGCGACAGCCGCTGAGACGGACTCCGTGATGGAGGATCTGAGGGAAGCTTCAAGGGCCGCGAATTTCACGGAGTTCCCTGACTTTTTATGTTTGCGAGGGGGGGGGGGGGAGAAGGGGTAGTCCCCCTCAGATATGGGCGCCCTGTGCCTAGAACTTCCCTCCGACCTGGAGCCCCGGGTGGGGGAAGGAGACGGGCTGCGGTGGGATTTGGACATCTTACTTGGTAATTCAACCCGGGATCATAATGGGAAATGGCGCTGCGCGCGCAGGAAGTGGGCGTGTCCTAGCGCGTGAGAGGAACACCGAGCTGCCTCGCGCGGGAAACGCCACGGTCAGAGTGCTAAAAACACACGCTGCGGTAAAGGGCTAAGTTCTGCGCGGACGAAAGATCTGAGCGGGGCAAAAAGGAAAATGCGAACGCTGGATCTGACCGTGAGAACAGTGGTCTCCAAGTCAGATCCGGTGGGAACACCGACCCCCGCGGCTATAGCCGGAGGGTAGCGGCGTCCCAAACGAGCAAACGCTAACAGCAAACAAAAAAGCACGAAATCACTGCAATTAAACACATATAAAATACAAAAACTTAGAATTTTGTGCAGAGCACAATAAAACCATACTTATCTGCCAGAAGAGCAGCAAAGAAAGGAGTGGTCTATCTCTGGGCGGGACTGTATTGATTGGCTGGAAAAGGGTGTGGGTGTGGTTCATCCCCTGTTGTGGGCGTAGTTTGTTTTTTTATATTGCTAACTCTTTGCTGCTATGAATAAAGTAAAGAAAGAGATGGCAAAATAGGAGCCTCCGAGTCCTGTGGTAAAATGATTCTAAAATCTGTCATTAAGACGGCTGCCAGGTGACCTGTTCATCCTGAGATGCTTGCTGGTTTTGTTCCCTCAGGAATCGATCTGATTGCTACATTTTTTGGCTGCCTTTATGCTGGCTGTATACCCATCACAGTTCGACCACCTCACCCGCAAAACCTCACAACCACTCTGCCTACAGTGAAAATGATTGTTGAAGTAAGTATTCTTTCGAGCCCTATTGAGCATATCCTGTCGCCTCCGGTTTCTTCTTGAGGTATACCGTGTTTATGTGCAATACAGTGTAGTCTCTGTGCATTTCTGTTCCTCTAAACTCTTGTTGCGCTGCTTTACCTTCATCCTGTGCTGAGGCCGTGATGTCTGTTATTTCTATGTGCAGGTCAGTAAATCATCATGTATCCTTACCACACAAGCAATAATGCGACTACTCAAGTCCAAGGAAGCTGCTGCAGCTGTAGACATCAAAACATGGCCAACCATTCTGGACACTGGTGAGCAGTGTACACTAGGCCTATACTGGTTAGATCTCGGGTCACTCGATTAGCTTGGTAAATACTTTAAATATCCTATGTAAGTACATGACTCAAAGGGTTTACATCTTATTGAAGCTTAAGCAAACTCCAGGATTTAGAAGTAATATATACAGTGTGTGTATATATATATATATATATATATATCTCCATCTCTGATCTTTGAGCTAAGTGCCGCAGAGAAGGCGTTACAAATCACACGAGCAGTGGAAACTTTGTCATATCGTACCATTGTTGGACAATGTTTGTTTTGGATGTGACTCAGTCAATGTTTCAGAATACGTGTTCGACTCTTTGTAGTCTTGTGGCTTTTCCCCTTACTTTAAAAATACACTCGTATAGTTGGTTAACTGTGTGTTTGTGATTTGTTTCCGCAGAAGACATGCCCAAAAAGAAGATCTCTCATGTCTTCAGGCCACCCTCGCCTGAGACGCTTGCTTACTTGGATTTCAGTGTATCAACCACAGGGATACTAGCAGGAGTGAAGGTCTGATATTTACAAGCTAAGACTTGCTCTTGTTTGAGTTGATTATTTTTTTGTGTGGCTGGTGTTAGTGTCTCACAACTTATCAACAAATATGTCTCTCTACCTTCAATGAAGTTGAACTTTCAACTCTGTTCTTTCATGAGATGTTTAAACACTCGTCTTAGAGGTGGTTTCCTTTCTCCTACAGATGTCTCATTCTGCCTGCAGTGCCTTATGTCGATCCATCAAGCTGCAGTGTGAGCTGTATCCCTCTCGACAGATTGCCATATGCTTGGATCCATATTGTGGCTTGGGTTTTGCGCTCTGGTGCCTCTGCAGGTAATTTAATTTTTTTCCTTTTTTTTTGTGGTTTTCCCCTGCCCTTGTACTTTACGATCACATGATGTCAATGTGCTGTTCTCTCCACAGTGTATACTCTGGGCATCAGTCCATTCTCGTTCCACCCCTAGAGTTGGAGACAAATGCATCTCTCTGGCTGAGCGCTGTCAGTCAGTACAAAGTGCGAGTGACTTTCTGTTCCTATTCAGTCATGGAAATGTGCACGCGAGGCCTGGGGACCCAAACCGGCACTCTTCGGGTAAGCACCCCATTGATTCCTGACTTTCCTTCTGTGTTGTTATTCCCAGCTTCCTATCGTCGTTTTGTTTCCTTTCACTATACGCCGGCGTTGAGATTAATATTCTTCGCCATCCCAGCACACTGTTTTGTGATTTCATCATTCTATTAGTTTAATAAACTTTCCCTATTATTGGTCCTGACTCACTTCCCATTCGTTCTCCTTTCCTCTCCCTCCACCACTGGTTCCCTGATCCCAGTCACGAGGTGTAAATTTGTCCTGTGTACGTACATGCATGGTGGTAGCGGAGGAGCGGCCGCGCATCGCTCTCTCTCAGTCCTTCTCAAAGTTGTTCAAGGATCTAGGACTGTCCACGAGAGCCGTCAGCACCACCTTTGGATGCCGTGTCAATGTAGCAATCTGTTTACAGGTGAGTGTGTAACATGGCTTTAGAGGGGTTCCCTGTGCGTAGACCTGTTTCCATGTGAGTTCATGTTATCCCTGCATATTCAGAACTGGCCCCCTTTTTTCTCCCCACTCTAAGTTTTCTTCCCGCTCTTGCTTTCATTCTGGTTAGTATCTTATTACTTCTTGTGGTTCCTCTTTCAGCCCAACAGACTGGGCAAGCTTGCTGATCAGGTATGGTGCCTGCATGTGTGTGTGCTGACATGCTAACCGAAGCGTGCTTTGCTCTTAATACAGCTGGGCAGTGCAGCAGAGGTGTATGTCAGTGAATGAAAGACTGGGATTGGGTGCAAGGTAGGCTCAAAGGAAATTGCAGTGGGACACTTTTTGTAGAACAGAATTGGATGTAGACCTATCATTTTATATGATGGCTGAATACTGCGCGGGGCTAGAGTGAGATCTCATCCTTTTGTAGTGCAGGGCCCCACACTTATGCTTGTTTACGTTCTGCTTATCACATGCATGGCTTCCCAGTTAAGAGTCCAACCATAGTACATCTAGCAATGAAAATAAACCTTTTTTTTTTCTTCTATTTTAGGGCACTGCCGGCCCCGACCCAACCACTGTGTATGTAGATATGCGAGCACTGCGCCATGACAGGTAAATGTACATTTCACAGCATCTTCCTGCCTCTGCTTTATTCTTCTGCACTAAGTATTAGGGATGCACCGATACTAGTATCGGGGCCGATATTGCCGTTTGCACGAGTACTTGTTACTCGTGCAAACGGCCCGATACATCCCGCCGATACCGGAAGCCGGCGCTGGGCCGGCTTGCCGGTATCCGCGGGGCTGGGGAAGCTGGCCGCGTGCATGAAAAGCACGCGGCCAGCGTTCCCCTCCGGCGCGCCAAATACTCACCCTTCCTGAAGATCCGGTCGCTGGCAGTGATGCGTTCCCACGGCCACTGGGCGCTCCTGTGACGCTGCCTCTCGGCTGAGCAGCGTCACAGATGCGCCCGGCAGCCACGTGACCGCATCACTGCCCAGAGACCGGAACTTCAGGAAGGGTGAGTATTTGGCGCGCCGGAGGGGAACGCTGGCCGCGTGCTTTTCATGCACGCGGCCAGCTTCCCCAGCCCCGCGGATACCGGCAAGCCGGCCCAGCGCCGCTTCCGGTATCCGCGGGGCTGGGGAAGCTGGCCGCGTGCATGAAAAGCACGCGGCCAGCGTTCCCCTCCGGCGCGCCAAATACTCACCCTTCCTGAAGATCGGTCGCTGGGCAGTGATGCGTTCCCACGGCCACTGGGCGCTCCTGTGACGCTGCCTCTCGGCTGGAGGCAGCGTCACAGATGCGCCCGGCAGCCACGTGACCGCATCACTGCCCAGAGACCGGAACTTCAGGAAGGGTGAGTATTTGGCGCGCCGGAGGGGAACGCTGGCCGCGTGCTTTACATGCACGCGACCAGCTTCCCCAGCGTTCGAGCTGGGGGTAAATCCATGAGACCTGGGGGCCAATCCATGAGACCTGGGGGACATATCCATGTGAGCTGGGGGCAAATCCATGTGACCTGGGGGCAAATCCATGAGACCTGGGGGCAAATCCATGAGACCTGGGGCAAATCCATGAGACCTGGGGCAAATCCATGTGAGCTGCGGTCAATCTCATATAAATTTTTATATGAGGTCTGTTCCTATTGGAAAGCGTCACATGACATTAAATAAAAGTATCGGTACTCGGTATCGGTGAGTACTTTTAAAAAGTATCGGTACTCGGTCTTAAAAAAGTGGTATCGGTGCATCCCTACTAAGTATCATCTTTCTGTTTCAGGGTGCGTTTGGTGGAGAGGGGTTCTCCGCACAGTCTTCCGTTAATGGAGTCTGGGAAGGTAATGGTTCTGTTGGATTTTGATCATAGGATTTCATTTGCACACATTGTTGGAATATTTCAGAAGTGATGTTTACAGTGGAATGATTTCTGAACTCCCTTTTGTTGACACTTTGCGATGTTATCAAACAAACAACACCACCGGTATCCCATACCCAGGCTTTCAGGTTTATTGGCCAGGGCTAACTATAAACAAACGGCTCGTTTGTAACCAAGCCATTACATTAAAACCCATACCAGCCCTCTTAGTTTATATAAAATACTTAAATATCGTGAAAACAAAATGTAAACCATACAGAGAAGGACCAGGCTGAATGTATTTCCTGCTAAACTAAATATTTATTTTTTTCCATAGATACTCCCTGGTGTGAAAGTCATCATTGCACATACGGAGACCAAAGGACCCCTTGGTGACTCTCATTTAGGGGAGGTACGTGAGTAGGGCCAAAGCATCTAATACAATCTGAAACTATTTGGCACCCAAGGCAGATGCTCCCTTTTGCACCCCCACCCCCGAGCAAAAATGCAGTTCAATGATCCACCTCAACGAGGTGTATCACAGAGCTGCACAGCAATAAAATTCACGCACATCCACAACGCATGTTACTGTGAGGTTTATTGATGTGCAGCTGTGATACGCTCATACACACTACACATTACTGGATCAGAGCTGCACAGCAATAAAACTCACACACACTGCACAGTACTGTGTCACAGAGCTCCACAGCAATAAAACACTTTCATACAGGATTCCTTCACCAGCTATTCACACTGTACACACGGACACTCCACTCTTACAGCACACTAAACACCCTCACACAGCACCTACAAATGTATCATACACCCCTTGACACTGCACACACAGACACACACACACCATTGAGGTCTCCTCCTGCAGCCCTGCTCCTCTCACTCCTCTTCCTCCAATGCGGGGACAGGAAGTGGAGGAGTCAGACTGTCAGTGTCTGCGGTGTCACATTATTTGGATGTTATTTCTGGCATGCAGGTGTTTTGGAGCAATCTTGAGTATTTATCATCCGCACTAGAATCCCTACACACACCTGCATCGTCAAAAGCTAGTTACCCTCAGTGAAGACCAATCATGTGTCTAGTGTACTCCACTCTTTTTATCCTTCAGGTTTGGGTCAGCAGCCCACACAATGCTAATGGCTATTATACGGTGTATGGAGAAGAGGCTTTACACGCTGATCATTTCAATGCCCGGCTCAGCTTTGGGGACACGCAGACTGTGTGGTCACGCACAGGATACCTTGGATTTCTCCGTAGGACAGAGCTTACAGATGCCAGTGGAGGTAAGCGTGGACAATTGCGTTCCATCTATCATGTCGGAAAGATTAATTCATGGACTGAAGTGATCTATTGGCTACTACGGACTGTTTTCACAGAGCGACACGATGCCTTGTACGTGGTAGGATCCCTTGATGAGACATTGGAGTTACGGGGTATGAGATATCATCCCATTGACATAGAAACATCAGTGATTCGCTCACACAAAAACATTGCTGAATGGTGAGTGCACAGTTTTTGTAGGGTGTTAATTGTTGATGTGGTAACCAGATGGAGAATATTCACATGCCGTCTGAATAAGATTTAATATATAGGGAGTACCATTTACACAAAAAGGGCCAAATTTTTGCACTAACAGTTAAAACGGCTATACAGTTCAAGGACCTATATTAAAGTGCAACCGCGAGCAGTGCACGAGCAATATTCATAAAGTGCAGATGCTCGTGCACTGCTCACGGTCACACTTTAATATAGGTCCCTGAACTGTATAGCTGTTTTAACTATTAGTGCATAGTTGACCCATTTTTGGCCGCGCATAATCCCACCAGCTAATTCAGCAACTGGACTCGCAATTTCCTATTGCGCCACTAGGACCCCCCCCCCCCCCTGCTTTTTCTGTGTCTCGATTGTAACGTAGCACATTTGGTCAAGAGTTTGTGCATTCTCCTTGTTGGCTGTATAACGTAAATACATCACCTATATCACTTACTAGCGCCTCCGCTTATACAATAGTCTTATTCAGACAGCATGTGAATAATCTATAGGGAGGACCATTTACTCTTTTGCTCCATAACTACTTCTCCAACCGCTGTCTATGTGCAGACATTCAGAGGAACAGATCTCTTAATACGGGGTTGTATTACAAATGGGGTTTTGAGGCCGTGTCTTTTGACTTTAGCTATAATGCAATGTCTGGATGCATCTGTCTTTTCAGCGCTGTCTTCACATGGACAAACCTGTTGGTGGTCGTACTGGAGCTTGACGGCCCTGAGCATGAAGCGTTGGACTTGGTGGCACTGGTTACAAATGTGGTGCTGGAAGAGCATTACTTGATCGTGGGAGTCGTCGTAATTGTGGACCCTGGCGTTATTCCCATCAACTCGCGTGGAGAAAAGCAGCGTATGCATTTGAGAGATGGTTTCCTGGCTGACCAGCTGGATCCTATTTACGTGGCATACAACATGTGAATTGCAAGCAGTTGCTTCATGCCTTACAAACTGGGTAACATGGGAGTGAAACCTAGCTGGGGAATGACGCTACTTACTACTTCCATTCGTAGAGGTGCTGTAATGCTGCTGTCTTCCTTTCCACGCAATGTTATCTTCCTCCAGATGACCACAGATGCAGGGAGGATCATCTTGTTTCCATGAACCTCATAGAAGCCGAATGTATCTAGTGACGTTTTTACCTCTTATTGTGACACTGGATGTAGCACTCCTCACAACCCATTCCAACTGCTGCTCTTTCTGTGCATTATGATATGTTTTGCCTCCTGTGTTGTCGCCTTACAGAGCCCAAATTCATGCAATAATGTGAATCTTTGGACCTCCTGAAGCTGAGCACATTATAAATATATATTTTATACATGGGGGGGGGGGGCTTTCGCTGAGCCACGTTGGACTTTTCCAAAGTGTGGATGTTCACCAGCCCCGAGTGAGCTGCTGCTTCACGTCTCCTCAGTGAACTGAATGTAATTATGTACAGAAGCTGTGTAATTTATTTAATGCATCACACTAAAGGACATTCCTGTTTTTTTGTTCTGAAAGAAAGGACAGTACCACTTCAATTTTAAACACTGTAGTTTTATAGAAAAGCCGTGAAAATGCATCGAACACTCTGGAGCCTGATAATGATACATGTGATATTACGAAAAGGACAAAAAGCACATTAAACATTTTTAAATAAATAACTCGGGTGTTTTGTATTGGTGGGTGCGGGATCAGTCAGCAGATTAAAATATTTAAGCTCCTTTTAAATAGACAGAGTCTTTGACATGCATTGCATAAAATGAACATTTGCTTACTGCAAAGAAAACAGTCTTGTGCAATTACTCCTGGAACAAGATTCACCTCCACATTGGGAATTCCTTGTGTCCAACCTGAAAGGAAGAAGCAGAATAGGAACAGTGGCCTTAATCATGTCTGAGGTTGGGTGTCCGAGTATACTTACTTCATGGGGTGTATTATATCCTGCAGCCGTGATCTTCCAGCTCAAAGTGACAGACATATGGCGCCTCCATATAATGTTTCTTTGTAACAAAGCAGAACCATTTATTCTGTCCCCGCTCTTTACGTGTAGGGGGTCATCTAGCATGAAAAGAGTATGTTTCCAGTGAGTGAGTCTGAAAAAGGAATACATACTGTTAGCCTTTTTTTTTTTCTTCTCCATGCTTTTACTCCCTTCACTGCTGAGCCATTTCAAGTCTTAAAAAAACGTTATTTTTATTATGCTTTTTTTTTACTTTATATATGGTCATGTTTGATATCATTGGAAAGGCCATGCTCTGGCAACAGTCGGGAGATATCGGGGTTCAAAGGAACACCCTATCTTTCCTTAGTCAATGAGGACGTTCCCCACACGTCCTCAGCAGTGAATGGGTTAAGGACCACTGACATACAGTCATGGCCAAAATTGTTGGCACCCCAGACATTTTTCCAGAAAATCAAGTAACACATGTTTTGCTATACACATGTTTATTCCCTTTGTGTGTATTGGAACAAAACAAAAAAAAGGGAGGGAAAAAAAGCAAATTGGACATGTCACACAAAACTCCAAAAATGGGCTGGACAAACTTCTTGGCACCCTTTTCAAAATTGTGGATAAATAAGATTGTTTCAAGCATGTGATGCTCCTGTAAACTGACCTGGGCAAGTAACAGGTGTGGGCAATATAAAAACACACCTGAAAGCAGATAAAAAGGACAGAAGTTCACTTAGTCTTTGCATTGTGTCTGTGTGCCACACTAAGCATGGACAACAGAAAGAGGGAGAGCACTGTCTGAGGACTTGAACCAAAATTGTGGAAAAATATCAACAATCTCAAGGTTACAAGTCCATCTCCAGAGATGTAGATTTGCCTTTGTCCACAGTGCGCAACATTATCAAGAAGTTTGCAACCCATGGCACTGTAGCTAATCTCTCTGGGCGTGGACGGAAGAGAAAAATTGAAAGGTTGCAACGCAGGATAGTCCAGATGGTGGATAAGCGCCCCCAAACAAGTTCCGAAGAAAATCAGGCTGGCCTGCAGGCTCAGGGAGCATCAGTGTCAGTGCGAACTATCCGTCGACATTTAAATTAAATGAAACGCTATGGCAGGAGACCCAGGAGGACGCCACTGTTGACACCGAGACATAAAAAAGCAAGACTACAGTTTGCCAAAATCCTTCTGGTAAAACGTCTTGTGGACAGATGAGACCAAGATAGAGCTTTTTGGTAAAGCACATCATTCTACTGTTTACCAAAAACGTAATGAGGCCTACAAAGAAAAGAACACCGTACCTACAGTGAAATATGGTGGAGGTTCAATGATGTTTTGGGGTTGTTTTTCTGGCACTGGGTGCCTTGAATATGTGCAAGGCATCCATGAAATCTCAGGATTACCAAAGGATTTTGGGTCGCACTGTAGAGAGCCCAGTGTCAGAAAGCTGGGTTTGCGTCTGAGATCTTGGGTCTTCCAACAGGACAATGACCCCAAACATACGTCAAAAAGCACCCAGAAATGGATGGCAACAAAGCGCTGGAGAGTTCTGAAGTGGCCAGCAATGAGTCCAGATCTAAATCCCATTGAACACCTGTGGAGAGATCTTAAAATTGCTGTTGGGAAAAGGCGCCCTTTCAAGAAGAGAGACCTGGAGCAGTTTGCAAAGGAAGAGTGGTCTAAAATTCCGGGTGAGAGGTGTAAGAAGCTTATGGTTATAGGAAGTGACTGATTTCAGTTATTTTTTCCCAAGGGTGTGCAACCAAATATTAAGTTAAGGGTGCCAATAATTTTGTCCAGCCCATTTTTGGAGTTTTGTGTGACATTGTCCAATTTGCTTTTTTCCCCTCCCTTTTTTTGTTTCAATACACACAAAGGGAATAAACGTGTATAGCAAAACATGTGTTACTGCAATACTTTTCTGTGAGAAATACTAGATTTTATGGAAAAATGTCTGGGGTGCCAACAATTTCGACCATGACTGTATATCCTTGGTCCTTAAGGGGACTTTTCCCCACGATGTACTAGGTACCACATGGTCCTTTATCTCCTTCCCCTCCCTCCCTATACTCCCCTCTCTGGCCGGGCTCCAATGCTGGAATGACTTCTCTGAAGTCTGCCCAGTGTTTTTATAGGTCCCAGCTGTCACAATAGCGTCACTTTCAGTCTGCCCTGCTGCTGCAGGGGGAACCTAAAAGGGGAGGGTGGTCTGACGCCTCTCCCTCCCAAACTGCTGAAGCTACAAAAAAAGGTACCTGATCAAGGCCTTTCCAAATGATGCCAAACATGACCAGCAGGATTATTCAGAGAAAGGTGAAACTCGAACTTTTGGAGAAGTGAAAATTGAGGTCAAAATAGCCAAACCAGAAAAATTCTCCCATTTATCTTACTTTCCAAATCAGCTATTTTGACCTATAATTTTCACTTCTCCAAAAGTTCTCCAGAGTTTCACCTTTACATTAAAACCTACAGGGTTATTCAGAGAAATTGTTTTAAAAAAAAAAACTTTGTCTGGGGGGTGTTTAATAAAATAGGACTCCAAGTGAGGTTTAAACACGATGAGCATAAAACTGTCAAAATGACCTGAGCACAAAGAGGTGAAACAGCTCAGATGTGAAGGTTAAAAAGCCAAAGCCATTTAAAAATAGCATTTCTAATCTTGGGAAAAAAAATTGAACCTATTTAGCTGTTTTTTTTGTTGGTTGTAGATTTTGGTGATTAAATTTCGAAAGTGTTTTTCTATTTTTTTTTCCCATCAGATTTCATTTTTTTATAGTAAATTATCTGATATGATGAAAATGGTATCTTCAGAAAGAATTTAATGGTGAGAAAAACAGTATATAGTGTGTGGGTTCCACAAACTAGTAAGAGGAAAATTCAAGCTAAACACAAATAGTGCAGAAACTTAAAGCAGCTAGTACTTTCGGACTGACAATCATAAAACCACCTGGTCACTAAGGGGTCAAATGAGCATATATGCCATCAAATGCAGAATTTAATAGAAATTGTGTAGCTATATGACATTGAATGCCTTTAATTCAAGATTTTCTTCCTAGAATGTAAATGTTCACCTAATAATCGTAGTCTCCCTCCCTCCTCACTTAGACATGTAGGGTTAAGGTGGGCACTTTGGAAACGTGGTAAAGCAGGAGCACCAATCTCTGCATTGCAAAAGCAGCTGAATGAGAGAAGCAAACTCTGCAGTATTGTTAGGCGCGTGTCAGACAAGCGCACTGATCACGTCAGTGTTGCCGCACATTTTAACGTCCGTGGTAGCTTACAATTCTTAAATTTTCTTATCACGACGGAAAGTTTAAATTCTAATAATGACTCGGAGGCGAGTATTTGCATCTCTCCCTTTATTGCAATCACAGCAGCAAAGGGTTAATTTTTGGGGAAAAAAACGTTTCAGAAGAAAACAACCCCTCCCCAACATGGGGAGGCCCTCCCATAGTCCTTGTCCCGCCCCAATCCCATGTTCAATTAGGCACTGCGGGAGCATCCACTTCCTCTTCCGAGCCTGCGACACGGCAACAAAAGCCCACTAGGACGGACCAGTTTAACAATCAACTGGAACCGGATCCGAAGACATCAGGCATATCCAGAATGCGTAAATCCACTTAGGACGCTGAAAGATAGGAAGGGACACGGAGATGGAATTAGAGGCGGAGCTGCAACAGGGTGTATACACCAACACGGCACGTCCATTAACAGACACCCACACAATCACACACCGACAGCATCGCTAAGTGTGTGAATAAAGACACTACGCCATGAACAATGTGTGAATTTAATACAACAGGCGGGTGTGTGCAGGACAGACATAGGGAGGGAAGGGTGGGAAATACTCGCCTCCGAGTCATTATTAGAATTTAAACTTTCCGTCATGATAATAGGAAAATTTAAGAATTCTAATGCATGTACTCGGAGGCTCCTATTTGCAAGTTCAACGCCGTCCTAAGACAGCATCAGACATCGCCGTAATAGGCTTAAAGTAGAACGTGCGAAACGTGGACTCCCTAGACCAATCTGCAGCTCGCATGATGTCCTCAAGCCGGCAGCCCATGGACACCGCCCTGGAGGCCACAGCACTACGTACGGAATGGGCCGCAAAAGCAGTGACGTCAATGCCTGCCAACTCCATAAGCCATCGCAACCAGCGTGCCAGAGTAGTCGAAACAACCGGCCGATGAGGAGGACAAGAACAGGGGCGAGTCGGGTAGGGAGCGGAATGGCAGTACGAGCTTCATAGGCCCGGAGACAACACAAGGGACACAGGAGGGGCTGAGCAGGAAAAGCAGGAAAAGCAGGAAATACAGAGCGCAGGGAAGTTTTCGTGCGGCGCGAAACACGGAAGCGCACACCTTCAGGCACAAAAGATCGAGCCCCAAAGTCCAGGGCGCGGACATCACGAACCCGCTTACATGCCACCAAACAGAACAACGTGACTAACTTGGCGGAGAGAGCTCGAAGGGATATCAGATCGTTATTCTGCCAGGAACACAAGAGGGACAGAACCAAAGTAACATCCCATGTGGATGTGTAGCGGGCAGCGGGGGGTCTGTAAGACGCATACCGCGTAAAAGTCGACACACCAATGGGTGGTTCCCAATGGACACCCCTGAAAGGCCCGCATGCCCAGCTGACAAGGCTGAACGGATCACGTTGACCGTTCGGTATGCTTTACCTTCATCGAACTGAATGGTGAGAAAATCTAGGACCACGTTTAGAGGGGCCGTAAAGGAATCCCAATTCCTCCCCAGACACCAAGCAGCCCATTTGTCCCAGGCTGTTCTGTAAGAGGAACGGGTCCCCGGGGCCCAGGACTGAATGAGGAGGTCTGCAGTGCGGTCCGAAACGCCTGTGGGTCCGCGGGGTTGCCAGAGATCAACCATGCCAACAGCCGCAGCCTGCCTGCTAGGACCAATGGGTGTGGCTGATCGGATGGGTCCAGGAGGAGTGTTCGGGACAACGGGAGCAGCCACGGGACATCCATTGCCATCCCGAGCAGAGTGGGAAACCATGACTGCGACGTCCAATATGGAGTGATGAGGACCATCTGTAGCTGATGACGTAGAACATGCAGGAGACAACGCGCTATCATGGAAAATGGGGGAAACCCGTAAGGACGGGTAGCTGACCACACTTTCAGGAAGGCATCTGTCGCCAGGGCGTCTGGGTCCGGGCGCCAACTGAAGAATACCGGTAGGTGGGTGTTGAGGCGGGAGGCGAAGAGGTCCATGTCAAACGGGCCCCAGGTGCAGGAAAGGACGGAGAAGACGGATGGAAGCAGTCGCCAGTCCCCGGAGTCCGAGAGGTGTCTCGAATTCCAGTCTGCTATTTGGTTCATGAGGCCGGGAAGGAACTGAGCCTGTACAGACATGTTTCTGTGAAAGCAAAACTCCCAAAACCTCTGGGTGAGGGATGTCAGCTTCGGTGATCGTAGGCCTCCGAGTCCGTTGACGTAACGAACCGCAGATACGTTGTCCATCCACAGGAGAACGCAGTCTGGGTGAGCATGTTTCGTGAAGCATTGAAGGGCGAACAGACCTGCCAGGAGTTCCAAGGCATTGATGTGGTATGCCGCCTCTTCTGGTGACCAGCGGCCGCCCGTCTCCTCTGAGCCGCAGCGGGCACCCCAACCGGTCTTGCTGGCATCGGAGTCCACTACCATGGAGGGAGGCGGTGTACGGATCTGTTTCCCGTTCCAGCGAGTTATGTTGAGGAGCCACCATCGGAGATCTGCTAACGTATCCGGAGTGAGGGTGATCCTGTCTGCGTAGTCCCGACCAGATCGGAGAGAACGGGCCTTCAAGAGTTGGAGGGTCCTTTAGTGAAGCGGACCTGGAGGAACCGCCAATCGTGCCGCTGCCAGGAGTCCAACCATACGGGCCAGAGGGGAGGGAGCAATGACCCACCCGTAAAAGAGATCGAATCTCTTTCCTGATGGAAATCACCTTGGAGTTCGGGAAGGTGTAGCGACATTCGGGACGAGTCCACGAGGAACCCGAGAAACTCCAGGCGGCGTGAGGGAACTAGGATAGATTTTTCCTTGTTCACTAGGAAACCTAGATCCTGGAGGAGGGTAATCGTCCAGGAGAGGTGTAGTAATAGAAGAATGTCGTCCAGGTATATAATTAATTGGACGCCCCGGGCGCGGAGGTGGTGTACCACTGGTTTTAGGAGCTTGGTGAAGCACCACGGGGCGGATGACATGCCAAAGGGAAGGCATGTGAGCCGCAAGGTGTGGGAGTCCCACGTGAATTTCAGGAAGTCGCGAAGCGCCTGGTCGATCGGGACCGAAAGGTAGGCATCCTTTAGGTCGAGTTTGACCATCCAATCGTTTAGGGATAGGGAGTCCCTGAGGGTGTGGATGCCCTCCATCTTGAAGTGATGGTAAACCACCCACTCGTTCAAGGACCGGAGGTTGATGACGGGACGCCTGCCTCCCCCTTTTTTTGCTACGAGAAAAAGGTTGCTGAGGAACCCAGGAGGAGCGGGGGACGCGGGCTCTATGGCGCCTTTCTCGCGGAGCGCATGTACTTCCTCCTGAACCAGAGTCATCTGGTCTTGCGCAAACCGAAGGGGCAGCGGGAAGGAGTCTTGGACGGGAGGGGACACAAACTCTAGGAGGAGCCCCGAGACTACCTGAAGGATCCACGGATCCGCTGAAATGTGTCGCCAAGCGCGGGAAAAGAGACGGCGGCGACCCCCCACTTGTACTTGGGAACAAGGGATAATTTGGTAAAGGCTTACCCGTTCCACGTCGGTAGTAGGAGGAACCTCTGCCTCTGTATCCTCTGTAACCTCTGCCACGCCAGGGACCGGCTCTTGTGTAAGGGACCGGGCCAGCGGCACCGGTGGTAGTAGAGGAGGTATTGGCAGCATTGGGGTCTTGAAATCTGCAGGAGGCGGTGGAACCCGCTCTGCGGCAGCACGACCCCTGTAGCTGCCGGCTCTGCCAAAAACACGCCTCTTAGTAGAGAAGATGCGTTTCATAGACTCCGATTTATCTATGGACTGGAAGGCCTGGGTGTACTCGCCCATGTCTTTAAGGAAAGGCTTGCCAAAAAGCATGCCCTGGGCTCTAGCCCCCAAATCGTTAGTGGCCAGGTCAACCAATCCAGAATCCACTTTTAACAAAATACTTTTTCTGCGTTCGGCAGAAATAGCGGCGTTGGCGTTTCCCAGGAGGCAGAACGCACGCTGCAGCCACTCACCCACTTGTTTGGGGTCTAAGAAAAGATGTTGAGTTTTCGCCTCCTCCATCAACTCAAAAATGTGGACCATAGGGCCTGCTACATCCAGCACCTTGTCTTGACAGCTTTTCAGAACACTGTCGATGCCTCTCTTGGCTGACCAACCGTGCCTGCCGGTATATTTCTGAAAGCTCTTGTCCACCACAGGGGTCAGGCACGTTTTACCTGAGGTGGTGGGTCTAGGGCATTCAGCCCGTAATCTCGCACGGTCCACTTTCTCGAGTGGCCGGCGCATTTGGGCATCAACCCATTGCTCGACATGCGCAGCGGGACACCAGGCCGTGGACCTAGGATGTTTGAGGTCTTCTGGCTCGAACAGTGGATTGCCCTGCGGGTCATAAATGACCAGATGTTTGGAGCGTGCGGACCGGGCAGGAACCACTGCGGCCATGAGGGCGTGATCCTCTGGAGCGTGGATCTCCAGGATCTCATCCTCCTCGGTCATCGGATCCGCATACTCATCCGTGTCCGAATACTCGGTCAGCGCTGGTGTCGCCTGGCGTTGTCGTTTGGAGGTGACCGCTCGAGGGGGCCTGCGGTCGAAGGGCTCTCTTACGAGGAACCAGTTGGGTGCTGGGACCCGGCAGTGTAGTGGGGCTGCCATCCTCTCGGCTGCTTTTTGCAGGGTGCGAGTCCTTAGACGGCACAGACTCGTCCCCGGGGGGTCAGGCGCCGGCTCAACAGAGGGGCCTTGCGCAGCACTGTGTCTGGAGTCTTGCGAACGTGTAGGGGAAGGCTGTCTGTCAGGGGTAGACGGTACCTGAGTATTCAGTATCGCAGTTAGCGATTGTTCCCACGTAACAGCCAGTGAGGAGACAGCAGACTGGACCGCAGAGGTCATGGAGGCCTGGATGGAAGCCTCCAAACGCTGGAGACGTGCCTCTGATTTTGAGTATCGTTTTCGGGATCTGCGTTCCCCTGAACAAGCCTGCATGGAACTAGAGTCAGAGGCATTGCCCGAGAGCTGGAGTCGGTGGGTTTGGAGAGAGACATGGTGAGTGTGCCGGTGAGGACGGGGAAAGTGCGCGCACTTTAATATATTCAAAATGGCCGCCGTGAGATTCGCGCATGTGAGGGGGCGGGGATCAGGGAGCTTGCGGCCGGCAGTAAGGGAGCGGTAACGAGCTTACCAGAGGGAAAACACAGCGCAAAATATTTAAACAAGCGTGGTAACAGCGCAATAACCTGAAAACAGCGGGGAAACACAGCGCGCAACCCAGCGTGGGAATATAGCGCAATAACCTGAAAACAGCGGGGAAACACAGCGCACAAATCGAGCAACCCAGCGTGGGAATATAGCGCAATAACTGGAAAACAGCGGGGAAAACACAGCGCAGAATCGAGTAACCCAGCGGGGAAACACGGCGCAAGAAGCAGAGAATAAAGTAAAAGGTAACCCCCGACGGCCGGTTATGGCCTGCCGCCGGAGGGGGTGAAAACGGGTCACCGTCCGCGGCTAACACCGGGAGTAGGGACCCAGAGATACACAGATAAAAGGATTGAATGAATAAATAAAAGTATTGAAAAGTACAGACAAGTAACGCAGCGCGTTGTACTTATCTATATCACGATGTTGCCGCTGCGAGAGCAGCAAAGGAAGAGGAAGTGGATGATCCCGCAGTGCCTAATTGAACATGGGATTGGGGCGGGACAAGGACTATGGGAGGACCTCCCCATGTTGGGGAGGGGTTGTTTTCTTCTGAAACGTTTTCTTTTTTCCAAAAATTAACCCTTTGCTACTGTGATTGCAATAAAGGGAGAGATGCAAATAGGAGCCTCCGAGTACATGCATTAGAATTATGATCAAGATACCCACACACGAAGTAAGTCCGCACAGAAGTGCGGAAGCACAACGGACGCGGCAAACTGACGCAGGTTAGACAAGAACGTAAAACCGCTAGAACGGACGCACAGAGTGCGCTGCATCCGCAATGTCCGCATAGCTTTGTGAGTGATGGAACGTGGTCAGACGGACTGCATTTAGGCTGGGGTCAGACGAACGCAGTGCGAACGTGCATTTAGCCGCACTTTATTACGGCCGTGGTAGCCGCAAATGACATCCAAAGCAGGGCCACATGAAGTACGGCCGCACGAGAGTTAGGCCGTGCAACGCAAGCAGCAAATGAACGCATTTTTGCAAGAACGTCGAACCGCTAGTACTGACGTACAGCGTGCGCTGCGTCCACATAGCGGCGTGTGTGTGGGATTAGGAGAGGTCAGACGCTGCTCATGTCCGGCCAACATAACGTCCAGACACCCAAAGTTTCCTGGTTTGGATCTGTAAAAAATCACGGCTGAAATTGCGCATCGTATGACCACGATCGTATCTTCCGTGGAAAAAATGTGTTCGGACGCATCAACGCACTTTGTGGACGTGAAAAATGCGTTCGTCTGACCCTAGCCTTATACGTCCAGCAGTTTTGATGGACAAAATGGTTTTGCATTTTAATTTATTTTCCCTGCTACATCCGTCAAAAATACATCAGTGGAAAAAAACGGACTGTGTGGCCACTACCTTGTCAGTCAGAAAGTACGTCCATTAAGCACAGACGCAGTGTCTGTACAAAATGCGCTCGTCTGACATTAGGCTTAGTCATTAAAATACTGGTGCAGCTACAAAACAGGGTTATTCACTGAGATCCGAATTGTGGCCGGAAGGTAACCGAACAGTGAAATTCAGCGTTCGGTTACCTTTCCTGGCCATTCAGAGAGCAGGCAGTTCACCAAATGTTGGCGAATTGCCTGCACATATGGTGCCTGTTTGAGGGCAGTGAATTCCCCATAAAACCCAGCAGTGAAAAGTTGCTGAAATGCCCTGTCATTCGGTGGTTTCATGCGTCAGATTTATTCAGACGAATCCCATAGGCTTCAATGTTAAAAATATTGCTGGTTTAATTCAATATCTAATAAACCGTTTATGATATTCTGCAGTAAAAAGTCTCTTTATAGATTTTTTTTGGGATCTTTTAGGCATTTTTTTGGATTTTTGGAAAAAAAAAAAAAAATTGGTTTCTTTTCTGTAACAGCCCTTTGTATTATCATTCACTGGATCTAATATGTAAATTTCAGACATTTTCGTTCTGTATTTTCTTTGCAAACAGCGTTTCACTTTTAAACATTCAAGCGTACGGTTTTTGTTTTTTTTCCACTCCATTCGTCTGCGGTGTCGGGTTTTTCCAGAGGCTGCTCTGCGCGGTGATTGGCGTCTGCTCGGGTTTTTTCGGCGGGGTTAATCCAGATGTTTTTACTGGTTTCGGTGAGCCTTCGCCAGGTCATGCGGTGAGCTTTTGTTGGGTTTGCGGTGACTTTTCCCTGCACTACGGCGGCCCTGTGGTGTTTGCTGAATACCCCGCAGGGTTGACGAAATGGGATCGCCAAATCACACCGAATTGAAGAGAACGAAAAGTCACCGAACGTGCGATGACTTTGATTCTCTGAGTAACCCTGAAAGTGTTTTTCCAAACCCAGTCAGAAAAAAAGGGCTTTATGGAGAAGCAGGTTGTAGTAGCCATACAGCATCCCATACAGTGAAAGTGTTCTTGAATCTCCATCACCTTTTCATACTGTACATACTATTTGACAGTCTGATGGCACCATCACCCAAAACAGCTTGGGCTCATTGTTTCCTTGATGGCAAAGCACGGATTCCAACCTGTTACTGGCTTTATCATCTCTGCTGTCATTCCCAAGATGCTAAAACTTTGCAAAGAGGCTCCAGAATATTCCCTCAAACGATTTTCATTTGCAATATATGAAATTCCATCGCTCGGCTTCAGAATTAGATCCAGTATATGGATGCACTATACTTAAATATGGAGGGGGAAGCTGAAGCTTACGACTCACTGATTAAATGGGCCAGTACTTAGTTCAATCCAGTCCTTGCCTTCGAGATCTTGGAACTGGACGCAGAACCAAGCCGTGAATCCATGCAAGATGTTGTCCTTTTCCACATGGAACGTGAAGTCGCTGCTCATCTTCTAAAGGGGAAACACATTACTATTTAAAAGAATTAAACCAATGCACTGCAGGTTTGCATTACAGGCACGATTAGACACTCACCTCCAACTCTGCGATCTGTAACGTCTGCATATCTAGATTAAATAAGACACACGGCTCAGACACGCAGTCCTCTGGGTGCAGTACATAGTCCGGTTTTGGTTTGGAAAGAAACTCTTTCACCGCAAGTGATCTGTAACGAACCATACAGAGTGGATGTGTTAGTCGGGTATGTCAGCCCCCTCCTGCGAATGATGGCAATAGTTCGTGTAAATGCTCACATTTGAACTTCACTTGTAAACCATTGCCATCTCTACAAACCTGACACATATCTATTTTGTTTTCTTTGCAAATGCTGGGATTCTCGCATGTTTCAGTGAGCACATCACGAAGTCATCCAGTAATTGCACACACAAAAACTGCCTTTTAGCTTACAAATTCCTTCACTTTTTTCCATGAGTACATATGCAGAATGGCCTTCATTAAAAGCTATGGGAGAGGTAGGTTTCTGCGTGTAGCCAATTTCCTTTAGTGATCTGGGGTGAGCTAAGCTGCAACAAATTGAATCGTACAGGGGAAAGCGCCATCTAAAACTATGTAAGCCACAAACTATAGCTGCGCTAACTTCTGCAAGCTAACCGTACCTTCAGCCAGGTCATTTTTGCTACTGTCCCATTCGTGTTTTTGTTTTTAATCATAAAGTGGAAAGGTTTCTGGAGAGGGTAGAAATAAAACCCACCGCTTTGGCTCTTGGCTGAGATGCAGCATGAGAATATGTGGTTGCTTAGAAAAGCAGCTCTTGGTTATAAATAAGTTAGGACTCCCCTGATCAGAGGTGACGTGCCGGTTGGGCTTACACTTTAATGGTCATTCAAGTAAACCAAAACCTGTGTTTTGTTTTGCATGGAGCTACAGGGATAAGCGCAGATTACACCTTTTTTTCCTTATGTTTTAACGTACTTTCTAACCACGATAATTTAGACGTCAAGGGTTAGAACTAGGGTTGCACCGATACCGATACTAGTATTATTTTCCCAGATACCGGAAGCCGGCTTGCCGGCAGCCGAGGGGCTGGGGCGGCTGTCCGAATGCTCTATCGGCATTCGGACAGGCCCTGCAGCTGCGCTTCGCGATGATACTTACCTTCCTGGGCGAGGCCGGGAAAGTCTTTGCGCGTGCGCAGGAACTTTCCCGGCATCGCTCAGGAAGGTAAGTATGAACACCGTGAGCAGCTGCAGGGCCTGTCCGAATGCCGATAGAGCATTCGGACAGGCACCTGGAGCTCTCCGCGATGATACTTGCCTTCCTGAGCGACGCCGGGAAAGTTTCCGCGCGTGCACTCGGAAGGCCCCAGCCACGATCACATGGTCCCACGTGGTCGCGGCTGGGGGCCTTCCAACGAGTGCACGCGCAAAGAATTTCCCGGCGTCGCCCATGAAGGTAAGTATCATCGTGGAGAGCTCCAGGTGCCAAGTGTGCTGGGGGGGGAAATCCATGTGTGAGCTGGGGCATTATCCATGAGCTGGGGCAAAATCCATGAGCTGGGGCAAAATCCATGAGTTGGTCATTTTTATATGAGGTCTGTTCTTATTGGAAAGCGGTCACATGACATAAAGTATCGGTACTCTGTATCGGTGAGTACTTGGAAAAAAGTATCGGTACTCGTACTCGGTCTTAAAGTGGTATCGGTGCATCCCTAGTTAGAACGGGTGATTTGAGAAGTAACCGCTAATGTCCAATTTCATTTTTGTTAAAAAGGAACACTAAGGCTAGGGTTAAACAAACGCATTATTCACAGCGACCGTCAAAAAGTGCGTCGGAACGTATTGACGTATTTTTTCACGGAATGCGCTAAAACCGTCATACGATGCGCATTTTCGTGCGTGATTTTTTACGGATAGTCAATAAAACACTTTTTGCGTCTGGACGTTAGCAGCGTCTAACGTCTCCTAATCACGCACACACGCCGCTATGCCGCCGCAGCGCACTCTGTACGTCAGTACTAGCGGTTCTGCGGTCTCGAAAAAATTCGTTAGTTTTCCACTTGCGTTGCACGGCCGGACTTTCGTGCGGCCGCACTTCGTATATTGCCCGTCATTTGCTGCTACTGCGGCCGTGATTAAGTGCGCCTAAACGCACGTTAAAAATGCGTTGATCTTTTTAGGCTGGGGTCAGACTTGTCAAGTGCCCCCTCCCTCCTGCCCAATAGGGCAAGGGGGGGGGGGTATTTATTAGAATATCTTGAATGAATACTGTTAAAGGCAGCATATTGTCACTGCTCTGCTGCACCGCAACAAATACAAGAAGCTGTATTGGTTATGTAGGTTGGTTGGTTATGTACCGGCTGGGTGGAGTAGAGGTAACATCTCTGCGTGGAGAGAGCGCCTGTGGAGACATGGGTTCGATCCCAGCAAGCAACCTCTCCAGTAAGTGTCCTTGGGCAAGACACCTAACGGTACATACTCGCCGCCCAGGACATACTTGTCTTAGGGCCATAGCTACCCTTGTCAAATGATTGACCTCTTCACTAACAAGTTATTTTCAAAAAAAAATAAAAATTGGCAGAAATTAGTGTTTTTTTTGTATAATCATTTTCAATTATAAATTAGAAATATTTGATCTTATACCCATTTTATTTCTTACTGTAAATAACCTATTTTGGCCAGTAGATGGCACTATCTACTGCCAAATTGAGTTCCAGCTGGCTGAGCGGCTGGTCTATTTTCTTTTTCTCCCTGCACCAGCTGCCGCTATTTCAGAGCTTTGAGCAGCTGATTTTACAGTTTTAGCTCTTTGGGCATTATGCCCACAGGGCTAAAGCTTTCGAGGGCACCTTCTGCAGCCCAAAAGCAAACTAAATTAATTTGCTTTTGGGCTGCAGATCAGCAGATAGAGATATCTTGACTGGTAGTGAAGGGGTTAATCACGAAAACTCATGAAGCACCCAAAGTTCAGATTACCGTCTCAGTTTCTTGGGCTATATGTAAAACCACAGATTTGCAATCGGTTCCTGCACTGCTTAGGCTGGGGTCAGACCAGCGCACTTTTAACGTGCGTTCTGGCGCACATAATTACGGCCGCACTAGCAGCAGATGACAGGCAATGACAAAAGTCCGGCCGTGCAACGCAAGTGGAATTTGAACGCATTTTTCTGAGAACGCTGAACCGCTAGTACTGACGTACTGAGTGCGCTGCGGCGTCATAGCGGCGTGTTTGCGTGATTAGGAGACATCAGACACGGCTAATGTCCAGCCTACATAACGCCCAGACGCAAAAAGTGTTTTACTGACGATCCGTAATAAATCACGCACGAAAATGCGCGTCGTCTGACCGTTTTTGCGCATTCCGTGAAAAAATACGTCAATGCGTTCGGACGCACTTTTTCACGTTCGCGGGGAAAAATGCTTTCGTCTGACCCTAGCCTAAATCTTTTCCATCCGTTGTCAGCAAAGGATACTTGTGTTTCACCCTTTGAAGTCAGTCCTGGCCGCATTACTATTTCATGCATAAGGGGAGCACAGGGAAAAGTGCTGCCCTTCACCATGTATAATTCATATGCTGCAGGAAGGAAATTAAGGCAGGTCACCTGGGATTCCTTTGGTTTCTAACCTGCGGCGAATGGATTCTACATGTTGTGGGTTGGCATTTTTCATGCACCGCCCATCAGCATGAATAAATTACGTGTCCAGGAAAACCAGGCCAATCTGGCAACCCTAGCGCACACGCTCGCTCTTTCTTAGACCTGTATAAATTAGAACTGTCAGCAAGTAGCTTTGACAGTTCCATTCATCACATATGAAAAAGGATTATTACAGTCCAGCATGGCTAATCCCAAGAAACATTCTGCACCTCCACAGAAAATACAATAAAATAAAAGAGGGGCAGCTTTGTGTTAAATAGTAAAAAAAAAAGTGTGAATATCCCCTTAAAACTACACATAAAAATGTGTTAAAATTGTGTGTGTTAGGAGTAACTATTTAACGCTCTAAGTGTCACTTTTCATTCAGAAATGTCAGCCACTGTTGCTCGCTGTACACATGGCGCGTTCACAGAGACTGGTCAGAAATGCTGCACATTCTTGAACTGAAAACCAACAGCTTTCCAGGAAGGAAAGAGACTATTGGGGAGGCTGTCAGTCGCTGGTGGTGGAGGGGGCTCACTCAGTCACAAATGACCATTTAAATGATATAGTGGCTAGAGTGTCATCTAAATTAACCCCCCCCCCCCACCTCGAATAGCAAGTGATTTTCCATAAAATCACTGGCAGAACCCAGTGGTATTATGGAAAATGTCTTTCCATTACCCACGCAGTAAATATAGAGGTGTCCCACTGTATATGTTCAATGTCAGCAAGAAATATTTCACAAATATTTCTACTGGCCAAATAGTGCTACTACACTTACATTATAGCTCGGGCTCTGCATTTCTGCAAAGGAAAAATGGACCTGTATGCTTTTCAAATTATTTCCACACCTCGCCTGTCATACCCGATGTGTTGAAATTTTCAGGAGCACATTCTGGAACCCATTTGCAATAAACAAAATGCCTTTCCATGGCTCCAGAATCAGACCAGATCGTGTTTACTCGACCGCGAGGCACCCAAGAGTGCTTTTGAAGATCAGGTATACTTGATAAATGGCAATGAAGGTGTTAAAACTCCGTCCTCTGCATTTGTAGTGACCACTATATAAGTAAAAGCCCAGAATTCATTTTTAACTTACTTTAGTGGTCTGAAGTCCAGCTGATACACCGAGTCCCAGAACAGGATTTTATTGGCATATTCTTTAGCAGCACTACATGGCACCAAGTGAATGGATGCGGTGCTCGGCCACATCATTCCATCTTCCTTCAGCCACCGATCACGAGCCACGAGGACAGACTCCAGCATGAACTCAAACTGCAAAGACAAAGCCAGCTGATGGAAGAGAGCTGAACAAGGGGATATTAATGGTGCACAACCAGAACCAACAAGGTGTTCGCCACAAAGAAACAAAATGCTCTAGTGTTTGTAGAAATGAACCAAGGAAAAAACTGGAATCATACAATCAAACAGGTTCCCATCCACTCGGACACCAGGACATCCACTTTGGTAGGCAGTTCCACGTCTTCTGCACGCTGTTGGATTACGTGAATGACATCAGAAAATCCATTCTGTTCAACCAGTTTGCGTGTCTGCTGTGCAATCTCGCTCGCTTCCACTGCGTATACCTGGAACGACAAATAACTTGAGATTCCATCAATCATTGAATCCATTCACCGCCTTAAGAATAACACTACTCCGAATACTCACTGCTCCTGGCATTGCCATCTTGGCACAGAAAAAGCTTATGATCCCGGTGCCACAACCCAGGTCAAGGATGCGCTTGCCACACAGAGCTGCACTGTTGTGTCTGACAACGTCTAGGTAAGTATTTGTGCGTGGAAGATCAGAAAGCATTTCCAAGTGCAACTTCTACAAGTAAAAAGCAAGACTATCATTACTAGATATATTATACAATATGTCCATACATGCTACAACGTAAAATCCAAGGCTTATTGCCATGTACTCTTAAAGATCTTGTTGTGGAGAAGAAATGTTTTGCCTTGAAAAGCTGCTATTTTTGGTTCATGAGCATTTCATGCAATATGAACTCATCAAGGGAAATACACCTACACCTGATGTTAAGGGCTTCAAACTCTGATAATTTGTCAAGACAGGAGCTTAATACTCTATTATACAGTGGGGCAAAAAAGTATTTAGTCAGCCACCAATTGTGCAGGTTCTCCCACTTAAAAAGATGAGAGAGGCCTGTAATTGTCATCATAGGTACACTTCAACTATGAGAGACAAAATGAGGAAACAAATCCATAAAATCACATTGTCTGATTTTTAAAGAATTTATTTGCAAATTATGGTGGAAAATAAGTATTTGGTCAATATCAAAAGTCCATCTCAATACTTTGTTATATATCTTTTGTTGGCAATGACAGAGGTCAAACGTTTTCTGTAAGTCTTCACAAGGCTTTCACACACTGTTGCTGGTATTTTTGCCCATTCCTCCATGCAGATCTCCTCTAGAGCAGTGATGTTTTGGGACTGTCGCTGGGCAACACAGACCTTCAGCTCCCTCCAAAGGTTTTCTATGGGGTTGAGATATGGGGACTGGCTAGGCCACTCCAGGACCTTGATATGCTTCTTACGAAGCCACTCCTTCGTTGCCCGGGCGGTGTGTTTGGGATCATTGTCCTGCTGAAAGACCCAGCCACGTTTCATCTTCAATGCCCTTGCTGATGGAAGGAGCTTTTCACTCAAAATCTGACGATACATGGCCCCATTCATTCTTCCCTTTACACAGATCAGTCGTCCTGGTCCCTTTGCAGAAAAACAGCCCCAAAGCTTGATGTTTCCGCCACCATGCTTCACAGTAGGTATGGTGTTCTTTGGATGCAACTCAGCATTCTCTCTGCTCCAAACACGACGAGTTGAATTTTTACCAAAAAGTTCTACCTTAGTTTCATCTGACCATATGACATTCTCCCAATCCTCTTCTGGATCATCCAAATGCTCTCTAGCAAACTTCAGACGGGCCCGGACATGTACTGACTTAAGCAGGGGGACATGTCTGGCACTGCAGGATTTGAGTCCCTGGCGGTGCAGTGTGTTACTGATGATAGCCTTTGTTACTTTGGTCCCAGCTCTCTGCAAGTCATTCACTAGGTCCCTCCGTGTGGTTGCAGATTCAGTCTTCCCAGCCTGGTGCAGGTCTACAATTTTGTTTCTGGTGTCCTTCGACAGCTCTTTTGGTCTTGACCATAGTGGAGTTTGGAGTGTGTCTGTTTGAGGTTGTGGACAGGTGTATTTTATACTGATAACAAGTTCAAACAGGTGCCATTCATACAGTTAATGAGTGGAGGACAGAGGAGCCTCTTAAAGAAGACGTTACAGGTCTGTGAGAGCCAGAAATCTTGCTTGTTTGTACTGTACTGTAGGTGACCAAATACTTATTTTCCACCATAATTTGCAAACAAATTCTTTAAAAATCAGACAATGTGATTTTCTGGATTTTTTTTCTCATTTTGTCTCTCATAGTTGAAGTGTACCTATGATGACAATTACAGGCCTCTCTCATCTTTTTAAGTGGGAGAACCTGCACAATTGGTGGCTGTCTAAATACGTTTTTGCCCCACTGTATAACTTTACAATGCAACATAGGTGCTTTTAACCCCTTCACTATTAAGTTTTTTTTCCATAAAACCATTGCTAGGACCCAGTAGATTTATGGAAAATATGTACCCTGTTATTGACCTCTCAGCGGCTTTCCACACTGTCGGCCATTCCCTCTTTCTATAGAATCTCAGGTCTCTGCGACATTGCTCCCTCTTGGATTGACTCCCATCTCTCCAACAGGTCCTTCTCTGTGTCATTTGCTGGCAACTCCTCTTCAATGCCTTTATCGGATGGTGTACCTCAAGGCTGTGTTCTGGGTCCTCTACCTTTTCTCCATCCTCCTACCTTGGCAAAATCATTAACAGCTTTTTCTTTTTATCCAGCATCTCCTCCTAGATGGCCTCTCACATCTAAAGATTAAAAGGTCAAAAATGGAGCTCCTACTAATTCCCCCTCTAATGCTTCCCCCTCCTTCAGACTTCTCTTTCACTGTTGATGGCATCACTATCTCCCCATCATGCAGGGTCCGCTGTCAAGAGTTACACTCGACTCCGCTTTGTCCTTCATCCCCCACATCCATTCTCACCCTTCCTCCTGCCGCACCCAATTTATTTCCAAAATTTGGCCATACCTCACCCACTCCTCTTTGCGAGTCCCTTCACAGGCTTCCCATCCACTGCAGAATTAAATTCAAAATCCTTACCCTGACCTACAAAGCTCTCACTAACTCAACACCAAATACACCCCAGTCCGCTCCCTAAGGTCAAACAGTCAACTGTGCCTAGCTTCTCCCCGCATCATCTCTTCCCATGATAGACTGCAGGATTTCTCACGTGCAGCCCCCATTCTCTGGAACGCTCTCCTTCGTACCGTCAGACTTTCCCTTCCTTAACACTCCCTTAAGACATTCCTATTCAGACAAGGCTACCACCCGACTCATTAATACACCTCACTGCCCCAACCAGTCCATCACTCGCACCTTGCAGTCCATCACTCGCACCTTGCAGTCCTCTCCTCCTGTTTCTCACTCTTCAACCCTTCTAGAGTGTAAGTTCCCACGGGAATAGGGCCTCGGTTACCTTCTGTGTTGGAATGTCAAATGTCGTTTGGTCTCAATGCATTGTAACCCTGTCTATATTGTGCCAACTGTTTAGTGCCACGGGATATGTTGCCGCTATATAAAGAATAATAAATTTTGGAGAGTATGCTTATTTGATAGTCTCTCCCTGCTGACCAAAAAGTTCTACTGCATGTATAATAATACACTGAGGAAGCGGCTGTGACCCGCGAAACGTGTTTTAGTGTAATACCCTTCTTTATTTTACTCTTTTATCATGTATTTCATTTAATTTTAGAGGATTAAAAACATTTTAAAAACCAGCTGGGGAACGTTTTCCGCTTTTCATCGCGGCTAAGGCGCAGTGCCTGTAGCAATACGCTCTAAGGAGATAGTCCTGTACAGAGGAGCCTGGCTGATCCATCTACCACAGAGGAGCATCCCCTGCTGCAGAGCAAGACTACAGGCCCAGCACTTCCTGCCATATTCTGGGGAAATCTGGCGTTCCCACACAAGTCGCCAGCTGCCTTCAAATCCGATGTCTGACTTGAGACACCATCCCATGCGAGTGCGATCATTCTTATTTATGACATATGGTGTCAGGGTTTACTACTCTATGCCCTGTTTTATGTTGTTTTCTTTGAGGCATTGAAGAGCATTTCATCACTGGTGAAGACCTAGGCCATTATCCTCCATAAAGGAACGGACAGAAAGAAGCGCTGAACTATGCTCAACCTACCTTTATCATGTACAGTTGTGTTCAAAATTATTCAACCCCCACTGAAATTGAGTGTTTTGGCCAGTTTGACATTGATTTTGATCATTCAGTCATCTTGCTTACAATTAAATCAAAGAGGCACGTGTAGGTCAGACAAATATAACATTTATAATGAAATAACCACAAATGTCTTTTCTGTCCTCACATCATTATCAGTTTTATTCAACCCCCAAGTGACATTCAATCTTAGTACAACATCCTTTTACAGTTATAACAGCTTTTAAACGGGAAGCATAGCTTGACACAAGTGTCTTGCAGCGATCTACGGGTATCTTCGCCCATTCGTCATGGGCAAAAGCCTCCAGTTCAGTCACATTCTTAGGCTTGCGCACTGCAACTGCTTTCTTTAAGTCCCACCAGAGGTTCTCAATCAGATTTAAGTCAGGTGACTGCGATGGCCACTCCAAAATGTTCCAGCCTTTAATCTGCAACCATGCTCTAGTGGACTTGGAAGTATGCATGGGATCATTGTCCTGTTGAAAGGTCCAACGTCTCCCAAGCCTCAGGTTTGTGACAGACTGCATCACATTGTCATCCAATATCTCCTGGTACTGAAGGGAATTCATGGTACCTTGCACAACGCTGAAGCTTCCCTGTACCTGCAGAAGCAAAACAGCCCCAAAGCATGATTGACCCCCCCGCCATGCTTCACAGTAGGCAAGGTGTTCTTTTCTTCATAGGCCTTGTTCTTCCTCCTCCAAACATAGCGTTGATCCATGGGCCCAAACAGTTCTAATTTTGTTTCATCAGTCCACAGAACACTATCCCAAAACTTCTGTGGTTTGCCCACATGACTTTTGGCATACTGCAGTCGACTCTTCTTATTCTTTGGAGACAGTAAGGGGTGCGCCTAGGAGTTCTGGCATGGAGGCCTTCATTACGCAGTGTGCGCCGTATTGTCTGAGCTGAAACTTCAGTACCCACATCTGACAAATCTTTTCTCAGTTCCTCAGCAGTCACACGGGGACTTTTCTCCACTCTACGCTTCAGGTAGCGCACAGCAGTCGAAGTCAGCATCTTCTTTCTGCCACGACCAGGTATCGTTTCAACAGTGCCCTTTGCCTTGAATTTGCGAATGATGCTTCCTATGGTCTCTCTTGGTATGTTTAACATCTTTGCAATCTTCTTATAGCCATTGCCCTTCCTTTGAAGAGTAATCACCTCTTCTCTTGTCTTCCTGGACCATTCTCTTGACTTCACCATGTTTGTAACCACACCAGTAAATGTCTAGAAGGAGCTGAGTATCACAGTCATTTTAAAGCTGCCTAATTGGTGCTTATTATGCTTTATTGCTGCTCCGTGACATCCACAGGTGTTTTCAATACCTGATTGAAAACACTTGAATGAACCTCTGTTCTTCAGAGTGGTAGTCTTTAAGGGGTTGAATAATTGTGTCAATGAAGAATTCACAAAAGAAACATTTACTACTGTATTACAAAACCAATTGATGTCATTTTAGTTGCATATGGTTCTTTAAAAAGTCCTTGTAGGATTTCATTCTGAATACAATTACAAATGTACACTAAATTCCCTAAAACCCTTTACAGCATTGGGGGTTGAATAATTTTGAACACAACTGTATAATAATACAGCTAGAGCTTCAACTTTCTGTAAAAGAAAAATGGATCAGTAGTTCAAAACAGTTTGAGCACCTCGCCTGACGTGTCCAAGATGCTGAATGTTTGCCAATGCACTCCAGAATGTGCCCATAAATTTGTAATGTATGAAATTCCTTTACATTGCTCCAGAATATGACCAGATTGGGTTTACTCGACACTGGGATCCTTCAGGCGCTATTAAAGATCGAGTATACTTTATCATGGTAGTGAAGAGTTTCCATGTTCATTTCCACACGCTACTGACCAATTAACTCTCTTGCTTGACACAGCCACCCTGCCCCGTTCCTTTTGTTTCTTCATCAGTGAAAACCTATCCCCGTTTAGCGCTTACACTCTCACAATCCACTCCACTCCACTCATACTTTCATCCCATTGACTTGATCTTTCCCATTGCTCCCACTCAGCTTCTTTACATTTCTAGGTACCTCACGGTTTTCATTAAAGCAGCCAAATTACTGATTGTAGACTATTTATCACCCTCTGCCATCTCAGATCATATGGTTTACCAACTGCTATTTGATATTTATTTGAAGCTTTAGTCCTCAACCTCTGCATTTCCCCGTTTCTACAGCAGAGATGCTTAACCTTGGCCATCCAGATGTTTTGGAACTACATTTTCCACAAGGCTCTGTCGGCTTACTGATTGGCTGAGTCTCATGGGAGATGTAGTTCCGAAACATTTGGAGGGCCAAGGCCAAGCAACCCTGGTATAGAACAATAGTGTTAATACTTGATTCTACATGTCAGAATGCAACTTAGTTTTACAACAAGACACGGAGGCTTCATATTAAGTGCTTTATCTTTCTTTTAATGCCACTTTCAGCAGCAAGAAAAAAATATATCAAAAGGTGTTAGGGTTCCCCATGGAAATGGTATAGTCCATATCTATGCAACAGCACATTATATAAAGGGGCAGCAAGAACACTTCCTCTTTCTTGCTGCTTCCACATGCAAGTTAAGTACTCGTTTTACACTACAGTTGTTTCTGTCATAAAGTTAGCCTATTGCACGCTTATTATGGGTCACCACCCCATTCTAGTGAAGGATGTTGCAACTCATGCTTTTCTCCCCAAATCTATTTGTAACATTTCTGTTATATATTTTCTGGATCTTTGTTGCCACGCTTTGCAAAAATCTCTAACGGTGAATAAAAAAAAGTATCTGTGTCCGGAATAAACAAGCAATACTCCCAATATGCAATAGATCGATTAAAATGCAATATATTTGCTAGGTGAAGCTTACCAGAGTCTCATAACTTCCATAATATTCCTCATCCTGCCACGAGTCGTCCAGTTCAGCAGTCTCACATAAATGAGCTGAAGGCACATACCCATAGCGCCCATTGTGCTCAACCCACCACCAATCCTGTGTGGACTCTGCGAAGAGACGCACTCTGTCCCCTGCGGAAAGGCTGAGCTGGGGGGAAAGAAAGGAAAGATCTTATGTCCTGATAAATATTCCCAAGCCCTGATGAAGAAATATGACTGGAAGAGGCACGCAGTGACATTCATGACTAACAGGGTTATTTGGAGAGAGGTGAAAAGCAGGAGAATGACTGGAGAAGTGAAAATTCTAGGCCAAAATAGCCAAACCAGAAAAATTCTCCCATTTATCTCACTTTCCAAATCGGCTATTTTGACCTAGAATTTTCCATTCTCCAGCCATTCTCCTACTTTTCACCTCTCTCTGAATAACCCTGTCTGCATGTTTTGCAACACATAACAGAGAGAGTGGAAAATTCTAGGCCAAAATAGCCAAACCAGAAAAATTCTCCCATTTATCTCAATTTCCAAATTGGCTATTTGGTCTAGATTGTTCTCTTCTCCTGCCAATTCTCCTGGTTTTCACCTTTCTCTGAATAACCCCGTTTGTGTTTGAGTGATCAGATGTTTTGTAGGTATTCTAAGCAGTGATAGTCCATGTGCTAAATTCACTAAAACAGTCTAGGAAAAAGAAAACCACGTGTGCAGGAATGGAGGCAAGCGAGATTCATGAAACCTACAATTCCCTTTTTTTTTTTCCTTCAAGGAGTTCCTTGTTGGAAGTTACTTATGGGGTTATGGGCACGGACGCACAATGTGCTCAGAATGCGTTCGTCTGACATTAGCCTTAGTGTGTGTGCTCTACTGCCTATAGTGTGCTGTCACACAGCTGCGAATTAGCACCAAACTCACTGTGGACTGTGCAAAAACTAGACTTGTGTGAGTTTTCGGGTTAAGGTTAGTTTTATAAAAGGAAACAGTGAAGCGCCCACAGGAAGAATGAATAATCATATAAGCTACACGTCGTATATGGAGGTTCCTCTAAAAACCTGAGAATATATAAGGATAGACAAACAACGGAGCGCCAATCTGAGACTGGTATATATGATTAAGCACTACATGTCCATCAGTATTTCTTCTTAATTCTTCCAGAATTCACTCCTTATAGTGGGTTAACGTCTCTACAAAATAAGAAAAGCCACAGATTGTGCAGTACGTAGATTCAAAAATGTAGGAGGAGTAGAAAACAATTATCCAACTCACATATTTCTGAGCCTGACCTAGGCTCTAGGGTGGATTGCGTTATGGGTCTTCAATTCTATTCAGGTGCCCATTAACCCCCAATGCACTTGTTGTTTTCAACCGATTTCCCCTGCAGTGGATAAGAAAAATACCAAAACACTCCCCTAGTGCAACACCGTTAAGGTATAATTGAAGTGGATATGTGTTAATGTCAAACTCACATATTATTGAGCCGCAATTGGCTCCAAGAATGACGTATAGGAATTATAAGGCAATTCCGAAAACCACCTTTAAAAGCATATTCCAGGAAGCAGCAGTAATGTAAAATACATAATTAAAACGATATTACCAGAACGCGTTTCGCTCCTTAGAGCTTCTTCAGCTGGTATCACTAGTCTTGTGTCTGCTGCTCCCTTAGATAATGTCTAAAATGTCCCAACAAAGCATTCATAAGTTAATTAACATCAGGTTAAAACAATTAAAACAATTGAAAACGTGTGTAAAACCGATCGTTACTTCGCCATCTTAACGCATGCGCATTGTCGCCGCTTTCCACCGTGACACGCGGAAGTAGCACGAGGTGTTTTCACTCCGTCCGCCATCTTGGCGTCTAATACCTCCCATAACCTCAAACCTACTTTGCCATCTTTGCGCCTGCGTGGCCTCAAACCTATTGTGCAGTCTTTGCGCCTGCGTACCAAATACTGCGCGTCAAGATTTCTAATTGAAACGCGGATGTAGTCACGCCCTTTCCCTATACGAGGGGCTGGCATATTTTACCACCGCAACCTCCCCATCAGTGTCAGCCCATCGCTCTGGCCCAGACACGCGGTCACAATAGACGCCAAATTGCCCCGCGAACAATCATCAATATCAGCCATACCTACGGCTATACCACATAACCTCAAACTATAAATTCGAGCCTTAAAAACTCTTAAAGTGATCGTATTATATTAATCGATAGGAGAAATATAAAGTAAAAATGTCACTTATCTATACACCTATAAACATGCTATTTAAAGTGACATTGATAATACTTAATTAGGTAATAAACCCAATTATGGACTAAAGTGTTCTTACAGTAGTGATATAAATAACACCAATATATAGCCATATAGTCTGTGAAATGGCTCAATCATTTTTAATTCCTAGTGTATATAACTTAGTGCCAATTATTAAATATTAATTTATAAACAATATCCATTATTGGATATACAGTTGTGTTCAAAATTATTCAACCCCCAATGCTGTAAAGGGTTTTAGGGAATTTAGTGTACATTTGTAATTGTATTCAGAATGAAATCCTACAAGGACTTTTTAAAGAACCATATGCAACTAAAATGACATCAATTGGTTTTGTAATACAGTAGTAAATGTTTATTTTGTAAATTCTTCATTGACACAATTATTCAACCCCTTAAAGACTACCACTCTGAAGAACAGAGGTTCATTCAAGTGTTTTCAATCAGGTATTGAAAACACCTGTGGATGTCACGGAGCAGCAATAAAGCATAATAAGCACCAATTAGGCAGCTTTAACATGACTGTGATACTCAGCTCCTTCTAGACATTTACTGGTGTGGTTACAAACATGGTGAAGTCAAGCGAATGGTCCAGGAAGACAAGAGAAGAGGTGATTACTCTTCACAGGAAGGGCAATGGCTATAAGAAGATTGCAAAGATGTTAAACATACCAAGAGAGACCATAGGAAGCATCATTCGCAAATTCAAGGCAAAGGGCACTGTTGAAACGCTACCTGGTCGTGGCAGAAAGAAGATGCTGACTTCGACTGCTGTGCACTACCTGAAGCGTAGAGTGGAGAAAAGTCCACGTGTGACTGCTGAGGAACTGAGAAAAGATTTGTCAGATGTGGGTACTGAAGTTTCAGCTCAGACAATACGGCACACACTGCGTAATGAAGGCCTCCATGCCAGAACTCCCAGGCGCACCCCCTTGCTGTCTCCAAAGAATAAGAAGAGTCGACTGCAGTATGCCAAAAGTCATGTGGACAAACCACAGAAGTTTTGGGATAGTGTTCTGTGGACTGATGAAACAAAATTAGAACTGTTTGGGCCCATGGATCAACGCTATGTTTGGAGGAGAAAGAACAAGGCCTATGAAGAAAAGAACACCTTCCCTACTGTGAAGCATGGTGGGGGGTCAATCATGCTTTGGGGCTGTTTTGCTTCTGCAGGTACAGGGAAGCTTCAGCGTGTGCAAGGTACCATGAATTCTCTTCAGTACCAGGAGATATTGGATGACAATGTGATGCAGTCCGTCACAAACCTGAGGCTTGGGAGACGTTGGACCTTTCAACAGGACAATGATCCCAAGCATACCTCCAAGTCCACTAGAGCATGGTTGCAGATTAAAGGCTGGAACATTTTGGAGTGGCCATCGCAGTCACCTGACTTAAATCCGATTGAGAACATCTGGTGGGACTTAAAGAAAGCAGTTACAGTGCGCAAGCCTAAGAATGTGACTGAACTGGAGGCTTTTGCCCATGACGAATGGGCGAAGATACCCGTAGATCGCTGCAAGACACTTGTGTCAAGCTATGCTTCACGTTTAAAAGCTGTTATAACTGTAAAAGGATGTTGTACTAAGTACTAAGATTGAATGTCACTTGGGGGTTGAATAAAACTGATAATGATGTGAGCACAGAAAAGACATTTGTGGTTATTTCATTATAAATGTTATGTTATATTTGTCTGACCTACACGTGCCTCTTTGATTTAATTGTAAGCAAGATGACTGAATGATCAAAATCAATGTCAAACTGGCCAAAACACTCAATTTCAGTGGGGGTTGAATAATTTTGAACACAACTGTATGACTTCTATATTATATAATGTGCGGACCTAACCATATACTAGAATCAATGGTCTATAGAACCTCCTCTATTTAATGCTATTGTATTATATCAAATATTTTATGTATAAAACTATTCGAGGATGATTAAAGAATATTTATAGAAGGACAATCATCCTCAAAGTTTTATACATAAAATATTTGATATAATACAATAGCATTAAATAGAGAAGGTTATATAGACCATTGATTCTAGGATATGGTTAGGTCCACACATTATATAATATAGAAGTCATACAGTTGTGTTCAAAATATGTGCCTCCCACATATGCTATAACTATAAGAGCCTCCACTTATATTGGCAGAAACTGATATAATTAAGAATTAATATGCACTTTACTAATAAAATGTTATAATTATAGAATGATAAATCTAGCACTTTAAAAATAACATATATCCAATAATGGATATTGTTTATAAATTAATATTTAATAATTGGCACTATCAGAGTACTTTAAGTTATATACACTAGGAATTAAAAATGATTGAGCCATTTCACAGACTATACGGCTATATATTGGTGTTATTTATATCACGACTGTAAGAACACTTTAGTCCATAAATGGGTTTATTACCTAATTAAGTATTATCAATGTCACTTTAAATAGCATGTTTATAGGTGTATAGATAAGTGACATTTTTACTTTATATTTCACCCATCGATTAATATAATACGATCACTTTAAGAGTTTTTAAGGCTCGAATTTATAGTTTGAGATTATGTGGTATAGCCGTAGGTATGGCTGATATTGATGATTGTTCGCGGGGCAATTTGGCGTCTATTGTGACCGCGTGTCTGGGCCAGAGCGATGGGCTGACCCTGACGGGGAGGTTGCGGTGGTAAAATATGCCACCCCCTCGTATAGGGAAAGGGCGCGACTACATCCGCGTTCCAATTAGAAATCTTGACGCGCAGTATTTGGTACGCAGGCGCAAAGACTGCACAATAGGTTTGAGGCCACGCAGGCGCAAAGATGGCAAAGTAGGTTTGAGGTTATGGGAGGTATTAGACGCCAAGATGGCGGACGGAGTGAAAACACCTCGTGCTACTTCCGCGTGTCACGGTGGAAAGCGGCGACAATGCGCATGCGTTAAGATGGCGAAGTAACGATCGGTTTTACACACGTTTTCAATTGTTTTAAATGGTTGTATCCTGATGTTAATTAACTTATGAATGATTTGTTGGGACATTTTAGACATTATATAAGGGAGCAGCAGACACAAGACTAGTGATACCAGCTGAAGAAGCTCTAAGGAGCGAAACACGTTCTGGTAATATCGTTTTAATTATGTATTAAATGTATTTTACATTACTGCTGCTTCCTGGAATATGCTTTTAAAAGGTGGTTTTCGGAATTGCCTTATAATTCCTATACGTCATTCTTGGAGCCAATTGTGGCTCAATAATATGTGAGTGTGACATTAACACATATCCACTTCAATTATACCTTAACGGTGTTGCACTAGGGGAGTGTTTTGGTATTTTTGTTATCCACTGCAGGGGAAATCGGTTGAAGACAACAAGTGCATTGGGGGTTAATGGGCACCTGAATAGAAGTGAAGACCCATAACGCAATCCACCCTAGAGCCTAAGTCAGGCTCAGAAATATGTGAGTTGGATAATTGTTTTCTACTCCTCCTACATTTTTGAATCTACGTACTGCACAATCTGTGGCTTTTCTTCATTTGTAGAGACGTTAACCCACTATAAGGAGTGAATTCTGGAAGAATTAAGAAGAAATACTGATGGACATGTGTAGTGCTTAATCATATATACCAGTCTCAGATTGGCGCTCCGTTGTTTGTCTATTCTTAAGGTTAGTTTTAGGTTGACCCATTTTCACTTTATTTTAGCAAACGATTCTGCTCCACTCATCGGGGGAAAAAAAAAAAAAAGTACCAGAATCTGTTGTCTACAAATTAAAGCAAAAGTGGTTTCATATAGTCAAGAAGAATAACGGGACTCGTGCATGTCCTGTTGAGTTTGGATTAAATTCACTTAGAAGGCCCGGGTGAAACATATGTTCGGGGCGAACTAAATCTACAAGCGGACTTTCCCAGCAGATATAAAGCACATCCAGGAGGGTGGAAATTGGTTGCAGATGCATTCAGGAAGATGGGGACATAATAGTGAATCCTGGAACAGACATCTATTTAAAAACATCTCATCTGAGCAGGACCCTCTATGTGTCCGGTTTCTGGTTTCTATGTTTATTGTAATATTGTGTGATATTGTTTTCCCTACAGGTCCTCTAATCTTCTAGGTTCCCCAGAATTTCCATTTTGTCCATACAAATTCTATGTAGGTCTTGTGTTTGTGGTCCAGGAGATCCTGCGCTATTGATTTTGTATCAGGAGCAGCCAATGGAAAGTCCAGGTATTCAGAACTTTCTGTCCCCGGGAAGAAAAGAAAAAAAAGCTTCCCGTTTTTGGAACGTTAGTGTAACTAGTCACTTTCTTATTTCTCTTCTTCTCGAAAAGGGTTTATTCACAAAGCACTGAAATTTCAGTGCTTTGCACCTTGGCGATTCCATTTCCAGTAAATTCACCGCAGTCCACCGAAGATGGAGTCGCCGAACAAACTGGCCACCGAAGACCGCCAAGCTACAAGAAAAAAAAATACGGAACTCTCCTATTGTCCTAATAGGTGAATAAACTGATAAAAATGCATTCAAATATGTAGAATAAAAAAAATGGTCCTTAAAAAAAAAAGAAGATCTGTTACAAAATAAAAATGTCGTCTAAAATAAAAAAATACAAAAAAAAGGTGTTCTATAAAATAAAATGGTCCATTGCAAAGAATGACAAAAATAAACTGTTATATATATATAAAAAATAAAAAAAGATATTCCATTTATTGCATTAAGGCCAGTCGTCCACTGGAACCGTAGTTAGACGACCAACTTGGTCGGTCGCCTACAGACGCCATCAGCCGATCAGAGTCGTCCACTGGAAGCAACTGAACGACACCGGCAGCCTGTCCATTGACCGACCTAACAGGGAAAAAAAAAACTGTCCTTGGTGCTGAAACTGAGTTTTAGCACCAAGGACAGTCCCATCGAGCTCAGCCGAAGCAGAAGAAAAAAAAAATGTCGAGAAAGGGTCCGGAGTGGAGGGATAAACCCCCTGTCCCTGGTGCTGAAATAGGTTTCAGCAACAAGGACAGCAACGCTGAAAAGCAGCCGGCCTCAAGAAGTCAACCAGAATCACATAAAATCATGGAAAAAAAATCACTGACACTTTGGTGCAGTTCGGTGTTTTGTGAATAGATTAAACATTACTTCTCTATGGGACAATTTCGCAGCAGCTGAAGATCGCTGAACTATGGCGAATTGCACCGTATTTCGCTGTCAATTTGCCAGTATTTGGCGAATTGACAGCTTAGCGAATAGACGAACTGCCGCAAAATCTCGCCAATGAAATTAAAAACACGCTGAAGCTTCCCGCAAGGAGATGAAATCTGACATTATTTCTATAACCTGCCACAATATCTTACGATTTCTCGTTTCAAGTTTTTATAGGAAGATGCTCCACTCGTACAATACACACACACACACACACACACACACACACACACTGTAATGACTTGACACACTGCTGATCACAGCAAACTACACACCTGATTGTCATCAGTGGCACAATAATCACACATCATGACAAATTCTTTCGGGTTCTCCAGCGCTCCGAACTCCAGACATTCCTGGGTGTTGCTTTCCACACAGCAGGGTCCTGGAGCAGAGAGGTCTGACAGACGCTCAGCTTCCGCTGCAACACAATCTTGCTTCACATCTGGATTTATGTCATCTCCCTCTGAACGTCTCTCGCTTGGCCCTGGCTGCTTCCAGCAACACGCTCTGTCTGCTCGTCGCTCGCCTGGCCCTGGCTGCTTCCAGCAACACGCTCTGTCTGCTCGTCGCTCGCCTGGCCCTGGCTGCTTCCAGCAACACGCTCTGTCTGCTCCAGTCTCCCAAAGCTTTCCACTTACTGCTTCTGTCCCCAACGGATTTGATCCAAAAATGGCTTTTTCTGATCCATCGTCCCTTTTTCTACAATCTGCTCCCTCTGTTCCAGTGTCCCTTGTTTTACAATCTGCTCCCTCTGTTCCAGCACCCATTGATTTACAATCTGCTCCCTCTGTTCCAGCACCCATTGATTTACAACCTGCTCCCTCTGTTCCAGCACCCATTGATTTACAATCTGCTCCCTCTGTTCCAGCACCCATTGATTTACAATCTGCTCCCTCTGTTCCAGCACCCATTGATTTACAATCTGCTCCCTCTGTTCCAGCACCCATTGATTTACAACCTGCTCCCTCTGTTCCAGCACCCATTGATTTACAATCTGCTCCCTCTGTTCCAGCACCCATTGATTTACAACCTGCTCCCTCTGTTCCAGCACCCATTGATTTACAATCTGCTCCCTCTGTTCCAGTGTCCCTTGTTTTACAATCTGCTCCCTCTGTTCCAGCACCCATTGATTTACAATCTGCTCCCTCTGTTCCAGCACCCATTGATTTACAACCTGCTCCCTCTGTTCCAGCACCCATTGATTTACAATCTGCTCCCTCTGTTCCAGCACCCATTGATTTACAATCTGCTCCCTCTGTTCCAGCACCCATTGATTTACAACCTGCTCCATCTGTTCCAGTGTCCCTTGATTTACAACCTGCTCCCTCTGTTCCAGCACCCATTGATTTACAATCTGCTCCCTCTGTTCCAGCACCCATTGATTTACAATCTGCTCCCTCTGTTCCAGCACCCTTTGCTTTACAATCGCCTCCCCCTGTTCCAGTGTCCTCTGTTGTACCACCTCCTCCCTGTGGTCCAGGCCCTTCTATTCTGCAATCTATTCTGGACCCCTCTGATACATATTCTGCTCCCTCGGTTCCAGTGCCCGGTGTTCCACGATCTGCTCCCTCGGTTCCAGTCCCCGGTGTTCCACGATCTGCTCCCTCGGTTCCAGTGCCCGGTGTTCCACGATCTGCTCCCTCGGTTCCAGTGCCCGGTGTTCCACAACAAGCTCCTGCTGTTCCAGTCCCCTCTGCTCTCACTCCTGTTCCAGTCCTCTGTGTTCCACATTCTCTTCCCGCTGTTCCAGCCTCCCGGCTTCCCCTATGCTGTGCTCTGCACCCTCTGCCCCCCCTCGGGCTCTCTGCCGGCTCCCGCGCTCTGCTCCCCGGGGTGAGGGATTCCATGTCCGGCTCTCCCTCACTCTGCAGGGTGCGCTGTCACAGGGCGCACGTGTCCCTGTCACTTCCTTATTGGCGCTGGGGATGTGCCTTACCTATGGTCACCGCCCTCCATCCAATGGGCACGCCCAGAGCTCCGGTCCCTGTCGGCTCCAACACACTACAACTCCCAGCAGCCTTTTCCGTGGATGCTGAAAGGGAATAACGCAACAGCCAGTGCTGACAGACCACATAGCAGTGAGTCACTGGCTCAGCTCCAGTTACTGATCACAAATAAGGAACCCGCCTCTAGTGGCGGATCCAATCAGCCCACTGCCAGAGACAATGCGCGCTGTGCATGACGGGACTTGTAGTTTCTGTGATTTATCTGGGTATAGCTCAGGGGGAGGGCTCTGTATATGCTCTATTCATGGTGTGTGCACACACAGTTATCTTGTCTATGTTGACTGGGTTAGTTACTATGTCCTGAACTAGTACCGGCTGGGTGGCGTAGAGGTAACATCACTGCTCTGCATGGAGAGAGCCGGTGGAGACATGGGTTTGATCCCAGCAAGAGCACCTCTCCAGTAAGTGTCCTTGGGCAAGACACCTAACGGTACATACTCGCCACCCAGGACATACTTGAAAACGAGAGAAATCTCAATGGTGGATTTCACTTTATGGTGCAATATCGAGCCAATTCAGCTATTCAGAAAGATGGCAATTCACCAAATATTGGCTAAATGACAGCGAAATATGGTGCAGTTTGGCAGCAGTGAAATCCCCACAGAGAAGCAATGGTTAAGGCCCCATTGACACTGTGCGATTTTCATATTCGCGACATGGTGCGATAATGTCGCGTGACATCACTGTTTTTTGCGATTTTTGCAAAGCACCACCAATACAAATCACAAAATCGCAGATAGCAAATTGCAAAAAAAGGGTCATGTACCAGCGACATGCTTCTGCGACGCGCGACATGCAACATCGCGCGACAAGATGTGAACAGCTCCATTGAAATGCATTGGAGAAGCTACACAGCGCGACGTTGCAGCAAAATCCACACAATAAATCGCACAGTGTGAACGGGCCTTATGGTTAATCTATTCATAGAACACCGAACAGCACCGAAATGTCAGTGAAATGCCCTGATTTTTGATGGTTCAATTCGACAGGTTTAGGCTAGGGTCAGACTAACGCATTTTTCACGTTGTCCGTGAAAATGTGCGTTCGAAGAATGGACGTATTTTTTCACGGAATACGCAATAGCGGTCATACTATGCGCAGTTTCATCCGTGATTTTGTACGGATCATCAATAAAACACTTCTTGCATCTGGACGTTATGTTAGCCGGACATTAGCAGCGTCTGATGTCTCCAATTCACGCACACACGCGCTAGCGGACGCAGCGCACTCTGTACGTCAGTACTAGTGGTTTAACGTTCTCGAAAAAATGCGTTCATTTTCCACTTGCGTTGCGCAGCCGGACTTTTGTGCGACCGTACATCGTATATTGGCCGTCATTGCCCGGCATCTGCTGCTAGCACGGCCGTGATTAAGTGCGCCAGAACGCGCGTTCGCACTGCCTCAGTCTGACCCTAGCCTTAAAGAACAGGCGAATCCCATAGGATTCAGTGTAAAAAAAATATTATCATTTTTAAAACACTGTTTTTTCCCCATTTTTCTGCAAAAAGCCTTTTTATTTTTTAGACATGAGGGGTTATTTAGAGTGACATTTCGGTGCTCTCTCGTTCCCCGCACTTTGGGGAATCAAAGCAGTGAGTTTTCACCGCAGGGTCCCCGGAGTGCAGGGAAAACTGCCTATTAAAAAAAACAAAAACAGCAAAACCACTGACATTATCGGATCTGATTTGATAAGCCACCGAAATTAGCGGAGACGATAATTACAGTGTTTTTTTTAAAAAAATCCACAGATATTATCGGATCCAATAAAATACTGGATCAGATCTGATCTGATAATAAACTGCAAATCCACCAAACGCGTCCGAAAAAAGCCGACGATCTGCTGAACACAGTGCCGACCGGAAAAAGCTAACAAACGGGGTAAAAAATAAAAACGATTGAAAGTGTCAAAATTTAAAAGTTTTTTTTTGCAAAACAAATACCGGACGAAAATATCTGGAATTAACATGTAAGGTCCTATGAATGATAAATAAAAGGTCTCTTACAGGAAAAAAAACGCTATTTTAGGCTAGGGTCAGATGAATGCATTTTTCGCGTCGTCCGTGAAAAAGTGCGTTCGAACGAATGGACGTATTTTTTCACGGAATACGCAATAGCGGTCATACGATGCGCATTTTCATCCGTAATTTTGTACGGATCATCAATAAAACACTTTTTGCGTCTGGACGTTATGTTGGCTGCACATTAACAGCGTATGACATCTCCTAATCACGCACACACGCCGCTAGCGGACGCATCGCACTCTGTACGTCAGTACTAGCGGTTTCACGTTCTCGAAAAAATGCGTTTGTTTGCCGCTTGCGTTGCGCAGCCGCACTTTCGTGCGGCCGTACTCCGTATATTGCCCGTCATTGGCCCTCATTTGCTGCTACCATGGGCGTCCCCTTGGATCAACAGGCTTAAATTATGATAATTTATTCACTGCAATGCTGCAGTTCCTCGGCTCTCCACTAGGACCCTGCCCCAGAGCTTACAATCTAAGAGGAGAAAGATTGTAAGCTCTGGAGCAGGGTCCTTTCTCCTCTTACATTGTAAGCTCTGGAGCAGGGTCCCCTCTCTTCTTAGATTGTAAACTCTGGAGCAGGGTCCTCTCCTCTTAGATTGTAAACTCTGGAGCAGGGTCCCCTCTCTTCTAGATTGTAAACTCTGGAGCAGGGTCCCCTCTCTTCTTAGATTGTAAACTCTGGAGCAGGGTCCCCTCTCTTCTTAGATTGTAAACTCTGGAGCAGGGTCCCCTCTCTTCTTAGATTGTAAGCTCTGGAGCAGGGTCCCCTCTCCTCTTAGATTGTAACCTCTGGAGCAGGGTCCCCTCTCTTCTTAGATTGTAAACTCTGGAGCAGGGTCCCCTCTCTTCTTAGATTGTAAACTCTGGAGCAGGGTCCTTTCTCCTCTTAGATTGTAAGCTCAGGAGCAGGGTCCTTTCTCTTCTTAGATTGTAAACTCTGGAGCAGGGTCCTCTCTTCTTAGATTGTAAACTCTGGAGCAGGGTCCCCTCTCTTCTTAGATTGTAACCTCTGGAGCAGGGTCCCCTCTCTTCTTAGATTGTAAACTCTGGAGCAGGGTCCCCTCTCTTCTTAGATTGTAAACTCTGGAGCAGGGTCCCCTCTCTTCTTAGATTGTAACCTCTGGAGCAGGGTCCCCTCTCTTCTTAGATTGTAAACTCTGGAGCAGGGTCCCCTCTCTTCTTAGATTGTAAACTCTGGAGCAGGGTCCCCTCTCTTCTTAGATTGTAAGCTCTGGAGCAGGGTCCCCTCTCCTCTTAGATTGTAAACTCTGGAGCAGGGTCCCCTCTCCTCTTAGATTGTAAACTCTGGAGCAGGGTCCTAAGTGGAGAGGCGGCCCTGCTCCAGAGCTTACAATCTAAGAGGAGAGGTTTGAGGAGAGGAGATATGTGTGTGTATGCAGGGAAGGTGAGTGTGTATAAATATATGTATATATATATGTGTGTGTAAGAAGGGGGCTGGTGTGTGTATATACATATATTTGGAGTGGGGGGCCTGGTGTGTGTGCCAGTATATGGGGGGGGGGTCATGGTTTGTGTATACAGAAATGGCCTTAAAAAACACTTACTTTAGTGCCTTGATCATGGGTGTGTGACTAGTGAGGTGCATTGAATAGCGTTAACAGACTAAAAAATGTAACACTCAGATCAGACACTTACACCTTTATTCTTCTATTAGACTTGCATCATGTTTTGCAGCCTCTGTATTACTACGCTTTATTTTATGACTGTACCCTTCATGACATTGTCAAAAGGGCAGAATATGGATGGCATTAGAATTTTGCCCCCCCTGGAAAAATTTCTGCGGACGCCCATGGCTGCTACTACGGCCGTGATAAAGTGCGGCTGCACACGCGTTCGCACTGCGTTTGTCTGACCCCAGGCTAAAAAAAACTGAAATTTTTTAACATAATTGTAACCATAATTGGTAAGAAAATTCCCCACCTATATGCTCAATGACAAGACCGATGAGCGGAACGTTTATTGTGCTGATTTTAATTATGTGTGTCTGATTATGTCTATATGAGGGAGAGAGCAGAAATCCAGAGCATTAGGGCTAGTGCATGGTGTTCGTTGACTACAATTATTAGACCCACTGTCTTGTCATTGAGCATATAGGTGGGGAATGTTTTACCAATTATGGTTACAATTATGTTAATATCCCCTTGGCTCATTAGGTGATCTTGCTTTCTTCTAGCCGCAATCTATAATCTCGCAGCACCCTCATATTGTCGTTGTCTAATTGTGGTTTTAAACATAGAAACATAGAAAAATGTCGGCAGATAAGAACCTTTCGGCCCATCTAGTCTGCCCAATTACATGGATACTTTCCCTGGATTTATCTTTTGTTTAGGATAGCCTTATGCCTATCCCATGCCTGCTTAAATTCAATTACTGTTTTGGCCTCTACCACTTCAACTGGAAGGCTGTTCCATGTATCCACCACCCTCTCAGTAAAATAATGCTTCCTGATGTTACTTTTAAACAGGCCTCGAGTCCAGCAGGAACGCGTGGGAACGGCGTTCCTGCACTTCTCCTGTAGTGGGAACGCAGCAGGAACGCTGTTCCCACATTAAGCCAGAGACCGAGAAGCGCCTGTGGGGAGATTGCCATCCTCCTGTAATCACGGCCGCATATGTGAGGAGTTCCGCTTCCTCTGACAGTGAGTCGGCGCACTTTCATGATGCATCACGCGCTGGACTCCCTGTCAGGTGGCCAGCACGTGAGGAGACCGGCCCCTCCCACCCAGACTACCAGTGATCCAACCAGACCAGCGGGGAACCATGCTCCCCTTCCCTGTGCCCAACGGTCCAGCAGTGATTTGTCCCCCTCCCTGCACAGAAGGTAAGCAGGAGAGGGGGAATAATATCATTGTAATATGGGTTTTTTTCTGACTGGACTAAGAGGAGCAGGGTAGCACGATCCAACACCTCTAAAAGTAAGAGCCCTGTCTGACTCCTGCCTGATCTCTGAATAGCTGCAGCCTTTATTAATGTGCAGCGGCTGGAGAGATCAACAGAGATCAGGCAGGACAGGCACAGCTCCTGTGTGCCTCAGGAATAATGGAGGAATGCCCCCTCCCTCCATTTAACCCCTTCCTGGAGGCCCTGCAGCAAAATCCCCTTCCCTCCACAACCCCTCCCTCACCGAGTGACCCCCACAGCCTCCTCCCTCCCTGTCAGGTTGCTGTTAAATTGTAATGGAGGCTGTGGGGGTCCCACAATCTGCAGCCAGGACAGTCTCCCTCACATCCACCTGCCACAAGTCAAACCTGTACCCAGTCTGCCAGGTTTGAATGGAGTGGGGGGAGGGGGAGTGCTAAGCCAGGCTGCCAGCTTGATGGCTTTACTTATTAATCACATTACAGGGAGTTTAATTGCTGTGGAGCTCTGTGTCCCCTCATACACACCAGGCACGACTGTGGAGCTCTGTGTCCCCTCACACACACCAGGCACGACTGTGGAGCTCTGTGTCCCCTCACACACACCAGGCACGACTGTGGAGCTCTGTGTCCCCTCACACACACCAGGCACGACTGTGGAGCTCTGTGTCCCTCGCACAGACCAGGCATGACTGTGGAGCTCTGTGTCCCCTCACACACACCAGGCATGACTGTGGAGCTCTGTGTCCCCTCGCACAGACCAGGCATGACTGTGGAGCTCTGTGTCCCCTCACACACACCAGGCATGACTGTGGAGCTCTGTGTCCCCTCACACACACCAGGCATGACTGTGGAGCTCTGTGTCCCCTCACACACACCAGGCATGACTGTGGAGCTCTGTGTCCCCTCACACACACCAGGCATGACTGTGGAGCTCTGTGTCCCCTCACACACACCAGGCATGACTGTGAAGCTCTGTGACACCCTTATACAGACCGCTCATGACTATGGAGCTCTGTGACACCCTCACACACACCGTGCATGACTGTGGAGCTCTGTGACACCCTCATACACACCGCACATTACTGTGGGTTTTATTGCTGTGGAGCTCTGTGATACATTCATACACACTGCACATTGCTGTGTTTTGATGTGACTAGTTTGAGGGGGGCCAGCAGCATTTTCTCTTTGGACCCACGCATAGGAGTGCGTAGGGGGTTTGCCCCTTGCAAACACTAATGTTGAGTGAAGAGGTCTTCTTTCCTCTTACATTGACCTTTTAGATGTCCCTCATCTAATTCAAAGAGCAAAAGTCATATAAAAAAATAATACGGCTGTTTAAAAAATTGGGAAACAAAGCTTTCGTCATATAAATACAAAAAGATGTTCAAAAAAAGTTTAAGAAAAAAAAAAGATATTACATTTATATATTGAATCCTATGGGATTCACATGTTTAACCTGTTGGTTACTGAAACACCGAAAATGTATCGTATAAGTGTGTGTGTGTGTGTGTGTATATACATATGCGTGTATATATATTTATTATTGCAGAGGCCATTTGTACATCACAGCAATTCAAAGAACTGCTTCACAGAGCTTGTGCTACATTGCCCATATGCAGCAAGGAACTCTGGGTAAGACATGCAAATGACATCTGTGTTGCATACGGGAATGTAACACAGGAGCTCTGGGATACAGTTCTTTGAATTGCTGTGATGTGCAAATGGCTTCTGTAATAATAAACTTTATTAATTATTGCGTGGAGGCTTTTTATCTCATTTTTTGCCATCCACCACTAATATATATATACAAACACACTTTTTTTTCCCGGTGGTGGGGATAGTGGAGGAAATCTTGGGTGAGTTCCCTCACTTTTTTCCCCAGGACTTGACCCCTGCTTTTAAACCTTTGCCCCTCTAATCTAAGACTATCAGGGTTATCCAAAGAGATCCGAATTGCTTGAGAAAGGTAACCGAATGCTGAAAATCAGCGTTCGGTTACCTTTCCTGACCATTCGGCTATCCAGAGAGCAGGCAATTCGCCAAATCCTGGCGAATTGCCTGCACATACGGTGCCTGTTCGGTGCCTGTTCGAGGGCAGTGAATCCCCATAGAGAAGCACTGCTTCGGCTATTCAGAGAACACAAACCAGCAGTGAAAGGTTCCCGAAATGCCCTGCCATTCGGTGGTTTAATTCGGCAAGTTTATTCAGGAGAATCCCATAGGCTTCAATGTTAAAAATATTCCCGTTTTAATTCAATATCTAATAAACCGTTCATTATAAAATTCTGCAGCAAAAGTCTCTTTATTTATAGATTTTTTAGGATACTTTAAGCATTTTTCAGAATTTTTTAAAAACAATTAAAAGTCCGATTTTTTTTTTTTTTTTTTTCAGTTTGCTTATTTTTTTTGTAACAGCCCTCTTTATTATCATTCCCTGGACCTCCTGTGAAAATTTCAGACATTTTCGCTCAGTAGTTTCTTTGCAAACAGCGTTTCTTTTTCCCAGATTCATACAAATGGTTTTTCTAATTTATTCACTGCCTCCTCTACGTCACAGCTGCTTCGGCTCTGTGTGATTCGGCTCCTTTTCGGCTCCTGTTCGGGTTTTTCGAAGGTTAATCCAGATGTTTTTGCTTGTTTTCAGCGTGCATTCGGTGAGTTTTCGTCAGGTTTGCGGCAGCTTTTCCCTGCAATTCGGGGGCCCTGTGCTGTTTGCTGAATACACCGCAGGGTCACTGAAATGCAATCGGCAAAAGGAACCGAATTGAAGAGAACGAAAAGTCACCGAACGTGCGGTGACTTTTCAAATCTCTTTGGATAACCCTGTAAGTCCTCTTGTTTTGCTACTTTGTTTTTATTTTAAATATACTCCCTTCCTCTACCTTGTGGATTCCCTTTACGTATTTAAATGTTTCTATCATATCTCCTCTGTCTCGTCTTTTTTCCAAGCTGTACATGTTAAGATCATTAAGCCTTTCCTGGTAACTTTTCTCCTTCAAGCCATACACCATTTTAGTAGCCCTTCTCTGAACTCTCTCTAAGATGTCTATATCCTTCTGGAGATACGGTCTCCAGTACTGCACACATTTAACATTTGTATCTGAGAGTGTCTTTTGAAGTATTAAAGTTGTATTTACTTTCCTGCCACTTCTCGGATAATCAGTCCTCAGTCTTTATGGCTGTTGACTGGTTAATTTTTGTTTATATTTTGTTCACAATTGTACAGGTTTAATCCTGATATTGAAGTGGTATCCCGGTGTACTAACTGGGATAAGTGATTGTTAGACCTGAGGTACTAAGGTTCCTCGGTCTTTCCTTTGTGGGTAATTCTTTTTTATTTTGTAACAGACCTATTTATTATTTTTTTAAAGGACCATATTTATTATTTAACACACTTTAATGCATTTTTATTGGTTTAAATAACTATCAGGAGTAGTATAGGAGAGTTCCATTTGGTTTTTCTCTGCAATATGGTGGATTTTGCCAAGGCCACTTTGGTGCTCTTTGGCGACGTTCTCCAGCTTTTTCACGAGGCTTCGGCAACTCTATCTTCAGCGCAGTACAGTGACCATCCGGTGAATAGTGTATTCAACGTACTGTCGGCAAAATGGAATCGCCGAAATGCACCGAAGTGAAAAGCACTGGAATTTCAGTGCTTACTGAATAGACGGTTGAGTGTGCACAGGTCCCTCACTCCAGCAGCAGCAGTAGAATAGCTCCAAGTATGGAATTTTAATTAGTAGAATGACACAGAGCGCGACATGACACTGTGCACAGAAACTCTAAAACATTAAAGGGACAGTACAAACGCCAGCGTGTCCATGCTGCCTGCATACATCATGCTGCCAGGAGCTCACTGACCAGCTATCACAGTGGGAAGATATGTTTCTTATGTTTCCATACAAATACACAGGCTGGTCTGAGCAGTAGCAGTGCATTATGGGAGTTATGGTCTAGTCCACACACTTGTAAATGCAAGACTTTCTGATGAGCTGGCTGGGCAGATCTTTCAGCCAATCATTGTCCTGCGGGGCCCTCAGTGAGAAAAGGGTCACAAATCCCAATATATAATAAAAGAAGGAGGTCTGTTGTAAGTTTTCTCTTGCTATAACTCACCCACAGCTATCCATACAAACCTCCCAGGTGACTGTCACATTGAACACAAGACCGGGGATCCTATTCTGAAGATGCAGGTAAATGGGGTCGCTATGAGAAAACATGGCAAGCTGATATCCCTTCTTGCAGGGATCTCAAATCCCCCCCCCCAGATGTTGGTGGCCTACAATTCCCAAAATTCTTTGAATGCAAGAGATGGAAAGAGAACCATGGGAGTTGTAGCTGAGAAACATCTGAGGAAGCCAGAGTTTGAGATTCCTGCTTAGTGGGCCACTGGTATTAACTCAATTACAACTGAGCCGCTGCATTAGTTTGGGGTCAGACACCTGATGATGATTGGTGGTGCCGTCTTAGTCTGTGTGCCCCATATTGATTCATCATAGAGCTGGCCCTGCATGCAGTCGGAAGGCCCCTGAGTGTGCCTTGGGCGCTAGGCAAACTCTGAGGCTGGGCTGGCTGCGTGCAGGGCTGGCTCTATAATGAGTCAGTGTGGGGCACACAGAACCAGACTGCACTATGACTGCAAATCATGCCAGTGGTATGATCAGGCGACTACTGCTTCTCAAGCGAATGCAGTGCCGTCTGGTTCACGACACTGGAAGTAGCCTTTCCTCACCAGCAGCCTGTATGCCCATTTCTGAACACAAGAGACCTTTGCAGGGTTGGCATTTCCATCCCCCCCCCCCCGGCACACACACTCAAACTCTGATTGTATGCTTAACAATGTAATGTAACTACAGTAATGACTGCACAGACAGTGCTGCACAATATATTGCAACAATACAAATAAACAATAATAGGTATCTGTGACAAGATTGCTTTACAAAAGATAATCTTTAATTCTATATATTTTGTATCAGTTACAGGTATTTATAAAGCACCAACAAGTTCAGTAGCGCTGTACAATGGGTGAGACAGTATAACAAATATACATACATAAGTTAAACACACAGAACAATAGAAGAGAGGACCCTGCTCCAGAGCTTACAATCTAAGAGGAGAGGGGTGACATACTAGGTGAGAGCAAGTGGCAGAGTATGTGAAGTAGTGGGGTGCAAGTAGGAGTAAGAAATGTACAGTTGGGGAATCATAGAATAAGCCGATAGGCTTCTCTAAAGTAATGTGTTTTCAGAGACTTCTTGAAGGACTGGAGAGACGGGAAGAATCTGATGTGGCAGGGGAGGGAGTTCAATAAAAAGAAGGCTGCCCGGGAAAAGTCCTGAAGGCAAGAGTTAGGGCTGCAGGTATGAGGAGACGATAACATCAGATCATTGGAAGAGCAAAGTGGCCGAGACGGGATGTACCTGCAAGAGCACCTCTCCAGTAAGTGTCCTTGGGCAAGACAACTAGCAGTACATACTCGCCACCCAGGACATACTTGAAAACGAAATAAATCTCAAAGTATCATTCCTGGTAAAATACTTTATCAAAAAAATAATAATAATAAGGGAGGATTTGTAGGCAGGGGCGAAGGTTATGGAGGACTTGGTATGTGAGCACCAATATTTTGAGTTGGATTCTATAGGGGACAGGGAGCCAGTGTAGAGATTGATAAAGGGGTGAGGTGTGAGAGGTGCGATAGGTGAAGTGGATGAGTCTGGCACAGGCGTTGATTACAGACTGCAGAGGGAGAATCTGGAATCTCTTAAAGGCCAGAGAGAAGGAGGTTACAGTAGTCAAGGCGGGAGATCATAGGAGCTTGGATGAGCATTTTAGCAGAGTCCTGATTAAGAAAGGGATGGATGCGTGCAATGTTTTTTTAGGTGGAAGTAGTAGGGTTTGGTTAGCGACTGAATGTGAGGAGTGAAGGAGAGATCAGACTCAAAGAGGACCCCGAGGCAACGAGACTGTGAAGTAGAAGTAATGGTGTCACCATTCACCTGAAGGGAAATAGGTGCAGGAATGTTGGCTTTAGAGAGAGGGAAGGCCAGAAGTTCAGTTTTAGAGAGTTTGAGCTTTAGGAAAAGGGAAGTCATCCAGTCGCAGACAGCTGACAGGCAGGCCGGAACACATTCCAGCACAGGAGGAGAGATATCAGGAGAAGAAAAGTAGATCTGGGTGTCGTCAACATAGAGGTGATAACGGAATCCATAGGAAGAGATGAGATTGCAAGAGGTGGTATAGATCAAGACGGGTAGGGGACCCAAAACAGAGGCTTGAGGTACCCCATCCGAGAGAGGAACTGGGGTGAAGAGGCACCAGCAAAAGAGACACTGAAGGAGCTAGATCCTATTTACTATAATTTGATGTGAGAAGTATCACAAGCCAGAAATAAATGTGACCGCGGTGAAATGCATAATTCATATCAGAGATGTATATGGAATAGTCATCTTTCCAATTTAATACATTTTTATTAATTTATAGTATATAAACGCACACAAAATAAAGAGCAGGGCGGAAGAAAGTCAAAATTAACAAATATTGTACATAAATTCCTCATAAGTCGATATTTAAAAAAAAAAATCTTTTTATAATTCACCGATGAGAGTTTTTACAAATTGGAATACAACTCAAGACATCCTGCACAGTTAACCCCTTCTTAAGAAAAATGCTATCATAACATTTATTTGAAACATGGGATGTGAAGTTAACAATTAAATATAGGGTGAAATAGATGTTTTGCACAGAAATTGTTATTCTAAGATAGCTAAAAAAATAAAATATTGTGAATTTGTTCATTTTTAATTTTTCATGTATTAATGTATCCTTTACATAAATATTGCTGAAATGTGAGATTCTGAGCTCTAGATGGCGTACTTTATCTTAAACAATTCAAACACGGTTTGCATTATTAACATACAGGCAGAAAAGACCTTTGTGTCAGATACAGTAACTGTGACAAAGATAAATAATAACAATGTTGAGATCTCCTGCTTACGGGGATTTGTAGTGATAATAATGAGATTCCAAAAAATACCATTAGAATATAAAATAATATCTGTATGTGACATAATGCCTGTATATGGAAATTACTGTAACACCTTATATCTGTACTGTACAGGGATTTTCAATCATTATAACCCCTGAAACTTATCCCTGTACAGCAGTGAGTGACCCCAGAGTGCTCCCTGTATTCTGCCCTCACCCTGGCATCTGTAATGCAGCAATAATCTTTTTGAACTTTTTATTACAGTGAGGTTTAGAGCTGCTATTTCGCAGATGGTTTGATGTCTCGCCAGGGTGCTTGGAGAGGCATAAAACAAAAGATTTCATTTTTCCACAGGGGACACACTAATCTTGCTTTATAATGGGGTGAAAATCGTCTTTTGATATGCTAATGAGTGCTTTTTAATGCATTACGATGCAAAATCTCGATTTTGGGTGTGAAGGGGTTGGCATTCCCTAAGAACTCTATGAAACTGTATCAAAATTTCAGAGAAACAAACAAGGATAAAATTCCTTTCCAGGGTGTCAAGAATGACTGATGTCTTATTAAAAAAAATCCTACCTTAATTTTTCTCCCCAACATTTGCAATTGAGAAAAGAACAAAAGTGTGGTGTACATAGCACCCAACAGAGTGAATTACTGTATTTTCTGTTATCGGGTAACTGTACTAGCCTGTACTGACTAGGTACACCTTGCCTGCAATATCCCATCATGGGATGAATATCTCATTGGTCACAACCCCTGCCCTAACAAGCGATTTTCCAAAAAAACACTATCAGGAACTAGTAGTTTGTTGTTTTTTTCTGGAAAATATTTTTTTATTATTTAACATTATATATTGTCATATTCCAAATATTTGTCGCCATCTGATGGGCAAAATTGAGTTACTACAGTTCTGAGCTCCATGCATGATCAGCTTGGGAAGAGTATGTTAGAGACATTCCCCAGCTGGTTTTAAAAGGTGTTAGCACCTCAGGCATCATGCCCACAGTGCTAAGACTTTGGGGGCACATTCTGGAGCCCAAATGCAAATTAAATTGCATTGATACAGCATAGCATCAGATCATGTTACCTTTATCTGGGGCTGGTTTGTCTGCTACTGGTGATAATATATTCACAATCTCAGTAGCAAAGGGGTTAAAAATCAATGCCATTTCTCATCCCTTGATGAGATATAGCAGCTGGTACTTATTCCCCTCAGTTTGGGGAACTTCTATGCTCATCCTCTGTGAGCAGGGCTGTAATTGGGATGTCGCACTGCTCTTGTGCGTTTGGCCCTCAGCAGTGTCAATAGCAGCTTACGTGTCAATCCGTGTGCCAGCATGTGTAGCGCGCAATGCACGGAGTAAGCAGAGGGTTGTCTTGTAGGGCAGTTCTTTCACTCACAGATACCACTCGCTCTGACAGCCTGCCACCAGTAGTGAGCCCTAGTGACCTTTATGATATAGTAAAAAAGTGGGTTAATTCTCTGTGTTAAAAAATATATGCTAACAGGTATTTAGGGAGTGATTCCCTAGTAAATAAGTAAGCCCAACTTAAGTTTGGGATGGCAGGTATACTTTAAAGAAGATTCTATTTCTAGTGGATCTGCCATTCATCACTATACTCAGTAAAATTAATATATGCATTGTGCCAGGGCTTCACGAGGAAAATTTAGGACATACATAAATTGCTCATTTAGGCTAGGGTCAAACGAAAGCATTTTTACACGCGAACGTAAAAAAAGTGCGTCCGAACACATTGACGGATTTTTTCACGGAATAGGCGAAAACGGTCATACGATGCGCATTTTCGTGCGTGATGTTTTACGAATCCAAACCAGGAAACTTTTTGCATCTGGACGTTATGTTGGCCGGACACGAGCAGGGTCTGACGTCTCCAAATCACACACACACACCGCTAGCGGACGCAGCGCACTCTGTACGTCAGTACTAGCGTTTCTGCGTTCTCGAAAAAATGCGTTCATTTTCCACTTGCGTTGCGCGGCCGGACTTTCGTGCGACCGTACTTCGTATATTGGCTGTCATTGCCCATCATTTGCTGCTAGTGCGGCCGTGATTATGTGCGCCAGAACGCACGTTAAAAGTGCGCTGGTCTGACCCCAGCCTAAAAGTTGGCTTCTTGGTCCATGAAAACTAACCTAGTTTAATTTTTCACTGCATCGCATTAAGGGTTTTATATCGATCGTCCCTCTCCTTTATAGCTTCAGTCCTGGATAAACATCTCACTCTGATGACTCCTTGGTCTTTTTTTACGGCTCCTCTCGGCCATGACTATAGCTCCAACAACAGTGACGACTACAGTTAGAGTTATGATTAGAACAGTTACAGTTTCAGCTACACAAAGCCGGGTGTCCAGAGACATAAGGTGCCTTCCCCTAAGAGCCGGAGGTTCCGCACACAGCAGCTCTTCCCTGTCTTGCAGACTGAGCCGTTGCACTCCACCCAACTTCCCAAACACACGCTGTAAATCGCAGTCACATTCCCATGGATTGTGGGACAGCAATATTATAGATCCTGGAGCTGGAAGACTGAGCAATGTCTGGAAGCGGAGATGGTGCAGCATGTTGTGTTGTAGGTTCAGGAACGTTAAGGAATAAAGTGGAGCAAATACCCAAGGAGGTAAATCATGAATCTGATTTCCAGAAAGGTCTAGATATTCTAGCTTTTGTAGCACAGAAAAGTCATTATTTCGCAAGCTCTGGAGGAAGTTGTTTTGAAGCCGAAGACGCCGTAGCTGAGTAAGGGGTCGCAAAGAACCAGGCTGAATGGTAGAGATGACGTTTCCCTGCAAGTCCAACAGTTCCAGACTCTGGAGATGTTGGAAGCTGAGTCCTTGCAAAGTATGAAGCTGATTATGAGCAATAAAAAGATGGGTAAGAGAGTCCAACCCCAATGAGAAGCTCACATTAAGCTCTCTTATTATGTTCCTGTTTAGGTCCAGGCTTTGTAAGCTGTGAAGTCCACTCCATGTTCCTTGTTCCACCTCCCAGATATTGTTCTGTGCTAGAAGAAGCGTATGGAGTCTCCACAAAGAATGAAGTGAAGGTATATAGTGCAATGAGCAGCTGGAGAGGTCCATGTACTCAGTGTTCAAGGGAGGACGGACTAGGGAATATGACAGATTTGTCCCCGAGCAATTCACGAAGAAGGAAATTGAGTCACAAAGGCAATGAGATGGACATACACGGAGTGAATAATGAGAAGAAAATGAAGACAGCACTAACAGAAGGAAACAGACAAAGGACCCAAAAGTGGTTGATGGCGCAATAGGCAGACTGAATATATGTGAACATGGACAGAGGGGGTAGAAGCATTTACAAAATAGCAGATTTAGAGATGAAAAATGCATTCTGATCCTGCAAAAGATAAAAAAAATCAGTCAATACAGGATATGTTTAACTTCGTGAGTTTTCCAATAAAATAAGTTCTTAAAGTTATCCTGGTCTACAGTCACCATCTTGTGGACACATGTAAAAAGGACCCCAATATGAAAATGATGCTCCAGTTTAAAATATTCTGATTTTGACGCCATGCGTCGTTTTTTGAAGCATATTTTTTCAGGAGCAATCAAAACTTTTTGGGAGCAGTAAAATTAGAGCATTTTTGTTAGCAACCAATTTTCAGGGTTAGGATTAGTTTGAGGGTTAGCGTTAGCTTTACAGTTAGTATTAAGTATTGTAATTAGGGTCAGGTTACTATTTGTGCTTGTTTTAGGCAGACTCAAAAAATGGAGCAGAATGTTAAGGTTTACCATAACCCTAAATGTAACTCTAACCCTAAAACTAACCCTTACCCTAAAACATGCACAAATATGGGGTAGAAAGGAGTGTGATCTGCCATACTCGCTACCTGGTTCTGGAATTGCGATGGGGTTCCTCCCTTTTGTTTTTTCTCTCCCTCTCTTTTTTGTACTTAATTTCTCTTATTTACATTCATATACTGATATTTTTCTAACTATGTATACTGTATTACTCTTTCTCTGTTTATACGTATACTACTGTATATTCTTGACTTCAATTTTTCCTGAATAAAAATTTTGAATTATGAAAAACATGCACAAATTACTTTTTTACCACTTAATTTTTTGATGTTGCTTTATTTTTCAGCAATTTTTCAAAACTTTAAATTGTGGCATTGTGGGAAATGAGAAGGTGAGCTAGCGCAGCATCATCGTTCACTTTATAACTGAGAAGTGAACAATAGTACAGCGTTAGAAAAGAAAGGAATAAAATAGATTTTTATTCTATTAATTTATTTTATTGTTAAATATATAGAAAAACAAACAGGGTTATTCAAAGAGAATCGAAAAGTCACAGCACGTTCGGTGACTTTTCGTTCTCTTCAATTCGGTGCGATTTGGCAATCCCATTTCAGCGACCCTGTGGTGTATTCAGCAAGCACCACATGGCCATCGTAGTGCAGGAAAAGCGGCAGCCACGTGACCTAATCAGCGGGGCCGACGTCGTGCAGGCATTGGGGGCGGTGCCGGCAGAGGGGAAGGAGCGCGCCGCTGCCAGGTTAGCACTCCGCAGTCTCTGCAAGCAGCTGGCCTGGCTGGGCATGGGGCACCTCCGCTGACTACCAAGGAGCACTGGGTGGCAGTGCAGGTCTTCTGGCTCCAGCCAGGGGCAGATCCGGGGAGGGGGGTGCGGGCAATTGCCCCACCGAGAAAATCGCCGCCACCGGCGTTCTCTTTCCCTGCGAGGCGAGCGGCCGCTCGCCTCGTGGGGAAAGAGAACGCCGGCGGAGCCTGGGGTTTGAGGAGGTGAGAGTTGGGGGCAAATATACCCATGTTTTGAGCTGGGGGCAAATATACCCATGTTGTGAGCTGGGGCAAATATACCCATGTTGTGAGCTGGGGGCAAATATACCCATGTTTTGAGCTGGGGGCAAATATACCCATGTTTTGAGCTGGGGCAAATATACCGATGTTGTGAGCTGGTGGCAAATATATCCATGTTGTGAGCTGGGGGAAAATATACCCATGTTGTGAGCTGGGGAAAATATTGGGGGGAATGAATTGATATTGGGGAAGAAATTAATTTCTCCGCCATAATTAATTTCTCCCGAATATCAATTTATTCCCCCAATATCAATAAATTTCTCTCCCATAATAAATTGATATTGGGGGAATAAATTGATATTGGGGAGAAATTGATATTGGGGGAATAAATTGATATGCTGGGGGAGAAAGTAATTGGTATTCTGGGGAGAAATTAATTGGTATGCGTTGGCGTAGGCGTTGAATAAATTGATATTGCTACATTACTGTGAGTTTTATTACTGTGAATCTCTGACACCCTCATGCACACTGCACATTACTGTGAGTTTTAGTGCTACATACCCCCGGGGTGATATATGGCTATGTTTGTGAATGTATGGCTTGGCTGTAATGCATGTATTTGTCTTTAAACAGGCTGCTGTGTGTAAAAGTCTGCATCTGTGTTCTTGTTGCAGTCCGGCGTTGCCCCCTTGCCCTGCACCCAAAAGGCTGTTAATGTGGCGATTCTAGGAGCAATATCTGCTGCCTGCACCGCACAAAGTAAGAATGACTTGTAAAATTGCCTCTGTCCTTAAATGGTTAATAAAGGAGTATTTATTAGGACACGAAAAATAGTCATAATAATCACCGTTTTTCCCTGGCCGCGAGAATACCCCCACCTATTTTTCCAGAAAAAAAGCACTGGGTATAGTTAAATAAAAACCTTGCTAAAAACCCTGAATAGGGGGCCTAGAGGGGTCTCTGCAACACGTTTTGCCAGTCCACTGGCTTCCTCATATTGTAGACAAAAACCATCTATGCAACTGGTCCAGGGGCAACTGCCACCCTGTCCTCCATGCCAGCCCTCTCCAGCACAAAAGCTACAAGTAAACAAACAAACAAATGAGGAGAATATAAATACTGAGGGTGTGGTGATAGAACTGGATGTGTTAGAAAAAGAAAAGTTGTGTTTCCCGCTTGTCTGCTTTGAACCACATTTTAAGATTTAATTATCGAGTTTCCGGTATCTCTGATGTAGTCAATAAACCCTAAGGTGCTAGCCATGCCAAAGCCCAGGTGTAGGTGAATGGAGGCATGTCGCTTGGTCAGAATGAACATGCTGTGATAAATGTATGGCATAGAAGGAATGTATGGATTTCCATTGAAGCGGACTTACCTGCCTGAGCTGCTTCTCTCTGTGCAGCTGGAGATAGAGTCTGTGTGGGGAAGTTCAGGAGGTCAGTGCTTATTATCCTGCATAGAGGTGCTGATGTGTATGTAAGACAAGAACTAGACACTGAGAGCTGGTGAATGTCACACCGAGCAGTGATACGCTTTAGCAGGCTATCAAATATGGTATCACTGAAAACCTCCTTTGCAATGTGTGCTGTTAACCTGTAAATTTCCATACAGCATAAGAAATGAAACAAATAGTTAGGAATGAGCTAAAATAATAGTCCGATACTTAAGGGATTTTCAGAGAACACTGACGTTTTCTAGTGTTGTAAGCACTGTCAAAAACTGACATTGTTGCAACAGAGACAAACGCTGGAGAAGCTTCACAGAGTTTCCCTAGTGTTTGCAGCAATGACAGACACCAGAGCTTTCTGAATAAACAGTTATAAGCCATGAAATTCCTAACAATGGGCCCTATTCCCTGGTGAACGCTAAAATGGGGACTCTAATGGGGAAAATCTGCACCTGCGGATTTCCACGTAGCATCCCGATGAAACCGCAGCGCTAACCACTGGGATACTCACAGTAGCGCTTTCGAGCTGCCATGAATATCACCTCTTGGAGTCCATAGGACTCCATGGAGGTTTGCGCTTTTGGGACGTGACATTGCGCAGTACCATGGATTGATCTCGTAGGGAGACTGGGTACTATTTTTTCCCAGTTTCACTCTGCTCCCAGTGACAAGAAGTGGTGGATTGGGCCACCGTTCACGTCGCGGGATGAGAAGTGGGCATCAGATTTATTGGGGGGTTTAGGGGGTACTAAATGATTTTGCAAATGCGGGATCATTAAGCACCAGCTTTTAGGAGTAGCTAGAATTTTGCCTTGTGCATCCCTGCGGTAATGAGCGCTAAGACTTTGTAATACCTTACTTATCTTAATGCTAATTACTGATTACGCTCCCGATGTTAAGTATAGGATGTGATAAGTACAGTAAGTTTGCGGTAACTATTACAAAAACCAGGGGCGTGGCCGGCTGCAGAGGGGGAAAGATGCATCTCTTCAGAGCTCCGCTCTGTCTGTCCCTATTGGGGGTAATTTGAGGTCTTTTTTCACTGAGTTTTGACCCTGGAGGCCCCCCGAGCAGTCGGCCATCAGGGAGAGCTGTCCGGTGCCTGTTTTGTCTCCCCCCACCGGACCAGAAACACGCATTTGCCATTTTGTGGCTCTCCTCCCGACCCAAGAATGTCTTCCCGAGGTACCTTCTGGAGGGTCTCGTCCCAGGATGGAACTAGGCTGGAGGCGGTGGAGACGGAGGGCCCCCATCTTCCTGCCTCTGCCGGGACCGAAACGGAGCTGCTGGATGCGGATGGTGAGAGCCGGTGTGGAGCTGCCCCCCCTCCCCCTGAAGTAAAAATGTCCGCGATAGCGGGCCTCGATGCATGCCTGGCGTTACTGGAGGGGGATGACGAGAGCCCGCTCACGCGGGGGACCTGGCGCCAGATAATGTCAGTGCTATGGGGGTTTGGGGGAGCTTTGGATTCCCGCCTGCGGGACCTGGAAGAGGCCTTACCTTGTGGCTGTGCGGAAGTGATGAAAAAGTGATGAAAAAGTCCCCCCAGTCTCCCCCTGCGTATCACGACGCTGACCGGCCGGATCTCACAAGGCGAGATCCGGCTGGTCATGTGACCACCAGCGTCTGCTTCAATGGCGTCCTATGGACTCCATTGAGAGGATGCGCAGGCTGCGCTTAGAACTGCCGCGCACATCCTGGGGCTTAGCGCCCACAAACAATGCAGGCAGCTTTTTTAGCGCCTGCATTGTAATCTAGCGCTAAAACGTGGGCGCTAGGGGGAAAACTGCAGGTGCAGTTTTTCCTCCCTAGCGCCCGCGTTTTAGAGCTAGGATCGTAATTTGGCCCAATATCTTCCTGTTTCAGGCACCTGCAAAATGTCTTACCAGCGATAAAAAAGATGTTAAATGTACCCCTTATCTCACAGTGATGACGCTAGTCCAACACAAGTTCCCATTGAGTCATCTGCATAGGTGTGCGCATGTGTTGTGCCTGTGTGCGCAGGTGTTGTGCCTGTGGTGCCCAGGCACACCCTAATGTTGGGTAAGGAAGACAGTTTCCATCCTCCTACATTGATTTTAGATGTCCCTTATCTAGTTCACGATGAATAACTTTGGAATAAAACGGACTGTGGCCTCCGTGCTGTGCAGGAGGGGAGTGGTGCTGTGGGGGATTGGTGCTGTGGAAAGCCTCTCGGCCTCAGCGGGTCGGCCTAGTGGGTCTGGGTGCTTCCCCTAGGGGTTTAGTTGGGCGAACCTCCCTATATAAACTTCGTTAACCAGGTATGAGGTTCTCAGTTGTCGCCTTGCTGTGGTACTGTGCTCACAGATCCCTTCTCTTTGCTATAGACCAGTTTGCTACGTTTCTCAACCATCCCTGATTGCTGCTGCTCTGAGCCCCGTTCAATACCTCAGCAGCTGCTAAATTGCTGCAGCGCAGCAATTCAGTTTGCTGCAGCAGTGTCATTGAACGCTTTGGATGCGAATTTCGAAATAAAATGGTCGACGATTTCTTAATGAAAGATTCAGATTGTTTTTCATATGACTCGGACAAAATATGATAAAGAAAAGCAGTCAGCACAATTCAGTTTTGTATGCACACACCACAAATGATAGTTTTTATTGATTAAACGTTATGTTTACTTCTGAAACAAAATATAATTGAACTGTAATATATGTCTATGTGCAGGGGGAAATAATAAATAAATATTTTGTGCTTTGGTGAACAAAAACCTCAAAATTAACATTGCTGTACGGAATTTTTACTTGCTTCATGGCGGCGGCCATCTTTAATACGTCACACTCAGCTACTCGCAGCATCTCCTCGGGTCGCTGCAAGTGCTAAGTTAGCAATGCTGAGCGCTGAGTGGCTGAACGGCGTTCAATGGCAAGTTGCTAACTTAGCACTTGCAGCGGCTGAGGTATTGAACGCTCCTCTGATCTATCTACCTGCTTGACCCTCGACTACACTTAACGAACTGCCCCTCTTGGATACCACGTTTAGGACTTCCAACTCCAGAACTGCATTATTGGGCTACTACCTACCTCCCAACCATGAGAAAAATCTTCTAAACATAATGTTTCAATTAATAAATGAAATGCGCTATGGTTGAGCACCCCAATGCACCGGGCTGCGCACGCCAGTGGTCATATGTGTTCAAAGCTATAGGAATTTTAATAAACTCACAAGGAAATAATAAAGTGCAGGAAAAAAAAAGCAAAAAAAGTTATTTTCCTTTACAGACAATCCAACCAGGCTTTCTATTTACTTGTTTTCAGAAAAAGGTACAACTGACTGTTTCCAATACTCCATATAAATTATTTAGGCAGATGTAGTTGACACCTCTAATCCTGGATCTTGCGCTCAAGTTACACACAGCAGGCAGCCTGATTAACTGGGATATTTTCCACTTGTTATGGATGAATACGGATTGTGATTTCCGGTCAGCAAATAAAGGGAATTGAAAATTAACAGGATTGTTTGGTTATACTGTTGAAAGGATACTCAAAGCTGTACGTGACTATCATTTTTTTTTACACATTAATAGGTACCGGCTGGGTGGAGTAGAGGTAACATCACTGCTCTGCATGGAAAGAGCCTGTGGAGTCATGGGCTCAATCCCAGGGAGCAACCTCTCCAGTAAGTGTCCTTGGGCAAGACACCCGATGGTACATACTTGCCACCCGGGACATACTTGAAAACGAGAGAAATGTCAATGTATTTTTCCTGGTAAAATCCTTTCTCAAATAAAATATACTGTAGTGACAGAAACAAAGTAAACATATATGTATAAAATAGCCACTTTCAAAGCAGCTGCGTTTGATGCAAAGTATCAGACTTTGCATTTTCCAGACCAAGATATGGATGTCCTAAGGCAGATCCTCGTACCTCGTTCGTGTGTTTAAACTACCCCTTTTTTTTGTATTCACACTTTTTATTGTGCAAATATGTCAGTTTATAATCCAAAAGAGAGGGCTTCGCGGGCCACACAGAGTCAACAACCATAGCTGGGCATGAAGAAAAAAACAAACGATGAGTCGGCTAAAAACTTCTAGTATAATGAGGGGGGACGGGGACAAGGGGTAGCGGCAAAGAGGAGGCCAAGGGGAATAAATGGCACTAGGCCAGAGTACTCGGAGGGCAAAGTCAGGCACCAGGCCGTGGTGGCGCTCCCCGAGGAAACCTATAAATGCCAAAACAAAGAGGAGTAGGTGGGGGTTGGGAAGGAACTACCATTTTTTTACTAATAAGTACAACTAATATTATTTTTATATTTTTACGTTTGTACATTAATAATAATAATGGTCAGAAAACTTACCTAGTTTATATTTTTACACGTCATGCTTTCGGAGAAACTAAAAGGGGTTATTCACTAAGCCAGTGGCGACTCGTGGGTTATTCAAATGGGGGTGCACAATACATAAATTGTGAAAATTTAATTTACATTTACGACGTACTGTACAGGTTAAAATACATTTGCTACTGTAAATTGGGTATTTAGTCATATCACAGTGGGCTCGAAGCAGAGCTGCATAATTTGTGGCGCTTTAGAAATAATTGTAATTAACATGATGTTATACTTTTTCATGAATAATAGGGTAACTAAACTTGATACTAAGACTTGTCCTTTCCTTTATCACAGACAATACATTGTTGATCTCACCGGTACCTTTAACATTCTCAACCACCCTCATCTGCATCTACTGCATCCGCTCTCTCCTCGTTCTCTTCCTATCTCTCTCTTCGCTCCTTCAATGTCTCCTTCACTGGTGCCTCTTCACCCCGGTTCCTCTCTCAGTCACCCTTTTTTCGGGTGATTCGTATTTTCGGACGGACGGTATTTCGCATCGCTTCGTATTTCGTCTTTATCAGTTATTTCGTATTTCGTTTATATGAGTTATTTCGTATTTTATTAGTTATTTCGGAATGTGACATGGACATTAACCACTTCAATGCGGAGGACGCGCTCAGCGCGTCCTCCGCATGGCTGCTGGTGTGCTGAGGACGCGCTGAGCGCGTCCTCACTTTGGGGTCAGCGTTCGGCCGAGTTCCGGCCGATCGCTGGCCCCCCCGGTGCGGGCTGACATCCTCGATGTCAGCCCGGCATCCGGAACCGCCGCCGCTGAAATTAGGTGTCATCGCGGCAGCGCGATGACACCTAATTCAGGCGCCCCCCCCCGCATGTGCGGAGGAGGCGCCTGAAAGGGAGGGGGGGGAGGTCCTTCGGACCTCTCTCCCTCCCGATCGGCGGCGTTGCGGGGGTTAACCCAGGCACCATTTGGAAGGGCACAGCCTGCCCTTCCAAATGGTGCCTGGCATTAACCCCTGGGGAGCTGGATCGCGAATCGGCGCTGAAAAGCGCCGGTTCGTGATCCTTTCCCGGAGCTGGCCGACATCTTGGATGTCGGCCAAGCCTCCGGGAACTCCCCCTGAGGACTGGCGTCATCGTGCATAGCACGATGACGCCAGTCCTAGAGTTAACCCCTAACTGCCACCAACGGTGGAGATAGGGAGTTCCAATGAACTCCCTATCTCCCGATCCGTGGCAGCTAGGGGTTAATGTTTGGTATGGTTGGATCGGCCAGAGCATGGCTGTTCCAACGATACCAAACACGAAAGTGAAAAAAGTTTTTTTTAAAAAAATAAATAAATAAATAAAAAAATATATATATTTAAAAACAAAATTATAAAAAAAAAATAAACATTTTTTTTTTCTTTTTTTTGGTTCGTTAATGCAGCAATATTGTTCCCATTTCAATTATAATGTGAACAATGCTGCTGCACTAACGATTTTTGTATGCGGTGCATTTGTTAAAAATTGTGTAATTTTCCCCAAAAAAAAATGTAACGAGACCCCATCTCTAATTTTTTTAACAAGCGCACCCCATACAAAATATAACCGCAATTGCTCGCATGTTAAAATGTGAAAAAAAACACTTTACACGTTGTAAATTATTGAAAATACATATTTTATTGCATTTTTTGTTATAATATACAGACATGACATAACGTATACATATAATAATGACATATTATGAATCTACCGAGTCTGACGGAAAGAACGATATATAATATGTCTGGGTCATATACTAAAATAAGCCTTAAAAACACGTTTAAACATGATGAGCAAAACCGGTAAAAATGACCTCAGCACAGAGGCGGGAAAAGCCTCAGCAGCGAAAGGGTTAATTAATAACTACTACTGCAATAAAATGAAAATACCAGCCGTACAAAATAATTCCATAGGTTTCAATGTAAAAAATATTCCCCGCTTTTATTAAATATTTATTCAATCATTTATTTTTTTCACTTGCAGCAAAAAGTCTATTTTTTAGGCATTGTTTGGAATTTCTTTGGTTAAATTTTATGTTTCCTAATTTATTTTAAAACATAACAAGGAAAAAACTAGCACAGATGACATCTTTTTTTCCTTGTTATGTTTTATACATGAATTGGGTTGTTACTCCTGGTTGTTGCAGCAGCTCAGGTCAGTATGGGCGCAACGTCATTTTTTCTGTATGTATGTATATTATGTTGTAACACCAGTTAACCCCTTAACGCCGCAGGACGTACATTTACGCCCTGCATTAGGCGGGCTTTGACGCCGCAGGACGTAAATGTACGTCCTCGGCGTTTACAGCCCCCCTCCGGTAATACTTACCTCCTCCGGTCGCTCCCACGCTGCTCTGACTCCCGCGGAGTCAGATCAGTGTGATCCCTCCTCCGGCGCTGTGACGTCATCGCGCCGGTGGCGCGATGACGTCAGTTTCAGGCGTCCCCCCCCCGCCGGAGCAGGGGAAGCGCCTGAAGGGGAGGGGGGGGGTCCTTTGGATCCCTCTATCTCCCCATCGCCGGGGACCAGGCGGCTGTGGCCAGCATCGCTGGAAGGGTCACAGCCTGACCTTTCCAGCGATGTATGGGGGGTTAACCCCTTAGCTGCCAGGTCGCGACCGGGCACTAATTTGTGCCCGATCCGGCCTATTTCCGTTGGGGTCCGCCATCTTGGATGGCAGCCCCCACCTCTGGGTCCCCCCCTGGTCAACTGACTCATCGCGCCATGCGCGATGATGTCAGTTAACCGGGGAACCCCCTAGCTGCAAAGGGATTTCCTATGGAAATCCCTTGCAGGAGATAGGGGGGTTCTTTGAACCCCTTTATCTCCTGATCGGTGGCAGCTAGGGGGTCATGTCTGATATTGCTGGAAAGGCCAGAGCATGGCCTTTCCAATGATATCAAACACGACCATGTTATATGTAAAATAAAAGTGTAAAAAAAAGTAAAAATAAAAATAATAAAAAAATAATAAATTAAATAATAAAAAAATAATAAATATAATAATAAATTTTTTTTTGTTTTTTTTAATGCAGCAGTATTGTTCACATTTCAATTATAATGTGAACAATGATGCTTCACTAATGAATTTTTTTTGGGGGGTTTAGCTAAAATCACACAATTTCTCCCCAAAAAAAAAAAGGGTTCCCCGTTCTAATTTTTTTAACAAATCTACCCCATAGAATATGACCGCAGAGCCTCGGATAATAAAATTTTAAAAAAAAAAACACTTTACACACTGTGGAAGATTGAAATTTTATTGAAAATTCAAATTTTTTTACATTTTTTGTTATAGCATTTTGGCAGGGCATGACATATACATATAATAATGATATATTATTAATCTGCCGAGTCTGACGGAAAGAACGATATATAATTTGTCTGGGTGGTATAATAATACGTGACTTAAAAATGGTCAAAATGAGCTCAGCAAACTTCTACTTCCGAAACAGCGCCGAAGTTGTAAAATTACTCCAGTCCTTAAGGGGTTAAGTTATTTTTGCTGCTGTTCCTTTTCCCATGTTTTTGTTTTCAACCCCAAATGGGAAGTGCTTGGTGCGTGTATAAATAAAACCCACCATTTTTCTGCTGAAAAGCTGAAAAGCAGCAAAAGAGCGTGCAGCTGCTCAGAGGAGCGGTTTTTGGTCACATTGGTTAGGAATCACTCTACCAAGAGGTGCCGTGATGAGGCGAGTGAGTTTACGCATCAATGGCCATTCGAGCAAGTTAAAATCTCTGATTGTGTTTTGTTGCACATGGAATTGTATAGAAAAAAGCGCAGATGACATCTTTTTTCCTTGTTATATTTTATACATGAAATGGGTTGTTACTCCTGGTTGTTGCAGCCACTCTGGTGAGTATGGGAGTGACGTCATTTTTTCTGTATGTATGCTAATTTATTTTAAAGCAGCAAGGCTTTTTTTCTGTGCTGAACACAGCTGTATTGCTTTCTTTCAGTCCAGCTGTGTTCGGCAATGAATACGATGTTTCAGTACCATAGATAGCTCTGGAGCCCCACAGGGCTGCTGTCCTTGGATCTGAATCAGCACCATGGATAGCTCCGGAGCTCCGCAGCAAGTAAAGTGAGACAGGGGGCATTTGGAGCACTGCCTCTCTGACTTTCACACCGCACAAGGTCATGTGAGGTGTCATTTGAAAGGTCAGAGTCTGTTTTTTAAAATGCTTTTATTCCTTTTTATAAATCCTAAAACAAAAATTATTAAAGTATTTTTAGCACTTTCTTTTTGTTTATGTGTGTGTGTGTGTGTGGGGCTCCAGATTTCTGTGCCCACAGATTTCAGAGATGTAAATCCAATCCTGGTTATATATAAGCCTATTTGCACAGCTGTATATACATGTTCCTGCCCAGTTATAAAAAATAAAACAAGTTTTTATTTTACACAATTCCAAAAGTAGGCCCACCAAAATCTTCAACTCCAGGCTCATAAAGATCTTAATTTGGCCCTGGTCTCAGGGACTTTAAAGCTGGTAAGTAAAGCCCCTGAGTTTGGTTCAGGAGGTAGAAGTCTGCAGATACTTTTACAGGCAGGAAATAAAAAAATGAAGTAAATAATAAAACAAAGTGGTAACACGCCGAATTACTTCTAAATAAAAATCACTGGAATGCCCCACTTGACTTCAGCTGTGGAGTTCTTCATATCCCATGATGCTTAGCCATCGTCTATTGAAAAAGGACACAATTAAACTACCAAACTTAATCACTACAGCACTGTTATTATGACAGTCAAAAACACGCCTCTTTCCTCTCACTGTGTAAGTAGCCAAAGAAAAATTCACACTCTAACCTCTCTTTGCAATCAGGCAGCGCGAAGGACGCCCCGTGACGTCATATTATGCGCCGGCTGTAGAGAGAGGACCCCGGCGCAGGTTGTCCCGGGAAGGGCAGAGAGATGTTTGGAAGGTCTGCTATCCGATGTTTGCAGCTGACCGGGACGCCGGCACTCCTGAGCGTGGTGAGGAAGGGCGGGGGCGTCTGATAACAGCCATAATGTGTTTTATACCACCTCCTACCTCGCAGATAACTGTATGGTGGCCCTGTCCTTGCAGGAACCGCTAGTGAGCAATAATAATACGTAACCCTTTGGGACCATTAACACACCTGCTCGCATCTTAAGGTGCTAAGCCAGCAATACGAGAATAGAGCTGTACACTGGTCAGGACGGTGTAATTCCTGTGTGGCTGGAGGTCACTCCTCCCCACACTGACAGCCTGCTGTCACTATTCCTCTCCGAGGCATCTACAGCAGGATCAGCAACCTTGGCCCTACTGATGTTTTGAAACTGCATCCCCCATGATGCTCAGCTACTCATTCGGTTTGCAGAGGCTCATGTGAAATGTAGTTCCAACAAAACCCTCTGGAGAGCCAAGGTAGCTGAACTTTGAAGGGTGCCCTGGTCTTTTAAAGTCCTGTGTTTGATCATAAGAGGCCAACTGTGCAGAACGCCAATTAGTGTGCGCGCGCGCCTGTACTGATGACTTTCAGGCTTCCATATTTACTATGCTGCCTGTGCAGATCAACCATGCTGGCAGATGAACATCAGCAGTATAAGGCCATGCATTTATAGGAATTAATGGTGACAAGTACAGTAAACTACTGTTGCAGTACCATAAATATTGAAATGTTGGGGGGGGGGGTTTGCCAGTATTTGCTCCAATGTTGTTTGCTGTTCATAAACCACTGTTCTTTGGATGAAAAGAACCGTGCTTTGTGAATAACCCCTTATAGTTTAGTGGTCTACATTACGTTTCATTGGGTTTCCGTGGTAAATCTGACAATTATAGATAGTATACCAAGGTATATGGGAGCGCACAAAAACATATACACAGAAAAACATTAAAATCAAATGAATAAAAATAATTGGCCCGTAAATCCTAAAAAAGAAGAAGAAAAAAAAAGAGACCATTGCGTAGTATGTACTGATAAGCGGTGTGTGCTTATTCACTCTATCTATAACACTCACAAACGGGGAGTCTTCAAGACACTAGATGTACGTCTTTGAGTCTCTTGTGGGGGACTCCACCCATATATCGATTCCTTTATCTTGATAGTGAATATATCTCAAAAAAGAGAAAAAAGGTACATAGTACAGTTCTGTAGTGAACAAAATATGCTGTGTATAAGAGAGACACACTCACGTGTTCCAGAACCTCCTCTTATGGGTGGTTCTGTAGTCGCGCCTTGGACCTCTTAACGTCTGAGGGGGTCCCACCTCATAGATCCCAGTTGAAATCCAAAATCCTGCCGACTTCTTTGGTGGATTAAGCAGACTTCATTGGTGATTTGATACCTCTTGGGTGTATAATGTGGCAACAATGTACCAAATAGCACCAGATAATAGAGGATAAATAAGTGAATTAAATAAAATAAAAAGGGGATACTGATATAAAATTAAAAAGTTTTATTACAATACATATATACAAAACCGGGACGCGTTTCGCCCGCTACTGCAGGCCTTATCAATCGGATCAATGAAGTCTGCTTAATCCACCAAAGAAGTCGGCAGGATTTTGGATTTCAACTGGGATCTATGAGGTGGGACCCCCTCAGACGTTAAGAGGTCCAAGGCGCTACTACAGAACCACCCATAAGAGGAGGTTCTAGAACACGTGAGTGTGTCTCTCTTATACACAGCATATTTTGTTCACTACAGAACTGTACTATGTACCTTTTTTCTCTTTTTTGAGATATATTCACTATCAAGATAAAGGAATCGCTTTTATATGGGTGGAGTCCCCCACAAGAGACTCAAAGACGTACATCTAGTGTCTTGAAGACTCCCCGTTTGTGACTGTTATAAGCACACACCGCTTATCAGTACATACTACGCAATGGTCTCTTTTTTTTCTTCTTCTTTTTTAGGATTTACGGGCCAATTATTTTTATTCATTTGATTTTAATGTTTTTCTGTGTATATGTTTTTGTGCACTCCCATATACCTTGGTATACTATCTATAATCTGTTAGGAGTGGAGGATACACTTATCTGGTGAGCTGCAATTGTTATTGATTCTAATACAACCACCGAGCGCCTATACACTTACCTTTTAGGTTTTTTATTATATCTGACAATTGCCATATAGAATTTTTTTTAAACTTTTTTTTTTATTTTTTTTTATTTCTTCTTTCCACAGGCCCAACTTCATATAAGCACCAGGAATGGGTTGCAGTATGGCTACTGGGCATACGTTCTCGGGGAGAGGACCACCAAGAGGTTTGGAGAGCACAGCAAGATTATCACAGTCGACGGAAACCTGGCTTCTGGAAAGGGGAAGTTGGCACAGCAACTGGCAGAGAAATTGGGTTAGCTGAAAACTATTGTAATTTTATGTTTGTTTTGATGGTTGCTCACTTTCTTGCCATTTAACAACCTGGACGTCTGTATACCTCATTTGGGAACCACTTATTTTGTATCAAAACAAGATAACCTGTCAGCCAGGTCTATTTTGCATCCAGGAAGCAAGGTTTTTGGTTTATGGGCAATTGAGGCCAAGGCGTGCGGTGCACGCTTATATACATTTTTGTGAGTGTTAATTTTATATTGGTTTTTGTGTATGAAATACTGCACTATATTACTGTATGTGATTCTTTTAGTGTGTATTTCATCACCTTGGATTCAAAGTATTTGGTTGGATATATGTGCTAAATAATATAAAAAGTATTTTTTTTCTCTCTCCACATTGGTGTTTTTTTTTTTTTTTTTTATTTACGCCAATAGATATTTGATTTTTAAAGGTTTCAAGCAAACCAACAGAGCCCATACTGACTTTTGTTTTTCTTCTTTCTTCTTTCTTCAAATTCTGATCAAATTTTCTCTTCTCTGGGTGTTTTTACCCTTGACGATGTTTACACCTCAACATTATGCTCAATGTGAAACTGTAATTTTGAAGGGAAATGTCAGGTTGCAGCTTAGCCTTGTCTGATGAATAGGGAGCACCAATGCATAGACCAATAATGTTGTTGCCTGTTCCCAGTGCTCTCCTAAACCTATTTATTTTTTCCCAGACAAGGTGGGAATTTGTAGATCAGGCTGTATTTAAACCATGGTGTAAATGTTGCCAGAGCTGCTTTAAACTTCCAAACTCTAATGGCTCTGGGAAGTTTACAACAGTTCTGTTTTAAGTTTACACCAATGTTGGAATAGGGCCCTGTTTGTCTGTAAAAATGAGGTGAGCTGTGATTTGCTACTTGTCCAAACTAGTAATAGGATATTGATGTCCAGTGGGCAATATTTGATGTATAGAAGATCCTGTAGATTTCAATCACATTTGGGTTACTATTATACTTTGCATAGTGGCAGCAGTTTCCACAGCCCTGTACTAGATCGGTGAACTCAGTAATGATACAGTAGAACACCTCCCATAGCTTTTTCTTTTTTTTATAATTCTTTATTTAACAAGATGCCTGTACAAAAATGAAACATCTCCCCATCGGGGATATCTATCAGGAACTACGAACAGCATAATTTTTCAGAAATAAACAGAAGAAACAATATTCAAGTGAGGAAATAAAAAATAAAAAGATGAGGTCGGAAAAAGCAGAGAAAGAGGGGAAAGAGAATAGAAAGGGAGGGGGGGACCGACATCCCCAGCCGCGAGTACATGAGGAACAACACCCGAGGGTCCCCACTGAGTGTCTCTGTGCATCCTATCCTGGCTTGTATTCCAGCCAGGGGGCCCAGACTCGGTCGAACAGGTGCATGGTGTCATGGACCATTGCTGTCAATCTATCCATCGTCATAGCTTCCCTTATATTAATTCGCACCCTCTCCAGGGAGGGGAGGGTAGGCGCCGTCCACTGCTGCGCCACCGCCCTCCGCGCCGCCAGCGCGATTCTATGGAGGAGTTTGTTTTCCGGTGGGGGCATGGCCTCTTGAGAGCGGTGGAGCAAAAATGTCCAGGGATCTCTGTCGACTGGGTGACCCAATATCTCCTGTGTCATTTCGTGTACCTGGGACCAGAAGGGCTGTATAGACGGGCATGTCCACCACATGTGGTAGAAGGAGCCTTTCAGACCACAATTTCTCCAGCAAAGATCCGTGAGGCCCTGCCCCATATGTGACATCTGTGAAGGAGAGATATACCAGCGAAACAACATTTTATAGGCTTGTTCTTGATGAGCCACATTGTCCCATATATCCTCCCAATCCCCCCCCCCCCCCGGGAGTTCCTCCCCACGGTCCCTCTCCCAACGGTTCGTATATGTGAGTGGCCCCCATTCCGAGGAGCCCGAGAGGAGAGTAATATAGAGAGAAGAGATCAAGGAGCGTGGGTGGGTATACCTGGAACACAGATTCTCAAAAAATGTAAACAGGTTCGTGGCCGCTCTTCTCACCGCTGGCGACCTGGCAAAGTCCGAGAGTTGCAGGTAGCGAAAGAAGTCCGAGGGCCGTACTCGGCCTCTTCTGTATGTCCTGAAAAGTGAGCGGCGAACCCTGGTGGTATAGATGGTGGAGTCTCTGTTGGCCTATCCCCTCTAATGTAGCAAAGGGTTGTTGGCTTAGGCCCGGCTGAAAGCTTCGGTTTCGAAGTATAGGGGATAAGGCCGACTCATCCGAGGAAAGTGAGTGTTTGATTCGGAGTAAATCCCATATCCTCAGAGTTAATTGTAGCGAAACATAGGTCTGTGAGCCTTGGGAAGCCAGAAATATAGGTTCGGAATGTCCGGAGCGGCCAAGTGGGACTCCGGGTCTGCCCAACGGTGGGTGCCTGGTGGGGCATGAAACATCACAAATTGCACGAATTGTGCAGCATAATAATACAATAAATTCGGTATGCCCAGCCCCCCCCTATCCCGATGCCTGTGTAGGACTCGACGTGCGACTCTCTGACGCTTGTGCTGCCACACGAATTTGGCTATGTGCTGCTGAAGGTGCGCCAGGGAGGTTACATCTACGCGGGTGGGCAGGGCCTGAAACAAATACAGCAAGCGAGGCAGCAGATTCATCTTAATGCAGGCCACCCTGCCCACCCACGAGATAGGGTCCTGGATAGATGGAATGATTTCTCTAAGTAAGCTGGCAAACATGGTATCATAGTTGGCCCCGTATAGTCTCCCGGGATCGCTCGTCAGAAAACCCCCCCCTAGGTATTTTAAAGAGTCAAAAGAAAAGTGGAAATCAGTCAGGCTGCGCAGCTCAGCCACATCCTCCCGAGACAGTCCCAGCGGCATAGCTCTCGTCTTATCATAGTTCACCTTGTACCCTGAGATGTCCGAGAGGGTCAACAGCAGTCAGAAGGGATGGGACCGATTGCAGGGAATCCGCTATTGTCAGTAAGACATCATCCGCATAAGCGGAGACCAAAAACTCCCCCCCCGACCCCCAGTCCTCTGATTGTAGGTGAAGCCTGGAGATTCGCCAGCAACGGTTCTAAGGAAAGTGCAAAAAGGAGGGGGGACAATGGGCAACCCTGCCTGGTTCCATTTCCTATGGAGAAGGTCTCTGGGTTCGCCCCCGGGGTGAGGACCCTAGTGAGAGGGGCAGCGTACAGGGCCCCCAGGGCCGCTCGGAACCGGGGTGGGAAACCCCACCGCGCCAGGAGTTCAAACATATAAGGCCACTCCACCCGGTCGAACGCCTTCTCCGCGTCCAAGGAAAGGAGCAGAGAAGGCGTCCGAGACTGGGCGCTGGGCTCTATTTTCAAAAGCTTGTCTGGAGGGGACGAAGCCCACCTGGTCGGGGTGAACCAAGGAAGAGAGAAAGCCTCCCAACCTATCAGCTAATAATTTTGTAAAAATTTTATAATCCACATTCAATAAGGAGATGGGCCGGTGACTTTGGGGCAACGCCGGGTCCTTCCCCTCCTTCGAAATCAAGACCACGTCAGAGCGCAAGAAATCCGGTGCCACTGGGGAGCCCCCCAGCAATGAGTTATAAAGCCTAGTCAGATGGGGAAGCAGTTTTGTGGAGAAGCTCTTATAATAAGAGGCCGAGAACCCATCTGGGCCTGGCGATTTGTGTGGCTTCATACCTCGGATTACCGAGAGTACTTCTGCCTCTGTCACTTCCTCGTCCAGGCAAGCCTGTGAGAGGGCCGGCCCCTTCCAGTTGGACAGGTAGGCTTTCACCCTCTGCATATGATCCTGATTAGTGGGGATATGAGTCGGGGAGTGGTTATACAGTTGCTTAAAATAATCCGTGAATATTCTGTTCACCTCCCCAGGCACCGTAGTGTACTCGCCCGAAGGGGTGCGGACAGAAGTCACCGCTTGCGATCTATGTTGATTACGTAGCTTCCTAGCCAGGAAGGTGTGCGCCTTATTAGAGTATTCATAAAACGACCGTTTCGACCAAGCAAGGGACGGGCCGCATCCGAAGTCAGCTCAGCCCTAAGATCCTGTTGTACCGACGAGGGCCTCGTAGTCCCCCGGAGAGCGGGAGACCTTATGTGCCGCCTCTCTATCTGCCAACAGGGTTTGCAGGTCTGAGATCCTCTGAAGTTTCTCCCGCTTGAGCCTGCTCCCAATTTGAATAAGGAGGCCCCTGATAACCGGCTTGTGGGCTAGCCACAAGATGTCCGGGTGTATGCCATCCGTCGCATTATCTATCTAGCGCGGCCGACAATTCCGCTTTAACCTCCGGTTTCTGCAGCAGGGAGAAGTTTAACCGCCACGACCAGGTTGCCCTCACCCCGGGCAGCGAGAGCCACAGAGAGATCGGAGCATGGTCCGACCAACTAATATTACCGATATCCGAGCGGGTTACCCATTGCAATGATGTAGGAGGGAGAAGGAAAAGATCTATTCTCGAGTGGGAGGAGTGCGGGTGGGAGAAGAAGGTGAAGTCATGATCCCCCGGGTGCTGCAGTCGCCATACGTCCAATAGGTGCGAGTCCGTCAGAAAGTGGGCCAGTTGTTTATCCTGAGGAGTCCCTGTTTGAGTCGCCGTAGATGTCGGACCCCTCCTGTCAACAGCTGGAACCGGGGTAGCATTTAGGTCGCCCCCCCACAACCACCAGGGAGTCAGTGGTACCCTTCACCAAACTCCCCAGATGCTCCCAGAAGGGAGCATCCGGCGTGTTCGGCGCGTACACATTAAGGAAAGTCACAGTATGCCCCGTCAACGTCCCCCTCAGCAGCACATATCGGCTCTCTGCATCACATTCAGAGTGAAGCACATTAAAATCAAATTTTTTATGTAGCAATATCGCATCTCCTCCACGTTTGTTACTGGCAGAGGCCAAGAAAGAGCGGTTGAACGAGCGGTCTGTGGGACTGAATTGGCGTATTCTGGTAAAGTGTGTCTCCTGCAGAAAAGTTACTTGACAGCAGGTTCGCCGCAGGTCTCTTAAGACCAGCCGGCGTTTCGTCGGGGAGTTCAGTCCCTTGACATTTTGGGAGATTATTTTAAAATCTGCCATCATGGCGGACGAAGAAATGGCCAGATCTCAAACACACGCCACGTCAGTGTCACCAGAAACGCCCGTTCCCCCCGGGTAAGAAAGGGATTAACGAAAACACAACATATCAGAACAGACCGGTCTTACTAATCGCCGGACCAACCAAGGGAGTGTTCCAGAGTCGTCGTCTGTCATAGCCAGGGTGTACGGACCAAAAAAGCGACGTCCCCGAAACCTCCCCGCAACACCCAAAAAGTGGGCACCCCCACACCACTAGCCGTCCGGTGACCAGGCCTCAAGCAGTCAAGTGCATACTGCCGCATCCCCAGATCTGCCATGAACAGGTGCACCAGCTAGAGGCGAAACGGAGGAAGGGCCCTCCAGGGAAGTGGAAGGAGAAAAATATGAACAGGTGGGCAGCCACAGCCTCAGCAGAGAGGGTAATTCAGCCTCCGTTCAATCAGGGCCTCGGCTCTCTTCTTCCCGGCTGTGGTCAGGAACTTTCTCCCATCTAGAGGCCACGCAATGAGCCTGGGACGGGGGTTCAAAGAGGCGCCTGGCTCCCTCCAGCGGCGGGCAAGCGATGCGAGAGAAAAATTTCTTCGGATCTGAGTGGGGAAGCAGGACCGCTGTCTTGCCACCTGCGAATGCCAACAATTTAAAAGGGAAGCCCCAGGCATATTTGATGTTAAGGCTCGCCAGATGAGAAGTGATGGAGCGCCAGCTTCGTCTTCGCTGTAGGGTTTCCGGAGCCAGGTCCTGGTAGAGGGCTAGGGATGAGTTCTCGTATGTCACATTCACCTCCCTGCTTTTCCGCATAAGGATCTCCTCCGTAGCGCAATAATGGAGTCTCATAATGACATCTCGTGGCTGAGACTCAGCTCCTCTCGGGGCACGCAGCGCCCCATCAGGAGTCGCGCTGGGGGCACCTCCGGTGCCAGGCATCCGAGGATGCCCAGAACTGTATCTTCCAGCTCCGGTGCCAACACTGTCTCAGGGAGGCCCCTCAGCCTAATATTGTTCCTCCGGGATCTGTTCGAAAGATCCTCCAGCGCCAGTTCTAGCCGTTCTACCTTGTCCTGCATGCGAACTGTAGTGCGTGATCCCTGGTCCCTTATCTCTGACCGCACTTCGGACGCCATTTTAGACATCTCCTCGGCGAGATAACGCTGCATGTCTCCCATACGTTCCAGGAGGTGGGAGATGTCTGCTTTAGACGCCGGCTGTGTGTCCCGTTTGGCAGCCGTCGCCTCCGAGTCCAGGCCCGACTGCCTCGTGGGGCTGCCATCTTGGGCCTCCGCTCCATCGCGGCGCAGGAAGATCGGAGCCACCTCCGTGTCCTGCGGCCTGGGTTTTTTTCCGCTCCTCACGCTGCCCGGCATGTTCGCGGTTCCGGCTGGGGGTAGTAGGGTGTGCTAAAGAAGCGTTGTGCTATCAGGGGTCATGGGGGAACTCAGGAATCACGGGAGCCCTTGTTACATGCGACTGCTCCGGTGGACGTCCAGACTCCGCCCCCCCCTCCCATAGCTTTTTCAAGGAAGATACACTATGATTTAGGAGACAAAGTATCCAAGGTTTCTTTCCCAAGGACACTTACAGGGAGATCTACAGACTGAGATCAGAGACTGCTTGAGTTTTTTGCACAAATGGCAACAAAATGTACGACCAAGTAGACCTGGATCCAAAGCCACTTAATTAAGCTGATGTGGTAATTTTCTATAAAGATCATGGCATACGGAAAACATCCGAATAAGATAATGTTGCTGTATTGACAATATAATTGAATAAAGCGGTGTCAATATTAGATCTTTTTGGGACACGAGTGTCTTGATTTAGTTTATGATTTCATCATGTCCTTTTATTTTATAGATAACATCTTACTTACCTTACTTTGTTTTTCTACAGGCATGCGCTATTTTCCAGAAGCTGATGTACATTACTTAGACAAATCCTCCTATGATGGTAAACTCCTACCAGCCAAATTAAATGGGAAATGCAGCCTGGAGAAGTTTTACGATGACCCTAAATGCCCAGATGGGAACTCTTACCGCCTGCAGAGCTGGCTGTATGCCATGCGTTTTCTGCAGTATGCAAATGCTTTGGAACATCTTCTGAGCACAGGTATTACATTCCTACTCATATGCTGCTCACACTTTTTGTATGCATTATTCCCATACAACTAAAGGGCACCCCTAAGACTTGTGGTGCATGTCTGGGTACCGTTTCTTCATGCATGTAGTCCAGATACCTAATATTGAGCCCTATGGTCTCCATTGGGATTTGCACAGGCAGAACCGAAAGCTGCCTCCTCTGATGTCTGGAACCAAGAGAAAGGGTTTTACACGGATGCCTGCAAATTGCAGGAGCCATGCTGGAACCACAACCTGTCAGAAGCGCAAAAGTCTTGATGTTTTGTTGTGTTCCTCCTTAATTTGTAAGATTTTACTTTTTTAAAGCTGAAGTTAAAGTGTGGAAGTGGTTCTGCTTTAAATGGTGGTAATAATAATAATTGTTCTGACTTTGTCCATTTCTACCTCTTCCTCTAAAGGGAAAAACTTGATTTGATTGCTGAATTCTGCCCAATAACTTCTGTAATCTTGCCCTATTCATCTCCTTTTGCTAGGCTAACTAGAAGACGCGTTACGTTTATATTTTATGCATCACACACCACCAGTTTAAATTGCATAATAACCTTACTTGCATTCTTTTTTGTAGGGATGCACCAATACCACTTTTTTAAGACCGAGTACAGATACTTTTGTTCAAGTACTCACCGATACCTAGTACCGATACTTTTATCTTATGTCATGTGACCGCTTTCCATTAAGAACAGACCTCATGGATACTGCCCCCCAGCTCATGGATACTGCCCCCCAGCTCATGGATACTGCCCCCCAGCTCATGGATACTGCCCCCCAGCTCATGGATATTGCCCCCCAGATCATGGATATTGCCCCCCCAGCTCATGGATATTGCCCCCCAGCTCATGGATATTGCCCCCCCCAGCTCATGGATATTGCCCCCCAGCTCATGGATATTGCCCCCCCCAGCTCATGGATATTGCCCCCCCCAGCTCATGGATAATGCCCCCCAGCTCATGGAAATGCCCCCCCAGCACATGGAAATGCCGCCCAGCTCATGGATAATGCCCCCCCAGGACATGGATAATGCCCCCCCCAGCTCATGGATATGCCCCCCCCAGCTCATGGATATGCCCCCCAGCACATGGAAATGCCCCCCCCCAGCACATGGAAATGCCCCCCCAGCTCATGGATAATGCCCCCCAGCATATGGAAATGCCCCCCAGCTCATGGATAATGCCCCCCCAGGACATGGATAATGCCCCCCAGCTCACTCTCCGCTCATACTTACCTTCCTTTAGCGACGCCGGGAAAGTCTTCGCGCGCTCCTTGGAAGGTCCCCAGCCGCGACCACGTGGGACCATGTGATCGGCTGGGGTCCTTCCAACGAGCGCACGCGTGGAAACTTTCCCGGCGTCGCTCAGGAAGGTAAGTATGAGCGGAGAGCAGCTGCAGGGCCTATCGGCATTCGGACAGGCCCTGCAGCTGCTCACCCCACTTTGTTTATACTTCCCTTCCTTTAGCGACGCCGGGAAAGTTTCCGCGCGTGCGCTCGTTGGAAGGACCCCAGCCGCGATCACTTGGTCCCACGTGGTCGCGGCTGGGGGACCTTCTAAGGAGCGCGCGCGAGGACTTGTGGGGTGAGCAGCTGCAGGGCCTGTCCGAATGCCGATAGAGCATTCGGGCAGCCGCCCCAGCCCCTAGGATGCCGGCTTCCGGTATTGTAAAAAAAATATCGGGGTACTGCACGAGTACTAAGTACTCCTGCAGTACCCGGTATCGGCACCGATATCGATACTAGTATCGGTGCAACCCTACTTTTTTGTAATCTTTGAATTTTGCACTCTGCAGAGACAAATGTTCTGTACTTGTTCATTTTGTCCCTCTGCGTTTTGTGTAAATTGTAGCTGAAAACGGTAGACTTCTTCCGCACTGCGCATGTAACCTCAAAGGATGAAATGTTCTAGATCAGTGGTTCCCAACCGCGGTCCTCAAGTACCCCTAACAGACCAGGTTTTAAGGATTACCTTGGGGAAATGCAGACTGAATCCTACAATCACTGAGCAGCAAATCACATCACATCACCTGTGCTGTGCTTCAGATATCCTGCAAACCCGGCCTGTTGGGGGGTACTTGAGGACTGCGGTTGAGAACCATTGCTCTATAAACAGGAGACCTGGTCCCCTCAATGTAAAGTAGGTTATTTAATAATCCCCATATTGATTTCATGTTTTATTTGCTTTCGCAAGGTAAATTTACTCCCTATACTGCAAATGATACACTGAAATTCTGCTGGTCATTATAACAGAAACCAATATTAATCTCAAACACTCTAGTGAAACCCCAAAAACACTTCGTCCTTCACAATTAACCAGGAGATTGTCCTTCCTTGGTTCTGTCCTAATCCTAAAAATCCTGCAGAGTTGCGATTTGCATTCTCTAGATGTCAGAAAAGCTCTTACCAGTTATCTTGCTAGAACTTCATCTTGGACGAAACCGGTTCTTCCCTGATTCTCCTGTTTCAAGGACATTTGAAAAGGTGTCAAGGCTTCAATGCAAACCATTGCCAGGTGGCTCAGGATGACGATCAGTTCAGCTTATTCTTCGAGTGTTCACGCTCCTCTCCAGGTCACTGTCCATTTTACCAAGGTCATTGCCACCTCCTGAGCGGTAGAAGCTGATGCCTATGTTTCTCATATGTGTAGTGGGGTTACCTGGTCTTCAGTCCTCTCTGGGGATGTAGCAAGATAAATCCCATCTGGTACTGCCACGTTATGATGGGTAAAACAGAAACTTACCGTAAAGTGTTTTTTATTTTTTTTTCTTCTTCTTAATATAAGCGGCAATACCTTAACCCCTGTTATTTTTATTTTTTTCTTAAATGTTTTAACATTATGGGGTTTCACGAGTGTTTCTTGATATTTAATATTGTTTCTGCTACACTTATGGGGACACTACCACTTACATAAGCTGTAACCTGACTACTTGTGCATTACAAGCAAAACTATTTTATGGAATACATGCTGTTTTTTTGTTTGAAGTAATTTCATGTAGAAAGGAGAAATTTTGTTTCCCCCCCCCCCCCCCCTCCCCTCCTGTGATGCAACATTTATCGAAATCGTTGCAAAAGTATTACTTTGTGGCTGTGGTTTAAGTCAATGAGGTGGCGGGAATGTTTAAACAAGGCTGCAGGCTATTGTTCTTGAGTTAAGACATGGCAGCTGGTTGAGAACACAGGGAGCTTAAGGCTAGGGTCAGACTAACGCATTCTGTGCGTCCGTGCACAACAGACGTACTTCCTGACTGACGACATGTTAGTGGCCACACAGTCAGTTTTTGTGACTGACCTTTTTTTGACTGATGCAGAAGGGAAATAAAATTATTATGAAAAACATTTTGTCCGTCAAAATGCTGGACGTCAAAAATACAGTCTGTCTGACTTCGTTCCATCACTCACACACAAAGCTATGCGGACGTGGAGCACTCCACACGTCCGTTCTAGCGGTTTTACGTTCTTGCCTAACTTGCGTCCGTTTGCCGCGTCCGTTGTGCGTCCGCACTTCTGTGCGGACGTACTTTGTGTGGGTCTCTATTGATCGTCTGTGGTAGCATACAATGATGTTTAAAATGTGCGGCAACACGGACGTGAACACTGCGCTCATCTACCCCCCCCCACCCCTTCCCGCAGATGTCCTTTGAGTACATCCCACATAATACAAAGCTGTGAGTAGGTGCCTGACCCATAAACTCCATTCTATGCAAATGCCACCCAGTGAAGAGTAAGTAATTAAAGCTACAGGGGGAGGGGGGACAGTTTACAACACAAAATATCACAATGGTTGCACCCAGTGACACATAGTGTAAAATATTTTTTTAACTAAACATACAAAAGAAAAACCAAGCACATGTAAGATATCTGAAACAGAAATGTCTTATATATATATATATATATATATAACAATAACCAATTTTTTTTTTTTTTTTGGTGGTACTGTCCCTTTTAAATTCTACTGGTCATTGTATCATTTTGCGCTAGAGGGAGTGATTTACTTTGAAAAAGTTTTTTTTATTGTATTGCAATATAAGGTAGGGTAGGTATATCTCTAAGCTTCCCTCGGCACTGGCAGCACTCACACATAATAGTCTTAAGAGGCGCTGATATATACCACACTTTTTTCTTTATTACCGTGATATATATTTTTTTTTTCTCTTTGGAATTGCCACTGCAGTTAACCATCCCTTTCATCCTTCTTTTCACTGTAGTTTCTGTTGAAGTTGTCCAGTGTTCTCAGCTTAGGTTTCAATAAGGATCCACTCTAGTTTCTGCCGTGGTAGTTTAAATTCCGCTGTGTTTTCAGACAAAGTTGCCTAGTGTCCTTTTTCATATAGTTTTGATACGTCTACCGATATCGCTACTAGTCAAATCGACTAGATATATTCGCCGGTGTTGCAAACAACCATGTTAGTTCTAGAATAGGCACAATTTACTCATTCTGAAAGAATAAATATTCCTAATTCTTTGTACATGTTCGGTGTGGCCTGGTTTCAACATAAAAACACAGGGATTCAGTCACATAAAAGATTATCCACTAGCCTCCGAATTGCAGCGGACAGTGCAATTTTGGGGCAATTTGTCTTTTCATTAAGCTTTCAATTTACCAAATACTAGCGAGTTGACAGCCAAATACAGTACAATTCGACCACACTGAAATTGCCCCATAGAAGACTATGGTGTCTAGTATTCACAGAATGCGGAATTGCAAGAAAAATAGTCCCGTTTTTCGGTGTTTCATTTTGACAGGTTTAAAGGGGTGAAACCCGTAGTTTTCAATGCAATAAATGGATTTATATATTTTTTTTCTTTTTGTAACAGACCCTTTTATTTTTTTAAATCACCTTTTTTCTTTTTTGACAACATTTTAATACCGATGGTAATGTTGTTCAGCATTCTTCACAATTATAATTTGCAGCAATTTTGCTCGCTGTTGTTGGATATTTTTTTTTTTTTTCGTTCAATGCAACAACAGTGAAACCCTACAGAAATGAGATGTTAAAGATGCTCCTTTTTTACCGTTTCTGCAGTCCGCAAACAAAGGGATAGAACTGTTCCACTATTTGGTAAAGTGTATTTGTTTTGATGCATTGTGTGTTTAAAATTCAGGTTGCAAAGTTGAACGATTCCTTTTTTGTACTTCAGCAGCGTGACAAAAAATCTGAAATGTACTTCTGACCATCTATAGATAATGCAAGGCCTTGCTCCGAAGTTTGATAAATGTCAATCCCTGGCTTGGATAGTTGCAAAACATTAGGTGTACTTGCACATGGATCTTGTGTTGATGGGTTTCAAGTTTGTCACATACTGTTGGTGTTTAATCAGATGCTGTAAATTTAGTTTACTCTATTTTATCAATTTAAATTTGCTGTACTGGCATACAGTGTTGCAACAGTTAATCTAAAAACGTTGATGTCTCCCACATTAATAATTTTCAGTGTTTCTCCTAGCTCTTAATTCTATTTCAACATAAAGTGGGTTTCTTGGACCAATTTTATTGTAATGTTACTGTTGAAATTCTGTAATCTTTCTTGAAGTATAATTAAGTTCATGATTTTCAATTTAAGGTTCCACTGCCGTGGTAGTTTAAATTTCACTGGGTCTTCAAAAATGTTCAATATAGATGGCTTCATACATACAAATAGCATGTTTTTGTTTTGAAACCTTAAGCTCATTTTTTTTTTTTTTTTTTTCCCTCTCTCTCCAGGACAGGGTGCAATCCTGGAGAGGTCCCCATATAGCGACTTTGTGTTTCTAGACGCCATGTTCAAGAATGGATACATCCGCAAAGAATGTGAGTAAGCGTAGCATAGTATACACCATTATTACTCTTTCTACCATAAGCACATATTGATAAAGAGTGGAATGTGTGTGTGTGTGTCTCTCGCAATCCATTTCTGGTTAGGCTATTCATGGGTTTGAAAACCTCTAGAAACAATTTCCTAAAATGTTGGTAAACAAGCATTTCAGTCTAAATATATTGTTTTCAATTTGACCATTCAGTTGTATGAATTCACTAGGGTATAATGTAAGACACAAGTGGATTTGTTGACTACATGCTGAACGAGTGCATTGGTCATGCATGATGCTTCTACTACTAAATTTACTCTGTACTTGGAATTTCTTTAATTCACTCCTGCTTTCTCCCTTTACCCCTCAGGTGTGTCACATTACAATGAAGTTAAAGGTGTAAGCATTGATGAATTTCTACCACCTCACCTGGCCATCTACCTTGATGTTCCAGCTGCTGACGTTCACAAAAAAATCCTGGAGGGCGAAAATGTAACTAGCTTTGTTTTAATCATGTTTTATTCAGTTTAGAGCTGTAAGACAAAACATTGGTATTTGGACTCCTTGGCTTCGGTGCCTAGAGAGGTATCCACTATGCCAGACCTGCACAACCATACTTTCTCCAAAAAAAACAAAAAAAAACAGGATGTTTACCAGGAAGGATACATTGAGATTTCTCTCGTTTTCAAGTATGTCCTGGGTGGTGAGTATGTACCATTAGGTGGCCCATGGTAGACTTTTGTGCAGCCGCCCGGCTCTTGGCTAGGCCTGTTCAGGGGGTGCGGGTGGATGAGCGACTGATATCTGTGCTATATGCTGTATTAATGGAATTTATATGGACTTCTTCCATCACCCTAATCGAATGTTAATCTGATGCAATGTATGATGCCTACTAATATTAACCATGCTGTCTTCTGTTCCTATGTTTCAGGCTGCTGAGAAAAAGGTCTCACTGTCTTATCTCCAGAGTATTGAGGATGCATACAAAACGTCTTTCCTTCCACAGATCAGGTTAGCGTACTGAAAGGTTGCTGTTTTACCGTTACTGCCCCTAATCTGGTGCTGCATAATCTTGCTGCTGTTTTTATGTATCTTGAGGTATCTGACAATTTGGTTTTCTTTCTTGTTCCTGTGTTCTCTAGGCAGACCTCTGAAGTCTTGGTGTATACAGGCAAAGAGGCTCCGGATGTGGAAAAGGTAAGAAAATGTTTGTGAAAAGGTATATAAATTGCTGGATTCCTGTGTTAAAAGCTCATCATTCATATACCAAGGCCTCATGTTGCCTTGTACCTATTCTTCTTAGGTTGTTGAAGATCTCGAATACCTAAAGTTTGACAAAGGACCGTGGCTAGAGAAAACTGATATCAATTTCCATCACCTACGTATGCTGTGAGTACTGATCTCATCTTTGGACTGTTTGTCAGATTTTTTCTTATGAAAACCTTTTTGAAGTCCTGTCAAATAACAGATGGTGGTGACTTATACTCTCTATTACATGCTAATGCTTAACAAGCAAACAAATGGTCATGGTGACCTGAAAAATACATCCATTGATAATTCTTGTCATTTATATAGCGCCAACAGTTTCCGCAGTGCTATCCATGGATCCGTTTTGATACCAGGGCATTTAGTATCAGCTCACACGTTGTCAATGGCAATTTCCGTGTGAACACTGGCAGCATTAGTTGTCAGGCAGTACTGTGAGCAGTGTACATGGCAAAATGTTTGTTACACCCTGCGAGTGTTGTGTTTTGTATCGAGATGATTGTAGGAAGCCATCTATTGAACATGGTAAAAAGGCTCTTGCCACTGTTGTTAAATTGGTTACCCCCCCCCCCCTTTGTCACCAATTGATAAAAAGATAGTGGAGATTGCCAAAGAATAAAACTTGGCTTTTAATCAGAAATGCAGTAAAGGAATGCTTTCAAAGCTGTATTGCGGTAGTCAGACAGACACAGTCACAGAGCTTACCTAGGACAAACCTAAGTAAAATAAACACCACTACAAAAAAGAGGCCATAAAGCAAGCTTAAGAGTATGCTGGATTGGAGATACTAGCACAATACTGGACCCTCCCTGGAGACTGATATAGGGAATAAAAGGCAGTGTGGAAACATTGCAAGTATCAAATATAATGAATGGAAACAGGCCTTCGAGGGTCTGTGGGTATAGGAAAGTATGAAAAAAACACACAGCCTTTTATGAAGAGCCCTCTCTCCAGCATATGTCCCCATTCTAGCCAGTTTGACAGGCGCCATGTACCAATAAACTATTTATAGTTTTGCTACTTCATTGTTACTCATGAGATCTATTTTCCTATTCCTTCCATTTTTATCCTCCCAAATACACATCTGTCCGCCCCCCCCCACTCCTCCTGCTCCCTCTTTAGCAACATAAAAGAGGATTCCCCCCCCCCCCATTATACCCTAGATGGCCTAAAACCGAGATTGAACCTCTCGGGTCAAAGTGTTGCAGCAAGAGACTCTCATACTGTGTGAGATTCCTCCCAGGCAGCAGCCGCTATTCCTTCAGCTTTGCATAGTTGCATTAACAGGAAGGTGACTGCACAGCATGAGGGTCTTACTACAGGCCCTACTTCTTTTTGAATTTGTATACAATACAATTTGTGTTACTGCTTGGCATGCGACTGACAGATTTTTTTTTTTTTTTTCCTTGCACTTTCTCGTAACTACAGAGTTTGCCGTTAAATGCATTTTGTTTTGATGTTTAGTGATGCTGTTTGTGTCCCAAGAAAATAAAATCAGCCAGACATAATGCAAGAGCAGTAAAGGCTTCACGAAGTGATTCACGAAGGGATTTATCCCCCTTAGCTTGGTTCAGATTTAAACTAGATATCAATGCGAAAATATGTAAGGATCTGTAAGTCATACCATCTCCCATAACGCTGCTAGTCATTATAGCCTTTAGGATAAGCCTGTGAGTGACGGACTGTGTATGTATAATCAATTTACTCATACTCGCCAAATAATTGTGTGGCAGACTCTGTAGTCTCGTTCATTCACTAGATACGAGACGAATTGTGAGTATTTTTCTCTTTCGTGATCAGATGCTAATACAACTTTAAATGTCCTTTTGAAATTTTTGGATTTCATAGCCCCATTAGATCTTGGCAGCTGGGTTCATTATTGCCTACTGTTTCGAATCTCTGCAGTTGATGTTTACCAGCTGCTTAAGCGACAATAAAGGAAAAGAATAGAATAGTACAATATGCGAACCACTCCATTCATAATTAATGTGCAATCACAGACTGCAACTCATACCAAGTAGTAGTGATTGTAAGTAGTTGTTGTGATTGTCTGTTTATAAGCTGTTCTGCAGCAGCTGTCTATTTTTTGTTGATGAATCCTGTACTAAAAACTAATATTTTTTTATTTTATTGGTCTTGATACGAGCACAATTAAGAACTCTGATTTTTCTTTCTAGTAGATGTTTTTGCTATGTGACCCCCCCCCCTACTTTTAAAGGGATAGTCGCATCTGAAAACATGGGGGTGACACGATCTATGGACAGACCTTAAACTGTGAGGTAGCTGCCCGTATACGTCTCAATGCTTCTGCATTGACGGGCACTGTCCAGAACAGCAATTCAGGGTTGTGGATTTCAGACCGGAACCTTGGGGTTGACCAGTGAGGGCGGATTGTCTGAACATTTATGATATTAATGGTAAATAATGTTATTCCCTTATTCCTTGACAGAGCTTCTGATTAAAGTTAAGTGTTTTTTTTTTTTTTTGGTTTTTTTTTTGTGTTAACTTGATTTTTAATTCTGTGACTTATGATGCGAGGTCTTGTGTCATGAGCTCGCTTGAGTAAGTGGATGCTGTTCTGCTGCCAAGAGTTTCTCCTGTTGTATGGCTATGGAAGTTTACTTCTATTTTATGTACTTTGCTGATGAGCACTAAATATAACTGTTTAGGCTAGGGTCAAACTAACGCATTATTCGCAGCGACCGTCAAAAAGTGCGTCCGAACGCATTGACGTATTTTTTTCACGGAATGCGCGAAAACGGTCAGACAATGTGCATTTTCGTGCTTTTTTTTTTTTTTTTTTTTTTTTACGGATCGTCAATAAAACACTTTTTGCGTCTGCACGTTATGTAGGCCGGACATTAGCAGTGTCTGACATCTCCTAATCACGCACACGCCGCTATGCCGCCGTAGCGCACTCTGTATGTCAGTACTAGCGGTTCTGCGTTCTTGAAAAAATGTGTTCATTTTCCACTTGCGTTGCGCGGCCGGACTTTCGTGCAGCCGTACTTTTTGCTGCTACTGCAGCCGTGATTAAGTGCGCCTAAACGCACGTTAAAAATGCGTTCGTCTGACCCCAGCCTTAGAATAAACAAAATCGAGCCCTTTGTATTTACTATCTGCCTCAAAATATATTTCTAAACTTCTTTCAGCCCTTGAATCTCTATATATTCCCCCCCCCTCCCAGAAATCGCCTTCACAATCTATTAGAAGTGAATCACTGAGGTTGAAATTAAAAACCATAGCTGCTAGTACCAATATTAGAACCAAAGTGTTTTTTTTTTTTTTGTTTTTTTATTATTGGGAATTTAAATCTAAGTAAGCCCTAATTTAAGTCAACCGAATTGAAAAAATGGTCAAATTGTGTCTGATTTAAACAACATATCCATGATCAGGTAGAGTTAAGTGGAGCACAAAATTAGAACTCCAAGTCAAGTAACATGATTACAAAAAAGAACCACAATAAGGGTCTAACAATAATGTGGTCACTTCATGACCGTGCTAAAATCATGCAAATATTTTGCAGTCCCTGCTACAGTTGCAGCTCCAAGGTAAAAATAACAACATACTCAGTCAGCATTATCCTTCTTTCCGTATGAACTGGATGATTGCAATATGCTGATTGTGTAAATTGCCATTGTTTCAATTTCAGTATGTTTAATTAAAAACGTTTCACTGTGGTAATTTGTGGGTGCTTACAACTTCACAGAGGAAAGCCTGCAACTGTACACAAACTGGACTTTTCTGTTGTGACTGTGAGAACCATTCATTTAAATGTGTGAAATAACCTTCTAATACTAAATTATAATTGTACTCTTGTTTTTAGGGTGGAGGATAAACTCAAGATCAGTGGCTTGACTGTTTTGCCGATATACCTTCCAGAGATCACCATTGGGGGTTTGGAGTACGATGCTGCATACACCCAGTATAAATCGGTATGTGGTGTGCATTCACCTACAGAGCTCGAGCTGTAATGCTTCATACTAATCTACGTCTCTTTCTGCATGTATTAAACACACACCCATTTAAAGTGCGATTATTAGTATATATACAGTTTTACAAATATCAAAGGATAAATAATACGGTTCGTACTTATTAAAATTTTCGTGTTCGATTTTAATCGTTTTTAATTGTAACGCACATACAGATCCAACTACTTTTAGCTGTTCTGCTTGCATTGCTTGCAACTCTGCATTAGTCAGTGGTAAATGCGGTATACACTATATACAATCACCGGACACTAGTTAGTTTCAACAATCCATGACTTGTCTGGGTCTTGGGTCTGGGGACTTGTGTGTGCTTGGGTTTGGCTGGGTCCGAGGCTGACAGCACCATACTCCCCGCTCCTCCGCTGCCTTCTCGTCTGTGCCAGTCACTGTGTGTGTGACGCACGCTGCTGTAGGGCCGCCCAGGGCCCCAGGAAGACAGTACAGCTCCGGATTCTGACTCCTAGAGTCCGATACCGAAGCTGATGGGGGGAGGGCCCCTCCCGATCAAAATAAATTGAAACTATTAATCGTTAATTTCCCCAACCCTCATAAATTCACAAAAAATATAAATGTTTTAATGGAGTAGCCCCCTCCTTTCTTCTGCCCCGGTCAATACTTTTGATTTGGGCTTTTACATTATTATAAAATGCCTGTATTTCAACTTGTATCCAATCCACTGGCTTCACCAAATAACGACGTGTTGGTGATCTATTTCTGAGCAGTCTAGTTTACAAATGTTTGTCATCAAATACTTTAGGTGTTATCCATCCTTTCTAATAATAATTATGGAGAAAACCAGGCATACTTAATGGTTATCCATGAAGTGCACTCTGTTTGCTAGCATTGCAAAGATTGTCGGTATTTCAGTGTCTTCAAAAACCTGCATTTCTTAAATCGACTGTAAAACTCCTCCTTTTAGCTGTTTGGATTGTAGTTTTGGAAAAAAAAAACATGTTGATCAGCACTGCAATACCGGCGTTTTTGCCAGTATTTACAACACTGGCAGTTAGCGGCTAATCCCTTACGTATTCCTATTTTGTTTTTCCTTTTTCGTTCTTTCTCCATAATTGCTTCTGAACAGGGTATACAACATCATACAAAGAAGCCTTTCTGCAGTCTCCTATGAATTCCCTGGTACCTAAACCACAAATTCTGCTCTGTCCTGACATTGTAGTCTGTCTGCTTGATTACCATTTTTGTGCTAGAAATATGATCGTGCAAGTTCCATATATTTGACCTGTATTTCCAGGTGTGTGGAATTGGGGGGGGGGGGGAATTCTATCTCCAAAATAACTTCAAGCCAGCACAGAGCCACCGTAGGTGAAAGTGATGCACAAGTCCAGGAATTATTATCCTTGACAGGCTTGAAGGGGGGCCGAAACATCGTTACTTGGGTACAGCTATTTATTTTTATCGATATTTAATTAAAGCATCGCCTCCTTTTTTTTTGTGTGTTTTTATATAATCTATAATTACTCACACACTCCAGGTGTGGCTGTGGCTCGTTGCATAATCTGACCTTTGCTATTAAATCCATCTAGTAAGGCATTGCAATGGCAAGTAGGGTTCTGTGTTAAAAGGGACCCAGGATGCAAAAAATGGGAAGTTGTGGACTTCATTTGCATGTCCTACCCAGAGTTCTTTGCTGCATATGGGGAATGTAGGAACATAAGCTCTGTAAGCAGTTCTCTAAATTGCCGGGATGTGTAAATGCACTCTGCAACTATAAACTTTATATATAATCTTTTTTTTATTTGCTTTTTTGGAAATGACTGATTTATACTGCATGATGTTGTAGGGAAATCTAGTCCTATTCTTTATATTGACTGTCAAAACCTTTTTGTGTAATGGTTCCTGAAAATTGGCAGAGTGGATGGCAGGAGCGTCTCTGGTTTGTACTATACCCCTAAATGTAGTCTTTGTTTTGCAGCTGCCAGGAAGGAAATATGCTGAAGGATACAATGAAGATGTTGGGGATAAGTACATCTGGTGGAAGTGAACAAGCTCTGATGGGCAAATCAGAGGCCATTGAAAATATGATTGCTGATATGGAACGCTTTGTGGATGAGTGTTATTTTTATCACACCGAGCAGAGAGTTTGACTGTCACCGGGCCCAAATGTGAACTTCATAACTTTCTCTGGCATGTCTGCTCCAAAATATAAATAAAACCTATTTAAAGTAATTTCTGGTCCCTATAACTTGTTCTCTAATTTAAAGTGTGTGTGTGTGTATATATATATATATCTCTTTTAATGAACTGGAAAAGAAAAGGTTTCCATTTGTGATTTGTCCAATAGGGCGAAAGTGATATTTTAGAGATATATTTACTTGAATGCAAAAGAAACTGCTAAACTTTAAATATTTGCGTGCACATTGCCCGCTTTGGATTTCTTTGTTCTCTTCCCCGGATTTTCACCTTTCTCTGAATAACCCTGTTAATAATCTACACCAAATAGCCGATTTGGAAAGTGAGATAAATGGGAGAATTTTTCTGGTTTGGTTCTTTTTTGATCTAGAATTTTCACTTCTCCAGTTATTCTGCGTTTCATTTTTCTTTGAATAGACCTGTAAGTAAATGTATTTTTGTTCAAGTGGTTTCAGAAGGCGACCTGTGTTTTTTTTTTTTTTTTTTTTCTTGAAATTCAAAATTTTTATTCAGACGTAAGAACATACTGTGGGGAGAGAAACAACAAGTAAAAAATTATCAGAGCGTTAAATCTTGCTATCCAGGGAGCTCAAGGCAGAGACAGGGAGCAAGTGCCCAATCGTCCCAGGGACCAGCACAAAATCGACTCCCGAGGGGATGTAGATAACGGCGTACGTGAGACAGATCCGAAAGGGTCTTCTGTGATGTTCTAGAGCGTCAGCTCTGATAGGCGTTAACTCCTCATGCATGGATGTAAGAGGAGAGTAAGCGGAAAGAGAGGCAACCTGTGGTTTTAACCCATACAGACAATAATAAAAAATCCTACAATAACTGGGCAGTACAGAACTTCAACAGAATGACATTTATTGATTCACAAACAACATAACACAATAGCAAACAAAATATGTTTCCCTATCATACAGAGCACAACCATGCTATTACAATTGCATACTAGACCCTGGATAGTGACGAGTTCATGTGCTCTGCTTCCCAACAGGTCCTAAAACCCACAACTGCATTATTTTGAGGAGAAAAAAAAAAGACTAGCTTTTAGCAAATCCTCAATCATAGAGTGCATTATGTTTTATATGTATACATAAATACTGAAGAACCGTCCACTATAATAATGCACCATATAACCTCCTAACAAGTGGAAAACAAATTATATAAATGCTTGCTTGCATGTCCCTAGCTTGCATAGTGTAATTATGCAAATATCGTTGGGCTCAACCGAGGGCACTGCAGAGTGAGAGCAGGTGAAGTTTCAGAAGATGGATAGATTTTTCAGTAAACCCTTCTAAAGCAATCTTCCCGAGCTTCTGGTTTGCTGTCCTCATGCGGCATGCCACGCACGGTGTTCCCTGGGGAGTGATTTATTGCTCTCACAGCATGAGATTCTCCCAGAGCGGTTTTGAACTAAACATCTGTAGAGCATTTACAAATTACTCCTATCTTCTGAACAGATAGGGATGCTGGATGCTCGGTAAGTTTGAACTGCTAACCCTTCCCTTAAGTTATTTGATTCCATCTGTGTCAGCTAAATATATATAATATATATATATAATTTTTCTCTTTTTTGGGGGTGGGAAAGGGGGGAGGTTATATAAAGATACTTTTTCTTGCCACTGTATACAAGTATGTGAACCCTTTGGGATTACGTGGAGTTTTGCATGAATTGGTCATAAAATGTGCTCTGATCTTCATCTAAGTCACAACAATTTGAAAAACAGTCTGCTTAAAATAATACAACACAAACCTATGGTTTCATGTTTTTATTGAACAGAACATGTAAACATTCACAGTGCAGGGTGGAAAAAGTATGTGAACCTTTGGACTTAATAACTGGTTGACCCTAGTTTGGCAGCAATAACCGCAACCAAACGTTTCCTGTAGTTGCAGATCAGACCTGCACAATGATCTGGAGTAATTTTGGACCACTCCTCTTCACAAAACTGTTTCAGTGTAGCAATATTCTTGGGATGGCTGGTGTGAATCGCTCTCTTAAGGTCATGCCACAGCGTTCCAATCGGGTTGAGGTCAGGACTCTGACTGGGCCACTCCAGAAGGCGTATTTTGTTTTGTTTTGAAGCCATTCTTTTGTTGAATTACTTGTATGCTTTGTGTCATTGTCCTGTTGCATCACCCATCCTCTGCGGAGCTTCAGTTGGCGGACAGATGGTCTTACGTTTTCCTGCAAAATGTCTTGATAGACTCTGGAATTAATTTTTCCATCAATGACAACAATCCGTCCAGGCCCTGAGGCAGCAAAGCAGCCCCAAACCATGATGCTCCCTCCGTCATATTTTACAGTGGGGGATGAGGTTTTGATGTTGGTGTGCGGTGTCTTTTCTTCTCCACACATAGTGTTGTGTGTTTTTTCCAAACAACTCAATTTTGGTTTCATCTGTCCAGACTATTTTGCCAGTAGTGCTGTGGAACATCCAGGTGCTCTTTTGCAAACTTCAAACGTGCTGCAATATTCTTTTTGAACAGCAATGGCTTCCTCCGTGGTGTCCTCCCATGTACCCCATTCTTGTTTAATGTTTTCCTTATTGTAGATGTGTCAACAAAAATGTTAGCATGTGCCAGGGATTTCTGTAAGTCTTTAGCTGACACTCTAGGATTCTTCTTTACCTCATTAAGCATTCTGCGCTGTGCTCTTGCAGTCATCTTTACAGGACGACCACGACTAGGGAGAGTAGCAACAGTGCTGAACTTTCTCCATTTGTAGACAGTCTGTCTTACCGTGGACACATGAACATCAAGGCTTTTGGAGATCCTTTTGTAACCCTTTCCAGCTTCATGCAAGTCAACAATTCTTTATCGTAGGTTTCTGAGAGCTCTTTTCTGCGAGGCATGGTTCACATCAGGCAGTGCTTCTTGAAACCAGTAAACCCAAAACTGGTGTGTGTTTTTAAAGGACAGGACAGCTTTCAGCAACACATCCAATAATATCATACTGATTGGACATGAAAACCATATAATGTTTGTGTTTTTTTTATTTTAAGCAGACTGTGTTTTTCAAATTGTTGTGACTTAGATAAAGATCAGTGCACATTTTATGACCAATTCATGCAAAACTCCACGTAATCCTAAAGAGTTCACATACTTTTTCTTGCAACTGTATATGTGTCTGCAAACGTTTGCACTGCAGCTGGGGTGGGGACCTTTTCAGCCTTACATAGGGTGTTTAAACTGAGCCCCCCTTTCCTCTGAGCCAGCTCGGGCTGAGGTGTCACATAGGGTAAATCAGGGGTCAGCAACCTTGGCTCCCTGATGCTTTGGGAACTATATTTCCCATGTGGCTCAGTCGGCCTAATGGGTGACTTGGCATCGTGGGAGATGTAGTTCCCAAAACATCAGGGAGTGGGGGGCGTGGTCTGACTGCGGACTATGGCGGCTGCTTGATCGAACAGCTCAGGCACAGGTTACCTTGCTACCACAATTCAACCCAGCAAATTGACCCCTAACAGGTATTCCTGGAAGGGGAAAACGATCGGGGACGAGATGGCATCGCAAAAGGGCACCAAAAAGTCCAACAAAATAATTTTTTGCAGACCCCGAAGGGAGGAAGCTGCCTTACAAGATGGCGGCGGATCTTCTCAGGCCTCTCCACGTGCAGGCAACGACATGGATACGTGGTCAATATGGATGCAGTTCTACACCGCATGTCGGAAATGCTGGGTGAGCTGACAAATTAGCGGGAAGATTGGATGGGGTCTCTGCGGAGATCTGGCGGGACATAAAAGATATTGGTGATAGAACGGACAAACTTGAAGGAAAGATGGTGGAATATGCTGGGGCCCATAATGCTGTGGCAGATAAGGTGGAGGGCCTAGAGGAAAAACTACAGGAGGCTCTGACAAAGCTCGTTGATTTTGGAAGATCGGTCGCGTCAACATAATTTTAAAAGGGAGGGGTGTACCGGATTCTGTTTCTCAATCTGAACTCCCTGCTTACGTGACGGACCTTTTTCAGACCATTCTCCCGAATGCCACACCGGACTCATTGTTATTTTGACCGGATACATTGTCTCCCAAAGTGTCCCATGGCTCCGGCTAAAGCACCACGAGACGTCTTGCTTCGTCTCCATTATTTCAAGCCACGGGATGATTTTATGGAAAGCTTTGAGAGATCCTACCTCTCTCACTCCGGAATATGCCCATATTACCATTTACATAGTCATAGGAGGAACTTTAAAAGCGTTACGACCGTCCTGCGAGACCGGGGAATTAGCTATCGATGGGGCTTCTCGGTCAAACTTGATTTTTCGCAACGGTACCACACATATCGTGACTGCGGTGAAGGATGGAGTGCAATTGCTCAGCGACTGGGGCCTTGATCCACTTCCACATCACCCCTGCCCGGTTGAGTGCAAAGGCTTCGAGACTTGACCCGGAATGGCGCGTTAAAGGACAGCGCACTCCTTGAAACCACCTTTTTTCTGGGGGGTTTTTTCCCTTTTTTTTCTCCACTTTTTTAAAATACGTGTAGTTCCCTGCTTTGGGTCCGCTACACTTGCCCGGTGGACAGCGAAGAGGATAATTAACGTCCGCTGATTCCCTAAGGCTGGACGAATAGTCCTGAGCCTATACCCCCATCTCCCTCCTCGGCCGAGGAGTATGGGAAGCATTCCCATCGTGCGGGGCTTCCCACAGGAGTCTTACCCGTGTGGGTTTGTACATCGTTTTGTGACTAAGAATTACTCTGACTTTTTGTTTCTGTGTTTTTTCTTTTTTCCTTTTTTTGTTCTGCCGACTGTATTGAGGTTAAGTACGTTGATTTACTGAAAATGCTTTATGAAAATCGTCTCCTACAACGTTAAGGGGTTGAATACCCCATATAAAAGACACGTGTTGTCCTGGGAACGAGATTATTCCTTTCACTCCACTGTCCATAATTCGTATACTAGGATTTTTTTTTTTATTTTTATTTTTATATATAACGATTGGCCTTCTGTCTCGGGCTCTAGAATGTACCCTGCTGGACATAACATGGTCAGATCATGCTCCTCTTATTCTCACTCTGCATGATAGTTTTCAGACCGCAGGTCGACCACCTTGGAGGTTAAACAAGGCTATCTTTTCTGACCCCCTTGATCGAGAAGGATATTGACAGAATACTTTGACTTAAATGCTACTACTGATATGTCGACTGAAATATTAGCGCATAAGGCAGTTCTCAGGGGGTCATGTATTAAATGGGCGTCTCATCTAAATAAGGCTTGGTGTACTGATGGATTTGGGTTAAGAGTTGAATTCTAACAATGATCACGCATAAATAAATTGGATCCCTCCACTCCTAATCTTGGTTTACTTTGGTCAGCCCTGGCTCAGCTGACGGAATTTGAGCCAGAGGCGATTTACTTTATTTTCAAAAGCGTATGCAAGCCAAGTATTATGCCCTTCGTAACAAACCAGGATGTCTTTTAGCTAGTAGCTTGCGTAGAGCCCAACCTACAAGGACCATCTCACATCTAGTTAAGGGTTCGGGAGGGAAGAAAGTGTTCCAACCTCAAGATATTAGTAACGAATTGGGGGCATACTACAGTAAACTGTATAGTCTTCATACAGATGAATGCTCCCATATACATCCCTCAGAGCTTATAGATAACTACCTTTCATCTCTACATTTACCCACACTATCTCCGCAGCAGTCTTTATCGCTAGCCTCTCCAATAACGGTGAAGGAAGTGCTGTTGGCTATTAAAAAGCTGCCCCTGCATAAATCACCGGGACCGGATGGGTTTTCGGAAGGCTACTACAAAACTTTTGCATCCTTTTTGGCCCAAAGATTGTTGTCGGTATCCCATTCGGCGGCTTTCCGAGTGAAATGTTGCAGACAATTATTGTCCCGCTCCCTAAACAGGGTAAGTCCCCAACTGTACCTGCTAACTTCAGACTGATTTCGTTATTGAACATCGACGTGAAGTTGTATGCCAAGATATTGCGGACTTTTTGCCTTCCTTAGTGTGTAGCAATCAGGTCGGGTTTATTAGAGGCAGACAAGGCCCCCATAATATTAAGAAGGTTATCGGTCTACAAACTGTTGCTCATAGAAATGGAACCCCGTGCGTTATTATGGCTTTAGACGCAGAAAAAGCCTTCGATAGAGTGTGCTGGTCTTTTTTGCGGTGCGTTTTAGAGAAGTTTGGCTTTCCAAGAGCAGCGGTATCTAGTATTTTTGCATTCTATAATCGTCCGTCCGTGGCGGTATTCAATGCTGTTTTTTTTGCCGGATTCGATTGAAATTTATAATGGGATGAGGCAGGGGTGCCCCTTCTCCCCTCTTTTATATGCATTGGTGGTGGAACCGCTGGCTCAACATATTAGACAGGACGTGTTAATATCGGGTTTAGATATAGGTCCGGATAGTTATAAAATTAATCTTTATGCAGATGATGTTTTGTTAACTTGGACGAATCCTGTTATTTCCCTCCCTAGGCTGCACACCGTTTTAGCAGGGTATAGTGCAGTTTCGTATCATAAGGTTAATGATTCTAAGTCACAGATAATGTCCATTCATATCACTACCACTACCCTGCAGATCCTTAAGAGAGACTATCTGTACGAATGGAGAACGGACTACCTTAATTATCTGGGGATTAAACTCACGGCCTCTCCATTACGGCTCTGAATATAATTATAAACCTTTTTTATCCACTTTGAGACAATTTTTCTTTCAATGGCGACATACGAAGTCGTCATGGGTGGGTCGTATCTCCTCCATTAAAATTACAATATTGCCTAAACCTTTATACTTGTTTCGCTCCCTCCCTTTGACTCTGCCCAAATCTTACCTGGACGAGGTACAGTCTTATTTTTTGGCTTACGTCTGGAGGAAAAAATGCCCTAGGATGCCTGCTAAATTATTGTACTTACCACAATGTGATGGAGGTATGGCTGTGCCGAACATTACCCTCTACTACATCGCGACCTTACTGGCCTCTTTGGGGGAATTTTTTCATCAGCCGTATGCTCCACAGTGGACTTCTGTCGAACAGTCTTGCGCGACGACTCATTTGATTCCCTCTCTGATCTGGCTTGCCCCAAAGCAGAGACCAGAGTTATCTGGTATATTGCCCTCTACTGCTCTATATCTTAAGATGTGGGATAAACACCGTAGTCGGTTATTGACTAACCCTTTCCCGTCCTTGGCGACTCCTATGGGAGTCTTACGATACTGCATATAGGGTTTCCCTTATTCCAGTTGGATGGCGAGAGGTGTTACTCACTTTCGTCATCTGGTTCTGGGGGATTCGTTTTCTTCATTCACGACTTTGACTGGTAGATATGGGTTGCCAGACGCTTTCTCGTTTTCATATTAGCAATTACACACTCTATGGAAAAGTAGGAGTTTGCCGCCTATGCTCCTTTCTTCTAAAGTTGCTTTGACAGCGTTTGAGAGCTTCGTACTACATCTGGAAGTGTCGACTAGACTTTTGTCACTATGTTATGCAGCATTGAACGTCCCTACACCAAATTCTAAATGGCATTTCCAGAAAGCGTGGGAAGGGGCGTTGGGGCAAGAGCTTCCAATCCAACTATGGCATAAGGCTTATGTGGCGGAGAAGGGGGCGTAGAAATGCACGTCTTTACTGGAAGTGAGAAGGAACGTAATGTACAGGTGGTACCTGGTTCCTGCCTGGGAGACACACATCTCGGGGCGTCTTCGACTTGCTGGAGATGTCTCTCAGAGGTGGGTACTATGTTGCATGTTTGGTGGTCATGTGTAGAACTTCAGTCGCTCTGGTGGGATTTGGTGGCCAGGGCGGTGGGGGAGCAGGTCCCCCTTACCCCAGAGTGTTATCTGTTAGGTATTCCAACACTGGATTTCTTGGCAATGCAACGTAAAATGTTTAACGTTATTATTAGTGTAGTTCTGTTACTAGTTGCACGAAGATGGAAAACGACAGCGGTTCCTACTGTCGAGGTGGTTAGGAGGGTGGTTTCGACCATAAGAGAACACAAACTATTGGTCCATGCGACGACTGGCCTTCCCACCTCTAAAAAGGATCATTGGCTGTTCTGGGACCTTTTGGGGACATAGTGGATCTCACTTGGGATCGATGGTTATCTGTGGCAGCTGTGGTTTTGAAATACTTTTGAGCTGTTACAGATAGTATTCTTTAGAAAGGTACAAAACTAATTTCAGTTGGCACAGATAATTATTTTTTTTTTGTTTTTTTTCTGTCTGTCTATGTTATGTAAAGTAACCCCTCTTTTTCCTTTTGTACCCTAATTTTTATGCCTTTCTGAAAATAAAAACTTTTTGATGTTTTTTTTTGTTTTTTTTTAAATTTAGAGAGCCAAGGTTGCTGACCCCTGGTTTAGATATTTAATCCCTCCCACGAAAGAGGAAGCAGAAAACATGGCTGCCTGTATGGGAAGAGCCAGGCAAATTAGGAGCTATATAAACTCACAACTCCTATTGGAAGTTGTAAAATAAAAAGGTTTATTTAAACTACAACTTAGGCTGTGGTCAGACAAGCGCACTGATTGTACACCGTGCGTCTGTTGAAATGGACGCACTTTATAACGGAAGAGATTGTAGTTAACATAGTATCAGTATGACAGACGTTGAGAAAAACAAAAAAGCTGTATGCGGCGGTGTCTCTACATCCATTGTAACTTTTTCACGACGATGCCACCATGGCGTCTGTTGCAACACACGTTGCTCGTGCATGATAAAGTGCAAATGTGCTTTGTGTGTTTTATTCGACACGCACTCTCCTTGTGGGATTTGTATAGCACCAAATACGCTTTCAGCGAGAGGATATCCACCATCCGGGAGTTATGAGGTGGGACCCCCTCATGCCCAAGAGGTCCCAGGCGAATTTACCGAGCCACCCGACTAGGAGGCCCATTAACACGTGAGTGGTCTAACCTTTTCTTTGCCAATTCATGATTCCATGCGGAGCTATGCTATGTTGTGCCTCTTCTCTTTGAGATATCATCGGGCTACTACAGCACGTAGACTTATAAACCGGATTGGTCCGATGGGAGAAGTCCTCTAGAGAAGATTTGGCTATCCGCAACTATATTTGGGACACTGCTCTGAGGTTGTATTCTACTTCTCTGCCTCACTGGTATATTGACACACACTGTACATTGACACTTTTGCGCTCCCATATACCTTTTTTGGTGTGTTTTGTGCTTTGTGTGTTGTTCTCCATTGACTCCTTTTGAAAAGCTACGACAGACAGCAAACAGTGCAGTCAGACGTACATGCTAACTAAGGCTGGGGTCAGACGAACGCAGTGTGAGCGTGCGCTTAGCCGCACTTTATTACGGCCGTGGTAGCAGCAAATGACTGCCAACATACAAAGTACGGCCGAACAACGCAAGCAGCAAACGAATGCATTTTTGCAAGAACGTCGAACCGCTAGTACTGACGCACAGAGTGCGCGGTGTCGTTATAGCGGCGTGTGCGTGATTAGGAGACGTCAGACGCTGCACATGTCCAGCCAACAAAACGTCCATTTGTTTTGTATAGCTCCGTCAAAAATCACGGCCGTAATTGCGCACCGTATGACCGCTATCGCCTCTTCCGTCAAAAAGTGCGTCCATGCATTCAGACGCACTTTTTGACGGTAGACGTGAAAAATGCGTTCGTCTGACCCTAGCCTAAGGCTGGGGTCAGACGAGCGCACAGTAAGGGATACACTTTATAACGGATGAGATTGTGGTTACATTGTAACAGTTTTGACTGTTGAGGAAAAGGGGAAAAAAGCTGTATGCAGGGGTTTCTCTACGTCTGTGTAGCTTTTTCACGTCGATGCCATTTTGGCGTCCGTTGCAACATGTGTTGCCCGCGCGTGAAAAAGTGTGCACGTGCTTCATGTGTTGTTCTCTATCGACTCCTTTGAAAAGCTACGAATGACAGCAAATAGTGCGGTCAGACAGATGCAAAAAGTGCGCTCCTCTGACCGCAGCCTTGACACACAAAGTGCACCCAATATCTGAAGAGATTTTTAAGTGTCACAGGTTTTATCGGTGCTTTGCCTGCAGGTGGCGTATCATATTTAAGTTGGATTACTGATCTTTTTGGTTACCATATCTGATGTAGCAATCTGTCAGTGTTGAATAGTATTCTCCAGAAATTGTTGTAATAAATCTGAAACGTTCCCTATAGGTATATTAAAACCTCTTTGCAAGACAAGCTGATGGATCATATGATTTTGATAACCATATTAAATTTTAATAAAAACCCTGAACGATCATTCTTTGCTGAACCAATGCCACATTGAAGGGGTTTAGTTCATGCCCTGTTATTTAGAAGAAAAAAAAAATATTTTAACTCCTTTTGTAATAAAATGAACAGGACAATGGACAAAAAAAAATGCAAGGGTTAGCGATCTCCACTATTCATTCTAATAATTAAAAAGCGGAAAAAACCTTCATCTCCCGGCTTTGTAGAAATCTGCTGTATTCCTTTAAACTGGCAACCTGTTTCTGTCTGCACTCAATTCAAAAGGGGCAGAATCTGTTGCTTTAGTTGAGTTAATGCAGCGTCTTTGTTTGTAAAAGTATAAATTGCCTCTGCCGTACAGCAGAGAGAATTGTTTTTTTCGCATTTACTTTTTTCTAGTTCTATATTTTACACATTACATGGTCGTGTTTGGTATCATCGTAAAGACCAGACTCTGACCTTTCCAATGACACCTCACTTTACCTTTTGCGGTGTACAATTCAGATATGCAGGTTTCCAAAATCCCCATCTCTACTCACTGCAGCGCTACGGTCTAAGTTGTCGATGAAACAATGTGTTGTGCCATCACCTCCACACTTGCTGGCAGTGTGGGAATTTAGAATGTGAGTTAGTGCAGCATTCACTTTATAATTGTAAACTGAACAACAGTGCTGCATTAGACTAAAAAAGAGATTCAGAATCAAGGACTGCAGCCCGCAGGGCTCCAGAGCTATCCATGGTGCTGAAACATAGTATTCATTGCCGAACGCAGCTGGACTGAAAGAAAATACACCTGTGTTCAGCAAAGAAAAAAAAGCCTGGTTGCTTTAAAAAAAATTTGGAAACAAAACTTTAACCAAAAAAACTCCTAAAAAATAAACTGTTGAATAAATATTTCATTAAAAGATTTTTTTTTTATTTTTTAAAAAAATATATAATTTAAACCAATAGGATACGCCTTATTAAGCCTGTCAAACCACCGAAAATCAGTTAGAAATTCTAACCCTGATTTTTCAGTGGTTTGTTCAACAGGTTTAGTCAGGCGAATTCGATAAAGAAAATCTCTGTTTTCGGATCATTTTGTTCCGTTTTATTCTTTGTTTTTCAGATAATTTTTGTTCAGATTTTTCAGTTCAGTTTTTTTGTATGCTACTGCGATTCGTATTTTTGGACCAATCCGAAAATTCAGACTGATGGTTTTCGTATTTCAGAGATGCTTCCCAAATTCAAATCGGGTGATTTTCGTCCGAATAATTTGGATTCAGAATGAAACCAAATGCACATCTACTTCTAATACTGAACCTATCCATTAACAGGGGTGCGTGGTCTGGTGTGTTGGTATTCCAGTCTGCTTCTCAGTTTGATCTGAGTGTAAAAAACAAGATCAAGCGATATAATGAACATGGAAAGAAACAAGGAGAGGAAAACAATGCTAGTTTTAAGACCTATTTTATTTATTTATAAAGTATTTTACCAGGAAGGATACATTGAGATTTGTCGTTTTCAAGCATGTCCGGAGTACAAGTGCATTGACTTTTTACAGTAGGTACAGAAAGTAATAAATGCAAGATGCAGATATCCAGATGTTTAAAGTGCGTGGTCCCCCTGGCTCTGATCTGAGGTGCTGAGAAGTCAATACCTGAATCTGGCAGTGGTCAGTGGTGTGTGAGCAAAATGATTCTAAGGTCAGAGTGTGCTCGTGGACAATCTCATGTTAGGGCTCGTAGTAAGATTGGAGTGTACCTTGTACAGGGGGGATGACATGGCCTGGTGATGATAGGGTTAAAGCCTAGAGATTGTTATGGTGCCTGTATTGGAGCTGATGTGATTCCAAGTGAGGAGGAAGTGAAGGGAGTGTGTGTGGACTCTGCAGCAAATTCTTCAAACGGGGCTTTTATGGTGGGACAGTGTACGGGGACAAGGCGATTCCTGGGTCCCATTCACTGTTGGCCTGCATTTGTGGGGTCTCTGATGATCTGTGGCCATGACAAGCTGACCTGAGGTTTTAGAGCATGGGTCAGCAACGCTGACCTCCCAGATCTTCTCAAGCTACATCTCCCATGATCCTTAGCTATTCATTAGATTGGTTGAGCCTCATGAGATATGTAGTGCCAAAGCACGTGGAGGGTCAAGGTCACTGAGCCCCAGTTTAGAGGGAATGTCTCAGAACAGCCAAGGTAGTCAGAAGGACTAGTCCTAAAAATCGCACAAACTCTGACAATTTAGAGCTATCGTAGAAGATGTGCAAACATAATTATTTGCAAATCATCAATTTTTGTGAGTGGGCACCATAAGCGAATGGGGCTACAGCCAAATGGTTTTTCCTTAGTTTGAAGATAATGGTACTTCAAAGCAAGTTGTGGAGCTTGATGGGTGAGATCAATTTGCAGATCTGTTTCACTGGCTTCTTGGAGAAGTTACAAGTACTTACACAGCGCCAACAGATTCCATAGCGCTTTACAATGGGAAAGCACGAATAAGAGACATCATAAATTAATAAAACGCTGGAAAAAGTAGCTTATATAATTAGGATAGGGGATGGAGAGGCATGGAAGTGAAGTGTGGCTCTGAATCAGAAATACACAGGCAGGGCCGGCGCTGCCGCTAGGCAGCCGCCTAGAGCACAGTGCCCACCTAGGGCGCAGCCGGGCACGACCACCGAAAAATCATTGCGTCCGCGACGCGCCGGCGGGCGCCACAACGTACTCGCGGCCAGCACACTCACACACCAGCCACAGGCCCACAGCACGCCTCCATCGCCCACAAGCCAATAGAAATGCTCCTCCTCCTTGACGCCAGCGGCTGACGCCAGCATGTGTTGGGGTTGGCGGCAGCACGTGTGCCCTCACATCAGTCGCTGGCTGCGGGGGTCTCATGTGAAAGAGGCGAGCAGACAAGGTGCCGTGAGAGACTAAGCTGCACAGTGAGCTGGGGGCAATATATATATATCCATGTGTGCTGGGGGCAATATATACCCACATGTGCTGGGGGCAATATATACCCACGTGTGCTGGGGGCAATATATACCCACGTGTGCTGGGGGGCAATATATACCCACGTGTGCTGGGGGCAATATATACCCACGTGTGCTGGGGGCAATATATACCCACGTGTGCTGGGGCAATATATACCCACATGTGCTGGGGCAATATATATATCCACGTGTGCTGGGGCAATATATATATATATATATCCAGGTGTGCTGGGGGCAATATATATATATCCAGGTGTGCTGGGGGCAATATATATCCATGTGAGCTGGGGGCAATATATATCCATGTGAGCTGGGGGACAATATATACCCTTGTGAGCTGGGGCAATATATATCCATGTGTGCTGGGGCAATATATATCCATGTGTGCTGGGGCAATATATATCCATGTGTGCTGGGGCAATATATATCCATGTGTGCTGGGGCAGTATATACCCATGTGTGCTGGGGGCAATATATACCCATGTGTGCTGGGGCAATATATACCCATGTGTGCTGGGGGCAATATATACCTCCACGTGTGCTGGGGGCAATATATATATATCCACGTGTGCTGGGGGCAATATATATATATATATCCAGGTGTGCTGGGGGCAATATATATATCCAGGTGTGCTGGGGGCAATATATATATATCCATGTGAGCTGGGGGACAATATATACCCTTGTGAACTGGGGGCAATATATACCCTTGTGAGCTGGGGCAATATATATCCATGTGTGCTGGGGCAATATATATCCATGTGTGCTGGGGCAGTATATACCCATGTGTGCTGGGGCAGTAATGTGCAGTGTTTATGAGGATATCAGAGCTCCTCAGTAATGTGCAGTGTTTTTGGGGGGGGCGCAAGTAGCTGGTCTTGCCTAGGGCACAAAATAGTCTAGCACTGGCCCTGTACACAGGGTTATTCAAAGAGCTCCGAATTGCTGGCGAAAGGTAACCGAACGCTGAAATTCAGCGTACGGTTACCTTTCCTGGCCATTCGGCTATCCAGTTTGCCAAATGTTGGCGAATTGCCTGCACATACGGTGCCTGTTCGAGGGCAGAGAATTCCCCATAGTGAAGCAATGCTTCGTCTATTCAGAGAACAAAAACCAGCAGTGAAACATTGCCGAATTGCCCTGCTGTTCGGTGGTTTCACTCAACAGGTTTATTCAGGCGAATCCCATAGGCTTCAATGTTAAAAATATTCCCGTTTTAATTCAATATCTAATAAACCATTAATTATAATATTATGCAGTAAAAAGATTTTTTAATCGTTTTTTCTCTTTTCTGTAACAGCCCTTTTTTATAATCATTCATTTCGTCTTATATGTAAATTCCAGACATTTTCGGTCTGTAGTTTCTTTGCAAACAGCGTTTCACTTTTCAAATATTCAAGCGTACGTTTTTTTTGTTCTTTTTTCTTCACTCCATTTGTCTGCGGTGTCGGGTTTCTCCGGCGGCTGCTCTGCGCTGTGATCGGCTCCTGTTTGGGTTTCTCCGGCGTGCTTGTCAGGGTTAATCCAGATGTTTTTGCGGGTTTCGGTGTGCATTCGCCTGGGTTTTGTGGTGAGCGTTCGGCAGGTTTTCAGTGGCTTTTCCCTGCACTACGACGGCCCTGTGGTGCTTGCTGAATACACTGCAGGGTCGCTGAAATGGGATCGGCAAATCGCACCGAATTGAAGAGAATGAAAAGTCACCGAACGTGCACTGACTTTTCGATTCTCTTTGAATAACCCTGACAGAGTTTAGAGAGGTGGCCATTGCACGCAAAGAATTTACAACAGGGAGAAGCAGAACAATCAGCACAGAATTAAACTCAATAAAGGAGGGAAAAAATATTAGCAGCATTAACAATATGGCAAAAATTGTGTTGATGGAAGAATACCTTTCTGGCTGGAGGGAGAGTTTACGGTGAAAAGTGTGGTGAAAATGTCGGAGCCTGTGAAAGTTAATCCAGATGCACGGTTTCAAGCAGTCCCTGTATTCAAGTATTGTTACAGCTATAGCAAAATAACACAATATAGGTAAGGCGCACACTGTATATGTAGTCAATTATTATTACGCTATATATTTTTTATCCTTTCTTTTCGAGGTACCATACTTATGTTGAAGCGCAAATTATGCTTAAGTATATAACAGAACTTCACCTCACCATTCTATTTGCATTATAGAGTGCCACGCCCCGTTTTTTTGGATATATTGTTACAGCTACAATAACAATAATTGAGGTCCTCTGCTTGGTCCTTTTAATACCTGATTTATTTGTTTTTTCTCCCGTGGCTAAGATGTGATGATCTTGTGTGGAAATAGTGCTCTCATAGTCTGTGGGCTTGTTCTCCTCAGACAGTGAGGCCATAGATGTCCATGGGGAGTGTTTTTAATAGTTCAGCCATCTCAAAGTATCATCTCTAGGTTTTCAGGTCGGCTGTTGTGATATGCATGAATTTCAAGCCTGTATCAATGTGGCTCTACTTAATTGTGTCCCCTGAAGAGCAGCGCCTCTGAGGGAGTCTCAACCAGATTTTTCCTCAAAACTCCCATAGTGCAGGTCTTTTGGAGGTAATGCATTTGGTCCAGGAGATTGGACTAGGGCAGAGGTCAGCAACCTTGGCTCCCTGGTGTTTTGCGAACTACATCTCCTATGATGCTCAGTCACCCATTACGCTGACTGAGCCACAAGGGAAGTGTAGTTCCCAAAACATCTGGGAGCCAAGGTTGCTGACCCCTGGACTAGGGTGTTCATGTTTTGGCTTCCAATACAAGCTTTTATCAAGGCTTGTAGACAATGTAGACATGATCCCAATCAGGCCCGAGCAATTTAAATTGAGCAGCCCACTTCTACCACTATAAAGAAACACAAGCACACACACACACATATTTATACACACCTCGATATGCACTCCTATACTCAAACCACTTTACATAAGCCCTATTACAGGGGTCATCAAACTTGGCCCTCCAGATGTTTTGGAACGACATTTCCCCATTGGGCTCAGCTAACCTAATAAGTGTCTGAGCATCCCGTGAGGTGTCGTTCCACAACATCTGGAGGACCAAGTTTGATGGCCCCTGCCCTATTATATACCTATACGTGTTGTGCCTACACACCCCTATTATTATATACCTATTTGTGCAGACACCCAGTCCACCCATTGGCCAGTCCGGGCCTGGTCCCAACATATCGACATTGTAGGAAACCGGTACCGGTCCTCCTCTTGCATGTAATGGGCGTTGGTCTCTCCTGGGATTGTTGCAGCACCTGTTTCCACTTTTTAACTTTAGGAATGCTGTTCTGTTTGGAGCTTTAGGCAAAGGCAGCCATCATTGCTAATGTCTATGCCTTGCCTCATTCATGTTTTAACTCACTGAAGCATAACCTTACATTTATTCCCTTTAGATTGTAAGCTCCTATGAGCAGGACCCTCTACACCTCTTGTTTCCATCATATGTCCATTTCTGTGCATCGTGTTCCCTTTGGTTATTGTAAAGTGCTGCGGAAACTGTTGACGCTATATAAATGATGACAATAATAATAATATTCACATTGAAATGCTGTTATATATATATATATCTCCAGTTGAGTAATCCAAATCCCACCATATAGGAGCAATAGTAGTAGTGATCTAGTTATGCACTAGACAACATTTTGCTGCTTATTTTATGCAATTGCTGAAGCAAGATTTTTGTTAAAAATGAAAAGAGGCGTCCTTTGTTTCATACATTGAAGTCTAATGTGCACTTGTTTACGAACAATGGAGCCCCGCATTGATTCCATAAAGGCATATGCAACCACATTGCCTAATCCTTCCCTAAATAACTGTAACAAGAGCAAAATAATATCTTACAAGTAGCAGCTGTAACAGCTTAAAATAAAACGACATTCTTTAATTACCTTTCAGTCGAGTAAAATGAGCAATTGTGCCTAAAAGACACTTTCATTTGTAAAAACATAAAATGTTCCAGTAATTTTTAGGTCTGAAAACATTAATATGCCTCCCATTGTGGTAGCTGCTGCTTTTTATTTTGCCACTGCAGGTCCATTAACCATTCTCTGTTAGAAGGCTTACTTTTATGTGCTCGTTTCTCTTTAATAATTGAAACGCACTAATGAATTCTATATATATTAATTAAACCAGTTTTTCCGTAGCACCAGGCACAATTATTAACATGCGGAACTTGTACATACATTTGCAGTAATTGTGTCTATTATGCTTAGTATTGATTATGGCTCTCAGCTGAACCCACTATGTACCGCTTTAATTATTTAAGCACTTATTCGAGACTGTACTTTTTCTTTATTATTCATACATATTCAGGCGCTGGTAATGTGCAATAGTAAAGGTTCACAGTGTGAGTGGTCTGGGCTTTTTTGTTAGGTTTACTTTAAATAAATATTTATATATTCAATCATGATTTCATTTGTTTTGTTTTTGCATTTTTGCTGTCAATGAATGTGTCACAGAAATCTGTTGTTGCTGGTTTTCAGCACAAGAGGGAGTGTTCGAGTGTCCTCGCAGGTTCAGTAATCAAGTATATGCGAATATGCCACAGAGGAAATGATCGCTAATGGATTTTTTTTTTTTCTATTGCTTGGTAAACAAGGTAATTTCCAGAAAACTTAAGGGATAATTCACTAAACGCCAATGTTCGCAGTTGCTGCAAACGACAATCACACACATCTATCACTTGCAGCCAGGTGAAGTTCCTGCAAACGATGGTGAACAGCTCTGACCAAAAATATAACCATTATTCATTTATGAAAAAAAAAACAACATACGGTGCAGTTCACCGCAAGTCGGTGGCACCAACATCGCCCCATAGAAGACTATCGTGTCTTCTATTCACAGAATGCCGAACTACACCGAAATTCCAGCGAAATGGCCTGATTTTCCGTTCGACAGGTTTAAACAGGTGTATCCCATAGGATTCAATGTAAAAACTTAATATCTTTATAATTTTTTTTTAAGAATGTTTATTCTTTTCATTTTGAGCAAAAAGCCTTTTTTTATTTTTTTTTTTGAAGACTTTTTGGTATTTGAAATTTTTAGACAATATATTAATTTCCCAATTTTTTTTAAAAAAAAATCTGTTTTTTTAAAAATTCTGTAACAGACCTTTTTATTATTTTAAAAGGACATTTCTTATTATTTAGAAACATTTTAATACATTTTTATTGGTTTAACACCTATTAGGAGAATAGAGTTCCATTATCCAAACCTCTGTGGTTATATACTCTATGGGGTACTCTTAAAAACAAATCAAATGGGGAACTCCTTACTGCCTTTGTCTATAAAAATAAGCATTTTTTTTATTGCATAAACTTTCTTTTTGTACTTTGGCACATTGCATTTCATTAATGACTAATCGGGTCTATTCAAAGAAGGTGAAACTCTGGAGAACGTTTGGAGAAGTGAAAATTCGAGGACAAAATAGCCAAACCACAAAAATTCTGCCATTTATCTCACTTTCCAAATCAGCTATTTGGTCTCGATTGTTCGCTTCTGTCAGTTCTCCTGGTTTTCACCTTTCTCTTAATAACCCTGTATATAATAAACAATACACTTGCTCCCTAAATGAGAACGTGAGTAAAGGCAGCACCATTGTTTGTGTTTCTGTTCGTGTTATAAGTGAAAAGCGGACACTGCTGCTGCATTATAACAAAAAAATAAGACTTTATAGTTTTCTAATACAGATTTTAATTGGTCCAAAGGATGTTTTAGGATGCACTGTATGCTCTCTGCCATTGACTGCCAAACTTGCTGCCGCTGTGAGAAATTAGAGTTTTCTTTTTTTGCAACAAACTTCTTTTGCATCGCTCCAGAATCAGACCAGAATGAGTATCCTCGATCTCAGAGGAACGTGCAAGTGCATTTGAATAATGAATATATTACATAATAGTAGTGAAGGGATTAAAATAACTAATATAAAAGAAAGAAGAAAAAATGCATAGCATAGAAGAAGATGTAGCAGAGATGTTTATACAAAAGAAGGAGAACATAATGGAGAGAGCAAGGCAGAAGTATGGCATCCGCTTCAAGGAGAACATAATTAAACATGTCATCAAAGGGACACAAGACATTTAATAACTGCACATCCACTGATTAAGGCTAGCCCAGGAATAGGCCAAACCCAGCATAACCCTCAGACCGGATTCGACAGGTGGCCATTCCAATACAGGGCGGAAATATACTCAGGATTCCAGAGTACATCTGTAAAGCCCGGCAGAGGGGAATGCCCTCCAGCCAGGCGACGGGATGGCAGAGGCAGCCATAATCCGTGAATGTGTGGCTGTTATGTCACCGGCTCTATGACGTGCACCGTAGGAGATTTAAGACATACGCAGTTCGGCCTGTTGCGTAGATGCTTCGGGGGTTTTCCGAAAGCATCTCCGATGCCTACCAGCTCCCGTCGCACATTCTCTGTGGCTGCCAGTCACAGTCACCGTGCCTGTTTAAATCACGACAGATGACACCTTCTGATGCGCTGTTGTGGTTTCACTTTGTGTAACACCTTAGCGCCTTATCTTTACTCTGATCTAGATACTCTGTGTACCTACCGACCCTCGGCTTGTTTCTCTGTCTATTGCTTGTGCCTTTACCCTGTGATGCGATTACTCCTGTGTACCGACTTCAGCTAAAAGACTACGTTTGCAAATTAACCCTTTGTTGTTCTGGTTTATATTTTATTCCCATTTTGGCTACTCTCACGGATTACGTTTGTGCTTTAACCCCTTATTGTCACCGCGTCCTGTTCTGTGTACTGTGCCAGGCTATTATGTTACTCTATATAGATTAAACCTTGTAACCTCACAAATTCATTTATTTTTTTTCCTAGTATACATCTGGTCACTTTAAGGACTGGCCGGTCAGACTAGGGTTTTTCTTTTATTTGGGTTGTCTGCGTGCTGGGCCTCCTCTGCAGAATGTGACATTGTCATCATATGCAAAGTTCAGTTCATCCAGGGCTACAAGCTCTGTGGTTCTCAGTCTATACAGACATGCAAAGGAACCAGTGTAGAAAACCCATCTTGTCACGATGGAGAAAGCTGCTTTCTCCAAACACCGGAATCTGGGCTCTAGCAGCAAGAAGCATATACAGTTGTGTTCAAAATTATTCAACCCCCAATGCTGTAAAGGGTTTTAGGGAATTTAGTGTATATTTGTAATTGTATTCAGAATGAAATCCTACAAGGACTTTTTAAAGAACCATATGCAACTAAAATGACATCAATTGGTTTTGTAATACAGTAGTAAATGTTTCTTTTGTGAATTCTTCATTGACACAATTATTCAGCCCCTTAAAGACTACCACTCTGAAGAACAGCGGTTCATTCAAGTGTTTTCAATCAGGTATTGAAAACACCTGTGGATGTCACGGAGCAGCAATAAAGCATAATAAGCACCAATTAGGCAGCTTTAAAATGACTGTGATACTCAGCTCCTTCTAGACATTTACTGCTGTGGTTACAAACATGGTGAAGTCAAGAGAATGGTCCAGGAAGACAAGAGAAGAGGTGATTACTCTTCACAGGAAGGGCAATGGCTATAAGAAGATTGCAAAGATGTTAACCCTTTCGCTGCTGAGGCTTTTCCCGCCCCTATGCTGAGGTCATTTTTACCTGTTTTGCGCATCATGTTTAAACGTGTTTTGAAGGCTTATTTTAGTATATGACCCAGACATATTATATATCGTTCTTTCCGTCAGACTCGGTAGATTCATAATATGTCATTATTATATGTATACGTTATGTCATGTCTGTATATTATAACAAAAAATGCAATAAAATATGTATTTTCAATAATTTACAATGTGTAAAGTGTTTTTTTCCACATTTTAACATGCGAGCAATTGCGGTTATATTTTGTATGGGGTGCGCTTGTTAAAAAAATTAGAGATGGGGTCTCGTTACATTTTTTTTTGGGGAAAATGACACTATTTTTAACAAACGCACCGCATACAAAAATCGTTAGTGCAGCATCATTGTTCACATTATAATTGAAATGGGAACAATATTGCTGCATTAACAAACCCAAAAAAAAAAAAAAAGTGTTTAATTTTTTTTTTTTATTTTTTTTTTTTAATTTTTATTTATTTTATTTTTTTTACAAAATTTTTCACTGTAGTGTTTGGTATCGTTGGAACGGCCATGCTCTGGCCGATCCAACGATACCAAAATTTAACCCCTAACTGCCACGGATCAGGAGATAGGGAGTTCATTGGAACTCCCTATCTCCACAGTTGGTGGCAGTTAGGGGTTAAGTCTAGGACTGGCGTCATCGTGCTACGCACGATGACGCCAGTCCTCTGGGGGAGTTCCCGGAGGCTTGGCCGACATCCAAGATGTCGGCCAGCTCCGGGAAAGGATCGCGAACCGGCGCTTTTCAGCGCCGATTCGCGATCCAGCTCCCCAGGGGTTAATGCCAGGCATCATTTGGAAGGGCAGGCTGTGCCCTTCCAAATGATGCCTGGGTTAACCCCCTGTGCGCCGCCGATCGGGAGGGAGAGAGGTCCGAAGGACCTCCCCCCCTCCCTTTCAGGCGCCTCCTCCGCACATGCGGGGGGGGCCTGAATTAGGTGTCATCGCGCCCCCGCGATGACACCTAATGCTGGCGGCTGCTGGTCCGGATGCCGGGCTGACATCCAGGATGTCAGCCCGCACCGGAGGGGCCAGCGATCGGCCGGAACCCGGCCGAACGCTGACCCCGATGTGAGGACGCGCTCAGCGCGTCCTCAGCACACCAGCGGGAATGCTGAGGACGCGCTGAGCGCGTCCTTAGCATTCAAGTGGTTAAACATACCAAGAGAGACCATAGGAAGCATCATTCGCAAATTCAAGGCAAAGGGCACTGTTGAAACGCTACCTGGTCATGGCAGAAAGAAGATGCTGACTTCGACTGCTGTGCGCTACCTGAAGCGTAGAGTGGAGAAAAGTCCCTGTGTGACTGCTGAGGAACTGAGAAAAGATTTGTCAGATGTGGGTACTGAAGTTTCAGCTCAGACAATACGGCGCACACTGCGTAATGAAGGCCTCCATGCCAGAACTCCCAGGCGCACCCCCTTGCTGTCTCCAAAGAATAAGAAGAGTCGACTGTAGTATGCCAAAAGTCATGTGGACAAACCACAGAAGTTTTTGGATAGTGTTCTGTGGACTGATGAAACAAAATTAGAACTGTTTGGGCCCATGGATCAACGCTATGTTTGGAGGAGGAAGACCAAGGCCTATGAAGAAAAGAACACCTTGCCTACTGTGAAGCATGGCGGGGGGTCAATCATGCTTTGGGGCTGTTTTGCTTCTGCAGGTACAGGGAAGCTTCAGCGTGTGCAAGGTACCATGAATTCTCTTCAGTACCAGGAGATATTGGATGACAATGTGATGCAGTCCGTCACAAACCTGAGGCTTGGGAGACGTTGGACCTTTCAACAGGACAATGATCCCAAGCATACCTCCAAGTCCACTAGAGCATGGTTGCAGATTAAAGGCTGGAACATTTTGGAGTGGCCATCGCAGTCACCTGACTTAAATCCGATTGAGAACCTCTGGTGGGACTTAAAGAAAGCAGTTGCAGTGCGCAAGCCTAAGAATGTGACTGAACTGGACGCTTTTGCTCATGACGAATGGGCGAAGATACCCGTAGATCGCTGCAAGACACTTGTGTCAAGCTATGCTTCACGTTTAAAAGCTGTTAGTACAACATCCTTTTACAGTTATAAGTACTAAGATTGAAATGTCACTTGGGGGTTGAATAAAACTGATAATGATGTGAGCACAGAAAAGACATTTGTGGTTATTTCATTATAAATGTTATGTTATATTTGTCTGACCTACACGTGCCGCTTTGATTTAATTGTAAGCAAGATGACTGAATGATCAAAATCAATGTCAAACTGGCCAAAACACTCAATTTCAGTGGGGGTTGAATAATTTTGAACACAGCTGTAGAAAGTCAGATTAATTGTAACCTGTAATCTCAAAAACAGACGTTAAGGCCAGTGTAACACGAGCGATTTTCAAAGCGGAAGGAATGTCCGTGACAGTGGACTTTCCTTACACTCCGACGCCCGTCTGGCCACCTCGCGAGCGCTGCAAGGCTCAATCCTCCTATGGAGGATCCCGCTTTTGCAGCCTTGTTGAACGCGCGTCGTAGCGTTTCGACGGGGAGGCTTTCAGCACGTCCGCTGTAGAGTGCGCAATTCTTGCATACGCTACAGCATGTGGCCGGCCCTGTCAAAATGTCACTATGCTGCGTCGGACGTCGGAAAGGCACATCAGTACGGGAGCACGTAGTGCGCTCGATTGTCACTGGCCTTAAGGACAACAAACCTGTCTGGTGTAAAGACATGGTCCGGTTCTGTGATTTCCAATGTGGTGTTCTGAACAGTAGTCTAGCATATATTCATTTTTATATTAGACCCGAAAAACCCTGAAAACTGAAATTCTGGGTCACATATCTAGATTAATTTCAAAATTACTTTTTTGTTTTCATCCACTTTTGTCTGGCATTTCTGAATTCCTCTGAGAGAAAAGTACTCTAGAGCTCCTTAGGGCCCTCCACCTCATTTCTTTATAACTATAGGATATATTTTATTATTTAAAAGCCAAGTATTATGGCGTTGAGCTTCTATATAAAGTTCTTTTTCAATAATACATCTCCCCTTTGTGTATAGCAGAGAATATTGTGAAAGGATTCGCAAAATGGAAAAATTAGTTCATCAATAAAATATAAGGCAAACCCGGTCAAATAAAAGGCTTCTGCTAGTATAATTCAACGCTATGGTATAGGTTCATCTACCATTCAAGTTGATGTGGTGAGTGTTTTATTTCGCTTTCTTTATAAATATTTAGTGTGTCATTGTTTCTTCAAATTCTTTATTTTAATTTCTGCTCTCAGTAAAATTTAAGGTTTTTTTTCTTTCAAAGAAAATGCTTTAATGAAAAGGTCCGCATTGTAAAATACATTACATCCAACATATTCCACACGGCAGACAAATTGTATAGCAGTATGGAAATGGCAAAATCATATACATCAGAGATGAATATGAGTTGTAAAGCATAATGTAATACGTGAGTGGGATGCGGCTAGTTGAGGCTAGGGTCAGACGAGCGTGATTTCTACGGACTGTACATCCGTGCACATGGACGTACGTCAGTACGGAAGACACAGTAGTGGCCACACAGTCCGTTTATTCACTGATGTATTTTTGTAGAAGGGAAAATAAAATAAAAAGCAAAACCATTTTGTCCGTGAAAAATGCTGGACGTATAAATGCAGTCTGTCTGACCACGTTCCATCACTCACACACAAAGCTATGCAGACGTTGCGGACGCAGCGCACTTTGTGCGGCCGTTCTAGCGGTTGTACGTTCTTGCGTCCGTGGGCCGCGGCCGTTGTGCGTCCGCAGTTCAGTGCTGACGTACTTCGTGTAACGGGCTCCGATGGGCTTTCTGTCATGCTATCACAGACGTACTTTTAGGCGCAATCACGGACGTGAACACTACGCTCGTCTGACAGCAGCCTAAGTAATACAGGCAGTTGTAGAAGGCAGATCCAATAACAGGGGTATTCCCACATATACATAAATACAGAAAAAATGGCGTCGCGCTCATACTCACTTATTTTCGGAGCGGCAGCAACTGCCAGGAGTAACAGCCCAGTCAATGCATAAACATAACAAGGAAAAAGAGTGTCATCTGCGCTCGTTTCTATGTGTTCCATGTACAACAAAAATGGAGGTTTTTGTGTGTTTCAATGGCCATTGCAACGTAAGCCCACTCACCACTTCAAGGCACCTCTTTAGAGTGGGTACCTAACAATTGTAACCAAAAGGCCACTCTACTGAGCAGCTCCAAGCCCCTCCAGCTGCTTTTCAGCGAAGGAGAGGCAAAGATGGTGGCTTTTATTTATACACGCACCAAACACTTCCCATTTGGGATCAAAAACAAAAACATGGAAAAAGGAACAGCTGCAGAACGACGGACTGGTGTTACAAGCATGATATACATAAATACAGAAAAAATGGCGTCGCGCTCACCTAAAGAGGTGCCTTGAAGTGGCGAGTGGGCTTACGTTGCAATGGCCATTGAAACAAACAAAAACCTCCATTTTTGTTGTACATGGAACACATAGAAACGAGCGCAGATGACACTCTTTTTCCTTGTTATGTATTCCCACATATCTTTTGCAGGAAATCCCCTATAGTATCTCCCTTTGCCACCACCAATCTGAGCACGGCAGTGCAGTAGGGCGGGGAGAAAGGTAAATACGGCAAACGGAGACTCCCCTGGAGCGTCACAGAGACATTTCAGGAAAGACCATGGGGTGTAATAACCTCCCATCGGTGGAACATTGGCCCGGGAATCTATCCTTTGGCCCTCACATCGAAAAACTCTCATCTAAACTTTACCCCAAGCTAGGAGTCCTGTACAGAAACAAGCCCTGCCTTAGCCCCGCGGTAAGAAAGCAGATTGTACAACAAATGCTTATGCCGGCTATTTAATATGGAGATGTAGTGTATGCAGCTGCCCTGCAAACGCACCTTCATAAACTTACTACATTGTATAACGCATTCTGCAGCTTTGTGCTACAATGTAACTACATGACCCACCATTGTGACATGTTTAAAAGAGCTAAACTGGCCGTCGCTGGAATCTAGACGCACCCTTCACCTTTCCAACCTGCTGTTTAAGAGGTTTTCTGGGTTATTCAGAGAAAGGTAAAACACTGGAGAACTTTTGGAGAAGTGAAAATTCTAGTTCAAAATAGCCAAACCAGAAAAATTCTCCCATTTTGACCTAGAATTTTCACTTCTCCAAATGTTCTCCAGAGTTTCACCTTTCTCTGAATAACCCTATATATAATTTTTTTCTTACTGTCACTGCGTTGGCGAAGTGTATACTAGAAAGAAAAATACAATTGTCTAAAGAATTGTGTATCTTCTGGAGCTGATCATAATAACACTGGACTTACAGGGTTATTCAGAGAGAGGTGAAAACCAGGAAAATGATTGGAGAATGGAAAATTCTAGGTCAAAATAGCCAAACCAGAAAAATTATCCCATTTATCTCACTATCCAAATCGGCTATTTGGTCTCGATTGTTCTCTTCTCCTGCCAGTTCTCCTGATTTTCACCTTTCTCTGAATAACCCTGTTAATATTTTCTTCAAAAACATAGAAATAAAACATTTTCAGACACTAAAACTTGCCCAGTGCCTTTTAAGACTTACAAATCCTATTCAATCATTGTACTAGTGACAGCAATTATTGTGTTTACTAGTTTTTAGAGCTCCATTTACTAAATCATAATTAGTTACGTTACCTCAATATATAATCTACTTAGCTGCTGCTTATGTATTGTATTCTTTATAATAAGAAGTATACTAAATTGCTCACATCACTACCCATTATACTCCGTGTAATGATTTAACTGCGGTATTTAAGTCATGGTAAGATTACACTGGTATTATCCAGTTGCTAACAGGATTAAGGTCTAGAGAGTCCGGGCACTTTGTGGACAATATCAGGGTTATTCAAAGAGAATCGAAAAATCAACGCACGTTCGGTGACTTTTCGTTCTCCTCAATTCGATTCGATTTGGCGATCCCATTTCAGCGACCCTGCGGTGTATTCAGCAAGCATCACAGGGTCCCCGAATTGCAGGGAAAAGTTGCCGCAAACCTGTCAAAAACGCACCGCAAAACCCGGCGAAGGCACACCGAAAAACCGCAAAAACATCTGGATTAACCCCGCCGAACACGCCGGAGAAACCCGAGCAGGAGCTGATCACAGCGCAGAACAGCCGCCGGAAAAACCTGACACCGCAGACGAATGGAGTGAAAAAAAAAAGTTTGTTTGAATGTTTGAAAAGTGAAACGCTGTTTGCAAAGAAACTACAGAACGAAAATGTCTGAAATTTACATATAAGATCCAATGAATGATAATAAAAGGGGCTGTTACAGAAAAAAGAACAAACGTTTAAGAAAAAAGAAAATCCCAAAAATGCTTAAAAGATCCTACAAAAATAAAACAAAGAATCTTTTTACTGCAGAATATTATAATGAACGGTTTATTAGATATTTAATTAAAACGGGAATATTTTTAACATTGAAGCCTATGGGATTCGCCTGAATAAATCTGTTGTATGAAGCCACCGAATGGCAGGGCAATTCGGCAACATTTCACTGCTGGTTTTTGTTCTCTGAATAGCCGAAGCTATGGGGATTTCACTGCCCTCGAACAGGCACCGTATATGCAGGCAATTTTGAACTACCGTCCCATCTCTCTGGTCCCCTTGCTCCAAGATCTTAGAACGCCTGGTCTATAACCAGCTCACCAGTTTTCTTGCTGTTAACTCTCTACTCGATCCACAACAGTCCAGCTTTCGCTCTCAACACTCTACTGAGACTGCTCTGACCAAGGTGACTAATGATCTAGTTGCCGCTAAAACCAAAGGTCACTTCTCCCTCCTTATTCTTCTTGACCTCTCCGCTGCTTTCGATACTGTTGACCACCCTCTCCTGCTCCTCATGCTGCGTCAGCTCTGTAATGCCACTCTCTCCTGGTTCTCTTCCTAACTCATTTTTTACTTCTTCAGCATCTCCTTTGCCGTTGCCTCTTCACCACCAGTGCTTCTCTAGTTGGGGTACCTCAAGGTTCTGTCCTGGACCCCCTACACTTCTAAATCTATATTGCCTCTTGGGCAGCCTCATCTCTCTTCCTATGGATTAAACTATCATCTCTATGCTGACGACATCCAAATCTACTTTTCTTCTCCTGATCTCTCTTCTACCATGTTGGAACGTCTTACAGCCTGCCTAAGAGCTGTCTCCAACTGGATGACTTCACGTTTTCTAAAGCTCAACCTGTGGAAATTTGAACTTCTCATCTTCCCTCCCTCAGAAACAACAAATCCTGTGCCCATCTCCCCTCAGGTGAATGGTGCCACCAATACTTCTTCCTCTCAAGTTCGCTGCCTCGGTGTCCTCCTGGACTCTGATCTATCCTTTACAGGTGAAACTCGAAAAATTAGAATATCGTGCAAAAGTTTATTTATTTCAGTACGCAACTTAAAAGGTGAAACTAATATATGAGATAGTTCAAGCCGTGATTTGTCCTAATTGTGAGGATTATGACTTACCGCTCATGAAAACCCCAAATCCACAATCTCAGAAAATTAGAATATTGTGAAAAGATGCAATATATTCTAGGCTCAAAGTGTCCCTCTCTAATCAGCTAATTCAGCCATAACACCTGTAAAGGGTTCCTGAGCCTTTAAATGGTCTCTCAGTCTGGTTCAGTAGGAATCACAATCATGGGAAAGACTGCTGACCTGACAGTTGTGCAGAAAACCATCATTTACACCCTCCATAAGGAGGGAAAGCCTCAAAAGGTCATTGCAAAAAAGGTTGGCTATTCCCAAAGTGCTGTATCAAAGCACATTAATAGAAAGTTATGTGGAAGGGAAAAGGAAAAGTGTGGAAGAAAAAGGTGCACATGCAGCAGGGATGACCGCAGCCTGGAGAGGATTGTCAGGAAAAGGCCATTCAGAAGTGTTTGGGACTTTCACAATGAGTGGACTGAGGCTGGAGTCAGTGCATCAAGAGCCACCACACACAGACGGATCCTGGACATGGGCTTCAAATGTCGGATTCCTCTTGTCAAGCCGCTCCTGAACAACAAACAATGTCAGAATCGTCTTACCTGGGCTAAAGAAAAACAGACCTGGTCTGTTGCTCAGTGGTCCAAAGCCCTCTTTTCTGATGAGAGCAACTTTTGCATTTCATTTGGAAACCAAGGAACCAGAGTATGGAGGAAGAATGGAGAGGCACACACTGCAAGATGCTTGAAGTCCAGTGTGAAGTTTCCACAGTCTGTGTTGATTTTGGGAGCCATGTCATCTGCTGGTGTTGGTCCACTGTGCTTCATTAAGTCCAGGGTCAACGCAGACGTCTACTAGGAGATTTTGGAGCACTTCATGCTTCCTTTCGCAGACGAGCTTTATGGGGATGCTGACTTCATTTTCCAGCAGGACTTGGCACCTGCCCACACTGCCAAAAGCACCAAAACCTGGTTCAATGACCGTGGGATTACTGTGCTTGATTGGCCAGCAAACTCGCCTGACCTGAACCCCATAGAGAATCTATGGGGCATTGCCAACGAAAGATGAGAGACATGAGACCGAACAATGTAGAAGAGCTGAAGGCCGCTATTGAAGCATCCTGGTCTTCGATAACACCTCAGCAGTGCCACAGGCTGATAGCTTCCATGCCACATTGCCGCATTGAGGCAGTAATTGCTGCAAAACGGGCCCAAACCAAGTACTGAGAACATATATGCAGAGGTCCGATATTGTTCTATGTACAATCCTTGTTTTATTGATTGCATGTAATATTGTAATTTTCTGAGATTGTGGATTTGGGGTTTTCATGAGCTGTAACCATAATCATCACAATTATGACAAATCACGGCTTGAACTATCTTGCTTTGCATGTAATGAGTCTATCTCATATATTAGTTTCACCTTTTAAGTTGTATTACTGAAATAAATGAACTTTTGCACGATATTCAAATTTTTCAAGTTTCACCTGTACTCCTCACATTCAGTCTCTAACCAAATCTTGCTACTTCCACCTAAAAAACATTGCACGCATCCGTCCCTTTCTTGATCCTCATTTTCCTACAGAGCACCGCAGTTATGGAATAACCTCCCAGACACCATCAAATCTTCCCCCAATCTAAAGTCACTCAAGAGCTCCCTATTAACATACCTCAATGCGGAATGCACCTGTGAACATGTCACATAATGACTATTTCCTACATATTTATTTTCTGTTAATCTGTATATTTGTGTTGTTTTTTTAATATCTTGCATTGTATTACTTTGTATTTCTCTAACAACTGTAACATTTCAATGTTCTTGAACCCAGGACATACTTGAAAATGGGAGAAATCTCAATGTATCCTTCCTGGTAAAATACTTTATTTATTTATTTATTTATAATCAGGTCTCACTCTCTACTAAAATGCTCATCCAAGCTCTTATTATCTCCCGCCTTGACTACTGTAACCTCCATCTCTCTGGCCTTAAGAAATCCCAGATGCTCCCTCTGCAGTCTCATGAATGCCTGGGCCAGACTCATACACCTCACCTCTCGCACCTCCCAAACCTCATCCCTTTGTCAATCTCTACACTGGCTCCCTGTTTCCTTTAGAATCCATTTCAAAATATTGGTACTCTCCATAACCGTGCCGCTGCCTACATCTCCCTCATTAGCAGGTATATCCTGTGCTGACCACTCCGCTCTGCCATTGATCTGATACTATTACTTCCGTGTACCCGCACCCCCAACTCCCGCCTTCGGGATTTCTCTCGAGCTGCCCCTTTCTATGGAACTCCCTCCCCTGCAACATTAGACTCTCTCCGTCTCTCCAGTCCTTCAAGAAGTCTCTGAAAACATTACTTTAGAGAAGCCTTAACGGCTCCCTCCATGAAACCTCACTGTACATTTCTTGCTCCATCTTCTCAATCAGCCCACATGAATCCTGCTACTTCACATACTCCAGGTACCCTCACCTACTGTGTCACCCCTCTTCTCTCAGATTGCAAGCTCCCGAGCAGCGTCATCCCTCCTACTGTTCGTTGTGTGTAACGTGTATGTATATTCGTAATTTTGTCTCTCCCATTGTACAGCGCTAAGGAATTTGTTGGCGCTTTATAAATGCTTGTAACTGTAACTGAGATGCTGGGGCTACGCTGTTCAGGGCTGGCATGAGACCTTGGGGCAGCATCAGAACAATAATTTTTTTGATCTTTCTGTTATTTAAAATTAAATAACATAATAATATTTCTTCCCAGTATGTTGCATTTTGGCGAGCACTTAATACATTTTTGTGCCTTATTTTAGGTTAACAGCAGTAGGCGTTGTGTGACAGGCTGAACCAGATGGATGCCGTCATTTTTCGGCCTATGTAACTACTTAGCATTTGTCTAGTGGTGCTTGGTGTCATGGAGCTGACGTGGCGCTCCACGCTTCAAACCCCAAGAGACTTTATGTTCATTTATATCGTGTGATTTTAAATATATTTTACATTGTTTGGTTTTAGTTTAAATTAAGTTTAGTGTAAAATGGCGTAGCTTTAGTTTTAAATATACTTATATTCCTGTAGGTAAATGTGTTTTTGTGTACACAAGCTTTACTGCTGTGTAATTTATGCAACAGGGCTTTTCCCCTTATCTGGCTGCATGTTTGATTCAAGAAGTCTGGGATAGTGTTTTTTTAATCTGATGTGTTAGAACAATAGATTATGTAAATGTTGTGTGAGCTAAAGGCTAAAGAATGTTTATTGTAAATATCTACCTGACATAATGGAATTAGCATTTTAGTAGGACGATGTGCGCCATTTATACAAATTATGGCTGTTGGATCTCAGCATAAGTAGTGGCGTTTTTGTTCATTAAAGGTCAGAGAGAGAGAGAATCCTGTTGGAGCATACAGCCGCGTCTGGTGTCTCCTTCAACTACGCTACACTACACACTCAACCTCAGAAGACCCAGAGCGGCCTTCTGGAAATTCCGAACGGCTCCTGGGCAGAGAAACAGAAGCAGACGAGTCAAGCTGCTCGAGGCGCTGAGGACAGCGCTCCCAGTAGCCGGGCTGACCGCAACGAAGGGGTGTCTGGAGAGTCAGGACAGGCGGAAGAGAACGGTTCCGTCACACTTGGCTGCTCCTTGACTGAGGTTCAGGGCTTCCAAATTGTGTCTATGAAACTCTTATGTAAGCTACACAAACTGCATATGTCGAGTAAATTGGGTAAATTTCATGAGCAAGGTATTCACGCATCTGTGCAGAACGATGGATTGGCGCTGTGCATGCACGTGCAGCACCAGCCCTCAGCTCCTGTGTCATCTCCTGCACTCGCTGCTGCAAGAGATTGAGAGACAGGATGATATCAGCACGCAGAGTGTGCTGACATCACTGTCCCCAGCAAATGAAGATACTCAAAATCCAGTCTGTTGAGTGAAAGCTGGGCTGAAGGGGGAGCAAGGAAGAGAGGGCGCTCCACACAGCCTGGCCACTTTCATAAGCTAAAGTGGTCAGGGTGTGTATAGGGTCCTGTTCAGAGCTGTCATACATGCGTACCGCGCAAACGTAAAAAACGCGTGAACGCGCATTGCAGCGCGTTCACGCTGTAGTCTATGGCCGTGAACACGCTGCAATACACCCCAAAGAAGCTCCTGTACTTCTTTGGGTATAGGACATTTTACAGCTCGTTCCTACACGCTGTAAAACGACCAGGTGTGCACGGGCCCCATAGGAAATCATGAGATTTCCGTGTTTAGGTGTTTTACAGCGCACAGGAACGCGCTGTAAAACGCCCAGGTGTGAACGGGGCCTCTTGACAGGCCAAGTTGATGCTGTGTCTTCAATATTCTACCATCAATCAGGAAAATCAATCAAAAATCACTTCAGACTGAAAAATAAACCCTTTAAAAATCCCAAATTTACCTCACACACACAGTGCCGAAGGCAGCGAATACAGCTTTACGGAAGGCACTGGAATTTGGCATTATTATAGTATTATTATTGCCACATCGTTTTAATGTCTGAAAATCTGGATTCACAAGGAAAGATAGAAAGAATAGAGCAAATAAGACATTTGTATAATGCCTACCGACTGTTTCACCCCAATTGATTCATACCGAGGTACCTTTCTGGCCAATCAATGCAAGGCCAAACATGTGTAATGTGCCCATCCTAGTGCTCCTACATCATTACATGCACCAGAGACATTAGCGCTTCTTTTGCTGTAGAGGTAAGCAAGATGGCACATGTGTGCAGTGTGTAAACCATCAATTATCATAGTTACACACGGTAATCTCTGACATGACATTTACGTTAAGCCCCACTGCTCCTGAGTGAGGATTACTAATAAATGACTAGGATGCCACAGCAGATCACATTATGCCAGAAGAAGACATTTCTGCGTAATGTGAACTTTAGTCTCATAAATATTTTCAGACTGGATTGGCGTCTTCAGGTTTCAGCAGGAGCTGATTTCAGATGCTTGGAAACATTGCCGGGAAATTTGGTGTGTGCCAAGATGCAGAATTTTGTATCTGATTCTCTGTCCTCCTGAAGGATGTAAACTAACAGAAGTTCCACAGCGTTTAATTAGGGCCAAAAAAGCATAGGGACTATTGCACCTACTGGCTCATGATCCAAAATAGGCCCAGTGAAATGCGCCAACTGCCTCCAACTTATGGGTACAGGGGTAGAATAGTTGTGAAGGAGACTGGCAGAGACAAAAGGAGGGTGAAAAGGATGGATCAGGAGCGCATCATTTTTACCTCCAAGCCATGAAGCCTTCTATTTTTACCAGGTCTTTGGCAGGGGTTGACTGAAAATTAATGGGGACCCTGGGCATTAGGAGATCATGGGGGTCCTCTTGTGACAAGCCCACAAAAGGCCACACCTATACATAACCCTTGTATAACGCAACACCCACATGTACATTGTTGTGTCCAAGAATTTATTTCTTCACATAATTCTCAAAATAATTATTTTAATGAGTTGAGAAAATCTACTTGAGTCAATCAGCAAATTGGGGAATCCAATTTCCTCCCTCCAGACTTACAGATGGCCAGCGCTCTGCTGCAGCAGCCTGTCATGCACCCCGCCGTTACAGAGAGTCTGCCATTTGTTTCCAGACAGCACAGGAAAAGTGTTGCCCTCCTGCTCAGCCCTAGATCAGTAAACAGTAAACCACAGTTCACATACACCACACCCCTGCCTCAATAACGCTTCTCTCCCCCCCTTCCATCAATGCTTCTGCATTGTTGTTTTCAGACTCCTAGAAGCTACTTATATCCAGAAACACTGCTCCTGAACACCCGTGTACCAGACCCCCTGCTTTGCCCACCGACTACTGTACTCTGCCAGCTCTTTCACCCTCCGAAAGCCTCCTGACTATTCTCTCTGGATAATCCTTCTGTTACCGCGATCTGATTCCTCCTGTGTCTAGTCTCCAGCGGCCCTTTGTACCTCCATCCAAGGTACCTGTGGCTTCCTATTGTCCCCCCTCAAGTGAACCCAAGACTCCTGTTGTATCCAAGCCTCCTAGTGATTTCTCCTGTATTCCAGCTATCCAGTACCCTCCACCCATCTGTGTGTGTGTGTATACAGCCGCATACTGGGCTCATCCCTGCAAGACCAGTGCCCCCCCAGGTGCTGCATCTGACACAGCCATTACCCACTTATTGCAGCTAAAAGGAAGGTGCCTGCAGCAGGGCCAGATTTATAATTAACCAGTCGGCGTGTGCCTACAGCCGCATGCCACAAGAGGGTGACTTGCTCTGTAAAAAAACCACCAAAATACAATTACAATAATTTAGACTGCTGTACCTCTGGAACCCTACAGGATAGAGAGACATATAAGGTACCATGGGAAAGGCCAGAGAATGGCCTTTCCAAAGATACCAAACATGACTAGGTCTATGTAAAAATAAAATAATAATATATTTCTCTTTTTTTCCTGAATGCAGCACTATTGTTCACTTTACAATTATCAAGTGAACAGTGATGCTGCACTAACTCACCATCTCATTTCCCACACTGCCAGCAAATGTGGAGGTGATGGCAAAACGCATTGTTTCATCAACAACCTAGACCGCCGCACTGCAGTGAGAGAGACAGGGGGACTTTAGAACCCTGCATTTTTGATTTTTACACCACACAAAGTCAAGTGAGGTGTCTTTGGAAGATCAGAGTCAGGCACAGGCACAGCTTTGAAAGACCCGTGCATGGCGGCAATCAACACGTGACGTGTCACGCCGTGTCATGTGCCCCTCCTGCACAGGCCAGCACGTTTGAATTCAAATCAAAGAGGGGAAGGAACTGGAAGGCAAGGATAAATTTGCTCACCTGCCTGCAATGTTGCCTGCCTCAGTCCCCAAGTCATATAATACCAGGTGGCTAGCCCAGCCCACAACGTGCCAGCCCAGGACGAAAAGCGGCCAGCGCCCAGCAGCAGGCACTGCCACGCCAACGCTGCCAGCAAGCCCAGTCTGTCACCAGTGTGCATCAGCGCCCAGGCAGACAGATCAGTGCCACAGCCAGCCAGCTGAGAGCCTGCCACAATTTAAGGTTAGTTTGGTGAAGTAATGGTTAATCATTCACAAAACGCTGAACTGCACCGAAATGTCAGGGAAATGCCCTGATTTTTGGTGATTCAGTTTGACAGGTTTAAACACAGTTCTTAAAACATTTAGGGCCATATTACATACTTGGTGCTAACTTAACCAGAGCTGTTGTAAACTTACCAGAGCCATTCTTATAGCCTATGGAGGTTTTCAGTTTACAACAGCTCTGGGTAAATTAGCACCAACATTGTAATACTGCCCTTATTCTTTTCATTTTCAGCAAAAAGTATTTTTATTTATGTATTTTTCTGAACATCTTTTTGTATTTTTTTTAATGAAATTTTTGATTCCCGATTATTATTTTTTTTCCCGTGTAACAGATCTCTTTATTCATTTCTAAGGGACCTTTTTTATTATTTAAACACATTTTTATTGGTTTCAAATTTTAAATACTTACTACAAGAATCCATATATATATATTTTTAATCTGCAGTCCAGCGTTCTTCAGTGGCACTCAGCTCAGTCTGGTGGCGTTCAGGCTGTGTCCTTGGGTCGTCCAAAGTCGACTGCAGTGGACGACCTAGGTTGTTCATAGTCTGAGGACCACATCAGTCGCCAGAATACAGACCCAGTGGACGGCCAGCCTAAGTCCTGTTCCGTTGCAATCTTATAACTAAATAAAAAAACTAAGTGTAAATATCCATTCAGATTCAATCATAGGGGATCTATATGGTCTGGGGGCCCCGCCACCCCTAGTATTGTCAGTCTGCCACCAGACAGTGATTGACACATAACCAAGACAATGGTTCACAAGTAGAGCCAGCAATGTGCAATATATTGTACAGGTCCACAGCGGGGTCTAAACCCTACAAGAAATACAACTCAACTCGAGAAGCGAGTAAGGATGGACCTGATTGATAAATTTATATATGGTTGCCTCATTTAGTGATCAGGTCCATCCTTACTAGCTTGTCTAGTTGAGTAGTAGTGATTGACTCATATATGGACTGCGCACGCTAATCCTGCAGAAGGCTTTTGACCCGGTGCACTGTAAGTTTCGCTATGCGTCACAGCACACCACGTCCAGTGAGGTTTCCCAGTCGCTGTGACGTTGGCATAGCGTGACATCCGCACACTGCACCGCTTGACTCTAAACGAGAAAGTAGCGTGGATCGATTGTTGCCTCTGTATTTAAATATAGGCCCACCAATACCTCAGCACCAGCCCCATGATGCCCCTAATCCGGCCCTGGTGAGAGGCATTAGGTGCTTTTACTTATAAAGCAAATAATGACACTGCACTAACACACCTTCTCTTTTCCCACGCCAGGAGCAAATGTGGAGCTGATGACGCAATGTGTTATTACACAAGCTCTGCTGTGAGACGACAGGGAGTCATTTGGACTCCTGTATCTCCATTCTTTACACCCTACAAGTTCAAGTTAGGTGTCCTTATAAGGCTAAGGTCAGACGAAAGCAGTTTTAACATGCGTTTAGCCGCACAAAATCACGGCCATGCTAGCAGCAAATGACGTCCAATGCCGGGGAACATACGACGAACGGCCGTACGAAAGTTCGTCCGCGCAACGCAAGTGGCAAACGAACGCATTTTTTCGAGAATGTCAAACCGCTACTACTGACGTACAGAGTGCGCTGCGGCCGCATAGCGGCGTGTTTGCGTGACTGGGAGACGTCAGACGCTGCACATGTCCGGCCAACATAACGTCCAGATGCAAAAAGGGTGATATTGATGATCCGTACAAAATCACGGACGAAAATGCGCATCGTATGACCGCTATCGCGTATTCCATGAAAAAATACGTCCTTTCGTTCGAACGCACTTTTTCACGGACAACATGAAAAATGCGTTTGTCTGACCCTAGCCTAAAAGGTCAGAATCTGGCCTTTCCAATGATACCAACCATGACAAATAGACAACAATGAAAGAAAAAACATGCCCCCCCTTTTTGTTCCAAAGCAAAGTACGCTTTGACATCCTACTGAAAACTTACCTAACATGAAGCAGCAGTAAATAAATGAAGTGGTAAAAAAGTCACGTCCGGAAAATGACCCTCAGCCGCGGCCGTATTTTGAAGCTTAGAATTTTGGCTGCTCCGGGCTGAAATGGAGCATCATTTTCCATTGCTGGGGTTAGAAATTAGGGTTAAGCTTAGATATTAAAGGGTCTATTCACAAAGCATTGAAATTTCAGTTTAATTTTGGTGCTTTTCACACGGTGCATTTTGGCGAGTCCATTTCAGGTAAAAGGTCATGTCTGGTATCGTTGGAAAGGCCAGAGCACAGCCTTTCCAACGATACCAAACATGACCAGGTCATATGTAACATTAAAATAAATATTAACCCCTCATTGACCGGGCGGTTTTACAAAAATCCGTCCTTTAGTGAACGCTGCTGTTTTTACGTTTCTGCACTGTTAGTGTTTATGTCAAATTTTCCTCTTACTCGTTTATTCAACCCACACATATAATACACCGTTTTTTTCCGTCATTAAATGGACTTTCTAAAGATAACATTATTTCCATCATATAGAATAATTTACTATGAAAAAAAATATGAAATATGATGAAAAAAATTGTAAAAACACACTTTTTCGTAATTTAATCCCGCAAAATCTACAACCACCAAAAAAGACCCCAGCTAAATAGTTTCAAAATTTTCTCACGAGAATAAAAATATCAAATTTTTACATGTTTTTGCTTTTTAACTCCTTCACTGCTCCTTCTGACCATTTTTTGCTAATTATTTTTAGATGGCAGGCTAGGTCCTATTTAACTAAACCCCCCCAGACAAATTTGTTTGAAAAAAACCCATTTTGTATTTTTTTTAAGTTTTATTTTTACACCAAACCTGGTCATGTTTGGTATCATTGGAAAGGCCATGATCAGGCTGCCACGGATCAGGAGATAGGGGGATCCTTTGGATCCCTTTATCTCCACATGGCAGCTAGGGGGTTAACTGGCCCACTGACATACTCACACATATGGTGGTGGGGGGTGACCTGGAGGATTGGCTGACATCCACGATGTCAGCCCCCGCCAGGTTTGAATCGCAATTCGGTGCAAATTAACGAAACCGTTAATGCTGTACACCGCTGAAAAGGGGAGACTCTCCCCTTTCCAGCGGTGCAACTTGCATCTCTCTAGCTTCAATGGTTGGGGAGATAGAGGGCTCCGAAGGAGCCCCCCTCCCCTCCATTGATTTCAAAGGGGGCGCCTGCTTATGATGTCACCACGCAGCGTTCTAAGGGAGACCCGTGGTCAGGACGTACATAGTACGTCAGCGTTCCTTAACCACTTGGCTGCTGTGGACGCGCTCAACGTGTCCAGCCAAGTGGTTCTCCTGTGCTACGGACGCGCTGAGCGCGTCCGAGCACAGGAGGCAGCAATCCGCCGGTTTCCGGCGGATTGCTGCGCCCCCCCGGTGCGGGCTGACATCTTGGATGTCAGCCCAGCACTCCGGGACCCCGGCGGGGACATTAGATGTCATCGCGGCGACGCGATGACATCTAATTCAGGCGCCCCCCCGCATGTGCGGAGGAGGCGCCTGAAAGGGAGGGGGTGAGCAGGGAGTTAATACAGGCACCGCTTGGAAGGGCACAGCCTGCCCTTCCAAACGGTGGCTGTCATTAACCCCTGGGGAGCCGGATCACAACATCTTGGATGTCGGCCAAGCCTCCGGGAACTCCCCCTGAGGACTGGCGTCATCGTGCATAGCACGATGACGCCAGTCCTGGAGTTAACCCCTAGCTGCCACCAACGGTGGAGATAGGGGGTTCCAATGAACCCCCTATCTCCCGATCCGTGGCAGCTAGGGGTTAAAGTTTGGTACTGTTGGATCGGCCAGAGCATGGCCGTTCCAACGATACCAAACACGACTGTGAAAATTTTTTTTTTTTTAAAAAAAAAATTTAAATAAAAATGAAAAAATATTTTTAAAAAAAATTCTAAAAAAAAAAAGAAACAAGTTTTTTTTTTGTTTGTTAATGCAGCAATATTGTTCCCATTTCAATTATAATGTGAACAATGATGCTGCACTAACGATTTTTGTATGCGGTCCGTTTGTTAAAAATCGCGTAATTTTCCCCAAAAAAAAATGTAACGAGACCCCATTTCTAATTTTTTTAACAAGCGCACCCCATACAAGATATAACCGCAATTGCTCGCATGTTAAAATGTGAAAAAAAAACACTTTACACGTTGTAAATTATTGAAAATACATATTTTATTGCATTTTTTGTTATAATATACAGACATGACATAACGTATACATATAATAATGACATATTATGAATCTACCGAGTCTGACAGAAAGAACGATATATAATATGTCTGAGTCATATACTAAAATAAGCCTTCAAAACACGTTTAAACATGATGAGCAAAACCGGTAAAAATTACCTCACGTGAAATGCCTCAGCAGCGAAAGGGTTAAGGGGTTAAATAAAATATATATATATATATATATATATATATATATATATCAGCAAAAGGTTGCACTCAACCTCAAAACTAAGCAGGTGCATCTAAGGCATCAAATACAAAACACCAAGAAAGAGCACTCCATATTATTGACTACCTTCTTCCATCATTTTCTGTGGAAAAAAAACAGTTTTAAAAAATGCTCAAAAAACCTGACTGAGGTAAAATGATAGGTATTCAGTTCACAAAGTTATGATCATAATTTGCTTAAGCCTGTCACAGTCGCCAATGTACCCCATCTTTGACAGGACCATTCTCACACTATACCCAGTCACTCTCTCCCAGTACCCCAGTCACACTCTCCCAGATGTACCTCCACTCTCTCCCCGTACCCCCAGTCACTCTCCCAGTACCCCCACTTTCTCCCAGTACCTCCAGACACTCTCTCCCTCAAGTACCCCTAGTCACTCTCTCTCTGTACCCCAGTCACTCTCTCCCTCAAGTACCCCTAGTCACTCTCTCTCCCAGTACCCCAGTCACTCTCCCAGTACACCCCAGTCACTCTTTCCCCAGTACCCCCAGTCCCCCAACTTTCTCTCAGTACCCCAGTCAGTCACTCCCAGTATCCCCAGTCAATCTTTCTCTAAGTACCCCAGTCTCTCTCTCTATCCATGTACCCCCAGTCACTTTCTCCCAGTATCCCCACTCATTCTCTTCCTGAACCTCCAGTCATCCTCTCCCGGACCTAGTCACTGTGTGTTGGTCACGCTGCTCTGGTGTCACACAGTGTCGCCTAACTGCGTGGAGTTGCTGGTGGCCTGGGGGGGCTATCAGGAGGTTTAGTGGAGACCGGATTTTAAATGTGCTGCAGGGCAGGCACCTCCCTCCCTCCTTCCTGTTCAGTAGCTGCAGGGCCTGGCACAGGACTTCAAGTGTGGCTGACAAGCGAGGTACAGGGTGTTCCGTCGGATAATGATGCGCTGCTTCACGTGACTCATATCAGTGTTGAGGAGGAGTCAGGACAGAATTTGCTGTCCTGGTCCTCCCTTCCGGACGCTGAGTGCTAAGTCACTGCTGGCACCGTAAAACTGGCAGCTTCCCTTGCAAGCGCCTCTCATGGACACCAGTGTCCGTGAGCAGACACCTTGCTGATCCCTAGGAACAAGAAAAATTTAGTGACCACTCCCAATAATAAAATAATACGTATCTGCTAGGCTTCGTACAACAGCACTGTCCCCTCAATGCCAACAGGATGTATAAAGGAACTTTATAAAGGTCTTGGACTTGACCATCTTTGCAAATCAAGACAAATTAGATACTAAAACCTATTTTAAGTCTACAAATTGCAACTCAGCTATAGATAGAAACAGTGCCCATGCTGATTCATGGCTTGCCAATATCCCAAAAGGTCAATTTAAACGAATGAGGAGGAATTGTTCAAATTTGAAACTTTTTGAAGAACAAGCATTGGTTATTAACCACTTGGCTGCTATGGACGCGCTCAGCGCGTCCAGCCAAGTGGTTCTCCTGTGCTATGGACGCGCTGAGCGCGTCCATGCACAGGAGGCAGCAATCCGCCGGATTCCGGCGGATTGCTGCGCCACCCGGTGCGGGCTGACATCTTGGCGACGCGATGACATCTAATTCAGGCGCCCCTCCCCCCGCATGTGCGGAGGAGGCGCCTGAAAGGGAGGGGGGAGGTCCTTCGGACCTCTCTCCCTCCCGATCGCCAGGGAGCAGGGAGTTAATACAGGCACAGCCTGCCCTTCCAAACGGTGGCTGTCATTAACCCCTGGGGAGCCGGATCACGAATCGGCGCTGAAAAGCGCCGGTTCGTGATCCTTTCCCGGAGCTGGCCAACATCTTGGATGTCGGCCAAGCCTCCGGGAACTCCCCCTGTTTCCCCCCTTTTTTCTGGAAAAACACTGCAAAACCGCAAGAAAAAAATTAGAACGACCTTAAAAACCCTAGCTGCCACCAATGGTGGCGATAGGGGGTTCCAATGAACCCCCTATCTCCCGATCCGTTGCAGCTAGGGGTTAAAGTTTGGTACTGTTGGATCGGCCAGAGCATGGCCGTTCCAACGATACGAAACATGACTATGAAAAAAGTTTTTTAAAAAAAATAAAAATTAAAAATAAAAATAAAAATTAAAAAATATTTTAAAAATAAATTATAAAAAAAATAAACAAGTTTTTTTTCTTCTTTTTGGTTTGTAATGCAGCAATATTGTTCCCATTTCAATTATAATGTGAACAATGATGCTGCACTAACGATTTTTGTATGCGGTGCGTTTGTTAAAAATCGCGTAATTTTCCCCAAAAAAAATGTAACGAGACCCCATTTCTAATTTTTTTAATGAGCGCACCCCATACAAAATATAACCGCAATTGCTCGCATGTTAAAATGTGAAAAAAAACACTTTACACGTTGTAAATTATTGAAAATTCATATTTTATTGCATTTTTTGTTATAATATACAGACCGGTCATGACGTATACATATAATAATGACATATTATGAATTTGCCGAGTCTGACGGAAAGAACGATATATAATATGTCTGGGTCATATACTAAAATAAGCCTTCAAAACACGTTTAAACAAGATGAGCGAAACAGGTAAAAATGAGCTCAGCACAGAGGTGGGAAATGCCTCAGCAGCGAAAGGGTTAAAAATAGGTATGTGGAGAAGGGATACGATGAAGTTAAAGTAATGGTAGATTTAGATGAAGTTAGGAATATGGATAGGGAATCATTACTGGTAGGTAAAAATAAAAATAAAATTGATGAAATTAATTTCAATATAGCGTTTTGCACTCAATTCAATCACTAATCGTATCGTATTAAAAATATAATAAAGAAACACTGGCACATACTACAGACCGATGAGGTACTAAAACATCGGATTCCTAAAAAACCTAATGTCATCTTCAGGAGAGCTCAAAATTTTAAGAATACATTGGCCCCAAGTTTATTACCAACTATAAAAACCAATACCTCTGAAGGCTTGTGGAAAAAACCGACAGGCTTCAACAAATGTGGGAGATGCAAGGCTTGTGTTTATCAAAAAAGAAAACCACGGAGTTCACGAGTAGTAATAATGGGAAAATGTTTAAAATAAATCATTTCATTCATTGTTCAAGCAAGGGGGTCATTTATTTGCTCCAATGTCCATGTGGGCACAATATATCGGTCAAACGTCGAGATCTCTTCGTATACGCATTCTGGAGCACCTGGGTAATATTAGGAGAAAGAACATAAACCATAGTGTACCGGTCCATTGTAATTCATGTCCAGTTTTTAATTTTGAGCAGTTTGTCTGTTTGGGTATTGATCTAGTTAAGTCCAATTGGAGAGGGGGTGATTCACGTAAGGATCTACTTAGGAGAGAGACAGAATGGATATTTAAAGTAGGCACCTGGAATGCAAAAGGGCTCAATGTAGATCTTGATATACATCAATGTTTGTGACTTTTTGCTATGAGTATTTCTGTCATGTGGTTTTTCCTGTAATGGTGATATTTTAGGAGTTTTATGGGAGGTCTATTATATTAATTTTCCCTGTTACTAAGATCTTTTAAGATGGCGGCGTCAGGAGGACGTACATTTGACCTCCACAAGATGGCGGATGCTAGAGATCGTATTTCTATGATTTTCAACTATCGGAAATAAAGGGGAGAGGATATCTGACCTCAAGATGGCGGATGACCTTCACAAGATGGAGGATGCTGGAGGCTGGTTAATTTCCCATGATTCGTCACTTCCGGTCGCATCAGGAACAAAAGGAAGAGGATGAGGGAAAAGAACTACAAATGGGAAAAAAAATACAAATATGGATGTGCGCTCCAGTGTGGGACACATTGAAATTCATTAAGTGGGACTTATGTGGACAATTAATCAATTATGTGTGTCAGCTGTATCCCCTCCTTTTTTTCATGATTGTTTGGCTATATAAACTGCGTTATTCTGAAAGAACACCATATCCCTGATGAAGTCTTGCGTGTAGCAGAGACAAAACGCGTTGGATGGTGTTCCAACTTTTTTATTCATGTTATTTTAATTAAATTGTTTTTTATTGGAGCCACTGCTGGTCTGATTTTCTTTCAATGAGCCTGATTCCTGTTCCACTGACTGACCAAACAAGCCTGGAGGAATTCCTTGGCGTTATTCTGATGGTCCAGAGTTCAGGAGGCAACACAATTTATCAGGAGAGGGTAACCAAGTACCTGCTATGTGCCTGATTAAGTCATTTATCTTGTGAGTGCCAATCCAGCGGGGGCATAATTGATTAAATGATGTATCTGCAGTCTGCACTATGTGTGTATTGATTTGTCTTGCAGATTATGCTTCACAATTCTCTTTCCTTTATACAACTTGCTGATCCCTGCTGGAAAATATTAGTGGTTCAAAATTGTTTCGAAATTTTGCGTCCCCTAAGAAAATTGCGCCCAGGGTGACCGCCCCCGAGGCCCCCCCACACTACGCCACTGATGCTAGTTGCTTCTTGATAGACGTCATCATAGGCGTGTGCATGTAGTGTGCCTTGGCACACCCTAATGCCGGCCCCCGGCACACCCCGCAGGCCCGCGGAACACTCTGGGTCCCGGCTGGCCGCATCCAATGGATAGCCACCAGGACCCTTCATTTCCACAGTGCTGGCAGCAGCCTCTGCTTCCCTGGTGGTCCGGTGGCTGTGGGGTGCTGCATTGCGAACTGTGCCACGCGCACAGACCGCAGAGCACGTCCCACAGTGAGTGACTGGACACGAGCGATCGCTGATGACCTATCACCTGGCTGACGCCAGAGGCTGCCGCCAGGCCTGCGGGGGTGAAGGTTCCTGGCGGCTATCCATGGGATGCGGCTAGCCGGGTTCCCCCTCGTCGACCCCCCCCCTTCTGGACCACCAATATTCAACCCCCTCCCTGCAAAAAGAAAGGTAAGCAGGAGAGGGGGCAACTTTTGTATATTTAAAATATTTATACACGCCACACATTACTGGGGTTTTTATTGCTGTGAACTTTGTGATATGCTCATAAACACCGCACTTGAGGCTCCTGTCAGACGAGTGCAGCGTTCACGTCCGTGATGGTGCACAAAACTACGTCCGTGATAGCATGACCTGAAGGCCAATGGAGTCCCACACACGAAGTACGTCCGCTCTGAACTGCGGATGCACAACGGCCGCGGCAAACGGACGCAAGTTAGGCAAGAACGTACAACCCCTAGAACGGCCGCGCAAAGTGTGCTGCGTCCGCAACATACGCATAGCTTTGTGAGTGAGTGATGGAACGTGGTGAGACGGACTGCATTTATATGTCCAGCATTTTTGACGGACAAAGTGGTTTTGCATTTTAATTTATTTTCCCTCCATCAGTCAAAAAATACGTTGTTGTCAGTCAGAAAGTACGTCCGTACTGCACGGACGCACAGTCCGTACAAAATGCGCTTGTCTGTCCCTAGCCTAACTGGGGGTTTTATTGCTGTGGACTTTTTGATACGCTCATACACACTGCACCTTACTGGGGTTTTATTGCTGTGGATTCTGTGATAGGCTCATATACGCTGCACATTACTGGGGGTTTTATTGCTGTGGATTCTGTGATACGCTCATACACACTGCACATGGCTGGGGGTTTTATTGCTGTGGATTCTGTCATACGCTCATACACACTGCACATAGCTGGGGGTTTTATTGCGTGGAGTCTGTGATACGCTCATACACACTGCACATGGCTGGGGGTTTTATTGCTGTGGATTCTGTCATACGCTCATACACACTGCACATGGCTGGGGGTTTTATTGCTGTGGATTCTGTGATACGCTCATACACACTGCACATGGCTGGGGGTTTTATTGCTGTGGATTCTGTGATACGCTCATACACACCGCACATTGCTGGGGGTTTTATTGCTGTGGATTCTGTGATACGCTCATACACACTGCACTGTATGGCTGTGTGTGTAAATGCATGTGTTTGTCTTTAAACAGGCTTTTATATGTCAAAATTGGTGCATTTATTCAGCCCCCTGGAGGTTTCCCGAGTGTGGCTCCTGGTTAAATTTCAATGCTGAAAGCAGTAACCCCGAGCCACACCTTGGCTGTTACATACCTGTCCCTGCCCTCCCTCACTATCCTCTCGCAGTCACCTCCGGCCGATCGCACCGTCCTGGTTCCTGTTGCGAGTGGCTGTTTCCCTGCACTTTGGGGGCCGTGCGGTGAATTCACCGCAAGGTGGGGCAATTTGATTCCCCCGAAGTGCAGGGAATAACAATCGGCGACATTTCAGCGCTTTGTGAATGCCCCCTATAGTAATGATATATTTTGGCTGAATGCGTGAGTGTGTGTCTGTTTTGAATGTGTGTGTGTGTATATATACTGAATATATATATGTGTGTGTGTGAGAACTTTTGGGTGCACACCTTAACGCAATAGGCTGCGCAAGCCTATGGACGTCACCCATAACTGTGCTGCAAGACATGTCCATCACAACCACTGGCAGCCTCAGCCAGCTGCTTGTGGCAAGATGTGTCCGCTCACACAGCGTCTAGTAGCTGCTCCGAGGTCACACCCCTCCTGGACCAGTCCTCCATTGCAATTGGACGGCGCTTTCAAAGTGACATCAAAATGCAAATGAACACTATAAATAACTGGCCCGTCCATTGGCTAAAAGGGAATAACGCTGCAACGTGACTAATGCTAGCCAATCATAAGCCCCTTTGCTTCTGAAGGGGCCTCAGACGGGCCGACCTCCAATCGTTTTCTCGCGGCACCCAATGACTGCTGTCAGTGAGCTCATAGGCCAGTCACTCGTGCTTGATTGGTCGGTCTGTACTTGGAGGAGGAGGGGCCAGAGGCTAGAGGGTTGAAGGGGGTTCGCCTACCTGCCACGCTCGCGTTATTGACATGGCCGCTGTCAAGTTAGAACGCAGCTTTCGCGCAGCTCTGCCACGCGATTGGTGGGATTGAGCTCCTGTGGAGCGGGCTTTCCCGCGAGAGTGGCAAGCCTGTTGTCCAATGAGCGTGCAATACGGGGAAGGGCGCAGTGTGAGGGGGTGCGCGGGATGTCGGCCGCTCGGAGGCTGGGGTCGGTCAGGAGGGGCTGAGAGCTGTCTGGGCGCGGAGCGAGCGAGGCCCGAGAGCCGGTGTGAGGCCCCCTGTGAGTGGCGGCGAGGAGCCCCGCCCTGTGGTAAGCGCCTGGGCCGTGTGTGGCAGCCAGTGGGCATGACATGTATTGCTGTGGGGTGTGTGTGTCTAGGTGTGCGCATCCTTTGTAATTGCACACGTGTTGTGGCTCTGTCTCTCTGGGAGATGCTCTCTCATGGCAGAGTTCTTGTGCCTCTGCAAGGATCCCATATTCCGGGCTCCCTCCCAGTGTTTGGGGTGTGCATCCTCTGCCCTGACCCCATCACCCCGTGCAGGGCTGATCCCACAACTCCCTTACCTGAGCAGCAGGAGAAATGCAGACCAGGAGCACCTGGGAGAGCTCTACCATATCTGGCTGGCAGAGCATCCTGGGATATGTAGTCCAGGAAACTGTATGGTGCTGAAATGTGCAGGGTGTCCGAGCATCATGGGAAGTGTAGTTTAGAGGCTTAGTGGGTGTTAAGGTTCCAAGTATTTATAAAGTGCTAACAAGTTCTGTAGCGCTGTACAATGGGTGAAACGGAATAACCGATATGTACAAGTTAAACACATAGAAAAGTAGGAGAGCGGTTCCTGCTCAAGAGCTTACAATCTAAGAGGAGGGGGTGACACACTAGGTGTGGGGAAATGGTGTTGAAGTTAACCATTTGTGGGGCCACCTGAGCATTATGAGAAATGTAGTTGTGGAGCATCTTGGTGTTGAAGGGCATCTGGGATTCTGAGACAAGTCTCATCTTGCAGGATGCTAGCTAAGCATCATGGGAAATATAGCACAGGATCATTTGGAGTTCTGAGTCCTCTTACCTGGTGGTGTTGGCATAGCCTGGGAAACACTGCTGAGGAACAACTAGGGGCGCGGTAGCTTCACAATCTGTGTTATCCAAGGCGCATTATGGGAAAAGTAGTCCATACACATGTAGAGTGTGGCTGAGGATGGTGGGAAGAGCAATTTTTTAATGCCCGGGATGTTTCGGCTCATTGCTGACCCACAGAGTGGCTCACAATTGCGGATTCGTTTTTCTGGAGAATCTGATGGTCCAGTTGCACGTTTTAATAAATGCTGGGCGCCGACTTTATCCTTTGCTTGGGTGACTTCAGCATCATGGGAAATGTAGTTGTGGAACAGTTTAGTAGAATGTTCAGACTCTGTCGCTTTGCGGCTGCGTGTCATGGCGAATGTAATATGAGGGCTCATCTGCTGAGGTTTTTTTTATGACGAATTTTACTAGACTAGAGCTGAGAGGGAGATTTGGTAGGATTATTATTTAACCCCTCTCTGTTAGCCCCCCTTACTTTAATCTTGGAGTGTACCTTTTTAAAGTGCACCCCAATGGTGCGCACTGACTGAGCATAGGACTGTCCTGTAGGGATGTGCTGCCCCTCCCCCTGCATCATGTCATGGTGATGAGTGATAGTGACCCTATGTAACTCCCCTATTGTATATGTCCAAACACTTAGAAGGAATGATGCAATGTCAAATGAGCCCAACTTGTTTTGTGCGCAACAGGTGCTCGTTCAGTTACACCGGGCTTTGAATGTTGCCTACACGTGGAGATAATACCTGTGTATGCGTGAATTGCCATAGCTTGGTGATGAGTAAGCGTCGTCATTCCAGCCGTTGCATGTTTTGTGGTTCACACGCCTGGCTGAGCATTATGGAAACAAAGTAACATCTGCCATGTCAAAGGTTACCATTCTCTAGTGCGGTGATGGCGAACCTTGGCACCCCAGATGTTTCGGAACTACAATGTCCCATGATGCTTTAGTCACACCGCAGTCTGGTTTAGCACCATCGGATATCTAGTTCTGAAACCTAGACAATTTGTACGTAACTTGTAGCATTCAAAGCAATTTACAATATTCTATTCTGGATACTGTTTGTTTTTTCGCTGCCACTTCCGTCCAATTTAGTATTACAACAGTATGATCTGAGAGTCTTCCATATGATTGTGTGTGAATGCCCAGGATAAGCCATACATCTGAATTTGGATTCAGACTCTTCATGTTTCAGAAGGATTCTCACGTTCCACAGGTGCACACAATCCGTCCAGGTGACCGGTTTAAAGACTCTTGTACTTAACCTGGAAGCTTCCACTTCATCCTTTGCTCTGGAAATATCACGGGGAGATGGATTCAGGAACATTTGAGATGCTGAAGAAGGTCATTACTGATTTTGTCCATCACGGGATGAATAAGGTGCTATTCCAATAATGCCAGTAATAGTGAGCTGATCTCCCTTAGCGGCTCATACTGACTTTGTTTTGACTGAGCTGCTGTATTAGCAGGTTGAGTTGGACCATGTACAGTGGTGCTGCTGCAGGCATTGGCTTCTGGAGCCCTTCGTTAGTCCATGGGGCCAAGCATGACCTTGTGTGAGTTTGTGTATGCAGCAACGCACAGAGCCTGCAGAAGGACACTGAGAGCTATTTGTTTCCAGTGGTCCACTGCGTCCAGAGAACGTGGCAGATGGCACCGTCCTGAGCCGCAGTTTCAGGGGTAAGTTTGAGGATTTTTGTCAATAAAAGTTTTAAAGGATTTTTACAAATTAACTTAATACCATATTTTGAGAGTAAAACCAAATCTATAAAGCCTGGATGTGCACCGCTCGTTGTTAAGCGTATTGGATGATCCAGGAGTGAGGCAAAATGGAGAAAACCATAGCATAAAATCTTCACATTTAATTCAGTATTTAAAAGGTGAATGGAACCACTCGCAAATCAAGTGGCACTACATAAAATGAATGAGTGCCAACAAGCCTATGACCTTAATGGTTGTCCCCAGTGGCTGATCCTCTGGATACCCTCCGTCTAGAGATGGCACATCAGGCTTCAGGGACCCAAAATGGTGACCAATGACAGCAAAAATTGTGCCCAAAAGGTGTCATTCAATTTGAACACGCTCAACGCGTTTTCGTTATACATGTGACTTCCTCGAGCCATATTTTGAGAGCCAGTAGTTGCTGCAGTATTTTTTTTTTTTGTGGATTCTACATATAATGTACAAAGATCCCTATTCCAACCAGGACGTTAAGCGAACATCTGGAAACGTTAGTGAAAAGCGCCCCAGACACCTTAAAATTGTCCCAAGCTTTCTCAACTGAGACGCAAATCCTGTTTGCTCCTTGGTTGTTGCGCAAGCTTGCTGTAACCTGAACTACACGCAATTTATTCAGTGACTGAATACAGACTTTTTAACTCTGGTGTTTAAGTGATTTTCCTTTTTTAAAGTCACATAATTCCTTAATTTGACCCCTCACCCCACAATACCGTACTCCTTTGAGATCTCGCAGAGGGCAGGGCAATCCCCTGCTTCCTCTGGCCGCAAGCAGCGCGAAAATGGGAAAAATTGTTCCCCTGTCTTTTGTGGCCTCTGCACGCAGGGCTCTATGGACTCCAGGAGCTGTTTCTCGTGACTGTGCTGTGCGCCACTGCTAGTGTCAGCGTCTCACTGTTAATCTGAGCTCTGATCCACATAGCGCGGCCTGATTGGAATAGTAACAGGGAGACTGTAAGGCCCCGTTCACACCTAGCCGTTTTAACGCGCGTTCGTGCACGCTTTAAAACGCATGAACGGGGAAATCCCATGCTTTGCTATGGGCCCCATTCAGACCTAAGCATTTTAGAGCGTGCAGGAACGCGCTTTAAAACGGCCGACCCAAAAAGAAGTTCGGGAGCTTCTTTTCGGGCATACAGCAGCGCGTTCGCGGCCATATCATAGCTGCGAACGCGCTGCAACGCACGTTCGCGTGTTTTTTGTATGCGCGAACGCGCGTAAAAAAAACCGCGTGCATTGCGCGATGCAGCGCTACGCCCAGGTGTGAACCCAGCCTTAGGGAAATCCTGCTTGTGTAGATTATTTTTTTTTTCCCTTCATCTCCCTGTTTACGAGACGTTTGGAGTCGTGCCCTTAGTGCGCTCGTCTGACACTGGCCTATGCGCCCATACTGACGCACCTTCCGACTCCTGTCGTAGCGTTGTGACGTTTCAACAGGGCCAGCCACACACTGTAGTGCATGCGTGCTACAGCGGACGAGCTGAAGGCCTCCCCGTCGAAACACTGACACGCGTTCGGGGCTGCAATGCGCGATCCTCCATAGGAGGATCACGCGTTCGGGGCTGCAATGCGCGATCCTCCATAGGAGGATCACGCGTTCGGGGCTGCAATGCGCGATCCTCCATAGGAGGATCGAGCCTTGCAGCGCTGAGCACACTAACTGCGAGGTGACCAGACGGGCGTCAGAGTGGAAGGAACGTCCACTCTCATGGACGTTCCATCTGCTCTTAAAACGCTCGTGTGACCGTGGGCTTAGTGACTTTTCGAAGTGGTGTAAACAGGCCCGGTTTTACTTATGAATTTCCGATTGTTTTCTGTGCTCAGTATAGCACATACGCACGTTGCGCCAGATAATCCTTGTCAGAGCGCTTCCATCCTGCCTCGCTGTTGATGTACATATAGTTCGCATAGATTTCCTATTTTTGAAGTTTGCAATTGTCCTTAACGTGCAGTTAGTAATTGATGTTTCCGTGTTCAGCCTCCACATCTGTTTAGCTGTCAGATCCGATGCATCGCCTGTTGTAAGGGAAAGTCTGAGCATAGGGAGGGATATATAAGGTCGCCGTCTCTTGTTCTAAAGCCCTCTCATCTGCTGAGAACTTCTGTTATGAATCTGCTGTGAAACACTTTCCCCTCCTTTTGTAGCAATGTGTAAAAATCGTTCTAATTTGTAAGCGGTAACAACACCAGTGTGTGATCTGTTGTTTAGACGCTGACATTGCCTTGGTGATCTCCCAGGGGCCGGCTGAATGTAGCTCGGCTATATCTGTGCTTTAATTCCCACTCATTCATCTTCTACCTCCAGTTGTTCCCTTGTGGTTCCTGCCTTTTTGCTGCTAGCAGTTTCTATCAATCGCCCGTTTCAGGCTTTGTATTACCTGTCACGCTGATTCTGTTCATTGAGTGTTTTGTGGAAGTGTGCAGAGTGCTTTATTTCTGTGACCAAATGTTTTATCCTTTATGTCGGGGCTCCGTAACCTTTCTCTTCCAGATGTTTTGGAACTATATTTCCCATGAAGCTCAGCCAACCTAGTGTGTGGCTGGGCATCATAGGAGTTGTTTCATCCAGATGCTCTGGAACTACAAGAAGGTTGCTGACTAGTCGTGCCTGAGATCGAGTGTCTCAAAGAAGCCTTTGATTCTCTCCACTTCCTTTGATGTCCTTATACTTGTCTATGATTCTGTTCTGTGGCTTATTTTAGTGTTAAATGCTCTAATTTGGAACCACTGCTATTTGAGCCTCCGTGAAATTTAATTGGGTTAGCTATGTTAGCCTAAATGCCAAAACCACCAGAATATTGCAGGATTCAGTGATACCTTTTTAAGATTTGAATTAATGTTACGTTTAAAAGATAAGCTTTTGTTAAACTCTGTTCTGAAGCCGCACTAATAAAAATGACAGAATTGAACACATGACAAAGCAGATGGGTAGAATTAGAGGTGTGAGAGGAGGGTTGCGGGCAGCTTTGTGGGTGTTGCAAACAATATTTTGAGAATGGCCAGAATTAGAAAACCGTGTATTTCAACATGTCCATATACATCAGGGAAGCTAGAGTGTGCCACAAGGCTGCGGTGGGGTTGGATGCTCCTTCTAGCGACCAGCCATACCAATGGCTAGAAGGGAAATGGGAGCCAAACTGGATCTTGCTTTCTGGTTTTGATGCTTGAAGCTCTGGTTGGCTCTTGCTGGTCTGAGGTTCTGGGAGGAGCTAAGCCACTGCACTCAGATGGCTGAATCGGCCCTGAGAGAGGTGAGGATGCTCAGTGCACTATGACCGCTCAATTTACATTTAAGTATTCACAATGTGTCCTTCTTTTTTTTTTTTTTTTTAAACTGTTCAGATTGGCGTATGTGTTCCTAATGAATATCAATAACGAGTAGCTACTGGATAAAGTGTGCGGCTAATTGGAGGCTTGTGTTTTTTTTTTTTTTTTTATCTTGAGCATTTATTTTGATGTGTATTACAAGCTAGGCTCAGAGGGCAAACCAGGGAGTTGGATCCTAATGTGACACTTCCTCTACTGGTTTGAGCGTGCCGGTGTCCGTTCTGCTTCTTCTAGTTAATTGACGCATCTGAGTGTTTAGATCAGAGCTGTTGTACTCTGGCAACCCAAGAACTACATCTCCCACGATTCCCTGGTCTTCTTACATTCAAAGCATTCTGGCAATTGTGCGCCATCAGCATTCCAGATTTGGAGGATTTTGGCATTGAAGTGCACTGAAGTTGCATGTTGTTTTACCGCACTCTTCCTCCCTGTAAACGCTTCCATGGTGCTTATCTGGGGCAAAGGAATGAGGAACGGTTTGTATCATAAAGTTGATGGTTCCTCATTAAGTGAAGCAGAAGGCTTTGAACAAACATAGTTTATTTTCAGTCCTGCTATAAATAGAGCGTGGTGCTTCAATGGCGCCCACTGCATTTCAAACATGCCAGGTGTGTCTCTATGTAAATGACCATTTATAATTTGCACTGCTTTGTCCCTCTTGTTTTGGATTGTGCCACTTGCCTACCATTGTATCTTAATGAGGAATGGTGGGAATTATTGCACATATGTTTGTAGTGGATTGGATGCCGTCCTCAGAGGCTGTACATCCCAGTAGCTAATGGCTTGACAAATTTGCTTTGAATCTAGGAGCCAGCTACAAAACTTGGGAGCGAACGTTTCGGCAAGGATTCACTTTTATTAAGGTATACTTGATAAAGGCGAAACGTTGGGAACCTTGCCTCTGCATCTGGGAGTTGGTTTGTACTGACTCAAATTATGATTTTAACAGCTTCTATTTATTTATCACTTTGTTACCTGGTGCTTTTTGATGTTAGGTATTTTTTGTGCATGTGGTCTTTTGGCTACTTTTTTGAGCCTAGAAGTGTAGAGCGTTGCTTCTAATATCAGCTTGGCCGTTTTGAGGTGCGTGTTACCTTTTGTATTGGACTAACGTTACATTTAAAAGACAAGCTTTCGAGAGTGTTCCTCTCTTCCTCAGGTCTGGATGCTTACTGATCAGTTCCTAGAATTGGACATTAAGGGTCACATGGGTGTGTGTGTGTGTGTGGGGGTATTAGATGTCATAAAAAGTGAGCGTCAAATGGTATGTTCAAAATGGGAAAATTAAACGCATGAGGGATCTTGGGTGTGTGTGTTATTGTTTACTTCTATTCTTTGCTCTGTTGTCATTGGGCAACCTATTTACCCACTATAGACACACAGTCCTATATAAATACATACACCAGGGCTGGATAGATTTCCATTTAAATGTAGGAGACAGGAAGAAAACATTGATGCCAAAGACAGCTTTTAGATTGGTGTAAAATGAACTGGAAATTTAGGAGCAGGGAGTAAAATTCTAGGAGCCAGTGACTACCAGGCACCTGGCTTTGTCAAGCCCTGATCTATAGCAATATATCACTGTCTAATTGTATGATATCATGGTCAGACTCTGTTTGAAACCAGGGCTCATTGCACTAATGAATGTTGTCTTTTGTAGCGCCACACATGACAAATATTGACTTGGCTACCTCACAACCCAAAGCCTCCCTTTGTACCTTCTTCAGAATGAGTAACGTGTGTTTTTGCTGTGTTATGTGGAATATCTGGACAGGGTTTCAGAATGGCTGCGGCCTTCTATTCCGCATCTTTCACAGCAACTCCCTGAATGTTACAATAAGCCAAAAAATCTAAGCAATCCCCAGCGCCCTGAGAACAACCCTTGCATCATAATATCAACAGCGAAGGTACCTTGTTTCCACATCACACGGTAAGGAGTGGGCACGGGACCTCAGGGATTCCTGGGGCCTTTGCTGTAGAACGGCTTGACAGAAGACATATCACATCATGCACCAGCACTGTATCAAACGCATTCAGTGTTAACCCCTTCATTGCTGAGCCATTTCACGTCTTAAAAAAATTACGGTTTTCTTTTATTATTTTTATAAATTTAGTTCTTTACTTTAAACATGATCATGTTTGGTATCATTGGAAAGGCCATGGCCTTTCTAATGATACCAAACATGACCCTGCTAGCTGCCAACAGGCGGGAGATAGGGGGGGGGGTTCAAATGAACCCCCCCCCCCCCTATCTCCACCTCATCTTTCCTTAGGAGTCAATGAGGACGTTCCCCACACGTCCTCAGCAGTGAAAGGGATAATGGTTCTGCTGCTTGGAGTTGGAGTGTCCCTTTTTAAGTACCACTTCAATTCAGCGCTACATTATGCTGAAGCTTGTTAGAGCATTATTTGTGCTGTTATACTGCTTTATGGCATGATGACCCTAGCATATGTTTTTAAGTAAGCAAAAAAGACAAAAACCATAAAGCGAAAACTGCTGCTTCTATTGATCTGCGGCTCCTGAATACAGGGACTCCTTCCATCTCTGTATAAGCTCCAATTGATCTGCAGTACCTACGTGTTGCAATTCATTTTGGCTCCTTAAGACCCATCCGTCACCTCATCCTTATCGAACAACACATGATTTGGGACGGTCTCATCACTGCTTCGCCGGGTCATGCATAGTTCACATAATGGTCCTTTTCAATTAAATTGTCATAATTGACTGTTGTTGTGGGATTTATGATTTTCAAGTGAAAACTAAATTTAGCAGGAAAAAAAATAATCTCCTGCCGGAACTTTTCCTTCCCAGACAGTGGGATCTATTCACTAAATGCTGATTTGCGGCACACTAGTACACCCAGTTGTGTTAGTTGATGGCAAGTTGGCATTTTACAATTCGTGTCTAGTTCCTCTTCCATTTTCTTCTTCTTATTCTTGATTTATAAAGCGACAGCATATTCCGCAGCACATTATAATAGGCACAGTATAGACAGGGTTACAATACATTGAACAACATGTCTTGTGGTCAAACACTAATATTATTGCACATGTGCGATGTCGCATACCACTTGCACACTAATTCTGCTTTCAGGCGAGTGAAGGACGCTCAGTTTGTGCCTCGAGTGGCCTCTTCTTACAATAACAAAAGCAGTCCAGCTTTGATAAGTGGACAGCACGTGCTGGTCTTCATTCAATGGGAAAAATGACTAGCCATTTTCCAGTCATATGTATGGCACGATGTCCGTATAACCTGACACAGACATTTGTGCAGGAACTGGGGTGGCGTATGCTGTGTACTGTCACAGGCCTTTGTGTTTTTGGCCAGCGTCTACAATTTTGTCCTCATTGAACGAAGATCTAAGCCAGAAAGGAATGCACGGCTAAAAATGACAATAGGTCCAAACTAGCTGATCACAACGCGTGGGCATGTAAAGACAGATTTTGATTCTCTGGATTGCCGTAGCTCTGACAGTACAGATCGGGACAGCTCTGTGGTTACTGTCCTTGATTTCTGATCACTTTTCCAGGAGCATCGTTTGAGACGTTCATCGAGGTTTAGCTTGCGTTATATTTTTTACAGGTGTTAAGGAGAACTTTGGGTGTTCGGATTTCTACCGCATATTTTAGAATTAAGATGGGCTGAAACAGCTAATTGATTAATTGACAACTAATCGATGATTAAAATAGTTGACAACTATTTCTTTCATTGATTAATCGTCCTGTGTACAGCACACACCGTTTAGAGGCAGACTGAGTTAAACGTAAATAACCTCCGCTTCGGAGCTGATTGGAGAAGACGCGCCGCTGCTTTACTAGGTATGATTTTAGTTATAGGGTTATGTCACACACAACCAGTTTGTTTTTATTCCGTTTACAACAGCAGCAGAACTATAACATTAACAATAGGATACTGCCACTAGGTGAAGGAGCTGTATGCCAGTGTTTAATCCTTACTTGAAGCTGGAGTCACGTGCCACCACCCCACCCTCCCTGCCACATCCTCTTTGGTCGGGAACTGCCATTCCCTCCCTTTTTGGTCTGGTCCCTTTCCCCAAACTCACTCCCACACTCAGGTCCGGTCTTCTGTCCATACCCACTCCCTCTCAGTCAAGTCACTTGAACAAAGTCACTCCCTTCCACCTCCAGTCCCTCCTCCCACTCAGTTTGTTCACAAATTTATTTAAAAGGGACACTCTACGCACCCTGACCACTTTAACTTAAATACCCCGATTTCATGCTGACATCATCTATGACCAAGTGCTTGTAGCCGCATTCATTTGAGAAAGCAAACATGGGTTTAAGCTGCGCATGCAGCATCAACCCATCCCTCTGACCAAGCACTCGCATACCTTGTGTGAAACGTACAGAATTTGCGTATGTACGTACAAAAGTTCCGTATACTACGCAAATTGTTTATTTTGTTTAACATAAAATGCCTTCTAACCCCTTAGGGACCGCTGATGTACTATGTATGTCCTGCCCACGGGTCTCCCTTAGACATAGTACGTCAGCGGCTCCTAACCTCCCTCCCGCCCGATACTCACCTTCCTTGCCGGCTCCCACGGCGTCTATGGCAAGCTTCAAGCTTGCCTTACTGTTTTCTGGGGGCCGGCCGATCCGATGACGTCATCACGCTGCGTGATGTCATCGGCAGGTGCCAGAGATGACAATACAGGAAGGGGAGGGGGGCTCCTTTTGGAGCCCTCTATCTCCCCAACCATGTAAGCCACAGTGATGCTTTTTGCAACGCTGGAAAGGGGAGAGTCTTTAACAATTTCGCTGCCGGATCGCATTTCGGCACGAATTGGTGCCAAAATGTGATTCGAACCTGGAGGGGGCTGATATCTTGGATGTCAGCCAAGCCTCCGGAGGCGCCCCCCTACCCACTGACAACCTCACCATATGTGTGAGAGTGTCAGTGGGCCAGTTAACCCTCTAGCTGCCATGCTGAGATAAGGGGAACCAAAGGATCCCCCTATCTCCCAATCCGTGGTAGCTAGATGGTCATATTTGACATCATTGGAAAGAAGGCCTGATCATGACCAGGTTTGGTTTAAAAAAAAAAAAAAATTTTTTTTATAAAAATTTTTTTTATCCGGAGGGGGGGGGGGGGGTGTTTAGTTAAATAGGACCTAGCCTGTCATCTAAAAATAATTGTCACAAAACGGTCAGAAATGAGCGCAGCGCAGCGCACATAGGTGAACTGGCTCAGCAGTGAAGGGGTTAAAAAGCAAAAACATGTAAAAATTAGGTATTTCTATTCTCGGGACAAAATTTTGAAACTATTTAGTCAGGGTCTTTTTTGGTGGTTGTAGATTTTGGGGATTAAATTACGAAAAAGTGTTTTTACGTTTTTTTTTTTTTTTTTTCATATTTTTTTATAGTAAATTATTCGATATGATGGAAATAATGGTATTTTTAGAAAGTCCATTTAATGGCGGAAAAAATGGTGTATAATATGTGTGGGTTGAATAAACGAGGAAGAGGAAAATTTGACCTAAACACTAACAGCGCAGAAACGTAAAAACAGCAGCGGGCACTAAAGGATGGATTTGTGTAAAACCGCCCGGTCACTAAGGGGTTAAGTAAACACATATATTTTTTTTTTCCGATGAATCGATTATGAGAATTATCGTTAGTTGCAGCCCTAGAGTTAAGCCTTCGGTATCTGACAGATGTGTCTGGTTTGATCAGCTCATACTTTATATATTGAAAGCTCCAGTGGACCTGTATGACGGAGTAACTCCAGCTGGAGGATATTCTTGGCTGCTGGAGTGGTGACTTCTTGCTAATGTATAGGCCAACACGACATAAAGGTAGCATTTGAATCTCTATCAAATGAATTACAAGGAACCTTTTGCTTGGCAGGTTTACGTTAACTTTCAATATCTTGAAGTATCTGGTGCTGGAACCACGAAACGCAAAGACTACAGATCAAATGCCGCATTATTTTGGATTCTCGACTTGTGTGGAGCGGTTTATTGGTAGATTATTTCTTGGTAGATTCTTGGACACTGGCTAAAGTACCAAGTTTTCTTTCAGATTCAAGTAGAAGATTGATGCTCTCGGTGTTATGGCTTTAGAGCTCCGTTATACTTGTATACAAGTCATACCTGAGCTTCTCCTTCAGAGCAATACATTGGAGATGTAACATGTAATGTGGCTCAGACAGGCCCACTTGTTTGTGGGTGCATTTAAGTTGTTCTTGAATGCAGTGGTTCCCAGCCAGGGTCCTCAAGTATCCTTAACAGGCCAGGTTTTACAGATCACCTTGGGGAAATGCAGACTGAATCCTGCAATCACTGAGCAGCAAATCATGTTACCTGTGCTGTGCTTCACATATCTGGAAAACCTGGCCTGTTGGGGGATATTTGAGGACCGCGGTTGGGAATCCCTGGTTTAAGGCCCCGTTCACACCTAGCCGTTTGAAAAGTAGTGTACTGTTTTTGCTGGTAGCCTCTGCCCAATTTATTATTTTTTTTAAATTTTTTTCTTTGGTGATATTACTCTTTGTCCCTCGCCCACACACAGCACCTCCTCATTGGCTCCTGATCCTGGAAGTCCCTGATGTTTTTTACACTTCCTGCTCGACTTGTGTAGTGTAGTTAATTGAAATGGCACACCGCAATGGTACTTGTGCGCTTTACGTACGCAAGTTCTGTAACGCTGTCGCTGTCGCATAACGATGGATCAGAGCTGCGCGTACGTGCGGCGCTTATTCATCACGGCCTCCCTGCGACCGATCTCTAACACGATTTGGTGACGCCCGCATGCTCTCTGTGCGTGCCGAAGTCACTAGTAACCGTCAGCTGGGAAATTCTAATTCACCGCCTGCTGGTGACACTGGGTGGGGTGGCAAACCTCCTTCACTTTACCCAGTGGGGGGGGGGGCATGCCTCACATCTTGGCCTCCTCAGTCTTTTGGATGTAAAGAGCGTTCCCTTACAAACAGAATCTGTTTTTTTTTTTTTTTTACTCCTTTCACAGGTCAGCGAAAAACCCTGACCTCTATGAAAGGAGGGGCGCCCTGTTGAATGGGGAAAAGTCTTCTAAACTTTAAACTTAGCAGGAAAATTAAAACCAGTATAAAGGTGTAACGGGTAAAAGCAGGCATTGCAGAGAGTACTAGTCTTTAGATTACTTATTTAACATGTTTGTTCTTTTGTATCGATTTAGTGATATAAACACTTGAAATGCTCGTCTCAAATTTAATGTAAATTCAGAGTTGGTCTTAAAACCAATCACACGCGGGGTAAATGCATTAGCACTTAGCTCAGGCTTGATAATCGTACAAAAATGAGATTCATAGCTGTTTTTTCACCTACGTTCTCTCTGCATTTTTAGGATCCCACACCCCCATTTAATTATTTCTGATTAAATTCCTGCTCTTGGTGTCCTTTTTTTCTTTCCAGTACTCTGTGTTGGAACTGCCGGGGCTGTTGACTTGCAGCACCTGCTGTCACATGTACATTTTTTGTGTGAAAACATCTTAAGAAAATGATGCTTAATGCTGGAGCTTGGAGAGGGGGCTGATTTAAGCAGAATTGTGCTAAGAAATACAAGTACAATATATACAGTGTTATTCAATCTAGATAGACTAAATAGCCGATTTGAAAAGTGAGATAAATGGGAGAATTTTTCTGGTTTGACTATTTTGACCTAGAGTTTTCACTTCTCCAGTCATTCTCCTGAGTTTCACCTCTCTCTGACTCTGTAAATCCACACACGGAATAATCTCAATGGTGGTTGATGTATGTTAGAGTTTAATGTTTAAAGTTGAAAACAAGAAAAAGCTATTAAAAGGTATATTCGCTTAACATTTTTCAAAGCTGAAGTTGTGCCACCACTTTAAAGACTGAACATATGCACATGTTGTGATTTCACTCCATTTAAACTTGACCTGGTTCGAAACCTTAGGCTAAGAAACCCATACCATGTATTGTTTTACTACTAAGCAATTAACATAACAATTAAAATAAAAACCTAAGCAGTGGGGTTGTCATTGGAAGGCGGGAGTTGATAAGAGGTGGTAGAGAGGATTTTTTTATTTCATATTTAAACTTTTTTTTTTTTACATTCGGTTTCATTAAGGATTTTTCAGGAAATGGTACATAATGAGTTAAGGAATCATGTGATGTAGAAAGAAAGCAGAAATGTACATCTAGATTCCAGCCATAGATCCACAGTGATACGGGTAAGGAATCCTCACAACAGAGCAGTAACAAGGACTGGTGGATCATTACAAAGTATAAAGTAACAGATTTTGTCAATAAGAAATAACCGTACAATATGCAAAAAACACATATAATGTACATAATGTGTATGTAGATTTGTTGTTCTGTCTCTCCCATTGTACAGCGCTACGGAACATGTTGGTGCTTTATAAATGCTTGTAACTGTACATGGGTAACCCAAAGGAACAAAGAGGGCAGGAGAGAAGGCAATGAGGCCGGAAGATGGATATAGGAGAGCTTTATGAAGGATGCAATCGGGAGATCATTGTGCCCCGCGGGATAGTGTGGGAGGACAACCATGGGCTCCAAATTTTGTGGCACAGGAGCACAGCATCAGGAAGTTGGGTTGTCAAATATTCCTTACATCTTATACAGATACCAATTTTTTTTCCTTGCTTCATTGGAGGGTCGGAAGAGATTTTCCAGCAACGAGTGATACAAATGCGCGTGGACGCACATACCCGGTATACCAGTTTGAGAGCAAGGCTGGTAACGCCATAACATGTAGATGGACTGTTGAGGAGAGCATGTAGCGGCGCAGGGACCATGGGTATCCCCAGAACCGAAGTTAATAAATTAAAAACTATAGTTCAGCGGTTCCTCACCTCCCGCACTCCCACCACATATGATAAATGTACCCCGCATGCCACAACCTTGAGGGCAAAGTCTAGACGCATGAGGATAAGTCCTCCAGAGTCGCACTGGGTCCAAATACAATCTAGAAAGTAGCTTGTAGCAGTTCTTTCACCAAAACCGGTATTTTTTTTAAGAGTCCATAATACCATTCCTGTTACAGGGGAGCCAAATTCTTGTTCCCATAATGTTTGAAAGGGGCATGGGGCAAACATGGAGGGAAGGCCCAAAAGGGAATAAATATGTGTGATTGGTCCCGACGCACCAGCACTACGTAGCACCAATCGTTCAAATGGAGTGAGCTGAGAAAGGGGACGGGAGGCGAACCAGGCTGCAAGAACGTGTCGCAGTTGTGTCAATGGTATTCCTGGGGCGGGACATCATGTGACTCTGTAAAGTGCCCCATGTCAGAAATGCTCTAAAAATTAGAAGCGTACAGTAACAAACCACCTCCTCTCCTGCCGCCGAAACGCTCGAATTCCCACCCCATGATCCCAAGTTGGTGGAAATGACAGACTGCATTAGTGGGATCATTGAGCAGGAATGCGAGCGGACTGGAGATTGTTCACACCTTGGCCCTCTGGACTGGTGTTAGTCTAAATGCAAAAGTGGACACCATGGCCGACAAGATAGCCGGGAAGCCAAGGCCAGCAGCTGCTCAATGTCAACCCAGCAAACAGCACCGTCATTGCGGTTCCGTAGTTTTGTTTAAATTTTCTAGTATCTTAATTCAGTTAAAAATATATATTTTTTTTCTTCTACAGGTGTTACTTCTGCAGTAATGCAAATTAACACTGCAATCATTGTGTCAAATGGAAATGGCCTGAAGCTTTATCGCACAACTCCTTTGACTTAATACAGATTTTCTCATTTCTCTTAACCCCAGAAAGGGTATTACTGCATTATTTATTTTTTCTATACAACATTCTATTGGGGCTGCTTCTCGTTTTCATTTTATTCCATTCCATTCCATTTTATCTTTTTATTATGGGATTTTTTGCCCCCCCCCCCCCCCATCATTATACTCTATGGCCGGGGTCAGACAGGCGTCTTTGAGAGCAGAAGGAACGTCTGAGTAGACATCCTTCCACTCTGATGCCCGTCTGGCCACTTCGTTGACCGCACTAAGGCTCGCTTTATTTTTATTTATTTTTGAGTACAATCATGTAAAAAAGATAATTGTCTGCTAGAGGCTGTCAGCAGTATTTGCCCAATTATTTATTTAAGGGCAAAAAAATGGAACTCCCTATTCTTCAATAGAGTATTTCTTTAATAAAGAGATGTGAACAAGTCATGGTGGTGCTCAAACTGTATAGGCAAAGGAACTGATTTCTTAGGCAAACTCCTAATTTTGTTTTAATTGCGTGTCAAGTTGTCACCAACTCTTTCGTCTAATCGCTCAAAACAGGCAGTATGCTCCTACCAAATAGGTTTTCCTCCTCCTGAAAACCATTTGACAGGAATATTTTTATTTTAAGCAGATCTGGCGGTGCATCTAGAATCAACGCTCTTGGGAGTCTTTTTGAAAGCTTGTGAAAGGCTCGCGTAGAGCTGAAACGTTGCTTCTACATGTACCTTCAGTTAACGTGCCTAGGAGAAAAACCTGGGGCGCCTGTTTCTTGAAATGCTGCTGGAGGTTGCCTCTCCTGGATGGTACCCATCGAAGTTTGATTTTTCCACATTTTTATTGTTTAGCACAGGCATCGTAAAGGACATTTCCAAATCTTTTGACATGTATACAGTATCTTTTCATGTGACAACACTGAAGAAATGACACTTTGCTACAATGTAAAGTAGTGAGTGTACAGCTTGTATAACCGTGTAAATTTGCTGTCCCCTCAAAATAACTCAACACACAACCAATAACGTCTATACTGCTGGCAACAAAAGTGACTACACCCCTAAGTGTCAATATTTTGTGTGGCCATTTATTTTCCAGCACTGCCTTAACCCTCTTGGCATGGAGTTCACTAGAGCTTCACAGGTTGCCACTGGAGTCCTCTTCCACTCCTCCATGACGACATCACAGAGCTGGTGGATGTTAGAGACCTTGCGCTCCTCCACATTCCGTTTGAGGATGCCGCACAGATGCTCAATAGTGTTTAGGTCTGGAGACATGCTTGGCCAGTCCATCAACTTTACCCTCAGCCTCTTTAGCAACGCAGTGGTCGTCTTGGAGGTGTGTTTGGGGTCGTTATCATGTTGGAATACGGCCCTGCTGCCCAGGGAGGGGGATCATGCTCTACTTTAGTAGGTCACAGTACATGTTGGCATTCATGGTTCCCTCAATGAACTGTAGCTCCCAGTGCCGGGAGCACTCATGCAGCCCCAGACCATGACACTCCCACCACCATGCTTGACTGTAGGGAAGACACACTTGTCTTTGTACTCCTCACCTGGTTGCTGCCACACACGCTTGACACCATCTGAACCAAAGAAGTTTATCTTGGTCTCATCAGACCACAGGACGTGGTTCCAGTAATCCATGTCCTTAGTCTGCTTGTCTTCAGCAAACTGCAGGCTTTCTTGTGCATCATCTTTAGAAGAGGCTTCCTTCTGGGACGTTAGCCAGGCAGATCAATTTGATGCAGTGTGTGGTCGGAGCACTGGCAGGAAAATTCCCACCCCACCCCACCCTCAACCTCTGCAGCAATGCTGGCAGCACTCATACATCTATTTCCCAAAGGGAACCACAGGATATGACGCTGAGCATGTGCACTCAACTTCTTTGGTCGACCAATGGCGAGGCCTCTTCTGAGTGGGAACCGGTTCTGTTAAAACGCTGTATGGTCTTGGCCACCGTGCTGCAGTTCCGGTTCAGGATCTTGGCAATCTTCTTATAGCCTAGGCAATCTTTATGTGGAGCAACAATGCTTTTTTTCAGATCCTCAGAGTTCTTTGCCACGAGGTGCCATGTTGAACTTCCAGTGACCAGTATGTGAACGATAACACCACATTTAACACCTGCTCCCATTTCACACCTGAGACCTTGGGAGGGAAAATTACTAATTGGGCCCAATTTGGGCATTTTCCCTTAGGCTTGTTGCCAGCGGTTTAGACATTAATGGCTGTGTTGAGTTATTTTGAGGGGACAGCAAATTTACACTGTTACACAAGCTATTTGCTACAATGTAAAGTAGTAAGTAAAGTGTCATTTCTTCACTGTTGTCACATGAAAAGATATAAAAAAATATTTACAAAATATGTGAGGGCTGTACTCACTTCTGTGAGAGACTGTATATACATGTGATTTGTTTTATGACAAAAGCAATAATTTCAGGCTATATAATATAGCACAAATTAAAAGGCCAAGATGGGAGCAATGAAAGGCTAATACGAACCAGGTTAGCTGTTGAAAGTAGTCTTTAGAGGGAACCAGGATTGGATAGAGAGAAGGGTTGGCAGTGCTGAATTACCAGGGATATAGGGATTGGTGGGTGGATTCTCAACACTTGTGGGGAGTGCCATTTGAGATCTAATAAGGTGGCAGTAAGAGAAGAGTTGGAGATGGTTTTGAGTGAAACCCTAGGATAAGGACCAGAATACAGCTTTATATGGAGATCAGCTTTTTCAACTGAGCCGCCGGTCCGGTCACAGTCATGCAGTATCGACCGATTCCCGAATACCTGAAGACTTAAATTGTATTTGTGGTGCAAAAATAAGGATCGGACCATCCATGTGATGCCCAGTTTGGGCGGAACTGATCAGCTTCTTAATCTTTATGCAGAGAAGCTTCTTTCCACTTCTCTAAAAATGCTATGTAAGGCCGGGGTCAGAGGAGCGTCATTGGAAGCGTAAGGAACGTCCGTGAGAGTGGACGTTCCTTTCACTCGACACCCATCTGGCCACCTTGCTGAGCGCACTCGGTGCGCTTCGCAGCTCTGTCAAGGCGTGTCCTAGCGCATCGACGGGGAGGCTTTGATAAGGGACGTGGCGGATCTCTCTTGAAGAGGGAAGATTTAATGAGTAAAAAGGCCCATTCCAGAATAGATTTCGGTCTGAACACCCAAGTATAAAATGGTATACTTGCCGTCAGATTTGAAGGATGTAAGCAGAGAGATTAATTAAATGTAGCCCTCCCAACCCAATGCTTCCGTCTTCTTCCCTGATTGGCTGCTCCCCTTTCCCCTGTTTTTAAATAAATCCGAGTACCTTCACACTTTCTATAGCTTTTCCTTTCCAGCAAGTGGTCCATGCCTCTGTAGGAGCCATGTAGAGATGTTTGCCATTCCTTAGCAAGGGACGATGGAGGAATTCCTCTGAAGGTAAGCAGGGCATCATCACTGATGGAACAAGATGCTCTATTAAACTTCCCACTAAAGGTTAGCTGTCTGTCTCTGCACATGTTGTATATACTTGGTCGTGGCTTTGGCGGCATGGGTTTCAAATCACGGGATGAGCGCCTGGCTCCATTTACATCTCTTAAAATATTCTAGACACAAAGACCAGGGAAGTTTGACGTTGAAAATGTAATTCTTTGCCTGAATTGGCATTTTTATAGTGTTTTCTTAATGTTCTATTTTACTTCTTGGCTTTTGGATTCCACCTTTCCCTTATGTTTCCATGGTCTTGTCTTGTGAATGTGTGTAGTATACATTTATTCTGTGTAAATCCAATGTATTTTGAATGTCTTGTAAGAGCAAACCAGTCATTCTGTTTTGGTGCCTTTCCAACGATGGGTTTCCTTGACACGGGCTTGGTTCTAGGTTTGCTCCAGTTGGACATTTAACCCGGTAAGGTTAACTGTGGCTTTTCTGCACGCATTTTGTATCTGCTCATGCGAGAAGTGTCTGGAATAACAGCCACGTGTAATATCTTAATATATTGTGGACAGTCCCACAAGCCCCGTGATGGTCTGAAGTTCAGCAGTGTGTAGCCGATGACTCTTGCACAACTCCGAAACAACCAAAGTTGGCTTTCAAAGGCTCCTACAATAGATTTATTTTTTGTTTAGGTACTAGTTTAAGCAGTGTTTTTTTTATTTTTTCCGACACCCCCCCCCCCTCTCCCATGTCCCCTACCCCCTTTACTGAAGTTGCAAATACAGTTAAACGGTGCTTGTTGCAGTGCTAGTGTTCCACAAAACCTAAACGCAAGCGGTAGAAGTTTCACAGTGAAGCGTCTCCTGCCACGGTTTTCATTGCCTTTGAGTAAAATGCCAGTGTTTGTCACCGATGCAACAAAGGTGTTCTTCGCCAATGTTTGCGACTTGAGCAAATGCCAGCACTTTTTGAATAACCTCCCTAATTATCGCGTTCAGCGGTGCTGCTGTCCTTTGGTGCTGAAAGCTATTTCAGCACCAGGGACGGGGTTTATCCCCCCCCCCCGCAGCCTTCGGAGAGGTTTTTTTTTTTTTTTTTTATATTTGAAATTTTTATTATAAGCAAATGTCAGCAAGACAAACGGGCATATAATAATGGCCTTGCAGGGCCAAGACATACCATCACAAACAGCAAAGCGGTTACGCAGGACCAGACAATGTCATTGTTAATATTCGTAAAATAGAGTCATTTTAGGAGAGCCAATGTGACAGCAATTTCGTCCCCAATTAGGGGGGGTCTCATCCAAAAAAAAAAAAGGAATCGTAATGAACTAAGGGCCAAAGACCAGGTGGTTAACTTAGAGTAATAAAATAAAAAAAAAGCGTCTAGGAAAAAGTCAGCCAGGGGCATCAAACAGGGGAAAAAGAGAGGGGGAGAAAATGAGGAGATGGCAAAGGCCAGTTACGTGCCTGCTCTGGTGAATCCCCAAATGGTCTGTAAGACCGTAGGGAGGCCAAGGGGGAAAAATGACACCTGGCCTGGGGACTCAGGGGCAAGTCGCCGGGCACCAGGCCACAGTTGCGTCCCTGAGTTATCCCAGATTAGCCAATTCAAACAAAACAACATAAAAAATACATGCATACATACATTGTGGTGGAGGACTAAAAGTGAGATAAAAAGCCTTCACACTATAATAAGTGTGTTTTTTATTATTGCAGAAGCCACCTGCACATCACAGCAATGGGATGTAGCAAGGAATTCTGGGTAGAATATGCAAATGACATCTGTCTCACTTTTATGCATCCTGGGTCTGTTATAACACAGAACCCTAAAATCAATGCTATGCCAAACCATGGCTTTCTAGCAGAGATAAGGTTTATGCAACTGGTCAAAGCCACTCCTAGGGAGACGGTCATTTGCATATCCTACCCAGAATTCCTTGCTGCATATGGGGAATGTGGCACAGGAGCTCTGGGATGCAATTCATTGAATTGCTGTGATGTGCAAGTGGCTTCTGCAATAATAAAGTCATGGGGGGGGGGGGGGCTACCAAAACAAAATACACGGCTGGAGAGGAGGGGTAGGGAAAAATCTGCACGGGGGAATCATCTCTGTAAGCATGCATGGGTCGGCATCAAAAACGGCATGGTGAGGGTGATCATACCGATCGCCTTAGCCAGTGTCCAGTGGGAAGACCACGAGGCCAGCCCCCTCATACCGAGGCATCTCACGGACGGCACAACAGGTCGACATCCCCCTGGCTAACTCCACCACAGCGAGAACAACTTCACAGGATTGAAGGCTGCGGGGAGGCGGTCCAACTCGCCGGCCGACTGCCTCCCGGGGTTCTGTTGCGGCTCCAGCACAGACAGCACGTGGGTAATGACCGTGACCGTGACCCATTATCCAGACACCCGCATCTCAACTGATCCCCTGCATACTTTTGCTGCTAGGACCCCCATCACCCAGTATTCGCAGGCACCCATATTGTAACGTTACCTTGGTCTCTTTTTTTTAAATTTATTTCTGTCTCCTTTCGCCACCATTTGCTTTGCTAATTAGCATGTGAATCTCCTGCCCTATTGACACAGCCCATCCAGCATCAGGTGTTTACCTTTTAACTGCCTGAATGCAATCAGTCTGCCCTATATAACAACTAAGAGTGGCTCCATTTGAGCCTTGGCTCCAGTGACATTCCCAAGTGGCATCCTAAGTGGACGTCTAGAGTTTATTTCCTGGAGTTGTGGGACTGGAGGAAGGAACTGCAAGGCCCACTTTTTACTCCGGGTAAACACACGTCTATATCATGCTTTCGCTCACGCTTCTGCTCTTTACTTCTACCTTTCTCCTTAAATGGAACTCCTGCCCCTCTACCACCGACCCCTACACTATCTGCATCTCTCCCTCCCTCCTCTCGTCCCACATGATGGCCTCACATGAGCTCCTTTGTTTCCTCAGAACATGGTCTCCCTCTAACTCTCGTGCTGCCAATCACTCCCACAAATCCCATTCCCACCTTCTCTTTCTCACCCTCCTGCTGTTACTCTATGCAGGTGACATATCCCCTAACCCCACAACACATCCAATACTTCCCTCTCATCCTATCTCCATCGCACATAAATCACCTCCCTGCAAGCCCAGCAACCTCCTTCCCATAATCCCTCAGCGCCTGTCCTCTTTCTCCTGCGCCCTCTGGAACGCTTGCTCTGTGTGCAACAAACTCACAGCAATCCATGACCTCTTCCTTTCAAACTCCTTCAACCTCCTAGCTTTAACTGAAACCTGGCTAACTCCCTCTGACACTGCCTCCGTTGCTGCTCTCTCACATGGCGGTCTACACTTGAGCCATACCCCCAGGCCGGGTGAGAGAAATGGTGGCGGGGTCTGAATCCTGCTCTCTCCCACCTGCACCTACCAACATCTCCCTCCACCCCCATCCCTCTCCTCCTCCTTCGAGACACACTGCATCCGCCTGTTCTCTCCTCTGGCCCTCAGGGTGGCAGTCATCTACCGCCCACCGGGACCAACCTCCCAGTTCTTTGACCACTTTGCTACCTGGCTTTCTCACTTCCTGTCTTCTAATCTTCCATGCCTAATTCTCGGGGACTTCAACATTCCCGTTGATGATCCTTCCGCCCCTGCTGCCTCCAAACTTCTTTCACTCACGTCCTCCCTTGGACTCACACAATCCTCCCTCCTCCCTACCCAATGCGATGGTCACGCTATTGACCTTGTCTTTTCTAACCTCTGCTCCATTTCTGAGTTCAACTGTCGCCCTTTCCCCATCTCTGACCACCACCTTCTCTCTTTCAACCTATCTGGACTTCCTAAACACCCTGCTCCCCCACCCCGCACACACACTCGCAGAAATCTACATGCTGTGGACCCCCATCAATTTTCCAACCTACTTCACCACCTCCCTCATACCTCATCCTTCACCTGCCCTGATGCTGCCACTAATCACTACAACACTACGCTTATCTCTGCTCTAGACACTCTTGCTCCTCTTCGACTCTGTAAGGCCCCACGACGCCAGCTTCAGCCCTGGCACACCCTCCAGACTCGCTACCTGCAAAGATGCTCCCGCACCGCAGAGAGTGCCTGGAGGAAATCCCTTTCTGAAGCTGATTTTGTTCACTTCAAGTTTATTCTCCGGTCATACACCTCTGCCCTCCACTTGGCCAAACAATCCTTCTTCTCATCTCTTATATCTATGCTGTCCTCCAACCCTAAACGGCTCTGGTCCACCTTCACTACCCTCCTCTACCCACCTGCACCTCCCCCACAGCTGCCTTCAGCGCTCAAGACCTGGCAGACTACTTCCTCAGTAAAACTCTATCAGAAGCAACATCCCAACACAAGATAGTTATCTGCCACCTCCACTCCCACAGGTCCCCTCTGCCACCCTCTGCCGCTTCCTCCCAGCCACTGAGGAGGAAGTCAATTCCTTATTGTCCTCCTCACATCTCACCACGTGCCCACTCGACCCCATTCCCTCACATCTAATTCCTCCCCTCTCCTCCTCCCTCACACCTGCTCTCACACACATCTTCAACCTATCTCTCTCCACTGGCTCCTTCCCATCCGCCTTCAAACACGCGCTAGTTACCCCTTTACTAAAGAAACCATCCCTCAATCCAACTACCGCCCTGTATCCCTGCTTCCCTTTACCTCTAAGCTCTTAGAAAAACTAGTCTTCAACCGCCTCTCCCTCTTCCTGTCCTCCAAGTCCCTACTTGACTCCCTGCAATCTGGCTTCCGTCCCCTACACTCAACTGAAACTGCCCTCACCAAAGACACCAACAACCTCCTAACTGCTAAAAAACACGGCCACTATTCTATTCTCATCCTGCTTGACCTCTCTGCTGCTTTTGACACTGTTGACCACCCCCTCCTTCTACAGACCCTCCACTCTCTGGGTCTCGGTGACACTGGACTTGCTTGGGTTGACTCCTATTTATCCAACAGGTCCTTCTGTGTGTCCTTTGCTGGTAACTCCTCCTCTTCATTGCCTCTATCTGTTGGTGTACCTCAAGGCTCTGTCCTTGGTCCTCTGCTCTTTTCCATCTACACTTCCTCCCTGGGCAAAATCATCAACAGCTTTGGCTTTAATTACCACCTCTACGCTGATGACACTCAGATCTACCTCTCTACCCCTGATCTCTCTCCCCCTGTCCTTTCAAAAGTCAGTGACTGTTTATCTGGCATCTCCTCCTGGATGGCCTCCCACCACCTAAAGATCAACATGTCAAAGACTGAATTCCTACTTATTCCTCCCTCCAATGCCTCCCCACCTCCTGACTTCTCTATCACGGTGGAGGATATCACCATCTCCCCATCAAACCAAGTTCGCTGTCTTGGAGTTACACTTGACTCTGCTCTTTCCTTCATCCCCCACATCAAGTCTCTTTCCTCCTCCTGCTGATACCAACTGCGTAATATTTCCAGAATTCGGCCATTTCTTACCGCTGTCACCACAAAACAACTCCTACACGCCCTGGTAATCTCCCGACTCGACTATTGCAATAATCTCTTATCTGGCCTCCCTCTGTCCCGCCTCTCCCCCCTACAATCCATCCTGAACGCCTCCGCCAGGCTAATTCACCTCACCCGCCGCTCTGTCTCTGCCGCTCCCCTCTGCGAGTTCCTTCACTGGCTCCCCATCCACTGCAGAATTAAGTTCAAAATCCTTATCCTTACCTACAAAACCCTCACTAACTCAGCTCCCCACTACCTGTCCTCACTAATCACCAAATACACCCCAGCCCGCTCCCTAAGGTCAAACAGTGACCTGCGCCTAGCTTCTCCCCGCATCCCCTCTTCCCATGATAGACTGCAGGATTTCTCACTCGCAGCCCCCACTCTCTGGAACGCTCTCCCTCGTACTGTCAGACTTTCCCCTAATTTCTCTTCCTTCAAACGCTCCCTTAAAACCTTCCTATTTAGGGAAGCCTACCACCCAACTCACTGACGCAACCATCAATCACTCTCACCTTACAGTCCTCTCCTCCTGTTTCCAACCCCAACCCTCCTAGATTGTGAGTTCGTACGGGAATAGGGCCCTCATCTCCTCCTGTACTGTTTGTCAAATGTTGTTCAATGTATTGTAACCCTGTCTATACTGTGCCTATTGTACAGCGCTGCGGAATATGCTGGCGCTTTATAAATAATAATATTATTATTATTATTATTTCCACCGCCCTGTTAATATCATATATCTGCACCTCATCTTCGGCACTCTCTGGGTTCTCAGCCTCCGCCGCGTCGAGGACGTCTTCCCCGCTGCCGCAAGTCCTCTCTCTGTCAGCGTCCTCCCGACAGCCATCCACAACTTCGGCAGGTAAGGTGTCCAAAAAAGTACTCCTACTCAGAGTCTCCGCTCCCCCGCCAGCCCGCAGTGCACTCATCAGACCTCTCCACAGACCCGTCGTAAGCGGTTCGTTTTCACCCTCTGCGTCCAGCATCGCCAGGCAAGCGTCCAAACCCGATAGCAGGGCCATCTCGTTCTCAGTAAAGGGAGGGAGGGTGGTAGCACGCCGGCAGCACTCACCCGCTTCAGCCGTCGCTGCCGTGCGGACCCTCAAAGTGGCCAAGAGAAGGGGGCCCTCCGTCCTCACAGCTCAATCCGGACGTCTGCCTATGCAGAGAGCCCTTCAAAAGAGCGGTTCAGCGATAAAGCAAGGCCCCTGCCGGAGCCAGAAAATAGGCCGCAAGATGGCTGACAGCGGATCTCTCAGGATGAAAAAGTTGCACAGCTACAGTCTCTGGTCCGGGGGGGGGAGAAACAGAACAGGCCCTGGACAACACGTCACCGATGGCCAGCCACCTTGTGCTCCTAGAAAGTCAAGTTTCACCAGCTCAAAGTGTCAAAGGAACCCATATAGAGGACGGGTCGGAGCTCCTGAGACACGTGTCCCTCTCAATCAGCAGCCGGCCACGCCCCCCCTTGGTGAGGTTTTTTTTCTGTTTCAGCTGCGCTGGACAGGGCTGTCCTTGATGCTCAAACCCCGGTTCATCACGAAGGCCAGGGTTTTTTTCCCCGCACCGGGATTTTTCCTTTTTTTTTTGTTCAATGGCCTGGCCATCTGCTGACCTGGGTCGTCCAGATGCTTCCAGTGGACGACTTGATTGGTTGACGGCATTGGTCGTAGGCGGATGATGCTGGGACGATCTGGTACAAGTTTACATGAAAAAGATGCATTGTATAGTATAACTGGCGTGGGCAGGGGGAACATGAAAAGATTTTATTGGAAAACCGCCATTCAGGTTGCCCATAGGCTTCAATGGAAAAAATATCCTCTAATCCGTAGCAAAAAGCCTTTATATTTATTGATATTTTAGATTCCCCCCCCCCCTCTTTTCTCTGCGAGCCGCATTCAGCGTTGCTCAACCTGGTGCTGAAACATTTTCAGCACCAGAGAGGTTTAACCCCCTCCACGGAGTACTACGTACTGGTATACATATTATACTCAGTATTTACCAGGCCAAAAGAAAAGTCACACATTCTAGCCTTTTGCTTTGATTATGGCGCACATCTGTGGTGGCATTGTTGTCACTCTGTATAATCTTATCAAAACATTTTTGTTTCCATCCAGCGTTGCATTCATTTGTTGCCAAAATCTTGTATTGTTGATGGGAGATCCAGAGCACTGCGTGAAGTCTTCACTTAATATGGTTATATTTTCTAGAATATCTCTTTTAAGGAAAAGGTTCAGCAATTTCAACCAGCGTAGACATTTTTACTCCAGTTTTTCAAGACCAACTGTCTCTTTCAAACTTTCTGATGTCTTTTAACCAGGTGCAACATTGCTGCTTGTTGCGGTGTTGGGCCATTTCCGTTCTAACCTCCGTTTGGCTGTGCATGTGTCAGGCCGGGGGCTAATTAAGTATAATTGAATATGATTAATTGTATATGTGTTGCTTTAATATAAAAAAAAAAATCTGGCTCCTAGATTCCAGTGTAGTTTTTGTGAATCATACACCGGGCACCTTTTTGTTTGCAGACTTGATTGGGATACTTCTCTTATTGTGTACCAGTTCCAGGCGCTGAAAACTCGCTGTAACCTTACAGTCTAATTTAATACTACACTAGGACGTGCAATTTCATGCCCACACTTTAATAACTTACAGCAACCAGTAATTTTGCGCTGTGCTTTGTAATTGTGAAACCACTTATATTTAACTTTTTCTCTACAGCACTGTATAAATAAGTAATCACTGTTAACATTGCGTTTGGAAAGTTCCCTTTGGGGTTGCGTGTCTTACAAAGGGTCAGGACATCTGGTACATTTTATCTATCACGACACACTCTACTCGTAGGAGTGCTTGTATGATTTATTTCTACAAAAATCGAATCCGGACATATATTTTAATTCCTTTTTTTTTTTTTTTTTAATTCACAATTTGCAATGGTTAACAAAGGACCGTATGGGGTATAAGTGGCCATTGAGGGACACATGAGTGCAACGGTTAAATATAACCTGAGCGAAGACACCCATATAGAAACCACATTGGTAGCCATAAGAGGGCCGGTCGCTCGCGATCCATAAAGTGAAAAAGAAGTGTAAGTGTACAGGGTTATTCAGAGAAAGGTGAAAACCAGGAGAACTGGCAGGAAAAGAGAACAATCTAGACCAAATAGCCGATTTGGAAAGTGAGATAAATGGGAGAATGTTTCTGGTTTGGCTATTTTGACTTAGAATTTTCACTTCTCCAGTCATTCTCCTGAGGTTCACCTTTCTTTGAATAGACCTGATAGTGAAATTAAGGAAGGAGAAACAAAGAGATCAGGTAGGGGAAGATCAGGCAAGGAGATAAAAAAGAGGGGGGGTCATAACACCCCCCCCCCATTGTCCCCCTACCCATAGCATCACATTCCCCAGCATGAAGTGTATGAAGGCCTGTTAACGGGTGATGGCGAAGCTAAATCCTCCGTTCGCGGTTTCCTCGTCTATCAGTCCACTATTGAGTCCCCTCCCGTGACCAGGAGTTGTCTAGTAAAAGAGGTGGAGGCAGTGTAACGTTGCCAATCGAACCCGAGGCGATGGAACTCGGGTAGCCTGCCCTCAAAGGTCGCAACAAGCTCATCTAAACCACGTATGTCTTCCACTCGAGCAACCAAATCCATATTTGTGGGCGCTGCTGACCACTTCCAATTCCGAACCATGTTCCAAAAAGTCTGAAGCGGGGCGCTATTTTCTGTATTTTTAGGCTGGGGTCAGACGAGCGCTTTGAAGAGCGGCAGGAACGTCGGTGTGAGTGGATGTACCTTCCACTCAACGCCCGTCTGGCCACCTCGCTGAATGCAGTTAGTGCGCTCAGCGCTGCAAGGCGTGATCCTCCGATGGAGGATCGTGCTTGGCAACTCCGTCAACGCGTGTCCTTGCGCTTTGACGAGAGGGCTGCTGCACGGACGCAGCAGGGCCGCTGTTGCGCACGCAAGTTGTGCTCGCGCAACAGCGTGTGGCTGGCTGCGTCGCAATGCTGCGCCGGAAGCCACGGGCGCACCTAGAATGCATTGAACTGGGATCTGTTTGAAAAGATCCGTTTTGAAGGAGGAGCTTGTCAGCGCAATTTGTAGTTTAGCGCTGTTTGGCTTTTAGTGTGGTTTGTTTTTATTTTCGGTCTTGCTTTTTTGTTGGATGCTGTTTGGTTTTTGGAGTTATTTTTGTTTTTTATAAGAGGGGATCACATTTGTAGCATCAGAGTGCATGTTCCCTCTCCATCTTCCTATCGAGGACCTTCTGCTGCAGGATGCTCATGTTCAGCGAGGGAAGAATTCACACTGAGCTACGTACCGCACTTGAAACCGGTTGCCTGGGTGACCAAAAAAAGTATTTGCTTCAATCCAGTCCCCCCCCCCCCAGACAGCCTGCAATTTAAACCTTCAAAATAATTATTTGGCACCGTGTGAAGTTTCTGCACAGACGAGGTACACATTTCTCTTGGTGAGTGGGCTGAGCTGGGCTGGCGTACAGATCATCCGGCACTTGTGAAAGAGCCATAATGAGCTAGTGACATTGTCTGTGCGCTCCCCATTTAAACAGCGAGTGAAGCGGCACAGTCATATTTTCTCCATCTCCTGAAAGTCATTTTTACAAGACTTCTTCAGTTCTATATATTTCACTGTTTTTATGTTTTGCTTTTTGTTCTCAAATCCCGATTTTTGACTTGCAGGTGCAAGATGCACGACTGTGGCTGCGAGTCGGATTGTTAAATAATTCACGTGCGACTGACTCGCTTGGAACCCATATATTTTACTGTTGTGATAAAGCGTAAACAAGTCCGCTCCGATTGCGCGGCACTAAAATCTATCCTCTTCCCTTAAGCAGTGGCGGCCCCTTGTCAAGGACTCCGCATTAATTATTTGTAACCTGTGATTATATAGCTGATATATATAATAGATACATCAGCGCCGTAACGATACCGGTCCTTTCTCCTATGCATCCCCTATGTGCAATTTTTTTTTTGTTTGGAACAGCTGTTCTACATGAAACCGCTAAAGGTCCTCCATTGTGGGACGTGAGGCCACCTGTGGGTGTCAGGGCTCATTCTGCACAAGGCTTGTATGGAGCTGGCATCTCATTATTTTGGCCTTTTGAAATTCAGACTGAGATCCAGCTTCAGCCGAACCCTTGCTTCTGAAAAGCAGCATTTAGTTAATTGCTGGAATAGAGGAGCTCCTCTCACAGACCTCCCGTATGGTGTGATCTGGAACCCAGCACATAAATTGCCGATCTGGCCCCCCCCTCTTTTTAGTGGGCGCGCGACAGCCTTTTAATGTTTTTTTTTTTTTCTTCCTTACAATGGCTTATTTTCTAAAAATTATTTTTATCTATTCTGTAACGGTCTCCAGATTTTGCTGTATAAAATGTTGCAAAATAATTGTATATCTTTCAGTGCAGTTTCTCTTATCTGCGAGGCGAGGTGTTGGTGTCGCCCCCCCCCCCCTTACCAGAATCTTGCCATTTTAAAGTGTTTATCTCTAAATGTTTTTTTCTCCGGGGGGGGGCTGGAAATAAGCCTTACAGACATTATGAATCCTGTTTATAAGAACATCTGGGACAGCATGGATATGCCGGTGTATAGGATGGTGGAAAGGAATGGGTGGGAGTGGATCGTGTACATTGAACCCGTCTTAAAGTATTTACATTAACCTGTTTGTTCTTTCCTTCTCTGCAGATCTCAGTGACTTCATGCACGTTTTCTTGGATTTCTGTCAGCTCTGAGCATCTTCTTTAATGTACATTGCTTCCACGTTGTTCCTTGGCGTATTGGATCTGGCGTTGAACTTTAGAGAAATCAACTCGGCCTGACATGAGCTCCCAGACACATCCAGGTAGGTTTGTTTATTTATTTTAATGAAATTTTTCATGGGTGGATCTCTGTTGTGCAGTGTATCCCTTTTGTGATAACATTGAATTGTGATTCAAATTAGGCTGGGCTCAGACGAGTGCACTGTGTGCGCCCGTGCGCGTTTGACGGGGCTGCAAAGTGCGATCTGCCGAAGGAGGATCGAGCCTTACAGCGCTGAGCGCACTAACTGCGCTCAGCAAGGTGGCCAGACAGGTGTCAGTGTGGAAGGAACGTCCACTCTGACGGACATTCCTTCCGCTCTGCTAAACACTCGTCTGACCCCCTGGCTTTAGATTTGATTCCTGACAAATCCTGCTAAAATAATAAAGCCAATCGGTGCCTTAGCTGCTGGTTTGGACCCACATATAGAGAGCCAAATACCAGGGATTGACTAAACCTATGTGCGCGTGTGTTTTTGTAAATCGAGAAATGATTTTAACTATTACAGGAAATAAAAATTAGATGACGTGGCGCTGAACTAGTCTATTCGGCCGGGTTGCTGCTGAAATCCCCTTGGGGTGGTCTGTCCCATCACCCAACATAAAACAAAGAATAAAGCGGTATGTAGAGTCCTCGCGCTTGCACAAATAATCCAGTGAGTGAATAATACTTCAAATGATCTAGGAAACAAGACAGGAGACATACATTGCGCAGTACATCCTTAGGACACCTGGATTTTAGAAAACGAAGTAATCAACTCACTTATTTCTGAGCCCCATGAAGTCGGCTCTAAACTATACAGGCATGAATATGTAGATACAATCTCACCAGCCCGTCCTACCAGCGACAGTCCGCGGTGATGACCTGGTCCCAGGTCATCACCGCGGACTGTCGCTGGTAGGACGGGCTGGTGAGATTGTATCTACATATTCATGCCTGTATAGTTTAGAGCCGACTTCATGGGGCTCAGAAATAAGTGAGTTGATTACTTCGTTTTCTAAAATCCAGGTGTCCTAAGGATGTACTGCGCAATGTATGTCTCCTGTCTTGTTTTCTAGATCATTTGAAGTATTATTCACTCACTGGATTATTTGTGCAAGCGCGAGGACTCTACATACCGCTTTATCTATTGACTATCCGCACTTGGGAGTGTGCGTTTGTGCCCTTGCTGCTGCATAAGACTGTCCATCCACATATCATCTGCGCCACTTTACCACCTTTATTGCTCTTCATAAAACAAAGAATATTACAAAGGTAGGGGACCGCGCTCCCAGATCTTTGACCACGTACATCAGCGTGGTAGATCTCAAAGAGACCTAGAAAAGTTTTGAAGTTATATATAGAGAGTCACAATACTGTGGTAGACGCACTATTTCAACAATACGTTTTTCCATTTTCAAGGCTGACGAGCTACAGTTGTGTTCAAAATTATTCAACCCCCAATGCTGTAAATGGTTTTAGGGAATTTAGTGTACATTTGTAATTGTATTCAGAATGAAATCCTACAAGGACTTTTTAAAGAACCATATGCAACTAAAATGACATCAATTGGTTTTGTAATACAGTAGTAAATGTTTCTTTTGTGAATTCTTCATTGACACAATTATTCAACCCCTTAAAGACTACCACTCTGAAGAACAGAGGTTCATTCAAGTGTTTTCAATCAGGTATTGAAAACACCTGTGGATGTCACGGAGCAGCAATAAAGCATAATAAGCACCAATTAGGCAGCTTTAAAATGACTGTGATACTCAGCTCCTTCTAGACATTTACTGGTGTGGTTACAAACATGGTGAAGTCAAGCGAATGGTCCAGGAAGACAAGAGAAGAGGTGATTACTCTTCACAGGAAGGGCAATGGCTATAAGAAGATTGCAAAGATGTTAAACATACCAAGAGAGACCATAGGAAGCATCATTCGCAAATTCAAGGCACTGTTGAAACGCTACCTGGTCGTGGCAGAAAGAAGATGCTGACTTTGACTGCTGTGCGCTACCTGAAGCGTAGAGTGGAGAAAAGTCCCCGTGTGACTGCTGAGGAACTGAGAAAAGATTTGTCAGATGTGGGTACTGAAGTTTCAGCTCAGACAATACGGCGCACACTGCGTCATGAAGGCCTCCATGCCAGAACTCCCAGGCGCACCCCCTTGCTGTCTCCAAAGAATAAGAGTCGACTGCAGTATGCCAAATGTCATGTGGACAAACCACAGAGGTTTTGGGATAGTGTTCTGTGGACTGATGAAACAAAATTAGAACTGTTTGGGCCCATGGATCAACGCTATGTTTGGAGGAGGAAGAACAAGGCCTATGAAGAAAAGAACACCTTGCCTACTGTGAAGCATGGCGGGGGGGGGGGGGGTCAATCATGCTTTGGGGCTGTTTTGCTTCTGCAGGTACAGGGAAGCTTCAGCGTGTGCAAGGTACCATGAATTCTCTTCAGTACCAGGATATATTGGATGACAATGTGATGCAGTCCGTCACAAACCTGAGGCTTGGGAGATGTTGGACCTTTCAACAGGACAATGCTCCCAAGCATACCTCCAAGTCCACTAGAGCATGGTTGCAGATTAAAGGCTGGAACATTTTGGAGTGGCCATCGCAGTCACCTGACTTAAATCAGATTGAGAACCTCTGGTGGGACTTAAAGAAAGCAGTTGCAGTGCGCAAGCCTAAGAATGTGACTGAACTGGAGGCTTTTGCCCATGACGAATGGGCGAAGATACCCGTAGATCGCTGCAAGACACTTGTGTCAAGCTATGCTTCACGTTTAAAAGCTGTTATAACTGTAAAAGGATGTTGTACTAAGTACTAAGATTGAATGTCACTTGGGGGTTGAATAAAACTGATAATGATGTGAGCACAGAAAAGACATTTGTGGTTATTTCATTATAAATGTTATGTTATATTTGTCTGACCTACACGTGCCTCTTTGATTTAATTGTAAGCAAGATGACTGATCAAAATCAATGTCAAACTGGCCAAAACACTCAATTTCAGTGGGGGTTGAATAATTTTGAACACAACTGTAAGTGACAAGACGTTGTTTCTGAGTGTTTTTTATTGATTTTAAACCCAAGACTATTGTGACTCTATAGAAAAAAAAAAATGTTCCAGGTCTCTTAGGGATTGACCATGTACATCATATAAGATCCGAGAGCGCTGTCCCCTACGTAATATTCTTTTTTTTACTTTTAACTATTACCTAGAGCTGAGCGATTTCCCTAGATTTTCGCAAGATTAAATCACGTTTAAGATCCGCTTCTATTCTTATTTTTTCGAAGAATCTAGCTCTTTATAAATAATTCAGTCCAAACATTGGCAGAACAAACAGATCCTGCTCTACCCATGCTCAGATGGACGTTCCATTATTTAAAAAAAATATGGATTCCTCCAAAAAAAAAATAAAAAAATACTTTCCATAATTGTAAATTGGAGGTCTGTCTCAAACTCTTTTTAAATCGTGCAAAATAAACAGAATTGCCCCTATCGTCTGCACTAGAGAATAATTATTAAACGTAAACCTACATTACTTTTGCGCTCTACAGAAAAAAAATTCTCCTTGTAATATGCGCCTTTCTGAATCTCTGCATAAAACCATTACCAGATATTCCGATTTAATGAATAATATATTGTGTGGTGTTCATGTTTAACATACAGGGTGTGTTTTTTCTTTTCCCTTCTTAGCTGTAAAAGTGCATTACCATTCATCTCGCACCAGTGGTAAATGCAATCGGTGTTTAAAAGTATACTAATGATCCAGCGGGTGGATGATAGAGGAGTGAGCCGCAGAGGTGCTTTTAGTTCAGCACATTTTGGGTTGTGAGCTGCAGCTAATGGCTGATTTGTGATGATGCTTTTCTGAGCTTCTGTTCAGCGCTGCTCCATGCCTTTTGATCCTGAGAGCGGTGAAACAAGTTCTATTTATAGAATGCTGCGGACTGGCTGTTCTGTGTCATGTTTGTACTGTTTTCGCATTGTACTGCACACTCGTTTGGTATGTTCGTGCTTCATCTCGCAAGGGTTTCTTCTATGATAAACGAATGGATTCATTGTAAATTCTCTGCTTTCGTCTGTCGAAGCATAATCTGCATCGACTAAAATGCTGTAATGGAGATAAATATCTATAGAAACTAGCAAGCGATCACTCACAAGACCGGAGTAGAATAAAGTGGCCTTTTTTTTCTTTTTTCCTTTTCGCATATAAACGGGCCATCATTCTAGACTGGAAGTGACATTTCAGCGTACGGAGACCTAACGGATCAAGCCGCTCTTCCGACCTTTGCTGAAATTAGCAGCTCCTTACTGTAAATCAGTGATCTCACTCTGCCTTGCCCTCCCAATGTTTATTTCCTACAATTCCCAGAATTCTTTGAATGCAATAAATAGCCATAGAATCATGGGCGGTGTAGTTCAGAAACATCTGGGGGGCCAGACTTTGAGATCACTGCTCTACATCAATGGTTTGTAGAAGACTTGTTAATGTAGTCTGAAATTGAGAACAGCAAGCTGTTCCAACATAGATCACTGTTCTAGTCTTGACGTGTTCCTGAAAGAATACTGGCGCTCAGAGCTTGTGTTAAGTCATCTTTCGAAACCCGTTAATGCATAGAGAAATCCCCACAAAAAATCCCAAACTTTTGCTTCTAATCCCACGGTGCAGCAGGCAGCCCAATCCACCAGATTCTCTTGCCACAAGCAGTGGAACACCCTAAACAGCGTCCAGCCTCTAAAATGCAATGACTTGTTTGGAAGACCTTTGGTAACAGCAGCTGCTAAACAATATTGATTTATGTCAATATTTTTCCTTTGCAGCTCCCTGTTACTGACAAGGGTGGAATAGGGACACTGGAGTTTGGCTAAAACGACACAGAACAATAAAGCACGCTTCCTACATTCTCATGGGTGCTTTTATGTGAGGTTTAAACATGAATTGGCCAGTGTGAAGCACTCAAACAAATTTTCTATCGGACGTAGGAGCTGTTGGAAACCCTAGGAGGAAACTAACAGGTCTATTCACTAAAGGTGAAACTGGAGAATTGGCAGGAGAAGAGAATATGTAGACCAAAGAGCTGATTTGGAAAGTGAGAAAAATGGGAGAATTATTTTGGTTCGGCTATTTTGACCAAGATTGTTCACTTCTCCTATGTATGTTTCATTCCTTAAATCAACTTTTCTTAAACTGCCCCCCCCCCCATAAAATATACATCTAGATCTCCTGTACTGTGGATTCCCACATGTTCACTAGGCGTTTCATCTCCTTCATAGCCTAAATGATTGTATCTGTCGGAATGGATTTGCCACTTTCCTCATTTTGCCTGGACACCTGACGAGCTGCAATGATGCTTTATGCACATGGTTTTTAATTTTTTCACTTCTGCAGTGTTCTGGCGTCACCCTATTAATTGCTTTCCAAGCACAGCTAATAATGCCGTGTGCCTTGGGGCTGTGCACTCCTCTTGTTGATGCTTTGAGTTGGGAACTTGGTGAGAACAAATGATCAGGGCTGAGCATTTCCTCTGGATGTGTAGAGACAAGATACAATAACCTAGGTGCGGCCTTTTTCTTGACTTTGTTGCAAGGATAGTTTTCAAACTCTTTTATACGGTTGGTCTTTTTTGAATGAATTATGTTCGTGACCTTCACGCTTGTTCAAAATATCCTGCTTTTATCCATCTGTTACTAAATACTTATTGCAATTTAACAAACAAAGTAATGCACAAAACAATAGAACATCAACATAAGCTCATGTAGTCCAGGGCTTGACAAAGCCAGGAGCCTGGTAGCCACTGGCTCCTAGAATTTTACTCCTGGCTCCTAAATTTCCCATTTATTTTACACCTATCTAAAAGCCGTCTTTGGCATCTAAAACATCTAGTTGGCTTCAATGTTTTCTTCCTGTCTCCTACATTTAATGTAAATATATCCAGCCCTGGTGTATGTATTTATATATGAGGTCTGGTGTGTGTGTGTGTGTGTGTGTGTGGGGTCTGTGTCCACAGTGGGTAAATGTGGTGTACAATGACAACAGCAAAGAAGATAAGTAAAAAATAAATAAAACCATGTCACAATGTACAGATGTTAACAGCACAATAATAATATATATATATCTCAGAGCGGCCAAACTGATATTAGAAGCAACGCTCTACACTTTCATGCTCAAAAAAGTAGCCAAAAAACCACATGCACAAAAAATACCTAATACCTAACAGCACCAGGTAACAAAGTGATAAATAAATAGTAGCAGCTAAAATCATAATTTGGGTCAGTACAAACCAACTCCCAGGTGCAGAGGCAAAGGTTCCCAACATTTTGGCGAGGATTCGCCTTTATCAAGGTATACCTTTTTAATAAAGGTGAATCCTCGCCGAAACGTTGGCTCCTAACTTTTGTAGCTGGCTCCTAGATTCAAAGGAAATTTGTCAAGCCCTTTAGTCAAACATTCCACTTTTTCTCTTTAAAGATGTCTCTTTTGGCTGCAGCAATTAAGGCTTTGCAGACAACAATCGTAGCTTTTTTTTTTTTTTTTTTTTTTAAAGGGATATACCGGTAGTGTCTAAATATACTCCCAAACTTCATCACTGCTCTAGGTTTCGAAGAAGGCTTTTCAAATGAGCTGTTTTACTTAGGTTTAAACTGCAGGATGTCCTGCCACCTTCCGATTCTGTAAGCAGATGTCAATCTTTCTCCACCTCAACACAATAATAATTATTTGTAAAACGCCAGCATAGTCTGGAACGCTGTTCAGTGATTAGTACGTGCTATGTGGGCAGCAGTAGAAATTCACCATCCATTGCTGTGAACAAGGAAGAGAAGGGTCAGCGCTGACGGCACAGGGCTCTTGAGACAGCTGAGGTAGGATAACCTCTGTGAAGATGGAAAGGGATGTACCGGCTGGGTGGAGTAGAGGTAATGTCACCGCTCTGCATGGAGAGATCCTGTGGAGTCATGGGTTCGATCCCAGCGAGCACCTCTCCAGTAAGTGTCCTTGGCAAGACACCTAACGGTACATACTCGCCACCCAGGACATACTTGAAAACGAGAGAAATCTCAATGTATCCTTCCTGGTAAAATCCTTTCACAAAAAAAAAAAAAAAAAAAAAGAAGCACGACGGCAGTTTAAACTATGTTTTAACAAACTGGTTTTATTGATTTAAATAAACACTAGAATGATTTTTAGACTATTTAATATATAAAATTTTAACCGGATATTTCAAACTGTAGTGTTTACTTTATTACATTTGTTATTTGTAAACTTAATGATACATTTATTAAAGCGACACTAGCCACCATGTCCACAGGAGGAGAAATGGGATGGGTAATGATTCAACCGAAGCAATTGGCAAGGATTGGTTACTTGGAAAAGGAAAACGTTTAATTCCCAGCGCTTTCTGATCCGAATGATTTTCCATTTGCTGATAACGCGGGAAGATCAGCTCATCTGGCTTTCTCTGCTTCCATACAGTCCTCTGTGAATTGGTGTTAGAACAGGGATCTGAAACTCTGGATCCCTCCCCCAGATGTTCCATCCTGACTTGCACCCCTTATTGTAGGCAATAAACTCCAGCCACTACAGTTGTTTTAAGTACAGCCTTCTTACAAGAGATGTTGATGTCAAGACTGTTCCCCGTTGAACATGCCCTTTAACCCCTTCACGATGGTCGAGTGTCAACTACGGTGAGGCGTACAGGTACACTTTGCTGCCACGGGCCTCTAATTTGGCTTGCCCACGCAGCAGATGTGCGGCGCACTTTATTGACTGCCTGGCTGCGAAGAAGACGGTCTGAATTCAATGATGTGCGTGCCGGCTTCGGGAGAGGCCGAGGTGGCCCATCGAAGATTGTGGGGCGTACCTGGAGGCCCTGCGTCTTCAAGGCCCACCCGCCGCACGGGTGGCATAGAATGTCCTGTGGTAGGAAGGGGTTCATTTGATTCTTGTTTCTTGTAGTGATCGCACTCCGCCTGTCTTGTAAACACTGTCTTGTAGCCCCGCGCGTGACCCGGTGTTGAAGATCTAGAGGTGACCTGGAAGTGTGAGCAGGTGCACCACTCTCCATTCCCTTCCCGTACGCCGAGGCTTGAAGACTGCCCGGATTCCGGATTCCCTGCATTGATGGGATAAACAGACGACAGCTCCAGCTGCGTATTTTTGGAGCCTTCTTTTTTTTATGTTTGCGTTCCAGACTCTGTGGGAAGTTTTCACGGTTAAAGTTACAGCTGGGGTTTTTCCCACAAGTCGTATGTGGGTTTGTCTTTTGCATCAAAACAACCACGTTTCTATTTTCTGCTCCAGTGAGATCTCTGGCTGTTATGTAACGCTCATTGGTCAGCTCTTGGGTTTCGGAGTTAAACTTTATGGCCTCTTCAGGATTCGGATGTCACGATAACGCTTGGTAGACAGGTGTAGGACTCTGTGTGCACCCGTGTCGTTTTCGGTTATTGGTGTTGACAGTGAATCTACATGGAGAGGTTAGAGTTGGTGTCATGTAAGGCAGGGCTTGACAAATCCATGGGCGTGGTAGCCACTGGCTCCTAGAATTTTACTCCTGGCTGCTAAATTTCCAGTTTATTTTACACCAATCTAAAAGCTGTCTTGCCGGCATCTAAAAACATCTAGTTGGCTTCAATGTTTTGTGTGTGTGTTCATAAATTGGATATGCTTTCAGCAAATACTTTATTTATTGGAAAGCGTCACATGACCTTAAATAAAGGTATCGGTGAGTACCTGTCAAAAAGAATATTGATACTCGTACTCACACAACACCATTTTTGTTTTTTTATCTTTTAGTTGTTGAAAGTAAAGCTTTGTTGGTCTGAAGCAAAAACTGGCTCCTAGATTCAAAGCTAATTTGTCAAGCCCTGTAAGGTATGATGCCTTCAGTAGCTGTAGAGGTCCTTTTCTCTGTTTTATTGCAGGGCTTAACAAAATAAAAAGTGGAACTTGTTACACCGGCAAACTTCCTATTTTACTGATCCTGGACAAGTCCTCGTTCACGTAGAGCAGTGGTTGGTGACCTTGGCCCTTCAGCTGTTTTGGAACTACATTTATTTATTTATTATGGATTTTACCAGGAAGGATACATTGATATTTCTCTCGTTTTCAAGTATGTCCTGGGTTCAAGAACATTGCAGTGTTACAGTAACAGAAATACAAAGTAATACAATGCAAGATATATAAAAAAAAAAAAAAAATACAGATTAACAGAAAAATATGTAGGAAATCTAGTCACTAGGTTACATGTTTACAGGTGCATTCTGTATTGAGGTATGTTAGTAAGGAGCTTTTGAGTGACTTAAGACTGGGGGAAGATTTTGATGGTGTCTGGGAGGTTATTCCGTAATTGTGGTACTCTGTAGGAAAATGAGGACCGAGCCACTGTCTTTTTGTATTGTGGTATAGCAAGTAAGGTGCTGGTCCTGGATCGGAGGTTATAGGATGAGGGAGCTGCTGGGGGAAGCAGTCTATTCAGGTAGGGTGGCAGCTTCCCAGAGATGCTCTTAAACACCAGGCTGGAAAGGTGAAGGGTGCGTCTTGATTCCAGCGATGGCCAGTTTAGCTGTTTTAACATGTCACAATGGTGGGTCATGTAGTTACATTGTAGCGCAAAGCAGCAGAATGAGTTATACAATGTAGTAAGTTTATGAAGGTGTGTTTGTGGGGCGGCTGCATACACTACATCTCCGTAATCAATAGCCGGCATAAGCATTTGCTGTACAATCTGCTTTCTTACCGCGGGACTCAGGCAGGATTTGTTTCTGTACAGGGCACCTAGTTTAGGGTAAAGTTTAGATGAGAGTTTTTCGATGTGGGGGCCAAAGGATAGATTAGGGTCCAACCACATGCCTAGATATTTGAGAGAAGGGACTGTGGTCAGCGTGTCATTTGATTTTGTCCAAACACATAGATGGGGATTTTGCAATTTATGTAGTTTAGGTGCTGTTCCAAAGAGCATCGTTACAGTTTTGTCAGTATTTAAAAAAAGTTTGTTTTTGATCCACTTTTCTACCTCTGTGAATTGTTCTTGCAGCACGGCCTCCAGCTGCGGGAGATTTGGTTTGCTGGTATAGATCAGTGTCGTCTGCGTACATGTGTACAGTTGAGGCTTTGCAGACGTTGGGCAGATCATTTATGAATATTGTGAATAGCAGGGGGCCTAGTATTGAGCCTTGGGGTACACCGCAAGTGACTGGGAGGGGGAAGGAGGAGCTGACAGAAATTGACACATATTGTGATCGGTCGGATACATATGATTGAAGCCAGGTTAGCGTGCGATCACCAATGCCAGAGTTTTTAAGTTTTTCTAACAAGATGCCATGGTCTACCGTGTCAAAGGCCTTGGCAAAATCAAGGAAGATGGCTCCAGTTAGGTTTCCTTGTTCCATCCCAGCCTGGATATCATTGCAGACTTTTTTAAAAGGGCGGTTGTAGTTGAGTGATTTGGACGAAAGCCTGATTGTCCCAAGATGCTCAGCTATTCGTTGGATTTGCTGAACCTGATGGGAAATGTTAATCTAAAACAGCTAGGGATGAAGATTTCTGACCCTGATGTAGAGGTAGTCCCGAATCTTGGTACCCGTGAGCTCGTGGCTACCTGGTCTCAGCGTCTGTCAAGCCCTGCTCTATTGTACTAATCGTATTGCCAGTAATAAAAGGTTTTGGCAACAATGCTGTTCTATGTTGCTTGCACGCTTTAAACTTTGGAATATGTAAGTGTGATTTTTGGATGGCAATTAAGAACATGAAGTAACGTTGTCACTTGGACACACCTAGGTCTGTCTCTAGCGCCACATTTGGACATCTTCATACTTAGTGTGGTTGTTGTGTTGTTTTTTTTTTTTATATTCTTAATTTTGCAACATTTTCTCATGCGTCACACAAATAGCCCGACGTCTCTAGCCGTGACTGTATTACCCGCTTTTGTGTTACATGATGCACCTCTTGCATGTTGCTTTTCTTTATTCCAACATGTAAATTCATTGCTTCCTTCCTGTAGCTCAGGTTCTCTAATTGTCAGGAAACTGTCAAACATCTTATTATTTGCCAGGAGGCTGGAATCATTGGAGATGTTTTAATATATATAATATATATATTTTTCTCATGTCGTCTTTTAATCCCCTTTACTAGATGTTTTTTTCTTTCTCCTTTTTTCGCACTTCAGTGGGCGCTCGGCGTGATGAGGTGTCATTATGATGTCACAGCCTCACGAGCAGCGTGGGATGAGCTAATTCACAGCGTCTTATATTAATAGTCCGCCCCCCCTATTTCGCTCACATAGTGCTCGCTTGCGTCAGACACCTCCTTCCCTCTGCTTCTCAAGTGTCAGCAGGTATTTTATTCCTCACTCGCACAATACCTTATAAAAACAGCTTAAGGTTTCTGAGATCGCACCAGGTGTTCCTTTTGTGTTGCCTGAACTGTTAAAAGAAAGACGCACACAATAATACGGGGCCAGTGGTGACATTTAGAGCGGAGTAGAAGGGTACAAGCGAAGGGATAATTGAATTCTGCCATATCTCCTAAGCATGTAATTCAGACCTGGAAGCGCGCGTGCACTGTTCTGGTCTGCATGCTGGATATGGTCCGTGGAGCGTCTGTGATGGCTCTAAAGAAACAAATCTGTAGGGGCAAAAAATGTGAATATGGGTGCAGTCGCAGGTCCTAGAGCTTTTCTTTTTAACATCTGCAGCCGGTCACACAGTCTATCGACATTTGGGGAACCTATTGAGGTATAACATAAGTCTGCTTGGCTCCTGTGCTGTTAACATTGGTCTAGAGGACCTGGCAAACATCCTAAACGACGCTCAGGGATATTTGATAAAAAATAAAAACAAGATAAAGGAAAAGGTGAATTGCAGACTTTAGGCGGAGTAATAAAAACTGGTGGCGTTTTTTTAATGTTTTTATTTTTTATACTCTAGGTCAGGAGTCTGTAACCTCGGCCCTCCACGTGTTTCCGAACCACTTTTCCCATGAGGGATGGCTAATCTAAAGAGTATCTGACCCTCATGGATGATGTAGTTCCAAAACATTTGAAGGGGCGACGGTAGCTGACCCCTGCCTTGGGTTAAACCTTAATCTCTACTGAGATTACTGTTTTAACTTTTTAGTTTTGATTTTTAAACTCTCTATGGATCAAGTGCCAAGCTCTCTCGGCACTGGTCCAGACATGAGCTGCTGCCACTTCCCGTAAGATATCTCCCTTTTTATATAGGCTAGAGTTTTTCCATTGACCTGTATAATGCGGAAACATTTTGTCTGTATTTAATGAAGGACTGCCTGATTGATTTTTATTTTTTTTGAAAAGGGAAAAGCCACATATAAGGCCGGGGGTCAGACGAGTGCACTATGTGCGCCCATACTGATGTGTCTCCCGGCGTCTGTCGCAGCATTGTGACACTTCAGGGCTGGCGACACGATGTACCGCGTGTATGAATGGTGTGCGCTACAGCTGACGTGCGCTAAGCCTCCCCGTCAAAACGCTACAACGCACGTTCGACAGGCCTGCAAAGTGTGATCCTCCACAAGGGGATCAAGCCTTGCAGCACTAACTGCGCTCGGCGAGGTGGCCAGACAGGCGTCAGAGTGGCAGGAACTTCCACTCTCAGACGTTCCTTCTGCTCTTAAAAACCCTCATCTGACCCTGGCCTTAATCGAAACCTCTTGTTTATAGCACCTGTGCTCAACCCATACCAGATGGGTATAAGAAAATATGCAGCTTGTGTTCTAAGGATGCGGCTGATGGGGCTAAAAAAAAAATCTGAATTATCGGCCTATGTGTCTTTTTGCTACAAGAGAATTTACAACAGACTTTTGCGGATAGAAGGTCCGCCTTTGCTCAACCTTCCCAATCCTAGGAAGTCCACGGTCTTCCCGAGTCAAAGGTCTTAATATGGTGGCCTGTCGCGCAGTTTGGCTCAGGTCCATGGTCAGCCGGCATGTCTTCTAAAAATTTTCTCTGCAGCCTACCATTTGAACCAGGTATGTTGTTTGGTTCTGCCTTACAGGACTTGTTACAACAACTGGCAGATGTTAAGAAGGCCCTCCCGCAGGAACGACCTAGAGATTCCTGGAACGGTAATTTTTTTTTTTCTTCCCGTGGATCCTTTCGTCCCTATAACAGGAATTTCTTCCTTCTCTCCTCTACGATGTCAGCTTATTCAGAAGATGTGGTGTTCTCGGAAGTGCAAGGCCTTCTGACAAAAGGTGTGGTGGAACCGGTGCCAGCACTCGAATGCTTCCAGGGTACTTACTTACTCAAGTCTCTTCCATGTAGGAAAGCTGGATGGGTCCTTTGCCCCATTTTCAACCTAAAATCTGTGAACCAGTGCCTTACAAAGGAAAGGTTCAAGATGGACACAATTTCCACAGCCACTCGCTTTTTATGATCCCCTTGCACCAGTAGCCCAGGTGAGCAAGAAATTTCTCTTATTTGCTGTTCTGCATCTCGGCAGGATTCATAATTTCCAGTTTTGGACCCTTCCCTTTGATTCGTGTTCTGGGGCACATGACTTCAAGTACCCAGGCAGTTTGGTGGGCAAAGGCTCACTTTCGGCCACTGCAGGGACAGCTTCTGTTTCAGTAGGACAGAAACAGACGTCCTTGGACGTGACCATTTACATCTGCTCTGACCAGGAATCCGGTGCTATGGTGGCTCCATTGTAATTTTCTCAGCTCTGAAGTCCCGTTATTGACTGACTGAGAAGCGTCCATCGCCACTGAACCAAAGAGGCTGCGTCACTCACTGTCAGGACTCCCAGGCGCAAGGTTTTTGGGACCCATGGATTTGCAGTCTTTCTTCAAATTACAAGGAGTTGAGGGCCTTCTTGGAAGCTCCTTCTTTTTTTTTTTTTTTTTAATATAAGAACTTCTTGGAAGCTCTTAAGGCCTTCGCTCGTCTACTGATTGGGCAGGCAGGTAGAGTTCAGTCAGATAATATCTCCTCTGTGTTACCTGAACAAACAAGAGGGAACTAAATCTACAGTGCTTTCTGTTCTATGCAGAGAAATGATGTCCTGGGCTGAACTGAATCTACCGGCCCTGACAGTGAGCGGTACAGATTGAGGTGCTGACAATTCTCAGGCAGATTTACGGAGCAGGTCAATCAATCAGAAGGACTGGTGCCTATCGAAGGAGGCATTTTCTATGATAACGTCAGGTTTCGGGATGCTTTCTATATACCTAAAAGCGATCAACGTTCAGCGCAACTGGATGACTTCCCGTTTCCTCAACCTCTTAAAACTGAACTTCGCGTCTTCCCTCACTCTAAAACCTCCATTCTTGCGACCATTTCCCTTCATGTGAATGGGGCCACCATTACATCTACTTCTTGGGCTCGTTGCCTAGGGGTCCTCTTGGACTCTGATCTATCCTTTACTCCTCACCTTCATCAGCCCCTTTCTTAATCCAGATTCTGCTGAAACACTCACCAAGCTTTCATTACCTGCCTTGACTACTGTAACCTCCTTCTCTCTGGCCTTAAAAGATCCTGTCTCCCTGTGCAGTCTGTAATGAACGCCTGTGCCAGACTCATACACCTCACATCTCGCACCCCACCCCTTTGTCAATCTCTACGCTGGCTCCCTATTTCCTGTAGAATCATCTCAAAATACTGGTGCTCTCGTACAAAGCTCTCCATAACCGCGCCCTGCCCACATCTCCTCCCTTATTATCCAGTACATCCCATACCAGCCACGTAGCATCAGATCATTGGCAGAGCGATCAGTTACTTGTATCCGCACCCCACAACTCTCACCTTCAGGACTTCTCCTGAGCTGCCCCTTTCTATGCAACCCCCCGCAACATCAGACTCTCCCCATCTCTCCAGTCCTTCAAGAAGTCTCTCTGAAAACTCAATATTTTAGAGAAGCCTATCCACTCACTCAATGACCCTCACTGTTCACTTCTTACTCAATCTTCCCACCCAGCCCACATGCACCCTGCTATTTTCACTTAGTGTGTCTCCTCTCTGATTGTAAGCTCTCAAGCGGAGGTCCCCTCTCCTATTGTTCTGTGTGTAATGTTTTTATATTTGTTGTTTTGCCTCTCCCATTGTATAGCGCTACAGAACTTGTTGGCGCTTTTATAAATGCTTGGAAATGTAACTGTTCGTCGTTTGTCTAGCTCAGGAGGGGGGGGACAAGCCAGTGGGACTTTATTATATTATTCTTTATTTATATAGCGCCAGCATATTCCGCAGTGCTGAACAATGGGCACAATGTAGGCAGGGTTACAATACACTGAGACTGAACAACATTTGATAAACCAGTACAGGAGGAAACGAGAGCCCTATTCACGTGGGAGCTAACAGTCTAGAAGGGTTGGTGTGGACACAGGAGGAGAGGACTGCGAGTTGAGAGTGATGGACTGCTTGCATCAGTGAGTCAGGTGGTAGGCTTCCCTAAATAGGTATGTCTTAAGGGAGCATTTGAAGGAAGGGAAACAAGGGGAAAGTCTGACCGTACGAAGGCGAGCGTTCCAGAGGATGGGGGCTGCGCATGAGAAATCCTGCAGTCTATCATTGGAAGAGGTGATGCGGGGAGAAGTACCGGATGCCTTCTCAGTTTGCTGGGAGTACAATCTGGCATATACGTCTTTCCCCCATTGGTGTTGATTCTGAAGGTTCTACAGAAGATCAGACAGGACCAGGCTTCAGCGCTGCCGATCCTTCCATTTTGGTGATGTAGGATTCGGTTTCCGGAAGCATTGACACTCTCCAAAAATCCATATCGGGTCCTTTTGGGTTCAGGCTCTTTGCTCGACTTCCTGGATGTCCGGCTCGGGCTCTGGAATAATTTGGTCTGACTGCATGGCTGATGATGCCGCCGTTCCGAAGTCTCTGGGACTTTCAGAACGCTTGATTTCATCTCATGACAAAATGCCTTCAACGGGGAAAATTTATAAACGCATATTGAAGTTCTTTCCTGGTGCAGGTTTTGACACCTGAATCCTGTTTCAGCTTTAGGTTCTGAGATTCTGCAATTCCCGGAAATCGCTTTTTAGAAGGGGCGACGTCCAGAGACTCTATCACTATGAGGGACCTGGTGATGCTTCCTTTTAATTAGGAAATTCTTCAGGGCGGTGTCCTTTCTTCGCCCTTTTGTCAGGGAGTTGATTCCCCCTGGGACCTAAACCTGGTGTTGGATGCCTTGTGTGAGCCTCCCTTCGAACCATTGCTGTCCTGCCCATTGAGGATTTAGACTTTTAAGACTGCTTTCCTCACTATTACCTCAATCAAGCATGTAGGTCAGGGGTCAGCAACCTTGGCTCCCTGTTTTGGGAACTACATTTCCCTGGATGCTCAGTCACACATTAGGCTGACTGAGCCACATGGGAAATGTAGTTCCCAAAACATCAGGGAGCCAAGGTTGCTGACCCTGGGTGTAGGTGAATTGCAGGCCATGGCGTGTCACCCCTCATACACTGTTTTTCATGCCAGCAAGGTAGTGCTACGTTGCATTTCTTCAAACCTAACATTTCCACGTCAGGGAACCTGAATCAAGAAATCTTGCTACCTTCTTTCTGTGACTCTCCTATGTCGTCTTCAAGTCAAATGGGACTCTCTGGATGTAGCCAGGGCATTGAGCGTTTACCTGGATCGAACTCCATCCTGGTGACTGCCCACTTTGTGTTTTTTTTTTTTTTCGCGGGACCTCCAAAATTTGTGGTGCTTCAAAGACCTCTATAGCTAGATGGTTTCGTCGGGATATGACTTTGTATTATTCGTCTTTTGGCGTTGCTTCTACCCAACAGGTTAATGCTCGCTCTACAAGGTCTGTTGCAGTGTCTTGGGCCTTACATGCTGAAGCATCAGAACAACTGTGCAAGGCTGCGACCTGGTCTTCACTCTACACGTTCTCCAAGCATTACAAACTGGACGACCTGGCTTCTGCTGATGCATCTTTCGGGCATAAGGTATTGAAGGCTGTGGCGAAGACGTGAATTCCCTCCCTGTATTCGGTTTGGGCTTTGTACGTCCAGCCCGTACTGCTGCTCGACATTTGTAAAACTGCATTTTCTAACCGTATTCCATACTTAGCGGCCTACTTCTATTTCCCTCCCAATAAAGGTTATTTTTTTCTCAGCACTTGGTCTGCTGTTTTAAGGTGGGGGGACATCCTAAAACCTTAACCAATTACAGTCAGTTGTCATGGGGACTAGAGTGTCCTTTTAATTCTTTAGGTGCCAGCACTGTGCTGAGGGAGTCTATTATCTTCTAGACCAGGGTTTCCCAAACCTGTCCTCGGGACCCACAACCAGGCCAGATTTTAAGGATCACCTTGGAGAAATGCAGACTGAATCCTGCAATCACTGAACAGAAAATCATGTCACCTGTGCTTCACATATCTGGCAAACCTGACCTGTTAGGGGGTCCTGAGGACAGGTTTGAGAAACCTTGTACTAGACCAGTGGTTCCCAATCCTGGTCCTCAAGTACCCCCAACAGCTCAGGTTTGCAGGATATGTGAAGCACAGCACAGGTGATATGATTTGCTGCTCAGTGATTGCAGGATTCAGACTGCATTTCCCCAAGGTGATCTTTAACCTTTTCACTGCTGAGGAAGTGTGGGGAACGTCCTCATTGACTCCTAAGGAAAGATAGGTTCCTTTTGAACCCCGATCTCTCCTGATTGCCAACTAGCAGGGTCATGTTTGGTATCATTAGAAAGGCCAGAGCATGGCCTTTCCAATGATAACACACATCACCATGTTAGAAGTAAAGGAAAAAAATAATAAAAATAATAATTAAAAAAAAAAAAAAAAAAAAATTTAAGACGTGAAATGGCTCAGCAGTGAAGGGGTTAAAACCCAGCCTGTTAGGGGGACTTGAGGATCGGAGTTGGGAATCCGATCTAGACACATGAAGGCTGTTTGTGCCGCTTCAGAGTAATGTAGTTTGCAAAGCCGGCAGAGTTGCTGCACATTACAGTTCTAGATCATGTCCCTCCATGAAAATTTCTTGGGTGTTTGTTTTAATCAAAAGAGAGAGTTAGACCTGGTAGATAAATATCTGGAAATGAGGCCCCGTGAGCCGGTGAGCAGCTCCAAAACAAAAAAGTTGGGCATACCAAAAATTGCAAAAAAAAAAGTTTAATAGGACAAGGGAAACGTTTTGGTTGCCACAGCAACCTTTTTCAAGCCTGTTGCCTGTTTTTTTTTTCTTTTTGTTGCATCTCTTGGGTGTTTGCATTCTTCCATTATTTCTCAATATGATACTTACTTTCCGCGGTGTCCAAGCAGCAGTTGCAAAGCTCTTACATGTACCATTTCTTCATGCTTATGGGCAGGGTGTGAAAACCGCTGCCCTGCCAAATGCAATATTCATACACTGTAGCCGGGACATGGTTTAAGTGGTCCTGTTCAGTATGAATTGCCTTCATAGAGTAATTAATTTATCTTCTCCAGCTTCAAATGAAATTGGCGTACAGTGGGTAGCACCTTCCATGTGCTGTCCCTCTGCATAGTGGTCTGATGTGGCATATCTACTAGCCCTTCTGATACAATCTCTTGGCTGACTGAGCAATGTAGGAGTCACAATCTGCAGCTGCTAAAATGCTTCCTGCTGGTGTTGGCCTCCCCAACTTTAATTGTCAGTAGTGTGTTTTTAATTGCACCAGAAGTCCAACAATGTTTTGTATATCTATTGCACATTGCTAGATCAGGGCAATGATTTCTTAATCTTGCTGCATTGTATCGAGAGGGATCTTTGGTCGGCACCTTCCTGGAGATGATCCAGTGTCTTTTTATATATTCTTTTTTTTCCTTTCAATCTTTTAGCCGCTTTGTTTTATAGCTCATCCCCTGCTTGGGTTTTCAGGCCTCCAGTAGCTGCTTGAAAAGAATTCCTCCCTCCTGATTAATTTCAGGCATGCAGTGTGGAGTAGCTCTTGCGTCAATGGATCGTCATCAACCGCTGGCTGTCTGGATGAAACATAAACACAGAGCCAGGCTTCAGCCCAGCTGAATGTAGGCCAGAGGTTGTTAGAGTCTTAAAGGGACAGCGCCCGCCTGCAAAGCTCTTTTACCCTCCCCTTCTTTAAATGATCTGTCAGTTCTGACTGAAGGGCTTGCCTTTCAGGTAAGTTTTTGTCACTTGGGCTTCTGAAAAGCGCTAGATTTTTAACCACTAGTTGGCTGTAGGCGTTGCTCACCACCACCACCTTTATTTTATATTGTTGCAAACCTTGTTTATCTTGCCCGTGGAGATGTCTTGAGCTAACTACACCTTTTTTTTAGCAGACAAAGTTTTCCATTTTGATTTGTGTAGAACACGCCAGATGTATAATTCTATTAGTTAGCGGCTATCTGGATTCGTCAAGTCCTGCTACACTGGCAACAGGTACCATCCACCTTTTTATTTATTTTTTCTTTAATTTTATTTCCGAGGACCCCCCCCCCCTCCTTTTGCAGAATCGGTCATTTAGCCGAACCTGTTCCGGACAGTGGTCAATTAAACTTTTTCTGGGATCTAGTCACCCTGTGTTTCCTCCTCCTAGCTGATTTATTTTTCTTGCACTACCACCACACACAAACTCTCATACGCATACATACGTGTGTGTGTGATCTATATTGTCAGCCCTCTCTTTAGAGTGTAAGCTCTCGAGCAGGGTCCTCTCTCCTACTGTTCTGTCTGTTTAACGTGTATGTTTATTATTCTGCCTCCCATTGTACAGCGCTATGGAACTTTTTAGCACTTTATAAAATAAATACACAATATACCAGCAGTCTTGGGCTAGGGTCAGACAAGCGCATTTTGTATGGACTGTGCGTCCATGCAGTACGGACGTACTTTCTGACTGACGACCAGGTAGTGGCTACACAGTCCGTTTTTTTTCACTGACGTATTTTTTGACTGAAGTAGATGGGAAATGAGAAAACATTTTGTCCGTCAAAAATGCTGGACGTATAAATGCAGTCCGTCTGACTACGTTCCATCCGTCACATACAAAGGTACACGGACGTTGTAGACGTGGCGCACTCCGCATGTCCGTTCTAGCAGTATTACGTTCTTGTCTAACCTGTGTCCGTTTGCCATGTCCGTCATGCATCCGCACTTCCGTGCGGACGCACTTCGTGTGTGGGGCTCCATTGGTCAGAATGCTATGCTGCCACGGACGTACAAATGTGCGGCAACACGGACGTGATAACTGCGCTCGTCTGATCCAAGCCTTAGGCTGGGGTCAGACTAACGCATTTTGAACGTGCGTTTAGGCGCACTTTATCACGGCTGTAGTAGCAGCAAATGATGGGGGGTGATGGCCAATATACGAAGTACGGCCGCACGACAGTTCAGCCGCGCAACGCAAGCGGCAAACAAACGCATTTTTTCGAGAACGTCGAACCGCTACTACTGACGTACAGAGTGCGCTTCGTCCGCATAGCGGCGTGTGTGCGTGATTAGGAGACGTCAGACGCTGCTCATGTCCGGCCATCATAATCTCCAAATTGATTTGGTTACTCATATTTCTCATTTATTTACGATCTGTAAAAAATCACGCACGAAAATGCGCATCGTATGACCACTTCCGCGTCTTCCGTGAAAAAATAAGTCAATGCCTTCGGACACACTTTTTTTTTCGGACAACGCGGAAAATGCTGTTTTGACCCTAGCCTTAAGGCTCGGGTCAGACGAGCACAGTGTTGCCGCACATTTTAACGTTCGTTGTAGCATACAATTCTGATCAGTAGAGACCCACACACGAAGTATGTCCGCATAGAAGTGCAGACACACAACAGACACTGCAAACGGACGCAAGTTAGGCAAGAACGTAAATCCTCTAGAACGGACGTGCGGAGTGCGCCACGTCCGCATAGCTTTGTGTGTGAGTGATGGAACGTAGTCAGACAGACTGCATTTTTGACGTCCAGCATTTTTGACGTCCAGCATTTTTGATGGGCAAAATGGTTTTTCATATTAATTTTATTTCCCATCTACATCCGTCAAAAAAAAGTCAGTCACAAAAACAGACTGTGTGGCCACTACCTTGTCAGTCAGAAAGTACATCCGTTGTGCATGGACGCACAGTCCGCACAGAATGCGCTTGTCTGACCCTAGCCATAACTTTGTAGGTTGTCTGGGTGCCAAAATCCAATGGAGAAATAGAAATAGTGGATATCTGGACGCACTCCAGGACTTGAATAAAATGAAGTTTTATTATCAAAACCGATAATAAAAAAAACCTGACGTTTCAAGCACACACGGGGCCTTGATAAAGGCCCGGTGTGGGGCCGAAACGTCAGTTGTTTTTAAAATTATGTTTTGATAATAAACTTCATTTTATTAAAGTCCTGGAGTGCGTCCAGATATTATAGAGAGATATCACATGCGTGCCAGCACCACGTATGGGGGCATACATGTTCACATATGTACGCACACTTGTGTATGCTTATGTATAGGTCTATGCATGTGCATATATACACACCTTTTCTGTTTATTTCCAGTGGCAACTGCTTGATGTGGAAATTGTGTTCTGTAGGAAATGAACAGAGGAAATCTGCTTGATAACTTAAATCAGTAACCCGTTTACAACAGACTGTAATTGCGTATTTAACTCCATGTGGAATTTGTTATCGTTCCGTTTTCTGTTTTGTCCAATCACCAGATGTGTCCCTAGATCATTTCTGGCCGGGGCCCGGGGAGTTCCTGGAGTGTGGCTCAGTGGGTGTGGGCTCTCTGCGCTGCACAGACAGAGCTTTTCATTTTATTTGGGGTAATATTCATAATTTCTGCATAATAAAACCTAGTTTTAAAATGTTTTAAAGCTGTTGTGCTTTTTACGTTCTATTTAAACAAACCTGTGCTAACGGCAGGCGTTTTTTAATATATGGCGCGAGCATTAATACCATGCAGGTCTTTTAATGATGTTGGAGGCAGACTTTTCAGGAATGAGACAACAAAAAAAATGCTGCCCTCAAATGAAGCTAAATGTTAAGGTCTTCCAAATCGTGTGGTTAAGCCACTTGGAACGGGGCAGAATGCACCAAACCATGTGGTTAGAACTTATACCCAAGGTTATATAGGGCATCTTTATCTTCGATGGAGGTCCAGCAATGACATGGAAGCCTAAAACCTCAGAGTATATAAAGGTGGCTTCCTCTAGGCATTTTCCTTTGGTGAATTTGTCATTTACCATGCAAAAAAAATTATTTTTTTCTTCCCTCATGCTTTCCCTGGCTTCTAAATTTAAGAAGTCTTGTCTTGTTCTGGCAGTAAGCGTCATATAGCCGTCATTAGGGTAGTGCTATTGTATTTTCCCTATATTGCAGGGCTTGACCTGGTTACTAAGGCTGGGTTCACACCGCAGCGTGACACCGCAGCGTGTTCCTGCGTGCTGTATAACGCCGAGACACGGAAATCTCATGATTTCCTTTGGGACCCGTTCACACCTGGGCGTTTGTTACAGCGCGGAGGAACGTGCTGTAAAACGTCCTACGCCCAAAGTACGGGAGCTTCTTTGGGGCGTATTTGCAGTGCGTTCACTCTGCAGTCTATGGCCGTGAACGTGCTGCAATGTGCGTTCGTGCGTTTTTACGTTTGTGCGATACGCGTATTGCATGCGTAAGCCTAAAAGTCTGTATATTCCAGGTAGCTACAGTATCCTAGGACAAAGACCTTATTTTTATAAAAAAAATTTAATGTAAAAGTCTTTTATTGGGGCGTCAATATTTGTCTGTGGCTGAAGTTGACAGGTGATGAATTCGACCTTGTCCACATTGGAGCATCTTTTTCAAAGCCGCGTCTCTTACATGGGGAATCAGCCACAAGTACCTAAAATTTTACTTCTGACTCTGAGGTTTCTGGAATATTCCACACAAACGCTGCTAAAATTTCTACCGCTTTCCTAAAATACATTTTTTTTTTCTTCGCTGGTGGATAGATTTGCTCCAAGCAGTTGAATATTGGGTAAGTCCAAGATTTGCTGCGCAATCCCAGACTTTCAGGAGAAGCTGCTGTCAATTTGTATCCAAGAAGGAAAACGTTGACTGTTTTTAGCACATTATGGAGATGATGCACTAACAGGTGGCGGTCATCGCCGGCCTACAGTTGCTGCTTAAGTGAAGCTGATGGGAACTGGCGGGATGCCAGCCTAAATTGTAGTTTCAGCTTGCTGTGTCAGGGAAACAAAGATGTCAGTCGTTGACGGCTGGTGTCATGGGCAATAAATGCCTATGTAGATTTATTAGTTGTACAAGAGATCCAGCTGACTATGGTGTCCCTCCAAACAGGCGGCGTGGAAGAACACAACTGTGATGCAACTTCCTGCAGGAGGGGCTGTCACTCCATAAGACGATGGAGCAAAAGGTGGCAACTTAAGAGCCAGAGAAAGTATAAACCAAGACAAATGTCTGCATTCATACCACGGGACTCCACTACAGACACTTCTGAATGGGGACGGAGGCTCAGATGTGAAAGGGCTGTTCATAGGGTTCACCTCAGTAACAATATTAATGTCTAAATTCCAGCACTTCAGCTCCTCATCGCCATTTTCTTGCAAGACACTACCTTTTGTTGGCTGACCTCCAGTAATACTCGAGTTACGGAGCAGGGACCGCATGCTGACTTCTAGGAAGCAATGGTCAGCCTCTTAAAATCCAAACACGCACCCAGCAATGATTTAGGAACACATTCCATTAGAACGAGCGGTAAAACACCTCTTCTAGACGTCCCTTTCTATCAGTGATGGTCTTTGGGAGGGGGGGGGGTTGCTATTATGTTTCTTTAAGCCATGAATATGTAACGGTACTTAAAGTATAGTGATGTCATTGCTTAATGGGATATTGTTTACCTTCCCTCCAGTAATCTAGATGGCTTAATGCTGCCAGTGCACTGTACTCAAAACACCTCACCTCCAGAGCCCCGGCCTTTTAAGGTTAGGGTCAGACGAACGCATTTTTCACGTGCGTTTAGCCGCACGAAATCACGGCCGTGCTAGCAGCAAATGACGTCCAATGCCGGGGAACATACGAGCGGCCGCACGAAAGTTCGTCCGTGCAACGCAAGTGGCCAACGAATGAATTTTTGCGTGTGTGATTAGGAGACGTCAGATGCTGCTAATGTCCGGCTAACCTAACGTCCAGACACAAAGTGTTTTATTGATGATCCGTACAAAATCACGGACGAAAAGGCGCATCGTATGACCGCTATCGCGTATTCCGGGAAAAAATACGTACGTTCGTTCGAACACACTTTTTCACGGACAACGTGAAAAATGCGTTTGTCTGACCCTAGCCTTAATGCACCTACTATGCCGCTCACATACTGTGCTGGCTTCATTACCAGGGTATCCGCACATTCTTCTTTTTACCAGCAGTGAATGCTGTAAAGCTGTCTGTTTCATGTCTCTTCCTCCCTGCTGTCACTCAGTCCTCGGCATTACTTTTGGCACAGAGCTTGGCGCTGAAGAATCTGACTGGTACCTAGGAGTTGCTAGTGACTTTTGTCATTTTTGCCAATAGTTTTTTTTTTTTTTTTTTTTTTGTCAACATTTTATCCTTTTGCAGAATTAAGATCTTTCATTAAAGCAACTCGTATCCCGGTTCACTTTACATTCACATGTAATGTCCAGGCTCCTCCGCTACAAGAGTTGTGGCTGTTCGCATATGCTTTGAGAATGAATATGTATGCACTGGGACCTTTGCAGGGGTTCATGCCCAGCACGAGGGCATGACCCCCTAGGCTGTGCTCCTATGACCTAGAAGTGCAGTAGTGGAAAACTGCAGTGAACTTGGCTACAAAACCGTGTGACGATGTCAACTTGCTGTTTGGGTCATTTTTTAAATATGGCTCGGGCTTCCCTTGGCCCAGTATTTGACATCATGAAAGCACTGAAGCGGGTGCGGTGTGTCTCCCATCCTCTGTGATGCTCCTTTTTATACTAGAGTTTAGCGCGACCCGAATATAACGCGATGGATAGAGAATTATTATGGAAATGAGAGAATAATTAAGACTCGAATATGACGCGAGGAACAAACTTTTACTGTACCGGTAAACAATTAAAATCCTTACAAGTTCTCTTAACAGTCAGGCTCCCCCTCAAGCCAGGGTGCTCTGCTCTATGATTGCAGTTGTTACGAAGTATGAAGCCGCCGGCCACCCATCTTTACTAGTGATTTAGATGGCGAGCGATGTGTATGATTGGCTTAAACCGAGCGTTCCCTCTGGCCATGATGGATCCCACCTCTCCCGAATCCGGGAGTTCCTGAAGTGTTTGCAAGAATCAGGGAGCCCGCATTCACTTCAGCGACACTACCGGAACTTCCGCAAGACTTGGGATCCAGAGCAAGGCAAGGTTTTTTTTGTTTTTTTCTCCACGCGATGCAGATGTCTCGACTATAATGCGACCCCCTCCAATTTTAAGGTAAAGATTTGTCACCAAAATCTAGCGATATACTATCTTCTGTACTGATGACTAGAGGGATGATGTATCGGCACTTTCTGGTTTTGTTTGTTCTTTCTCACTGTAGATGAGAAAAATGGGCTTCATCAGAGCCTTCATAAGATGTATAGACCATGCCAATGCAATGTATATGATTCACCTGAAGTGATGGGAAAAGTGCAGCCTTCACCTCCTGGCAAATTACACCTGGCAAGCCTGCCATGAAAGCGTTCTGTTGGCTATTTTTTTATATTTGTTTTTGCTGTGTTGGTGAAATGGCGGATGTTGCTTTTTCTCAGTTCTGGTCGGAGATGTCAAGCGGTGCACGTCCTGCTGGGTGAGGTCCGTAATCTCTTAATTGTCCCTGAATTTGCGATAGGCGCTCCGTCTCCCGGCTCGTGTTTCTTTAAAATCTTCACTAAATCGGATCCACTGCGTAAAAGAACTTGCATGCAAACTGTTACTTGGTAATCTCAGCCTTTGCTCAGCCGGAGAATCTTTTTGGTGTTAAAGTATACGTGGGCAGCGGTGAACCGAAAGCGTGAAGATTACGACGACGCAAACTGTGAAAATGAGCAGCATGCAATTAGTCTTCATTTCATCAACCAATTCAGCCAATTCTTAACATATAAATGAATATTTCCCTCCTTCTACCTGCGTACGTCATCATCACACGGTGGTGGCTAGCTTTAATTCACTCAGGCTTTATTTTCACCCCAAAAACAACTATTACTTTGTACCGTAGGCTTAATTGTAAATCATTTTACGCATTGGTCTGCGAGAGCCGCCAGCTTGAACTCCTTTTTGGTTGGGTAGCTACGCTTGCCCATGCAGGTAAAAGTCTTGTATAAAAAGGCAAAGTGGGTTTATTGGGAGATGTACAACATTTCAATTGCATCTGCGACCAAAATGTTGTCTTTTGTCCTAATGAACCCTTCTTTTTTATCTTTTATCTTATTTCTACCATGGTCTGCCTTCCATTATTCTTGGTTTGTGTATGTTACGAGTGATCAGTGATTTTAATATTTCATTAAGCAATGACTTGCGTAGTTTGCTTCAGTGCCAGTGAGGCACGGTGGTCCCATCGCTTCAATCTTCAGGACCTTGCTACCTCCCACTCTTCTGCCTGTTCTTCAGGAACCATTCCCAAGCAAGGGCGCAGGCTGAAATGTGATATTCTGATAGTGTTGAATCATTCTTGTGTCGCTTTTAATGTCTGCATGTGCAGCGCTCTCCATTGATGCCCCTGACAGCTAAGTTAGGAATTTCCATTCAAGGCAGCAGATCTCACCTGGCTGGCAGTCTCCTCGTTTTGTTCGTTCGCCGACAGACATTAATTAGGAGGCCCTTTTCGTCCAAGCCCTGCAGATGATGTTGCTGACTTATGTTATTCTGGCTGTTGCCAAATTCCCGACATCTGCTTGTCAGTGCTTTAGGCCAAATCTTGGTGATGTCTGACACAGAAAGGAAGTGTATGCTCATCATTGATAAAACATTTATATTTGGGATTCCATGATTTTTCCCTTGCTCTCTAGATGTGACCCGGGCGCATGGAAACTGCAGCACAGCTTATGCACTGGGGTTTCCAATCCGACATATTTTTTATAGCATATTTTTACGCTTAACCCTTCTAATGCCGAGCCATTCCACACCCTTGACCCAGAGCTAGAATTCACCAATTTAGCCCCCCTTCAGAGGAACCTTCACAAATCTACATGGGGAGTGAATATTGTTGGTGATACCCGTGTCAAGTTGACCACTGTCTCTGCGTTTTGACTGTTCAGTCTGTTAAATGATCTAAATTGCTATGCTGATATTAGCGATCTGGCCGTTTATCCACACCGTAACTATAAATGGATTTTCTGTTTTTCTATTCTGAGCCGTATTCCAGGGTTTCCACTAATGGCCTCGGTCTCTTAATACGCACCTTTCTATTATTACTCGTGTAAAGGCTATCTGTCTTGTGCGTCTCGGGAAGCATTATATGTTAGGTATTTGCTGTTCTTTGACTCGCTTCATTTACCTTCGAGCTACAAAACGAGCATAACTCTATGTTGGATGTGATTTTCCTGCTGTCGTGATTTTTATGCCAAGCGTTAAGAAAAACATTTCCCCCATTCACATTTTTTTTTTTTGCATCCTGTTTACTGTCAATCAACAATGAAGCCTAGATTAAAGTGGTGTGGGTTGCTAACGTGTCATTTTAATTCGTGGTTGTGCTTGCCTCACTGTGCCATCACGAATATATTTCCTTTTTTTTTTTTTTTTGCCTTTTTCTTTATACGGTTGATGTGTTTTATTTAATCACACCAAAAAACAATTCTTCAAAATAGTTGCTATTAGAAAAGTTGAAAGTGATGATTTACTTTCAGGTCCTCCAACTTGACGTTCTGAAAAGTTATTTATTTGCAAAGTATTTTACCAGGAAGGATACATTGAGATTTCTCTTTTTCAAGTATGTCCTGAATTCAAGAACATTGAAATTTATACAGTCATTACTGAAATACAAAGCAATAAATGCAAGATATTAAACAAAACACAAATCTACAGATTAACACTGAAAATATATATGTAGGAAATAGTCACTGTTAAATGTTTACAGGAGCATTCTGTATTGAGGTATGCAAGTAAGGAGCTCTTGATTCACTTTAGACGGGGGAAGATTTGATGGCGTCTGGGAGGTTATTCCGTAACTGCGGCGCTCTGTAGGAAAATGAGGATTGAGCCACTTTATTCTTGTATCGTGGTATTGCAAGTAAGGTGCTGGTCGTGGATCGGAGGTTATAGGAGGAGGGAACTGCTGGGGGAAGCAGCCTATTCAGGTAGGGTGGTAGCTTCCCAGTAAAGCTCTTAAACACCAGGTTGGAAAGGTGAAGAGTGCGTCTAGATTCCAGCGACAGCCAGTTTAGCTCTTTTAACATGCCACAATGGTGGGTCATGTAATTACATTGTAGCACAAAGCAGCAGAATGAGTTATACAATGTAGTAAGTTTCTGGAGGTGTGTTTGCGGGGCAGCTGCATACACTACATCTCCCTATTCAATAGCTGGCTTAAGCATTTGCTGTACAATCTGCTTTCTTACCGCGGGGCTCAGGCAGGATTTGTTTCTGTACAGGGCACCTAGTTTGGGGTAAAGTTTAGATGAGAGTTTTTCGATGTGGGGGCCAAAGGATAGATTAGGGTCCAACCACATACCTAGATATTTGAGAGAAGTGACTGTGGTCAGCGTGCCATTTGAATTTGTCCCGACACATAGATGGGGATTTTGCAATTTATGTAGTTTAGGTTTTGTTCCAAAGAGCATTGTTACAGTTTTGTCAGCATTTAAAAAAAGTTTGTTTTCTTTGATCCACTTTCTACCTCTGTGAATTGTTCTTGCAGCGCTGCCTCCAGCTGCGGGAGATTTGGTTTGCTGGTATATATTAGTGTCATCAGCGTACATGTGTACAGTTGAGGCTTTGCAGACATTGGGAAGTTCATCCCTTACAATGCATACACACATCTTTAGTACAAGCACCCAGGAAAGCATTACTAAGTGCTAGTCAAACTGGAAGATATGGTCATTGATCGGTTCTGTCTTGCAACAATATGGCTATCAGAGGATGGGTATAGCGTTTGGTTATGAAGATCAATGCGGAGTTATCTCTTCCTGAGATATTGCAAACTGGATTTACTCGAATGCAGCATCGGGTGCTGCTATCTTCCATCAGCTTTGCTTACGGAGAATAAGAAAAAGAGGTTTGTGAGGGTCTTGAGGACGAGCAACGGCACTAATGGCCTGCTCTATAGTGGGGCCCGCTCAGGTCTCACGAGCTTTTAGCTTGATCGTGCCATTACAGGGAAAACTGCACCAGGTGCAAATCGGTCTATCACCCAAAAAGGGTGACCAGTATTGAAACGCCATCCCTGCACGAGAGGTGCAGCAAAACCTGACGATTGTTTCGGCCTTGTAAGGTCTTGTCAGGAGGGTATTGCTGACACCCCTCTAGGCACCTCTAGCAAGTGGTCCAGGTCTGGACTACTCTGTAAACTTGTAGTGAGAGAAGAGAGGTTTGTGAGGGTCCTGAGGACGAGCAACGGCACTAGTGGTCTGCTCCACGGTGGGGTCCGCTCAGTTCTCAGGGTTTTAGCGCGATTTGTGCTATCAACGTGGGTTGCTGCAGCTCTCGTGCAGGGATGACGTCCTTGGCAGTCAGTCAATACTGGTCACCCTTTCTGGGTAATTGCAGTCTGATTTGCATATGGAGCAGTCGTCCCTGTAATGGCACAATCGAGCTAAAACCCTGAGACTTGACCGGGCCACACCGTTGAGCAGACCACTAGTGCCGTTGCTCGTTCTCAGGACCCTCACAAACCACCTTTTGTTCTTACGGAGGATGATCATGCAGCGATGCACCGATCATTCACATCGTGGACATTGTGTCTTAACTTGCCTGCGATGAGTGCGGGTGGAGCGCTGCCCTCCTGTAGAATCACTTTTCTGCTGATGGCCTTTACCCCGGTGCTGTAATTTGTTCAACTTTTATTTAACAGCATTACAAAATCTTTACAATGTTTTGGCGATAACCACATACAGTTATGGCCAAAACTATTGGCACCCCTGCATTTGACAGATAATGCACTACGTGGCCCAGAAACTTGTTGCAATTTACAAATAATAAAAATGAAAAATAAAGGTGTTTGGGTGCCTGAAAAATTGGAAGGAAATACCCAGAGGCCTGTTTTTACCTAGAGCCAGCATAGGGCTCTATAAAATGTGAGCCGTATAGATGTACCCATATATACTAATGTAATATACTACATAGGGATGCACCGATACCACTTTTTTAAGACCGAGTACCGATACTTTTGTTCAAGTACTCACCGATACCAAGTACCGATACTTTGATTTTATGTCACGTGACGCTTTCCAATAAGAACAGACCTCATATAAAGCCCCCAGGTCTCATAGATATGCCCCCCAGCTTGTGGATAATGCCCCCCAGCTCGTGGATAATGCCCCCAGCTCGTGGATAATGCCCCCAGCTCGTGGATAATGCCCCCAGCTCGTGGATAATGCCCCCCAGATCGTGGATACTGCCCCCCCCAGCACATGGATTTGCCCCCCTTCCCCCTCCGCTCATACTTACCTTCCTTTAGCGACGCCAGGAAAGTCTTTGCGCGCGCTCCTTGGAAGGTCCCCAGCCGCGACCACGTGGGACCATGTGATCGCGGCTGGGGTCCTTCCAACGAGTGCACGCGCGGAAACTTTCCCGGCGTCGCTCAGGAAGGTAAGTATAAACAAAGTGAAGAGAGCAGCTGCAGGGCCTGTCCGAATGCAGATAGAGCATTCGGACAGGCCCATCTGCATTCGGACAGGCCCTGCAGCTGCTCTCCTCACTTTGTTTATACTTACCTTCCTGAGCGACGTCGGGAAAGTTTCCGCGCGTGCGCTCGTTGGAAGGACCCCAGCCGCGATCACATGGTCCCACGTCGTCGCGGCTGGGGACCTTCCAAGGAGAGAGTGCGCGCGTGAAGACTTTCCCGGCGGCGCCCAGGAAGGTAAGTATAAACAATGCGGAGAGCAGCTGCTGGGCCTGTCCGAATGCCGATAGAGCATTCGGACAGCCGCCGCAGCCCCTCGGAAGCCGGCTCAATGCCGGCTTCCGGTATCGGAAAAAAATATCGGGGGTACTGCAGGAGTACCAAGTACTCCTGCAGTACCCGGTATCGGCACCGATATCGATACTGGTATCGGTGCAAACCTAATACTACACTCTATATTTTGTTTTCTTTTTCTGGATTACATATGGAAGAGACACTGTACTGACAAATTATCTCATTGAAATGTATGTATAAGTCTATCCTAGTTTCTTTTTAACTTTTTTTGATCGGCGCGTTACCAAATGCTCACTACTTGTTTATGTATGTGTTTATATGTTGAGCACTCTTTATCCAGAGTGCTTGGCACCCTGATCATCCCAGATTTCGGATTCTTCCAGATTTTCGATTCCAGTAGAATTTAATGGTTTTTATTAACGAGATTGCTGCCGGAGAGCAATGATCCCCTTCCTGCTGCCGCCACCAGCGTGTGAACATATGGGAGCATTGTGCAGTGTTTCTTTAGACATGATTCCCGGAGTCCGCGTGACTCCGAGCAGCATGCTGGGGCTGCCTAGAGACTCCCAGTGTGTGCCGCACACAGTGCTTGGGAGCTGCATTCCCGAGCAGCAGCACTACTCCAGCACGCCCCTAATCTGGAATTACTAAAATCTGGAAGGCTCCGAACACTCCAGATTTACGGATAACAGATGCTCAACCAGTACCTGTCAGATTAACCCAATTTATGTTGGGCATGACAGCTGCACTTTAAAATCTAAACTAGCAATATTTTGAAGCGTTAAAAACCTATACATGGACCTGGTGGCCAAGAATCCAAAACTTTCTACCTCTCTCTCCTATCGAAATTTATCCTTAAAGTTTTACTTGGCCACTAATAGAATATTTGGGCACCCAATCTTATTGCCGAATTTAAACTCCAAAATTTATCAAGCCCCAGCGTTAAGAAACCTAATACTTCTTGATAAATGTATAGAGAGCATTTAAAGAGCAATCGTTCAGAATTAAATGCACCTGTCATGGCCGATAAAGGCTATAATGCTTTGGATTGGCTGGAGTTTCTCTTTATGCAACAGATTTATTTTCTCGCTCTTTTCTATATAAAACTGTAGTACTTTTAAAATAATATGTATTTTACCTTCTCCGTTGGCCTCTAGAAGTAATGTCCATAACATCATAATTATCCCCGTCCCGTTGCAGTTCCAGTGTGCATTGCTTCAATTTCCTCTCTCAATCTGTTTCACATTAATATTGCCCCCATAGGTTTCCCTGATACCGATCACAGGGGAGCTCCTTTTTCTAAACATGAATCATGTTCTCATTAGAGGATCTAGTGCTAAAAGTTGGGAATGGAAGGCAGATGTTGGAATAGAGATTCTCCTCACATGAAGTGAGACTAGGGGTATAACTTGGGATGCTTTATTTAATAAGCAAGTCAGGAGCATTTATTGAGATACTGGCTTGGTCTAGTATTAAAAACAAACCTTGGGCCAGATTCCAACAGCGCCGTTTTACGTGACTCCTCAAGATGGTGTTCCAGCCGAGCCGAATACTTTCTGTATGGCTCAGAAGTTGCAGCTCCTTATGGTATATTAGCAGCAGCTCCTATACTTTGAGGCCACTATTGATGCTCCTACTCAAACGTGAATGACTAGCTATTCCAACTAGGTCTACCGATTATTGGTACTACTGATTAGGGATGCACCAATACTAATGTCGGCATCTGTGCCAATACCAGCATTTGCACGAGTACTTGGTACTCGTGCAAATGCACCTAGACCACCCCCGATACCAGAAACCAGTGCTAGGCTGGCTTGCTGGTATCCGAGGGGCCGTGGCTGCTAGAGGAATGCATTAAGAACAGTATGCTAGCATTCCCCTGCGGCTGTCCACGTGGTTTGACCGCAGGCTGGCCGCATCATGTGGTTGCCGGGCTGTGAGGCAGTCTCCAGCCGTGATCTTTTGGGAATTGCAAGGTCTCGTGCGAGCCAGTCACAAACCGACGGTTTCTCGGAAGACCACGTGACACAGCTAGCCGGCGCTCAAAAGAACACGCGGTCAGCCAGAGGGGAATGCTAGCGGAATACTCTTAATGCATTCCGCTTGCAGTGAGGTCTGGGTGTTCATGGGGTCTGGTGTCTGTGTGTGAGGTAAAGGTGTGTGCAGTGGGTAAATGGGGAGTCTGACCATTTCAATATTAACATAAACTGGACAGGCTTTCAGCAAAAATCCTAAATTATTTTTTGGAAAGCGGTCACATGACATTAAAGTATTGGTACTCGTACTTGGTCTTAAAATATTGATATCGCTGCATCACTACTACAGATAGTCGGACGACATTATTATTATTATTATTATTATATATATATTTTTTTTTTTAAGGTTCTTGGTATCGGCATGCTACATTGCCGATAACGGGGATATTTTTTAAGGCCGGTATGCAGTACTGGCAGGGCAGACACTCCTCTGCTGAGTTGCAGAGTATGTCTGCTGCCCAGTTGTGCAGTTTCGCGGCTCGTCACCCCTCCGGCGCCGATCAGACTTCTCCCGCAGGGGGCCAACATCTTGGATGTCGGCTGCCTCCTGGACCAACCCCCGCCCACTGGCATCATCACTCATGGCCGTGATGATGTCAGAAGCGGGACTCCTCCCCCAGCCAGGAATTCCCTATGGGAGAGATACAGGGGGTTCTATGGACCCCTGTATCTCCTGAACCATAGATGCTAGGGGGTCATGAAGTATCAAGGTACCAAGTAGGGATGCACCGATACCGATACTAGTATCGGTATTGGTGCCTATACAGGGACCTGCACGAGTACTTGGTACTCGTGCAGGGGCCCCCGATACCTAAACCGATACTGGAAGTCGACGCTGGGCTGGCTTGCCGGCCGGTTTCATTGGTGCAATGTTTGGCGCGCTGCCAGGCTCCTCCGGCGTATTCTCTCTCTGAGCGACCACAGGCAGAGGTTGTAGCCCGGCCGCTCGTTAAGAACTACGTGCACAGACGCGATCTCGTGAGATTGCGGAGTTCACGTGCACAGCTGCAGTCACGTGGTTCCCAACGAGCGGCCGGGCTACAACCTCTGCCTGCGGCTGTTCGAAGAGAGAAGACGCCGGAGGAGCCTGGTTGGTTGAGTGCGGGGCCAATATGAGCTGGGGCACGTTTATATGAGGTCTGTTCCTTTTGAAATGCGCTCACATGACATATTAAAGTATCGGTGAGTACTTTTAAAAAGTATCGGTACTAGTACTCAGTCTTAAAAAATGGTATTCCTAGATGCATCCCTAGACTACCAAGCATAACCAGGGTATATGTAACAAAACTTAAATAAAACAAACTATGATGATGCTGTGATACAGTCATGTGTGGTGTGTGTTTGTTGCTGTGCAGCTCTGATACGCTCATACACATGGCATATTACTGTGAGTTTATTGCTGTGCAGTTCTGTGATCCGTTCATACACACCACACGATTTGTATCACACAACTGCACAGCAAAAAAATCTCACTCATACACATGGCTTATTAATGTATCAGAGCTGCACAGCAACAAAACGCACACTAATGTGCCGTGCGTTATGAGTGTTTGTTGCTGTGCATTTCTGATGTACTGAAAATTTGGGGGCACAATCTAGAGCTCGTTTGTAATTTAACCAGATTGGGATTACTCTGTTGTGCAAAAGCTTTGGCAGGCCCATCGGATTAAATGTAACACTGGTAGTGAAGGGGCTAAAATGGACTTAAATTCATCAAGCCTTGAGCTACTGTAAATGTTGAGACGAAGGAACGGGTCTGTCTAGATGGGTGGAAGAAAAGTGGCTCCAGTACAAAACATCCAATGTATAAACATTGTATGTTAAATCCAGAGTTCAGCAACCTAACCTGTCCGTTTGGCACTAGTCATCATGTCTTGTTGATGTTGCGTTTACCAAGTGAAAAGATTTGGAAGCTTTAAGATCTAAATTCTAGCAAAGCATATTCTACATCTTTAACATATGCGACAACCCAGTTTTCACCTCCCACAAGAATATCAATGTATTTTCTCCCGCTTTCACTTCCTTTTGCTTTTATTTCATCAATTGCAAATTTTTACTCTTGAAAGACTCAGAGTAAGCCCTAGATTTACGCTGTATGTATATCCTATAATTGCAGAGCCCTGGGATACAGCAAATTGCAGTTAAGAATGGATATCACGGAACGGTAATTGTTGGTTTAAATGGAACAATACTCAAAATACAGGATTGGCTAAATCTATATCTTTAAAAGGAATAATATTCGCTCCCATCAGTCTTTCAGCTATTCAGTGTTTATTAATGAAATAAAATGTGGGGAAATGGCTGCTTTTCTATATTTGAGGGATGCACTGCAGCAGCAATTATACATTGTGACGTCTTGCATACACGGGAACATGCATGCCTGTCACTGACCTAATTTTCTAGTTTTTCTATTTTACTCTTTCTAAAATTAAACAAAATGCACATCTAAGGATTAAATCTGTTGCTGACAAATGACCATGTCTATGATGATGCCTCTTGTACTTTTCTGCAGTAAATGTCCATCTGTCTGTTTCAATAGCCGAAGCGCTCCTTTTCGGAACTGATTTTAATAAAAAGGCGTTTATCTTATCCAGTAGCCTTCACTGGCCAAGCAGGGTCCACTGGCTGCTCCATGCCATCCTTTGTCATTGTTGCATATTAGAGGGAGGCTACAACGGAGATCAGGTTACAAAAGGATAGAGGAAGATGGTGGTCGCTGAAACAACGCAGAAGCTGCACTGTATACAACCATAAAGCTTAACAAAAATCATGACTTGGCATTCTGCTTCAAATGGGTATATTAGATACAAATGTTGTATATGGACTATATTTGGGGCACACTGAAACAAGACTGCAAACTGGACTCTGCAATGGATCTTGAGGACTGGTTTTGGAAGTGGTGACAAACCGGTCTTTCTCTAGAAACCTGGTTTGTCTTTGTAGCCCATGTGCCGTGATTTAAAGAAGTGGACTGCTAGTTGGCCATGCACAGGCTGAAAAAAGGCATGCGTACATCGGATTCAGCCTACTGCTGTTGATCCAAAAGAAGGCAAAAAACCCAGTCTGAAGCGCTCGCCTATATGCAACATACTAGGGAAAAATTCCTTCTTGACCCCAGAATGGCGTCCGATTTCTCCCTGGATCAAGCAGCTTCTACCCACATATTAAATAGTATCCTTGATATTATGTTTTTGCAATGATGCCTCACTCATATTTTTGCCCCCCCTCTTTCTTTGATCAAATTCGGTCCTTCATCAGATCGTGTCACATCTGCATCAACTCTGACTTCATGTATAATCAAATGGCAACTGGTAATAGCTCACACATCTCTCTGGTTCCTCACCATATTGCAACTGGATTCCTCAAATCTGTTGCGATCTTGACCGTGCTGGATAGGGATGCACCGATACTAGTATCGGTGCCGATATCGGGACCTGCACGAGGCCCCCCGATACCTAAACCGATACCAGAAGCCAGCGCTGGGCTGGCTTGCTGGTCAGTTTCCTTGGCAGTGTTCGGTGCTCTGCCAGGCTCCTCCGGTGCTCTTACTTCTGGCGGCAAAGAGTTGTAGCCTGGCGGCTCGCCAGGGATCCACCAGCCGCGATCTCGTGACATCGTGGAGTTCACGAGATATCGTGAACTCCGGGATCTCGCAAGACTGCGGCTGTGAGTGGTTCCCAACGAGTGGCCGGGCTACAACCCTTTGCCGGAGGCCGCTCAAAGTAAGACCACCAGAGGAGCCTGGCACAGCGGGAGGGTGAGCTGGGGAAATATATGTGAGCTGGGGACAATATGGGGGCAATATGTGAGCTGGGGCAAGAAATAGAAATTATATATATATTTTCTCTGTTCTTATTGGAAAGTGGTCACATGGCTTTAAATAAAAGTATCGGTTCTTGTACTCGGTCTTAAAAAAATTTATCGGTGCATCCCTAGTGCTGGAGTAACAAATATGATTCAATTTGTGGTTTTATTAATCTGTGTATCATTGTTGCATTTGTGTATAATCAAGTTAAGTATTTTGTTACCTGTGCATAGGTAATCATGCAATGCTGGTTCTGAATAAGTGGCCTTCTCTATATTTTTTTTACCCTCCTTTTTTTTTTCTTCTATAGAATCGTGTAGAATAGTCCAGACACAGTATTATCTGGATCCATAATTTCCCAAACTCAATGTTCTGATTGGTCATCCTATTCTGAGTTGCATGGGGTCCTCAGAGGGCTGTTTCAGCCTGCTGAGTGTAGCAACTTAGTCCCACTTGGAAGCTTGAGTGCCAGTGGTTCCTGGGATTTGGCAACATCAGGCACTAGGATTTACAAATTGAGCGCCACTCGAGTATCCAGCTGCCCCCTCCCCTTGCAGTCATGTGACATGCTGCCGCTGACAGCATTTGTCTTCCAAGGCTCAGAGCGAGACCAGGGCTGGATTTTTAAAGGAAATGGGAGGTTGTCGAGATGGTAATTTTTTAACCCCTTCAGGCTCCTTCCCCTTTTAAACCTGTTGTACCTTTTAGAAGATCTGTTGTTTTTTTACTTTTTTTAATGATGCTTGGGTACTTTCCGGATGTTCTCCAGTTACCAAAAACACACTTCACCCCTTAATGACAGCAGTATGTTTTGTTTTTATGATGTGCCTTTTCATGCTCATTATGTATTGTCCTTTATGTTTATTTGCATTGCATTGTATACTTCTAATTTAATACAGTGAAATGTTTTTGTTTTTTATATATTGCACATGATTTAGGGTCAGACGAGCGTATTTGAAGAGCGGAAGGAACGTCTGTGAGAGTGGACTTTCCTTTCACTCGATGCCAGTCTGGCCACCTAATGGAGGATCGCGCTTTGCAACCCCCGTCGAACGCATGTCCTAGCAATTTGACAGGCGCCTGCTGCACGGACGCAGCACGGACGCTGTTGCGTGCGCAATTTGTGCGCTCACAACAGGGTGTGTCTGGTCCGTCACAGCGTCTCATTGCTGCGACGGATGCCAGAAGGCACTATGGTGCGCTCTTCTGACGCCAGCATTACAGGTTCCCTATCACAGGACTTATTTAAACTTTGAACTGCAGAGGGTCCCAAAAAGGATTTTGTTCAAAGTACGTGGCTTATCTTCGTTTTGCGCAGGCATCAGGTTGGCGTAGAGTAGGACTTGCTGTCAGTGAGGTACATTGATGTTGTAGCAGGCTTTTGCAATATATGAACAAAACAACCCCCCCCCCTCAAGTCAGTTGTCTTTAAAAATTTAGATGAAAATGTGTTTGTTGTGTTAAGTCTTGGTAGCACCACTGTGTTCTGCTTTAGTGGAGGTCTCCTGGTTGTTGTGTTTGTATGGAGGGTATATAGGTACCTAATGTATTCTTTTCCCTCTGCCTCCAGTATATTCGGAAATGGTGTCATGTCTTCTTGGAGATGCAGTGAATGAGTTTTTTGTTTAACCCCTTCGCTGCGGATGACGTGTGGGGAACGTCCTCATTGACTCCCGCTATATGCGGAGGACGTTCTCCACACGTCACCCGCAAGCGGAAGCCCCGGCGGAGATACTCACCTGAAGATAGGCCGGCCCCCAATGTAAATTACGTCATTTCCAGGTGACCCTCCCCCCTTGGCAATGCCGGCAGATCGCCTGAAAGGGAGGGGGGATCCCTCTCCCTCCCGATTGGGAGGGTTTACCGTAACAAAAAAAAGGCACCGCTTTGAAGGGCAGTGTCTGCCCTTTAAAGCAGTGCCGTTTTTTTTTTGTTTAACCCCTTACGTACCAGATCGCGATTCAGTGCCGTTCGGCGCCAGATCTAGTTCCATCTTGGAAGGGCGGCTCCACCTCCCGGGTTTCCCATCGCCTCCTGACGTATCGCGCATAGCGCAATGACGTCAGATAGCCGGGGAACCCCTAGCTGCCCGGGGATTTCCTTTGAACCCTGATTATCTCCAGAACTGTGGCAGCTACGGGGTCATGGAGGGTGTCATTCGAAAAGCCTGAGCATGACCTTTCGAATGATACCAAATATGACCAGGTTCAAACTAAAAATAAATAAATAAAAAATTTAAACAAGAAATAAAACCAAGTTTTTTTTGTTTTTTTTTGTGTGTTTTTACTAATGCAGCAATATTGTTCACATTTCAACTATAATGTGAACAGTGATGCTGCACTAATGATTTTTTTTTCTATGGGGTGCGTTTGCTAAAATTCACGTAATTCCCCCCCCAAAAAATGTAACGTCCCAATTTCTAATTTTTCTACAAGCGCACCCCATAGAAAATATAACCGCAAACGCTCATGTGATAAAATGTGAAAAAAACACTTTACATGCTGTAGATGATTAAAAATTCAAATTTTACTGCATTTTTTTGTTATATGTATACGTCATGTCCTGCCTGTATATTATGATAATGATATATTATGAATCTGCAGAGTCTGCTGGAAAGAACGATATATAATATGTCTGGGTCATATAATAAAAAAATGTGGCTTTTAAACCTTATGAAATGAGCTCAGCACACAGTGGTGACATGCCTCAGCAGTGAAGGGGTTAAACACTTTATATATCTCTGCGAGGCAAATTCAGTGGTTATTTTAAAAATCAACTCTGGCGATGGAGGTTTCCAGAGTCAACACACGCTAGATCTCACACACAAAAAGATGTTTTACAGGGTTATCCTGTCGCGAGAAACCTGCAGCATCGTTGTTTTTATAATGGGGTCTTGTTCGCGTTACGGAGCAGCAGGAGAGGGATTCAGCTGCTTTCTTCTATGCATTTTCATGGGAGCTGCTGGAATGTCAGACCCCGGCGAAGCCTCTCCGAAGAACCAACCTCTCAAATTTGCTCTTGTTTAAAAATAAGCCAGGAAACGCTGAGCCGTGTGTGTAGCCGTGTCATTGACGTCAGACTGTGGTAGAGGCCGTGTAAATGTTGACAGACGCTGTGTTTACACAACACGGCAAGATGTGTGTCCACAAAGCTGTATTCTCTGGCCCTCTCTGAAGCCGCCATGTTGCTTCCTGGGGCTCGAGCACGTTGCCCGGTAACCACCTTCTCGCGCTTTTCTTTTTTGGTTTTACCATTCAGCGGGTATAAGCCTGCTCTTTCACTCGCCGCTTGTATATGCATGGGTGTGAGTGTAAATATTATGTATGAATGGCACCCAGCAGGATAGAAGTAAACCTTAAGTTAATGTGGGCATTAAAAATATGCAAAAAATTACCAACCTGATAACCATCCTCCAGAGGTTCTGCGTTTTTTACAAATTGCAAAACATTACAGCTGGGACTCGGCTTTCCCCAATTGTTTCTAAACTTCAACTCCCATGGTTCTCTGGTCATCTACTGCATTCAAAGGATTCTGGGGATTGTAGTCAATCAACACCTGGGGGCCAGAGTTTGAGATTCCATCTGTACAGTAACTGCAGAAAGCCCAACTCTGGCCAGGAAGTGGCTCAGCCAGTCAGGAAGAGCAAGGAGTGCATCGAGCTGGGGCCCCAGCCGCATCTTCATGCATGGGGCCCGATCGTGTAAATCCAATGTCTGTGTAAGGCTGGGGTCAGACAGGTGCACTTTTCACGTCCGTCTGACAGCACTGTTTGCTGTCCGCTGTAGCTTGTCAAAGGAGTTGCTAGAGAACAACACATGAAGCGCGTGTGCACTTTTTCACGCGTGGGCAACGCATGTTGCAACGGATGCCAAAATGGCATCGACGTAAAAAAGCTACACGGACCTAGAGAAACCCCTGCATACAGCTTTTTTCTTTTTCTCAACATCAGTCAAAACTGATACAATGTAACCACAATCTCATCCGTTACTGTGCGCATTCAGTGTGCTCGTGGTACAGGCTGGGTGGAGTAGAGTTAACATCACTGCTCTGCATGGAGAGAGCCTGTGGAGACACGGGTTTGATCCCAGCAAGCACCTCTCCAGTAAGTGTCCTTGGGCAAGACACCTAACGGTACATACTCGCCACCCAGGACATACAGTGAGATTTCTCTCGTTTTCAAGTATCCTTCCTGGTAAAAATCCTTTCTCAAAAGATGAGCAGCAACGCATCTGGAGCCTTCAGTTGCCGATTGCACGCAGTTCTAAGGCCGGGTGCACACTAGCGTTTTCTTCTGCGCACTAATGTGCGTTAAAAAGGACGCACTTTATGACGGAAGAGATTGGTAGACGCCAGACATTGCCTTCATTTTGATGTTCGCATGCGGCCGTTCAAGTGCGCAGGCGTGTTCGACGTTCAGCACGCGGCCAACGTCGTGTCAAAAGACTTGGTGTTTCCTGACGGATGTCTTTAGCGTGCATTATGCATTGCGCGTGTACTACGTGTGTTCTTCTCTATCTGCGTAATTATATGCTACAATGCGCGTCATAACGCACACTAGTGCGCAGAAGAAAATGCTAGTGTGCACCCGGCCTAAGCCATTATGTGCAGGGAGACGGTGAAAGGGACCTCTTTTGACAATACTCGGTGCAGGAGGTATACACTGTGGTTGTTGCTCATGGACATTTCCTAGTAGTTTTACATTAAAATAACATTTTACTAAATAGGCCTTTCACATATAGCTTTGTGGCCCAGTAACGCGCAGGAAAAGCGATACGAGTCGACATTTACCTGTCTTTCATTCTTTTTCTCACCCTTTTTATTTCTAAGGCTGCTTTTTTTATGTTCCAAAATGACGTACATGTAGTTCGTGATACACAGGTGACGTGTCTGAAATTATGTACAGGCTGATGCTTTGGTGTCAAGAGACGCAGAGCAGCATTACCATCTTTTTTTAATTACTTTTAATCTTTGGAAATTAATCTGATTTTTATATTCGGATCAGTTTGGGGTATTTTATTCCGAGAGTGATTCAGTTCGGATATCGTTGATTTGGATCGATTCGAATTGGCCTTGTCTAACAATTTTATCCTGACCTTTTAAAGCCAGCTCTCGTCTACATCTACTCCCCACATTTGGTGCTGGAGCACTGTGCCGCGTGGTACCATTACCCACTCCTTCCTAATTCCTGCTCCCGCTACTCACAATCTGATCGTTGACTACTCCTCAATGACTGCAACTTCCACCCAAATTATTAAAAATGCCATAGGGTCAGCAATTATACGAAGAAGACATAAATGTGAAACAGTGCTCTTTTCTCATGGTGACCTCAATTGATGTGTGTTCCTGAATGGACACACTGCTTAATGCCTGGCATGATGCCATGCTGGAGCTCTTGAGCTCTGTATCAAAGCCTTCACCATTACGAGAGGACCCGTTGGGTCAAAATAGCATCCCTGGATAAGCGGAGTGAAATTTATGCTTTAGGTCAAAAGCTTTGCGTAAAATAAATAGGGTGTTCATAAAAATGTGGGTAGGGAACGTGGTTCTATAGTGTTTTTTTCTTTAAGGCTGGGTTCACACCTAAGCGTTTTACAGCGCGCTCCTGCGCACTGTAAAACGCTCAAACAGTGAAATCCCATGATTCCCTATGTGGGCATGTCACACCTGGCCGTTTCTCAGCGCGCATGAACGCGCTGATAAACGCCCTACGTCCAAAGAAGTGCGGGAGCTTCTTTGGGGCAGTTATCAGCGCGTTCGCGGCCATATCATAGCCGCGAACGCGCTGCAACGCACGTTCGCGCGTTTTTTGTATACGCGAACGCGCGTAAAAAAACGCGCGCATTGCGCGACGCTGCGCTACGCCATGGTGTGAACCCAGCCTCAATTTGGATTTCTATATATTCCTACATGAAGGTTTAATTTGAATGCAGCCAGCAAGATGTAAAATGTAATTTTCAGGGCGGTCGATACATGTAGTCATAAAGATTACTGGATTTACAGTTACCTTCCAGCAACCTTTGCATTGTGTGAGGTCCAAAAAAAAATAATAAGTACAGTAGTTCTCTGAATTTTGGAACTCTTCTGGCAATTTTCTATCATAGTTTTTTAGTTTTCGGTGCATCTCGAGGATTGCTCCTGCTTTAGGAACTCCCTTTATAAATGTCCTTATGGGTCAGAAGCTCTGCTGTCAATTAGCTCGACTTTTTTGAAGTGTTGAAGGCCTGAACCATGGAGAAAGTGGGTAAAATTCGTTACCGAGAGCCTTCCTGCTTTACCCTTATAAATGTCCTTTTAGGCTAGGGACAGATGAGCGCATTTTCTGCGGCCACCGTCAAAATGTACGTCGATGCGTGCGCACGCATTTTTTCACGGAATACGCTTAAGTGGTCAGACGATGCGCAATTCTGGACGTATTTCATGACGATGGGGTGAAAAGAAGTCTAGGGAAATCCGGCTGTTTGAACGTTATGTTGGCCGCACACTAGCAGCGTCTGACATCTCCTAATCACGCACACACGCTGCTATGCGGCCGCAGCGCACTCTGTACGTCAGTACCAGCGGTTTAACGTTCTCGAAAAAATGCGTTCATTTTCCACTTGCGTTGTGCAGCCGGACTTTTGTGCGACCGTACTTCGTATATTGGCTGTCATTGCCCGTCATCTGCTGCTAGTGCGGCCGTGATTATGTGCGCCAGAACGCGCGTTCGCACTGCCTCAGTCTGACCCTAGCCTTAGTCATAACAATCTTGTCAAAGATCCTTTATCAACATGTAACATCCAACTCGTTTTCGGCAGCACGGCAGGAAAATACGTGCAAAATTGGCAAGATGTGCTGGTTAACCCCTTGACTGCTGAGCCATTTCACCTGTGTGCTGAGCTAATTTTTACGTTTTTTGGTCACGTTTAACCTGCGATTTTGAAGTCCTGTTTTATTGTGCGACCCAGACAAATTCTATATCCTTTTCTTTTTACTTCAGACTCGGCAGATTCCTAATATATCATTGTTCTATGTATACGTCATGCCCTGCCAGAATGCTAGATTACAACAAAAAATTTAGGATTTCAATCCTCAACACTGTGTAAAAGTAATTTTTCCATATGTTCTATGGGGTGCACTTATTAAAAATATAGAAATGGGAGCTCGTTACTATATTCTGAGAAAATGTGATTTTTTTTTTTTTTTTTTTTTTTTTAGCTTAGTCCTTTTTCGTTCGTGCAGCACTATTCATATTACAACTGAAAAATTAACAATACTGCTGCATTAATACATTTTAAAAAAAAAATGTGTGTACATGTAATCTGGTCATGCTCTGGCCTTTTCAATGACTCCAAACTTGACCCTCTAGCTGCCACCGATCTGGAGATACGGGGGTCCAAATGACCCCTACTAGGGATTTCCATAGGAAATCCCTGGGCAGCTAGGGGTTAACATGCTAACAGACGCGATGACATCAGTGGGTGAGGGGAGACCCCGTGGGCGGGGCTGACATCTAAGATATGTGCCACTGATAGGTGCCAGGCCGCGATCTGGCACCAAAGGGGTTGAAGAGGGGCATCGCTGGGAAGGTCAGATTGTGACCTTTCCAGCAGTGGCTTTAACTTTTACCCCTCAGCGATTGAGAGACATTGGCTAGGAGCAAAGTCCCGAAAAGAGCACTGCTTTTATTGAACTCCTAGAGCTCAGTTTGCTGATCAGAGCTAAACTCAATAATCGGAGGGGTGAATTGGCCTTCAGAGACCCCCCTTTTCTCACTGATGGAAGGTGAGGGCGCTACAATCACTGACCACTCAAACTACATTGAGTGGTCACAGTGCCTAGAGTGTCCCTTTTAACTCTGATTTTATTTTAATTTTTTGTCTTCAAAGCTGTGGATCACCAGAGATTTTCCCTCTGCAATGCTGCAAAGCATGGCTTACCTGGTCCCTAGGTGCATTGTCTGACTAAGCATTTTTCGCCCCCTCTTATTTCACCATTGGCTGTCAGTGTACCCTGACGCGCCGGCTTAGAGAGCAGCTTGATAAACTATGACTAACATAATAAATTATAGGTCAAATTTTAAAAGCTCGCTCGCTCGCTCGCTCTCTCTCGCTCTCTTCCAAATGGCCTATAAATGGGGTAACTGTTGACTGTTAGTGTTTTTTTTTATTTTATTTTTTTACCTGCATAATTTTGTCCAGAATCTTTCTATTGACGAGCGGGTCACTGATAAGTTACTTCTTCCTAGTCCCTACATGCCCTTAAGCATTCCAAATAAATGTGTTTTTGGCTGCTCTCCTTCATTGCAGCTGCCCTATTGGAAGCCTGACCACATTTCTGGAGATTATCTAGTGTCCCCTGGCAGCTCATTGAGATGTAGTTTCAATGATGTGTTTTTGACAGGTGTGTCGATGTCACACATTCAGATTCTTCAGGTCAAGTCACTCCAACCCCATTTCCAAGCTGCAGACTTCACTTGCTGGATGCAGCTTTGGACAGATTGTACAAGTGGATCATGATGGGTACAATCGTCCAGTCAACTACTCGATCACGATATTTTTGACATGGCATCACAGTTGAGACCGAACAATATAGCTCTTTTCTTTCTTTTTTTTTTTTTCCCCACAACCTGTAAATTTAAGATTGATTGGACGTAGACGAGGTGGTTCATATTCTTTCCTCTTCTCTTTGAAGTGGGCTTGTCTAGTTGCGTGCACTTTTGTTTTCTTTTGCGCTGTGAATTACACTTTCAGTTGACACTCAATTAGCTGGCTTGTTTAAGAGTCAAGCAAAAGTCCCTGTGCCGATTCCAGCCTACAATAGGCTTAGTAGTGCACGCTAGTTTTGGAATCGATGCAGGGGACTTGGCTGGTAAATGTAGCGAATGCTTTTAGGTCATTGGGGGAAGTCTGTGGGACTGTTCTTTTAAGGCTCGTGTCAGATGAGCGCACTGATCACGTCTCTGTTGCCGCAGATTTGTACGTCCGTTATAGCATATAATTGTGACCAGCATTGGTGCCCCACACACACAAAGTACGTCTGCACCGAACTGTGGACACTGCAAACGGACACAAGTTAGGCAAGAACGTAAATCCGCAAGAACGGACGCACAGAGTGTGCTGCGTCTGCAACGTCCGCATAGCTTTGTGTGCGAGTGATGGAACGTAGTCAGACGGACTGCATTTATACGTCCAGCATTTTTGACAATCTTTTTCATATTAATTTCTTTTCCCTTCTAAATCAGTCAAAAAAAAAAAGTCAGTCACGAAAACTGACTGTGTGGCCACTACCTTGCCGTCAGTCAGAAAGTACGTCCATTGTGCACGGACGCACAGTCCGCACAGAATGCGCTCGTCTGACCCTAACCTAAATGGAAATAATTATCTGAAGGTAGGAAATAATAAAGTGCTTTCCCCAATTTACTTTAAATTCGATTAAGTCAAGTGATGTTAGAATGTCCCTTTTAAGGACCTTAACCCCTTCACTACCAAGTGACTTTCCAAAAAACCATGGTCAGAATCCAGTGTGTTTTTGTAAAATCATTTTTAATTATAAAGTATTTCTTACTGTAAACAACCGTTTTTTTTTGGCCAGTAGATGGCGCCATCTACTGCCAAATTGACTTTGAGGTTTGAGCGGTTGGTCTATTTATTTATTTATTTATTTTTTTTTCCTGCATCAGCTTCTGAAAGCCCAATATTTCAGAGCTTTGAGCAACTGATTTTACAGTTTTTTGGCTCTTTTGGCATTATGCCCACAGGGCTAAAACGTTGAAGGCCCCTTCTGCAGCCTAAACACAATTTGTTTGCAGCAAACGTATTTTGCTTTTGGGCTGCAGATCAGCATGCTGAGATATCTCGAATAACCGGGCAGCGGATGGTGCCTTTTTGAAGCCATAGATAACCCCTTCACTACCGATGGAGATAAGTAACTTTTTACAGTGAACTACTGTTATGTTCTCAAACTTACATGGTCTTCAAGGAACATTCATGATGTCAGAAGATGAAATGTTTGCATGCGGTGTATGTTTACATAAAAGGTTGAAATCTAGTCGATTTGGAGGTCATTACTACAGCACTTGACGAATATATAATTTGGAAATCTAAGAAAGTCTTGTATCGTCTGTATACAGTATTATGTTAAAACAAAGAATGCTTGACACTGCAATCAGCATTTTTATTTGTATAATAAACCAGGGTTGTCAGAGGTGATATTCAAAGATCCAGTGGCTACCTGCTGCCAGGACACTGTGTCCCCCACATTAGATTTGTTACAGTGTAATCTAAAGAGGAATGGGAGAATAATCCCGGTGTTAACATTGTTTCTATATCTTAGAACTCTGCAAATAAATGATGTTGCTCTGTATAAATATGGATTATGAAGGGTCATAAAAACGATATAATTTGCATTTAACTGGAACGCCACGGGTGAATAAAGTCTAATGCTAGACGTTAAATCATTTAAATGGTGTCAAAATGGGGGGGGGGGGGCATATGCTGGCTGCTGACCTGTTGTCAATGACACCCACTCGATTTAAATCACCTGCCTTAAAGTGTTTAAGGAGCAATAGAGATTATAAATAAATGAAAAGGCAAAACTGGAGTCTGTAATGTGTATGCGTTAATAGCCATTCATATACATATACACATATTGTGAAAGCCTCAGGTGTCTGAAACCCTGGCTGCCGTGTCACCAGATCGGTCAATGATGTCATCACTCTCTGCATGCTGACGTCACTCTTTCGCAGACTGCCCGTGATGGCGTACTGAGAGGCGGTCGATGGATGGGTTCTGTGCAGCTGATACGGTACTTGTGTATAGTTGGCTGATTATGAAAATAATCGTTAGTTGCATTCATAATCGATTCATTGGATAAAAAGTACAATTTTTTTTTTTTTTTTACTTGAACAATAATGAAAAAAAATAAACCCCTCCCTCCTTTTCCCCCTTTCATCTCTCGGTACTTGTGTACTTTCCACACACAAAGTGCGTGAGCCCCTGGTCAGTGATGGATTGATGCTGCATGTGGAGCTCAAGCCAAGTCTGCTTTCTCCCCAAACGAACGTTGTTACGAGCAAACTGACACAATGCTGTTGGCATGAAGGTGTGGAGATAAGGGGGGACACTACTCAGCCTGACCAAAGTGGTCAGGGTGCATAGTGTCCCTTTTAATTTCATGTACATACTGAGTGCGGGAAGGGACCAGAAGGTGAGTGATTTTTGTGCAAGGGACCAGACCCGGGGTGATGGGGAGTGGACTTAAAGGAAGCCAGACCACCGTAGGACTCAGATCTGAGCGGTCGCAGTCCCGCCTGGGTTTCGGAAACCCCGTGACGTGTGGGACGTTCTCCACATGTGGTGGGGAAACCCCCTGACGTCCCCCACACATCTTTCGTGGCCAAGAGGTTAATGGTATTTAAAAAAATTACTTTTTTACATTGAATCAGATTGGGCCTTTTTAACCCCTTCACTGCGGAAGACGTGTGGGGAACATCATGGGAGTCTCTGACTATATGCGGAGGATGTTTCCTACACGTCTTCTGCTAAACGGGCTCTCCTCTCCACACTCAACTCTCTCCTCCGGGGTCCCTTGGCGATCTGACTTCATGGAAGTCAGATGCTGCTTTTAAAACCCCTCCTGGTGCGATGATGTCATTGCGTTGGACGCAGTGATGTCATTTTCAGGCAGCCTCCTGGCAAAGCCGGAGGAGCGCCTGAAAGGAGAGGGGGGGTCCTTTGGATCCCTCTGCCTTCTGATGGATGTCAGCCAAGACTCTGGGGCCTCTCTCCGCCCTCTGGACATCATGGTGCAATGAATTCAGTGTTAGAATTAACCCCTAGCTGCCCAGGGTTTCTCTATGGAAACCCTACGGTGGAGATAGGGCAGTCCAAAGAATCCCCCTATCTCCCGATCCGTGGCAGCTAGAGGTTAATGTGTGGTATCATGGTGCCAAACATAACCATGTTAAAAGTAAAGAAAAAATATTTTAATTTATTAGTAACCCTTTCGCTGCTGAGGCGTTTCACGCCTCTGTGCTGAGGTCATATTTACCGGTTTTGCTCATCATGTTTAAATGCGTTTTGAAGGCTTATTTTAGTATATGACCCAGACATATTATATATCGTTCTTTCCGTCAGACTCGGCAGATTAATAATATGTCATTATTATATGTATACGTCATGACCTGTCTGTATATTATAACAAAAAATGCAATAAAATATGAATTTTCAATAATTTACAACGTGTAAAGTGTATTTTTTTCACATTTTAACATGCGAGCAATTGCGGTTATATTTTGTATGGGGTGCGCTTGTTAAAAAAATGAGATGGTCTCGGTACATTATTTTTTGGGGGAAATTACGCGATTTTTAACAAACGCACCGCATACAAAAATCGTTAGTGCAGCATCATTGTTCACATTATAACTGAAATGGGAACAATATTGCTGCATTAACAAACCAAAAAAAAAAAAAAAAATTTTTTTTTTTTAATAATTTTTTTTTAAAACTTTGTTCACAGTGGTGTTTGGTATCGTTGGAACGGCCATGCTCTGGCCGATCCAACAATACCAAACTTTAACCCCTAGCTGCCACGGATCGGGAGATAGGGGATTCCAATCTCCACCGTTGGTGGCAGCTAGGGGTTAACTCCAGGACTGGCGTCATCGTGCATAGCACGATGACGCCAGTCCTCAGGGGGAGTTCCCGGAGGCTTGGCCGACATCCAAGATGTCGGCCAGCTCTGGGAAAGGATCACGAACCGGCGCTTTTCAGCGCCGATTCGTGATCCGGCTCCCCAGGGGTTAATGAGAGCCACCGTTTGGAAGGGCAGGCTGTGCCCTTCCAAGCGGTGCCTGTCTTAACCCCCTGCTCCCCGGCGATCGGGAGGGAGAGAGGTCCGAAGGACCTCCCCCCCCCCTCCCTTTCAGGCGCCTCCTCCGCACATGCGCGGGGGGGGGGGCCTGAATTAGATGTCATCGCGTAGCCGCGATGACATCTAATGTCCCCGCCGGGTTCCCGAGTGCTGGGCTGACATCCAAGATGTCAGCCCGCACCGGGGGGGGGGGGGGGCGCAGCAAGCCGCTGGAATCCGGCGGATTGCTGCCTCCTGTGCTCGGACGCGCTGAGCGCGTCCGTAGCACAGGAGAACCACTTGGCTGGACGCGCTGAGCGCGTCCATAGCAGACAAGTGGTTAATGCAGCAATATTGTTCCCATTTCAATTATGTGAACAATGATGCTGCACTAACTATATTTTTTGGGGGTTTTAGCGAAAAATCATGCAATTTCTCAAAAAAAAGTAACAGGTTTCCATTTCTCACTTTTTTTTCTTCTTCTAACAAACCCCATAGAATATTTAAACGCAAAGGCTCAGATGATAAAATATGATTAAAAATAATTTTACACACTGTAGATGATTCGAAATGCAATTTTATTGCATTTTTTGTTATATGTATACATCATGCTCGGTCTGAATGTTCTAATAATGAGCTATTATGACTCTACCAACAAAAAGGATATATAATTTGTCTGGGTCGTATAATAAAATGTGACTTCAAATCGCGTTTAAACATGCACAAAAACTGTAAAAAAAAAAATAAGACTCCGCACAGAGGTGAAATGGCTCAGCAGCGAAGGGGTTAAACATGTCAAACAAACACCGAAAATCAGACCATTTTGCTGGAATTCCGATGCAGTTCAGTGTTCTGTGACTAGAAGACACCATAGTCTTCTATGGGGACAATTTCGGTTCTGGCAAAGCGCATCGTAGTTTGCTGTCAGTTCGCCTGTATTTGGCAAATTCACAGCTTGGCGAATAGACAAATTGGCCCAAAATACCTCCGAACTGTGAAATTCAGCTTCCAGTGCAATTCAGGTCCATTTCGGGGTTTAGTGTATAACCTTAAATCTAATCTTGTATGGCACATTTTCAGCAGTTGCGCTTCCCGGGCTGCGGCGCAGATTGCTCTTTCAGGCGGTGAATGGTTAAAATGTGAGTCTTGCTAGAGCAACTCTCTGGGACCTTTTTTTACTGAGAAACAGATCGACCTCCTGCTGCTCTCCAGTTTCTTCTTCTGTGTAACAGCTGGCAAACAGCTGCATTACACATCCAGCGAGCGAGCGGGTGGGGAGGTACCAGATTGCTGCACGCTGTGCTCTTTCCATCGTTTGTTTACATATTGTTGCTGTAAAGATTGCTGGCGTGTTTCTTGTGCGTTAAAATACGGGGTAACAGTCATTTTTGTAAAATAAAGCACTTCATTGTGTGTGTGTGTGTGTGTACTATACTGTATATGATCATCAGCTGGTTTTTCTGTCTTTAATTGAATAGCGCTTATTTTTTTATGCAAGATATTGCTTTTCTGGTGTCTAGCAATGTGTCCGTGAACTTGCTCTATTAGGAGTGTTTGTTTCCAAAATATTAATAATTGGTTTTGTGCATATGTGTTCATAATCCTGAAAACAAATGTTGTCAATCTGTTGCTGACGGCTCCCCCAGCATATTATATAGGCGATGTGGTCCTTCTACGTTTTGGATAGGTACATATCTCACACTTCAAGTGGATGCACTTGATTTTTAAATTTTGTCTGCATTTATTAAATTAGATGCACCATATAACATTTTGGCTGTTTAAGGCTAGATGGGTACTTACAAGGGTTGTGATGGTGGATAAAAAGCCTCCACGCAATAATTACGTTTATTATTGCAGAAGACATTTGCACATCACAGCAATTCAAAGAACTGCATCCCAGTGCTACATTCCCCATATGCAGCAAGGAATTCTGGGTAGGATATGCAAATGACATCTGTCTCACTTTTTTGCATCCTGGGTCTGTTATTACACAGAACTTTTAAATCCATGGCATGCCATAGTAGATTTTTTTTTTTTTTTTTTTGTAGCAGAGATAAGGTTTATTTATTTATTTATTTATAAAGGATTTTACCAGGAAGGATACATTGAGATTTCTCTCGTTTTCAAGCATGTCCTGGGTTTATGCAATAGATGGGTAAATATCCTTCCTGGTAAAATCCTTTAAAAAGGGAATTGTTACCTAAACGATGTCCTCTGGGATTCCTTTTTGTTTTAGGCTTTATTTGAAACACATGAATTCTACACACTTGCATATTTTTTACACACAACCTTTTAACGGTAATAAAGTGTCCTTTAAAACCTAGTAGGTTTGAGTGTATTACATTTGTCACGCCCTAGAATATACAGTATGTTAAATGTTATTTATACAGTATTTTACCCAGAAGGATACATTGAGATTTCTCTCGTTTTCAACTATACTGGGTTCAAGAACTACTGGGTTCAAGAACATTGAATTTTTACAGTAGGTACAGAAATGCAAAGTAATGCAAGATATTAAAAAACAAAACACATAGGCAGATTAACACAGAAAATAAATATGTTAAAAAATATACTCGCTATGTTACTTTTTACTGGTGCATTCTGTATTGAGTTCTATTAATAGAGATCTCTTAAGGGACATTGAGCTGGCCATCCACTGGCACCGTAGTCGGGCTACTGACTTGGTCACCTGACTACAGACAACGCCATCAGCTGATCAGGGTCGTCCACCACTGCAAGAATCTATGGACGACCCAGATTGGCCGATTGACAGGCCGCCATGTAAAATAAGAAAAACTCCGCTGCCGTGCCGCCGCAAGGTAAAAAAACCCTCTTTGCTGAAATGGAGTTTCAGCATCAAGGAGTGCGGCTGGCTCAGTGAAGTAGAAGAAAAAAAAAACACTTGTCAGGCTGCAGGGGGGGTTTAACCCCCCTCTCCCTGGTGCTGAAAATGTTTCAGCACCAGGGAAAGCAACACTGAAGCTGGCTCGCACAGAAAAAGAAACCTAGTCTAAAAAAAAACAAAAAAAAAAAACCTGAAACAAAATGTTTGCCCAACCTAAAAATCAATCAATAAAAAGCCTTTTTGCTGCGGTTTAAAAAAAAAAAAAAAAATTTGAATAAAAACGACTTTTTTTCTTTTGAATCCTATGGGCTTCGCGAACGGCTATTTTCCTAAACAATCATTTTTTCATGTTTCTCCTGCACACGCCGGTCATACTAATACAATGTATCTTTTACGTGTTTCCCCAAAGCACGGAAGTTTAACCATACAATTCATCTTGTTCATATAAACTTGTACCAGATCGTCTGATTTCATCTGACCAAATCCCATGAAAATTGTAGGGATCGCTAATCTGTTGTAAATCGTCTGAAATCATCCATTGGTGGTTTGATGCAGTAGAAGAGCGCTGATTCGCCTGCATGTTGTGGGATCAGTCTGACGACTTCAGACAATATCTGATGATCACACCATCGCACAACATACGGTGCCAGTGGACGGCCAGGCTTAGACTGGAGGAAGATTTGACGTCTGGGAGGTTAGGAGACAACCACATGGTTTAGGAGCCAGTTACTACCTGTCCCACTATATGTTCTGCTCTGGTATAATCACTTTTAGGCTAGGGTCAGACTAACGCATTTTCGCGTTGTCTGTGAAAAAGTGCGTTCGAACGAATGGACGCATTTTTTCACGGAGTACGCGATAGCGGTCATACGATGCGCATTTGCATCCGTGATTTTGTACGGATCATCAATAAAACACTTTGTGCATCTGGACGTTATGTTGGCCGGACATTAGCAGTGTCTGACATCTCCAATTCACGCACACACACCTCTAGCGGACGCAGCGCACTCTGTACAACCGTACTAGAGGTTTTACGTTCTCGACAAAATGCGTTCGTTTTCCACTTGCGTTGCGCAGCCGGACTTTTGTGCGACCGTACTTCGTATATTGGCCGTCATTGCCTGGCACTTGCTGCTACTACGGCCGTGATTAAGTGCGCCTGCACGCGCGTTCGCACTGCGCTCGTCTGACCCTAGCCTTAGTAGGAGGAAAATAGCCTTGACTCTCCATTATTCTGGGCCTGCGTGTCTCTTGATGCTGATCTCGTTTTTTAGCTGGGTGTGGAGGGACATGTAGATCCAAAACATTGGAATGCTATAGCCATTGCTGCTCTACTACCTGGAGTAAAAGGGCTGCTCTATGCACTGTGACCACTCAGTGTTATCGGAATAATCGCTGTGCTGTCTCGCCTTGGTTTTCGGGAGGCTGATCATCCAAATGTAGTGGCTTAGGCTAGGGTCAGACTGAGGCAGTGCGAACGCGCGTGCAGCCGCACATAATCACGGCCGTGCTAGCAGCAGATGCCGGGCAATGACGGCCAATATACGAAGTACGGTCGCACAAAAGTGCGGCCGCGCAACGCAAGCGGCAAACAAACGCATTTTTTCGAGAACGTGAAACCACTAGTACTGACGTACAGAGTGCGCTGCGTCCGCTAGCGGCGTGTGTGCGTGATTAGGAGACGTCAGACGCTGCTAATGTCCGGCCAACATAACGTCCAGACCCAAAAAGTGTTTTATTGATGATCCGTACAAAATCACGGATGAAACTGCGCATCGTATGACCGCTATTGCGTATTCTGTGAAAAAATACGTCCATTCGTTCGAACGCACTTTTTCACAGACAACGTGAAAAATGCGTTAGTCTGACCCTAGCCTTAGTCCCACCCCAGGTTCTGACCGGAATGCTGGAAGGAGACTGAGGATCTTTTATGGGATTCCATCAGTATAAACACCCAAAAGCCAGCGTCCACACTTGATTTGGAATACCATGCAGTGCGGTACTGATTGCGTGAGGCTCCACAACAATTACAAGCCTCACACACTCCCTGCCGAACCTAATGGTATGGAGCCCACAGTCTTTATAGTTAGAGATTATTTATCTTGAGGAAAATTGCAGCTGGCAGCGAGAGGGAGTGAACACAAAATCTAAAATCATTTGATACAAAATACTTGGGCCAAAAATCTCTGAAACATTTAGTGAATAAAGAAGCCATTTAATGGAAATTCAATTTCCCTAAACCTCTCATTACGTTGTACCCCCGCCATCAGAACCTTTTCCGTCCATGCTCTCTGACATTCTTGAACTTCAGATGGATCAAATGTGTGAATACAATGCAGTTATGCACAGAAACATCCGCCGTCGAAGCCCAAACAAAAATGGAATTGTTGTTGGTCATGATACAGTGCTATTCATTGCTCCAATTAGCTCAATCCTGGCACAGGTCCTTCTTAATACTGGTATTTTTTTTTCCTTAATTTTTATTTTAATAGAATCTCTTGTATTCTGCAATACTTGTCCTTTTTCTACCCCTTCTAGGTCTCTGCAACGTTGTAGTTTCAGAATTAATCTCCATGTTGGTAGTACAGCTAGGTCTTGGTGCTAATAACCAATCCGTGAAGTGGTCACACGATTCAAAGTTATCGCTCGCTATAAAATGTGATAATTGGTACTAGCACAATCAAATAATTGTTTTTCAACCACAATGTATTTCATTTTCTCAAAGGGTAAAAAAAAAAAAAAAAAAAAAAAACCCTAAAAGGATCAGTTCGTTTTGTGATTTCAGTTATTTTTTTTATTTTTTTTTTATTATAAAATTAATAGAAAAATTACAGGAAGTAATATCATTTATTAATATCTAAAATTAAGCTTAAACTGACAATCTGATTAAAAAAAAACTATTCCATTTACAGAAAGATTCTATGCTGTTAGTAATAAACAGGATTAATGCTTTGTATATGTTGGTGTCTGTCATACTATGGATTTATATTATAGCCCATCTAACCATCACTGGTACATGAGTGCGTTCTTCAAGATTTCTCTATTTTTAGTGATCGACTGATATCGTTTTTTCCAGCGCAGATACCGACTTTCTGCCAATATTCTGTACTTTTTAAAGTTGTGAAAAAACACAGATCTGCCATAATGCCATTAACTATATGGTTTGAAAAACAAATTGCACCAGGTCTGTTTCATTTGTTAAATTTCTAAAAAAAAAAAAATTAAATAAAATTAAATTAAAAGTATTATTTTTTTTTTATTGCGAGAATATGTCCGCAGATACACTGACAATAAAATACAATGACCACGCAGGGCCAATTCACAATGTCAGAACATCGGTCACCAACAACAAAGTGGCCGCAAAAAGAATCTCAAAATCGCAATGGGTACAAAACAGAAGGGAGTGGGGGAGGTGAGGACATGCTAGATTAGCCGGAGGGGTCTGGCCAACTCGGCAAAATACATCAATGAGCAACAGGAAATCCACTCAAGGGCTAGGGGACTGCCCTAAAAATACATGGTGTTCCCAGCTCACCCCAGTAGCCAAAACGGAACTTGGGGCCGTGGAAGAAGCCACGAGATCTTTCAATTTTATTTGTCAAACATCATGGCCATGTCTAGACTCTGCCTGTGCAATGACCTCTCATATGACCTTGTAGGTAAGGGGATCAGCAATCTTGGCCCTGCATATGTTTTGTAACCTCTCGCATGATGCTCAGCTACTCATTTGGTTGGTACAGCCTCAAGGAAAATGCAGTTCCAAAACCGCTTGTGGGCAAAGGTGGCTGACCCTTGATCTAGTACATGCTGTACCAGAGATACAGGAGTCCATAAGACCCCTGCATCTCTGTATAGGGAAATTCTCTGCCAGTTGGGAAACCCCATTTCCATTGTATCCCCTCATATTCAATACTGTAGGTGGAAAAGGCTGACATCCAAGATCTCATACTATGATGGGAAAAGCGCCAGAGCTGTGGTACTTCATGTGCCGTGACTGCAGCGAGCCGACTTGGCCAAATATCGGCAAATACAAGGCCAATACTGAATATTGGCTCTGGATAATTGGTTTATCTGTAATACCTTTCCATCGACTTCAGAACTAGCATTGCTTTTAACCAGGGATCGGCAGCTTGGCCCTTCAGATGAACTACACCTCCCATGATCGGTTGCAGGGTTTCCTTAGTGGGGAGATGCACAGTGTAAAAGTCGCCCATTAAATAGCAAGGGGAGAATAAGCGTCATTTTGTTTTTGTGAACCGGTCAGGGCCATTTAAAGTCCTTTTTCGTGGTTATCAGCGCTTCATTTCATCCTGGTGTGGGTTCAGCTGCATCACTGACTCTGCAGACTTTGCGCTCTGTGCACCTGCCTTCTTTCTTTCTCTGCAGAGAGCAGAGTTTGCAGAAAGGGGCAGAGAGTGGAAGGTAAGACAATAAGAAACTGAAATCTGGGACAGCCAAAAGGTGAGAAAAAACGTAAAATCCAAGAGGGTCAGAAGATGAAAGTACTAGTGGTGCACCGAAATGGATATTTCCGGCCGATACCAAAACTGAAAATTTGGGATCGGTTCGGCCCGAAAATCAGATATGAGAACCTGGGCCTGGAGGCCGGGCCGAGCCGGAGACTTTCCTGATCCCGAAGGCCGGTCGAGCAGCTTGCTCGACCGGGCCTCCAGGCCCAGGTACGCATGGCTGATTGGTTGCACCTACATACTTGCCTACATCCTCCTACTTTGGTCCTGAGCTCCAGCGGTGACCGTCCTCTGGCTGTCGCAGGCTGCTCAGCCATCCTCCAGGCTCAGGCGAGCCCCCGGGGGCTTGCCTGAGCCTGGAGGTCGGCCGAGCAGCCTGCGACAGCCGGAGGACTGTCACCGCTGGAGCTCAGGGCCGAAGTAGGAGGATGTAGTTGAGTATGTTGCCTACACATAGGACGACGTAGGTGAGTAGGTTGCCTACACATACTCTCCTACGTTGGCCCCGAGTCCTCCACTGGTGGCAGTCCTCCTGCATCCAGTGCCCGCTCTCTGTGTCGGTCGCCGGGATGATGTCACGAAAGCCTTTGACCCAGGGTCAAAGACTTCCGTGACGTCATACCGGCGACCAACGGAGAGAGGACACTGGATGGAGGAGGACTGCCACCGCTGGAGGACTCGCTCGGGGCACATTGTAGGCGAGTATGTGCAACGCTCCCCCCCCCCCCCCAAAACAAAATCCGTCACCTGGGCCTGGAGGCCCACCCGAGCCCCCTGCTCTCCCCCCTGCCGGGTGCTCGCCTGAGCCTGGAAGCCAGCCAAGCAGGCAGCTCGACCGGCCTCCAGGCCCTATTTTGAAAGGGAAATTTTCGGCCAATATTTTTTTTGTTTGGTTTTTTTTGTCCGACTGAATTTTCCATTTCAGCCGAAAACACCATTTTCGGTGGCTGAATTTTCGGTGCATCCCTAGAAAATACACACAGTCCAGGCAGTCGAATGCTGAGGAAGGGAGGGGGGTTGTGAAATCTGGACTCCGTCAAAAACTGAGCAAAAAAAATCTGTATATTGTAGGCTTTAAATACACCATATCAGGGGGTGTCAAACTGATGGGCCACAGGTATTTTGGTAATGCCGCTTATCTCTTGCTGCTGTGGCTCCCAATGAAAATATAGTGAGGATCACTACTGTAATAGATAACAACCAAGTGACCGTGCAAGGCATTGAGCCACGAGGCACCAGGAATCGGAGACCGTGTATCCACTGAAGAAGGTAAACCACACAAGGCGTCCCCAGATCCCACCTGATGCCAGTGAACGCTCTACAGACACAGTGAGTAACTAAACCGAAAACCTTTATCATTATTTTATAGGGCTGGGGAAATAAAGATTGATCGATTTAATCATTAACATTTTTGATTGCTTAAATTTATTTTGATTAGGGGGCCCATCAGCTCCGATATCGGGCTTTAGGAGTCCGAATCCGGAGCTGTACTGGCTTCCTGGGGCCCTGGGCGGCCCTACAGCTGTGTGCAAAGCACGCTGCTTTGATGCCGCCCTCCAGTCACGTGTACGACGCGTGTGACGCACGCGTCACACACAGCGAGTGGTGCAGGAAGAAGACGGCAGATGAGAAGGCACGGAGGAGCTGTGAGTATGGTGCTGCCTGTCTCAGTCCAGCCAAACCTGCCCAGGGCCCAGACACAAGCAGATCAGCTAAAAGTAGTTGGATCTGTATGTGCATTTATAATCGAGATTAATCAATTTCTTCTTTTTTAAAATCGATTAATCGAACACGAAAATTTTAATCCATACCAGCCCTATTATTTTCACATTTAATGTTTTATCTAAACTGTCCCAGTGAATATCTAGATGTATATATTTCAGTGCTGTAGCGGACAGGTATTGGGGCACGGAATGTGTCAACTCAATGCTTCTAAAGGGACATAATTACCAATAAAATCTATTCTGTTATGTATTGACTGAACATTTTAGTTCACTAGCGATAGTTCTTTCTTTTTTTGGGGGGGGGGATGTTATCATTGTCGGTACACAGTGCTTGCATGTTATATCCTCCTGGCTCTTTCACGGACGTTTCCTTCTTCCACAGGCCGGCTCAGCACTTCACCCTCTTGGTCGGGTTTGAATTTGCCGTGATACAATCATACAAACTGGAGAAAGAGGTTAGTTGGATGTCTTTTTTTTTTTTTTTTTTCTTGGGGCTTTATCCTTTGTATCTATATGGTGGAGTGAATACGGGGACTTTGTCGTCCAGAAGAACCATATAGAAGCTGCATAATGGGATGTCAGGGGGCGGCTAACTCTTGAGTTTGAGTCGCTGCTGCCACCTGAGCAATACACAGCGGACATACCTGAAGCGGGCGTCACTGGATGCTGAAATCCCAGTTAATTTGATCATTTGCAGCCCCCCCCTCCAAATTCCATCCATCCCTCTGCATTAACCCATTCAGATTTTGGCCCAGGTTGCTGATCCATACCCTACACTGTGATAACGAATTTTTTTTTCATTTTATTTCCAGATCTCAAAGCTGTCGTTGACACAAATGTAAAATGAATTAGACGCCAAAACGTTGACTGCTGAAGCAAAGCTCAAGACCTGACGCGATGAAGGGGTCTTCATAATAATCCCTCATACATAGATTTCTGTTGGTCTTTTCCAATGAATAAATAATGCATTCGTAACATCAGTCTGTGTGTGCACCTTGTATCATTTGGCAAATGCTTTATCATGAGGGTCTAACGTATGAAGGGGGATAAAGAGCCATTGTCACCCACACTGATGGGCCAGAAACCAATGTAAAGGTCTGCAGCTCCAATTGGATGTCAGATTGCTGTGCCAATGCCGGCACCAAAACGTTTCTCCCGGTTAATGTTTTCTTAGCTCGATTTAAGTCTGAGTGTGTAGACGGGCAAGAAGTAAATGTTCTTGATTGCTAAAATACTACTTTTACCAGACTGGATTTAAAGTAAAAAAATTAAATATAAACTAGCATAACATTGTCTTTTGTTTTGGCATAACTTTTTTTTTTCTAAATATGTATAGATCATGGTCTCAGATGTAACCATGTGAAAGAATGTCACTGTGTCGTTCCATCTCTGGTACCCTGATTTTTGAACCCTTAGTGAAGAATCCCAATTTATAATATCAGGGGATGCTGTGCTGGCACACTTCCTTGCGGAGCATTGTTGATGCTGCAGGGGATGTGGATGTACCTCCATCGTAACACTGATGTGCATGGAGTGGCCAGCCACTAATACAAGGCCGTGCTTCGTTCTGTCACGGATTACAATGTTGCAACTGGTTGATGTAAATTCCAATTATTCTGCATCTGAATGTGCCCTGTCTGGCATTCTGGACTCAAGGTGACCAGCATGTATGAAGGGTGGGTCTTGGTAGAACTGTAGAAATGATGATCCAGAAATGTTTCTATCACCACAACTGCCCCAAATGATTTACCAAACATGTGGAATTTGCCGAGTCAGCATAGGTATTGCTGATTGATATTGTAGTCAAGTGGCACCTCCTCAATTATTGTCCGGCAATCTGAAAGCCTTAAAGGGATCATGCATGTTTAAAGCAAGGCAGTGGTTAATCCTTCTTGACCCTCCATGAGCCTGTCTTCCTATTTTAACACTACAGTGAGCATAAAACTCACCTTGAATCAAACCCGGAGTTCCCTTCGGCACTTCTCCGGATGTGACAAGCTATGGTTTCCAGTAAGGCTGGCGTCAGACGAGCACGCTATGTGCGCCTGTACTGACGTGCTTACTGGCGTCTGTTGCAGCGTTGTGATACTGCACCGGGGCCGGTCACACATGAAATGTGCGCACAACAAGCGTCCGTTAGCCAAGCCTCTCCGGCAAAGAGTTAGGACGTTAACGGAGCCTGCAAAGCGCGATTCTCCATAGGAGGATCGAGCCTTGCAGCGCTGAGTGCGCTCCGTGAGGTGGCCAGACGGGCGTCGAGTGGGAGGAACGTCCACTCTCACGGACGTTCTTTCCACTCTCCAATGACGCTCCTCTGACCCTGGCCTAAAGGAGCAGCGCTCAGGTGACAGAGAGGCTGGCAGCTAGAGTGAGCACCCAGCCAATCTAATGGTTCTCCATATGAATGCACTGTTAGACCTTGACTGCTGTTCTTTCCTGGCCTTTTGCCCAGAAACCAGACCAGCGAGAGCCATGGAAGGTGGGGGGGAGCTTTAGATCCCCCATAGTAAGAGGACTGAATCAGACTCTTGGGACACGTAGCGAAAGAGGGGGGAAGACCCTTGGGTTGCTTTGTCCTTTCAATACCAATTGCATGGTCAACATGCCTAGAGTGTTCATGTAATGCCGCTAATTCTAAAACGTAACTATAACCATGCAAGTGCAACTCTCTATAGACTTGGCGTCGGCTCGATTTTATAATGACTAAGTGAAATGGAACAGTTGCCAATGAAGGTCGCAGTTCCCCATTAATGTGCTACAATGTTTTTTTTTTTTTTTTCTGGAAGACTTTATATTTTGATTTCGGAAGGATTACACTTGGCCTTGGGACCAACCAGCAAAGTTTTCACAACATCCTTATTTCTTATAGCGTGGAGATAGTCAGCACTGCTGTAATTCTCAGATCCATGTCTAATGACGGGTCCCAAGGGCAGATTTGAAGATCACTGCTCTATTTCTCAAGACACTCTTCTACAAAGAATTTGATTTTCAAATAGGGAGATAAATAAAAATCTGATCGATTTGATTTTTCGCGTTAGATTGTTTTTAAATACTACAATTTAGGATGCAGTTGGACTCCTGCTCACATTTTTCGGCCTTCCAGATTCCTCATACTCTATTTTAAGACTTAAGAGGGTACATTCATGAATGAGCCAAAGCCGAGCTAGTCCTTCTCGATTAGAGTTGCACTATTAAAATGTGAAAACTAATATATATATATATATATAATAAAAAACAAACTGCGTCCGGTACATGTGACAATAGCGCGAGTGTAGCCCTTTGTCGCCTGAGACTATTGGGTCTATTCACAAAGCACTGAAATTGAACACACTCTGTGCTTTGCATTTCGGACGGTTCGGCTCACTTCCGTGGTTCCATTTAGCTGAAAATACGTTGCAGTCACCAATCACTGCGTTTCGCCGGAAATTGAGTTGTCAGACAGTTATCAGATGTCAGTGAAAAGCGACAAATTTGCACTGCAGTTTAAAAAAGTCTAATAGGATCTTAAATCGATAAAAATTCAGTGAAAATGTGTCTAAATGATAAAGTCTGTTTAAAAATAAAGTCCTTTTTAAAGAAATAAACAAGTTTTAAATATATAAAAAGGTCTTTTAAAAATTAGAAGGGTATTTGCAAAAGTCTAAACCCCCCCCCCAAAAAAAACTATTACATTGAAACCTATAAGATTCCCCTGTTGAATTGAAACACTGAAAATCAGGTCATTTCGCAGAAATTTGGGTTCAGTCCTTCAGTAGACTAATCGATTATGTAGGGAACAACCGTCTTGGTGTCGCCGAATTACGGCAAAATGCATCGTACAGGTTCGCCTGTATTTGGCAAATTAACAGCTTTGTGAATACACAAATTGCCCCTAAATTGCACCAAATGATGAAATACAGTTTGGTGCAATTTGGTGGCAATTTCATCGGTTGGTGAATAACCTTATGTATTGCAGACCTAACGGGTGTAAAAATCTGGTCCTGGGGTGTTCCAGCTTCTGTTTAAATGGACAGCTCAGCCTCTCCTGCTTGTACTGTGTGACTGGTCCGCGGCAGCAAAATTTGGTGTTGTAAATTCTGCTCCTTGCCTTAAAGACATGGTTTGCATTATTTATAACATGTAAACCGCACTGGTATTCCTGCACACTGAGAAGAGCAGTTTTTTACAGCTAGAATGAGCAGCGCGGGCTGCAGATGAGGGAGCGAGACAGCTGATTTCACTAAAAACATGCAATCTGCAGAGCCTGGTTCCAGGAAAGCAAAGCCAGCTGCTGAACAGATATGTAGAGAAGACACTGATCCATCCCACACACTTACCCTTCGGTGTGCCCAATCAGCCTTGGACCTGCCAAAGGAATTGTCTGCCAGTTTATCCCCCCCCCCCCCCCGTCTCTCCCTTGAAACTTGTCTGTTGACCAATTATTTACAAAGCTCCATCATATTCCAGTAAGTGTCCTTGGGCAAGACACCTAACGGTACATACTCGCCACCCAGGACATACTTGAAAACGAGAGACCTCTCAATGTATCCTTCCTGGTAAAATCCTCTCTCAAAAAAAAAATAATAATTCTGCCGAGCTGTATGCTGGCTGGGACAAGTTTGACGCATGAAAAATAGGAAAAGAGAACCCTGCTCTGAATCAAAGAACCCCCCCCCGCAATGCCACTGTAGGTATTATTCTGCAATGTAAGCGATGCCAATAAATAGTACTATTATATTTTATTATAGTACAAGGACTGTCAAATATTATTCAACTTTGGAGCAAAGATTTCTGTATAGACGCGTGCAGAATTATCTAGATATTTTGGAATCCGAGGTAGACTTTTAAGAACTTGTGGTCAACAGCCTACAAAATGTTCCAGTTCCTGTAGCCGTTACCACACCTGGATAAAGAGGGGTCTAGTTTTATGAACATACGGGACACAAGTATTATGGAGATTATCCATTGTATCTTGACGTGATGTATAAAGATAATCTTCCAGATGAAACTAAATCTCCTTATAGGGATGTCTTCTTCTTTAGACTCCATTGCAATTGGCTGGAAATACTGGTAACTGCTCCAACCCATATCGAGAAGCCGGATCAGCGCACCCTGATCTCTGCTTTGGTGGTGGGTCTTATCCTTTGTGCTCGCAGGGCTGAATCAGCCCTCTTGAAGTCCTCCCTAGGGGGAGAACACTCGGGTCCCAGTTCCTTTGCATCGAATGGTCACGGTGCCCCTGTCAAGACCAGCAACAAATTGGGATAGTTGACTTGAACTAGCAAGAGTTGCCTTTCGGCTTATACAACTTCAGACCACCTATCTTCTGCATGTGGACCATGATGGAAACTTATGTAAACTTTGCATTTGGGGGTGAAAATGAAAAATGACTGCATGCTAAGCTTGTTACAGACTGCAATGGCTTTTCTGCACATTGCGTACCATCGCAGTATATGAATAGGATTGCAGCCTCTATCACACCTAGACAATTGTAAAAAATGACAGGAATTTAGCTCCGTTCCACCAGGTCCCAAACATGGCAAGTACTGGTACCTTTATAAAACCAAGCTCCTGTAATAATAGTTTGGATATTGGCTTCTGCCCAAGGTACTCGCAGTCCTGGACAGGACAGACAGGTTTTCATTAGTGCAAGTGTAAATTTAGTGAGCATTATAAAATGATACAAAGTATGTTTTAAAGCTAATCTGTACTTGTCCACTTTCCCAGCAAGTCAGCTGGGGGCAATTAATCAAAGTGTGTGTGTATCTGTCTCTGCCAATGTCCCTGGGTCTTTGTGAGAGTGTTTGTTTGGGGGGAGGGGGTTGATTTAACTTGGAAGAATTTGACATTTTACGATCGGGGTTATTCAAAGAGAATTGAAAAGTCACCGCACGTTCGGTGACTTTTCGTTCTCTTCAATTCGGTGCGATTCGGCGACCCTGCGGTGTATTCAGCATGCACCACAGGGCCGTCGTAGTGCAGGGAAAAGCCGCCGCAAACCCGACGAACAGTCCCTGCAAAACCAGGGCGAACGCACATCGAAACCCGCAAAAACCTCTGTATTAGCCCCGCCGAACACGCCTGAGAAACCCGAGCAGGAGTTGATCGCAGAGCAGCCGCCTGAAAAACCCGAATGGAGTGAAAAACAAAACCGTACGCTTGAATGTTTGAAAAGTGAAACGCTGTTTGCAAAGAAACTACTGAGCGAAAATGTCTGAAATTTACATATGAGGTCCAAGGAATGATAATAAAAAGGGCTGTTACAGAAAAACGAAAAAACGATTAAAAAAAAAAAAAGAAAAAATGTTTGCAAAAAATGCTAAAAAAATTCTAAAAAATAAAGACTTTTTACTGCAGAATAAAATAATAAATGGTTTATTAGATTTTTGATTAAAACAGGAATATTTTTTTCATTGAAGCCTATGGGATTCGCCTGAATAAACCTGTCGCATTAAACCACTGAACAGCAGGGCAATTCGGCAACTTCTCACTGCTGGATTGTGTTCTCTGAATAGCCGAAGCATTGCTTCTCTATGGGGATTTCACTGCCCTCGAACAGGCAACGAACAGGCACCGTATGTGCTAGCAATTCGCCAACATTTGGAGAATTGCCAGCTCTCTGAATAGCCGAATGGCCAGGAAAGATAAACCGTACGCTGAATTTCAGTGTTCGGTTACCTTTCGCCAGCAAATCGGATCTCTTCAAGTTATTCAAAGTTTGTAATTTGTGAGGTTATTTATTTTTTAAAAAGCTTCAGAGTGATTTCCCATCAAATGAGCCCAACTCGTGTTTGGCATGGCAGTGTCACTTTACTGTAAAATTTAAAAGTAACGAGATGTGTACAGACTAGTTAAGTTTAAGGCTAGGGTCAGACTAACGCATTTTTCACGTTGTCAGTGAAAATGTGCGTTCGAAGAATGGACGTATTTTTTCACGGAATACGCAATAGCGGTCATACTATGCGCAGTTTCATCCGTGATTTTGTATGGATCATCAATAAAACACTTCTTGCATCTGGACGTTATGTTGGCCGGACATTAGCAGCGTCTGATGTCTCCAATTCACGCACACACGCCGCTAGCGGACGCAGCGCACTCTGTACGTCAGTACTAGTGGTTTCACGTTCTCGAAAAAATGCGTTCATTTTCCACTTGCGTTGCGCAGCCGGACTTTTGTGCGACCGTACTTCGTATATTGGCTGTCATTGCCCGGCATCTGCTGCTAGTGCGGCCGTGATTAAGTGCGCCAGAACGCGCGTTCGCACTGCCTCAGTCTGACCCTAGCCTAACTCTTCTTTCCGGTACTGGGTTAGATCTACTCGGATAGGACATGCTGCCGTTTCCTCTATGCTGCAGCATGTCACGTGACTACATATAGGCAGCCAATCCAAAGGCTCTCAATGCTGAGAGGATTGACCGCAATTGGATGGAGCTGGTTCCCCAGGGCCCTGATTGCTAGGAATCTGAGCTCTGCACTCACAAAGCTCATGTTGTGGGCAGGGTTGAATCAGCCCTCCAAGGGCTAAGGACACTCAGGTCATTGTGACCACTTGTATAACAATGACTAGTCACAGTGCATAGTGTCCTTTTTTTAAAGCGAAACCGTTCTATGTTGGTAAATATTGACAGATGTTTTTGTCTTTCCAGTGTTGACTTAACTGCTGAACTAATAAGCCATTTTTCGGGTTTCTTTCATAGGTAGTCTATTTATTTTTAACCCCTTCACTGCTGAGCCATTTCACATCTTAAAAAAACACGTCTTTCTTTTTTTTTATTATTACTTTTTTGTTTTTTCTTTAAACATGGTCATGTTTGGTATCTTTTGGAAAGGCCATGCGCTGACCTTTCTAATAATACCAAACATGACCCTGCTAACTGCCAACAGTCTGGAGACATTGGGGTTCAAAGGAACCCCCTATCTTTCCTTTCCCCACACGTCCTCAGCAGTGAAAGGGTTAAAACCATGGAATTCAATTTTTTTATTATAATTTACTATTACATCCATAAACAATTAAAAATGAGAATTTGTTAAAAAATGCTGCTTGTTTTCCTCGAGTCAGAATCAATTATCGGTGCATTTTCATCATGGGAGCCTTTTTGGAGCATTAATACTGACCTCGCTGTGTCTACAAATGATATCTCAGATCTTCTTGATACAGTATTCACTGACCACCTCGCCAAAAGGGTGATCGGTTTGGCCTCCCCTCCTGTTTGTTGAAATGGGACTGGACTTTTTAGGTTCAGGATGTCATTTATTCAGAGAGTGTATAAGCAGGAAGAATACAGAGTTTGCGCTCTTTTAGGCTAATGTCAGATGAACGCGGTTATCACGTCCGTGTTGCCGCATAGTGTAACGTCCGCCGTAGCATAGAGTCATGATCAAGAGACCCACACACGAAGTGCGTGTGCACCGAACTGCACACGCACAACGCACGTGGCAAACAGACGCAAGTTAGGCAAGCACGTAAAACCGCTAGGAGGCACAGAGTGCGCCACACCTGTGTAGCGTTCTGTGAGTGATGTCAGACGCAGCGCATTTGTGACGTCCAGCACCTTGACGCACAAAATGGCTTTTCATATCCTTTTCGAAATTTTATCATCTTCCATGTTAATTTTATTTCCCATAGTTCCCCCTTTTTTTTTCTACGTCCGTCAAAAAAACCAGACCGTGTGTTGTCTACAATATCTTCCATCAGTACGTCTGTCCGTTATGCACGCACGCAGAGTGCGCTCAGACTGAGTTCGTCTGACATCCGTAATATGTGTCCCGAGGCTGTTATGTGTACACAATAAATAAACGGCGAGTATTCTAGGCAGTAATGTCAATATGCGCAGCCCTAGGCCCAGCCACATGCATGCTCAACCCTTAATGGCAGGTTATGATGCTGCCGGTTAAATAGCCACTCCTGGCACCAGACCCTCTTAGATTCTTGGTGTTCATTACAGTGCACGGATGTCCACTCGTCCTTGTTTCTTACACACCGTGCAACTAGAGAAGATTGCAAAACAAAACCCAGACACTAGCACTTGTAAACCTTTGACAGTCAATCTCAAATGTCAAAAGATGATGATTTGAGTTCCTGTCCTAGAAGAGAAACGGTTCTTGATGCATGGATTTTACCCTGGCGAATACTACCTCCAAATTTTTTTTCCAATCGGTTTGATCAGCTACTAATGTCATAGATTGCCAAATCTAGGGGCCAGGTAGTCACAGGCTTCTGGAGTCTATGCAAACCTGTGTGTAAAATGCTGCCTGGCTCTTGAAATTGAACGCTGTTAACTCCTAGGTTTCAATTTATTTTTTACATTGATCAGCTACACCATTAACCCCTTCGCTACTGAGCCTTTTAACACCTTTGTTGCTGAGCTCATTGACCATTTGTCTGGGTCTTCTAAAACCTGACGAGCACAAACTATATATCCTTTTTAAACCTAAACTTTTTGCTTGTACTTTGGCACATTGTGTTTTATAAATAATATGACTGTATAAAATACTGAACTTGCTCGCCGCATGGGAAATGAGAATGTGAGAAATGGCAGTGGTCTTGCTCATTTTATACGTGACAAATGGACAATGCAATTTCTTTAACAAAAAATATATATATATTTTTTTTTTTCTTACACGGTCATGTTTGGTATCATTAGAAAGGCCATAGAATGGAGCCTATGGGTCAGGCAGCCGATTCACAGCATTGAATTGTGTGGGATGTATTCAAAGGACATCACTGGGGATAGATTGGAAGTCCTTTAAGCTCCACATCATATCTCATTCAGCTGCCATCTCTTGTCTCAACCAAATGAACCATAGACCTCCTGCTGCCTTATCTAAACACAATCCATCATCCACCTCAACTGTTAAATATTGTGGATCTAATAAAAAGAGCCACAATGCAATTTTTTTATATAAATGTTGCATCCTGGGAAAAATCCAGAAAAAATTAACCTGAATATAAAATACCCAATTTTATTTTTCCTTTTTTACATGCAATTACTTCAAAGAAAAATACAGCAGGGTGTGTTTTTGTCTCTAATGCACAAGTAATGTACTTTTTTTTTTTTTTAAGAAAGTATTTTACCAGGAAGGATACATTGAGATTTCTCTCCTTTTCAAGTATGTCCTGGGTGGCGAGTATGTACCGTTAGGTGTCTCGCCCAAGGACACTTACTGGAGAGGTGCTCTTGCTGGGATCGAACTCATGTCTCCACAGGCTCTCTCTATGCAGAGCAGTGATGTTACCTCTACTCCACCCAGCCGGCATCTACTTGCCACTTATGTAAGTGGTAGTGTCCCTTTTTGTCGCCACCCAGGACATACTTGAAAACGAGAGAAATCTCAATGTATCCTTCCCGGTAAAACACTTTCTCAAAAAAAAAAAAGTGTCGTTAGACACTGACATGTGCGTATTTATGTCCTTTGAGTGCATTTTACCAATATGGGGCCCTTATTCCGTGTAGATGGAAGAAAAGCTGTTGTAAACTTACCTGAGCCATTCTAGTCTATGGAGTTGTTAACTTAACCAGAGCTGTTGTAAACTTAACACCAACTTTGGAATACTGCCCAGAGTTTCTTAATTTTAGGATTTATGATCTGCACTATTGTATTGATTTTAAGGTAGATCTATTCCAAATTCATATTTTTTATAGTTTATGTAAACAGAGTTGTGTTGTGTTTTTTTTATTTTATATATCCAATCGATCGATTTTTATATTTGAAATAAATAATTGGCCACCTAATTGATAATGAAAATAATCGTTTGAGCAGCATGAAGGGGACCTACATAATTAGGGCTGCAACAAACAGCTTTCATGTATCAAGCCCTGGACTCAAAGACCTGTGGTGTCTGGCACCAACACATTAGCGGTGGATTCTTTAACCCCTTCCCACCGCAGGACGTTCTATGCCGCCATGCGGTGGGTGGGCCTAAAAAGGCACAGGGCATACAGGTATGCCCCACTGTCTTCAATGGGCCGCCTCGGCCCCTCCCCATGTCATTGGCTGCAGAGAGACAGCCTCGTCATTGGCCGCAGAGAGACAGCCTGAACTCAGGCTGTCCCCCTGCAGCCAATGATGCGCACCGCACATCTGCATGGGCAGGCCAATTTAGAGGCCCGCGGTGGTACCTGGCAGTGAGGGAGGGGTGCCCGTACGCTTCGCCATCGTTAACGCCTGATGGGTGACACCCACCTGTCGTGAAGGGGTTAAAGCCTGTGAGGTGGGGCCTACATGGATTGGATGTTGTTACAGCACATCCCACAGATGCTCAATCATATTGAGATCTGAGAATTTTGGAGGCCAAAGCAAAACCGTTTTTTCCAAGCATTCCTGAATGTTTGCAGTGTGCCAGGGTGCATTACCCCTGCCGAAAGAAGCCACTGCCATCAGGGAACACCGCTGCCATGAAGGGCTGTATGTGGTCTGCACCAATCCCTGCACCTGTGGTGCATGTCCTGACATCTTTCTGTCACGGGCAGCATTACGTTTTGCAGAATTTCTGAGCTACAGTAGCTCTTCCGTCTGATCAGATCAGATGCGCTGGCTTACGCTCCCCAAATGCATCAGTGAGTCTTGGGCACCCCTGACCTTGACGCTGGTTCACCAGTAGTCCTTCCTTGTACCACTTCTTTGCAGGTACTAAGCACTGCATACCGGGAATACCCCCACAGGACTTGCTGTTTTGGAGATTCTCTGACCAATCGTCTAGCCATCACTATTTGCTCCTTGTCGATGTTACTCAGATCTTTTTATTGCTCATTTTTTCTGCGTTCAACACATGAAATTCAAGAAATACTTCTGCCCATATGAGCAGGCCCTCCTCCTCCTTCTATATAGATCAGCCTTTTTGTCACTTTCCTAAATCACAGGAAAAACTGAGATTCCGTTTCGAAGTTCTCTCTCCCCCGGGTCGGTGCCATCTTGCAAGTGGACGGGCCAATGCGAGCTGTACGACAGGAGGCCCTCCACTTAGGATCTGAGTGATGTGCAGCGAGACACTGAGTGACAGCTAGAGCAGCACACAGAGCGAATGGGAGGCCGTCCTCTACGAAGCTTGCTGGTCTCAGCTGTCACACCCCTGCGAGATGGCACCATCTGGGGGAGGGAAACTTTATAATGGAATATCTCTTTATTCTTATTACACAAGTCAGTGAAAATCTATGTAAAGGGATGGCTTACCATTTAAATGGGCAAATGATGTTTCACCCATGAAAGAGGCACTTTAAAGGGTTTCAAAGTGGTCAGGTTGTGAGGAGTGCCCCTCCCCTCTCCAACTCTGAGCTGGGAAAAATCCTGGATGAAGTGGAGGAGTTTCCTCCACCCTTACCAGTATCAGCAGTAGCCAGGATTTAGAATTTCCCGGCTGCTGGTCTTAAAATCAGTCACTAGTGGGGTGAGCAGAGCAGAGCGTGCCCTCGAATGCGAGCAGTCTCAGAGAAGCATCTGATGGATTAGATCTGCGCATATGCCGCTCCGTTCCATCCCTCTGATCAGATGCTACGGAACATGCGTATGCGAAGTGTGCAACTCCGGTAGTGGTGCGCAATTTGCGTTTACGATGCTGCGCAGGAGCACAAATTGTGTAGTAAAGCTTCAGAGTTCCTGAGCTGAAGGACGGGAGATATGTGCTGCGAAGGAGTAAAGGTCTGTAAAATCACCCAAAATAAAAAATTGGTCAGAGGCTGTAAACGGCATCCATCTGCCCAATTTAAAGCAGCATGTATTGGGAGCTCCCTTTCTTGCCATCTGCTGTCATTTACACCATAATTCTCTAACCGGGTTATTCAGAGATCCGAATGGCTGCCGAAAGGTAACTGAAAGCTGAAAATCGGCGTTCGGTTACCTTTTTGTTACCTTTTTTGGCCATTCGGCTATGCAGAGAGCAGGCAATTCGCCAAATGTTGGCGAATTGCCTGCACATACGGTGCCTGTTCGAGGGCAGTGAAATCCCCATAGAGAAGCCATGCTTCGTCTATTCAGAGAGCAAAACCAACAGTGAAAAGTTGCCGAAATGTCCTGCCATTCGGTTGCTTCATTCGACAGGTTTATACAGGCGAATCTCATAGGCTTCAATGTTAAAAATATTCCCGTTTTAATGCAATATCTAATAAACCGTTTATTATAATATGCTCTGCGCTCTGATCGGCTCCTGCTCGAGTTTCTCTGGCGTCTTCGCGGGGTTAATCCAGATGTTTTTGCCGATTTTCAGTGTGCATTCGCCTGGGTTTATCGGTGAGTGTTCGGGAGATTTTCGGCGGCTTTTCCCTGCACTGCAACGGCCCTGTGGTGCTTGCTGAATACACCGCAGGGTCGCCGAAATGGGATCGCCAAATCGCACCGAATGGAAAAGAATGAAAACTCACCGAACGTGCGGTGACTTTTCGATTCTCTTTGAATAACCCTGTACAACTGCACTTCTCAGATGGGTGACACAATGTCTACCACAAACACTAGTTTGGAGGCATCACTTTGAATAACCCAGTATGTGTTTGGAAAGGCTTGCCTAATAATGAAGCTATTGACCGCTTTGGCTGGATGAATTGTGGCGGCTTTTTTTCCCCTTTCCTTTTCTTCAGGGTCTGATACTCTGTAACCAGATATCAATGCCACCCTGCAGAGAAAGATAGAACCCCCCCTCCCCTCCTTACTGTGAAAAAGATAAAGTGCAGGATGTGCAATCTATTGAAGGCCACTGAATAAATTCGATTAACCCCTTGTAGGCAGAAATAGAAGTGTCTTTCAATTGCTATAAAGCTTATTCTAGCAGATGGGGGTTAGAAAGGCTTACTTTGTCTCTAGAGCAGTGATGGCGAACCTTGGCAGGCCAGATGTTTCAGAACTACATGTCCCATGATTCTTGGTCACACTTAAGACTGGCTGAGAATCATGGGACATGTAGTTCAGAAACATCTGGGGTGCCAAGGTTTGCCATCACTGGCCCAGAATGACTATTTGAAATACTTGGGTGTCGTTCGTTTCCCAACCAGTTATTTGCATCCTGCGCCTCATTTTATGTAATGTCCAGTATCTTTGAATAAATAAATGCAATAATTTATCTCCTACCCCAGGAGCAGGTTACGGTGCGATCGATTAATATGCTGCTGTAGCCTTCTAAAGAGAAGGGGGGGGGGGATCCTACCCATGTATCAAATTCCTATGTTCTGAGCATATGAACCAAAGTGTCACTGCACACTGTATACAATATAGCAGACCTTGATGAGACCCAGGATCTCTAGGCATGTTAGTGCTGGGCCTGATGGTTCTTTTCAGTATTTTAATTGACACACTATGGGGGAGGCCAATTTCAAGGGTTGTACAAAGCTATGCATGCACCCCTATATGGCAGTATTTGAGAGTGTTGCTTCCATGACCTGTTACTTCCAGGGCATCCCCAGATTTTGAGACTTGTTGTTATATCACATGGTGCATCATGGGAACTGTAGTCCTGCAGCATTTTCCTTTCTGGCAAGCTGGAGTGGAGTGTTTATGCCAGTGCCTGTTTATACACATTTTGCAGGTTGGAATACATTGACATTCATCGTGTATCCGTGTGGCAGAACCATTGCCTTTCCTCTTTGGTTGTTGTGTGCACGTTTGTGACTGCGTGTTTTCTGGTTATTTATAGCACAAGTACAACGGAGCGCCTATTGTGCAGGTAATTGATCTGTGCAGAGCGGGATTAGAGAGCAGTTGTTGCCATGATCCACCTCCTCACTGCTAAAAATGGGGCTGTCAGAGGAGCAGCTGCTGTGGAATTGGAGGGAAAAGCAGGGAGCAGCTGTTAATCTGGAATAATGCAGGGTCCGCATTGAAAACACTGACCGCACAGCTGCCCTGTATACAGACTGCAAGTACTTAAAGTACCGTATCAAACCATGCTTTAGCTGCTTATAAACAAGCGGGGCACACCTCGATGGACTTGGCTCTTGATAAAAAATCTATCCATTGATCACACACAGGACACTACCTCCTTTTTTCCCCTTTTCTTCTTTGAGGAAAAAAAATCTTAACTATGGTTGTAAAAGATATAGAAGCTATAAATCTCACAGCTCTCCAGGACACGGCTTGACAAATGTATTTAAGTTTAGGAACCAGCTATGCATTTGTTTATTTTTTTTGTAGCTAGACAAAGCTACAACGCAGAGGTTATGGTTTAGGTCTGTGTCAGACGAGCGCACTATCAGGGTTATTCAGAGAGCGTGAAAAGCAGGAGAATGACTGGAGAATGAAAAATTCTAGGTCAAAATAGCCAAACCAGAAAAATTCTCCCTTTCATCTCACTTTCCAAATCGGCTATTTTGACCAAGAATTTTTCATTCTCCAGTCATTCTCCTGCTTTTCACGCGCTCTGAATAACCCTGTATGTGTGCCCGTACTGACGTGCCTCCTGGTGTCTGTTGCAGCATTGTGACGCTGCGCCGGGGCTGGCCACATGCTGTAGCGCACTCACGAATTGTGTGCGCTACAGCAGAGGTGCTGCGTCCATTCAGAAAGTCTCCGGCTGGGTTCACACCTGAGCGTATCTCATATGCGCGTTTTACGCGTGTTTTTGTCAGGCGTTTTATGAGTGTATTACCTTTAGTTTTTGACAATTAGAAACTCACGTCGTACGCGTGTTTTTTTGATTTGACTATGGAGGCGTCCAATGAAAACGACTTTAGTGCCTTTTGTGCCTGTTGCCATGTGCGGAACGCGCGTTCATACGTGCATTTTTGATGACGCAAACGCCCATTTCAGCGCGTTCATGTTGAAGTCTATGGCTGCAAACATGCTGTAATACGCCCCAAATAAGCTCCTGTACTTCTTTGGGCGTAGGGCGTTTTACAGCACATTCCGACGCGCTGTAATACGCCCAGGTTGGAACCATGCCCATAGGAAATAATGGGATTTCAGTGTTTGAGCGTTTTACAGCGCGTAGGAACGCACTGTAAAACACCCGGGTGTGAACCAGGCCTTCTCGTTGAAGCGCTAGGACGTGCGTTCGACGGGCCTGCAAAGTGTGATCCTCCATAGGAGAATCGAGCCTTGCAGCGCTGAGCACACTACCTGCGCTCAGCGAGGCAGCCAGATGGGCATCAGAGTGGAAGGAATGTCCACTCTTACAGATGTTCCTTCCGCTCTTAAAAATGCTCATCTGACACCAGCCTTTCTTGAATGGCCATTAAAGTGTAAGCTCACCTGCCATGTCACTGCACCTCGGGTCAGGTGAGTCCTACCTAATGAATCCCAGATTGGTTTCATTAGGTAGGACTCACCTGACCAGAGGTGCCGTGACGTTAAAGGATTAAGACGTATGGGTTTTATCTTTAGAACTAGAATAATTTCGAAGTTGAGGAGGACCTAAATCATATTCTTGAAGCCAGTTGCTACCTATCACCTGGGTTTGTAAAGCCCTCCTCTAGGTCCTGCAGATCCCTGGATGTGGCTGCGTTTCTCTGCCGATCCTGGCTGGCTTACTCCTCTCAGCAGACAGTGGTGAACCAGCAACACAGCTTTAGGTTTGCAGGGTAAAATACAGGACGTATTGACGAATCAAACATAGGAGCCAGTACGAAAACACAGGAATCCACTACTATAGGCTAGATTAATCCACAGTGTTGCTACACCTCTGGTTTAATGTTTACGCCTGACTTGGAATCCAGCCCAGGCGTGTTTATCATCATAGGTTTGTGTAAAATTCCTGTCTGTGGCTTCCTCGCCCTTCAATATGTGAAGCTCTGGGCTAGTAGCTGCTAGTTTCCTGATGAAAGATGGGCAGTGCATGATGGGTATATCGCAATGGGGGGGGCAGATCTATTTGTGCAAGTAATAATAATCCTTTTTCCCTTGCACCTCAAGCAGGAGGCCGGGTACAAAGCAGAAGAGGCAAATAAGTGCAGCAGAAGCTGTAATGATAGGATTAAGGGAGACGCACAGAGCACCTTGTACATTAACCTGCGCCTGGAGATTTAGTTTGGTTCCTGTAACGTGTCTCTGAGGGATTACGTGAAAGCACCTTAACCTTTTCATTGTCTGCAGCATTCTCCTGCTTTCTGTTCCTTTGCAGATGCTGGAAGGCTTGTCTTTTGGTAAATCGAGCATAAGAAAGTCTTATTCCCTCAAACCTTGAGTGGCAGAGACCTGTAAAGAAGTGGAAATTGGGGGGGGGGTTGATAGTTTGTGTTGGAGGGAAAATCTCCAATGCACAAACATTTACATGGAAATGTGGGTCTAGAACAGGATCAGCAATCGTGCCTCTTCAACAGTTTTGAAACTACATCTCCAGTGATGCTCAGCCATTAGCTGAGCCTCATGGGAAATGTAGTTCCAAGGTGTCTGGAGAATCAAGGTTGCTGAGACCCGGTCTAGAATATCAACCTTGTACCCGCGTTAGAGGCCCAGAGTGTGGTGTAAACGCAACCAGTGCTCTGATGAATGTAGCCGAGCCTTTAATGTGTATGGTGGTGTTGCTAAGTTTACCAAAGTCATTGGTTTACACAAAGGCTTGGATTCTAGCCTCTATCTTAACAGAAGTGAAAGGGTTAATTTGCATACCCCATTCAATAGAGGATATTATCTTTGGTTTTAACATGTTTTTTTCTGTTTGCAAATAGGTTAGTCTGTACATGAGACTATATAATAAAAAAATTTATAATAAAACAAAAAAATTTTTTTTGCGCTTTGGTTATCTTTTATGAATAAATTTAACAGCACTAAGGCCTAGAAGACCGTCCAAGCATCGCAGAGCAGTCGATGCTTTGCTTTTGGCAGGCACCGGCCGATGCTTGGGTGGACGTTCCACGATTTAGGCCAGTGTCAGACTAGCGCACTAGGTGTTGCGACGGGCCCGGCCAGACGCTGTTGCGTGCACACAAATTGCGCTCGCAACAGCTGCCGTGCAGCAGACTACCATCAGAGCGCTAGGACGCACATTGACAGAGCTGCGAAGTGCGATTTTCCCCCATAGGAGGATCGAGCCTTGCAGTGCTGAGCACACTAACTGCACTCAGCGAGGTGGCCAGACAGGCGTTGAGTGGAAGGAATGTTCACTCTCACGGACGTTCCTTCCGCTCTTCAAAATGCTCGTCTGACACTGGCCTTACACCAGGGCTTGCTAAAGCCAGGAGCCTGGTAGCCACTGGCTCCTAGAATTTTACTCCTGGCTCCTAAATTTCCAGTTTATTTTACACTAATCTAAAAGCAGTCTTTGGCATCTAAAAACATCTACACTGCTCAAAAAAATAAAGGGAACACTTAAACAACACAATGTAACTCCAAGTTAATCACACGTCTGTGAAATCAAACTGTCCACTTAGGTAGCAACACTGATTGACAGTAAAGTCCACATGCTGTTGTGCAAATGGAATAGACAACAGGAGGGAAGCAGAGGCAGGTAGCAAGACATCCCCAATAAAGGAGTGGTTGCAGGTGGTGACCACAGACCACTTATCAGTTCCTATGCTTTCTGGCTGATGGTTTGGTCTCTTTTGAATGCTGGCGGTGCTGTCACTCTAGTGGTAGCATGAAACAGAGTCTACAACCCACACAAGTGGCTCAGGTAGTGCGTCTCATCCAGGATGGCACATCAATGCGAGCTGTGGCAAGAAGGTTTGCTGTGTCTGTCAGCGTAGTGTCCAGAGCATGGAGGCGCTACCAGGAGACAGGCCAGTACATCAGGAGACGTGGAGGAGGCCTTAGGAGGGCAACAACCCAGCAGCAGGACTGCTACCTCCGCCTTTGTGCAAGGAGGGACAGGAGAAGTACTGCCAGAGTCCTGCAAAATGACCTCCAGCGGGCCACAAATGTGCATGTGGCTGCTCAAACGGTCAGAAACAGACTCTATGAGGGCCCTACGGTCAAAGGTGGGGGTTGTGCTTACAGCCCAACACCGTGCAGGACGTTTGGCATTTGCCAGAGAACACCAAGATTGGCAGCTTCACCACTGGGGCCCTGTGCTCTTCACAGATGAAAGCAGGTTCACACAGCATATGTGACAGACGTGACAGAGTCTGGAGAAGCCGTGGCGAACATTCTGCTGCCTGCAACATCCTCCAGCATGACCGGTTTGGCAGTGGGTAAGTAATGGTGTGGGGTGGCATTTCTTTAGGGGGCCGCACAGCCCTCCATGTGCTCGCCAGAGGTAGCCTGACTGCCATTAGGTACCGAGATGAGATCCTCAGACCCCTTGTGAGACCATATGCTGGTGCGGTTGGCCCTGGGTTCCTCCTAATGCAAGACAATGCTAGACCTCATGTGGCTGGAGTGTGTCAGCAGTTCCTGCAAGACGAAGGCATTGATGCTATGGACTGGCCCACCCGTTCCCCGGGACCTGAATCCAATTGAGCATATCTGGGACATCATGTCTCGCTCCATCCACCAACGCCACGTTGCACCACAGACTGTCCAGGAGTTGGGGGATGCTTTTGTCCGGGCGTGGGAGGAGATCCCTCATGAGACCATCCGCCGCCTCATCAGGAGCATGCCCAGGCTTTGTAGGGAGGTCATACAGGCACGTGGAGGCCACATACACACTACGGAGCCTCATTTTGTAGGACATTACATCAAAGTTGGATCAGCCTGTTGTGTTGTTTTCCACTTTAATTTTGAGTGTAACTCCAAATCCAGACCTCCATGGGTTACTCAATTTGATTTCCATTGATAAGGTTTGTGTGATTTTTTTTTTTTTTGTTGTCAGCACATTCAACTATGTAATGACCACAGTATTTAATAAGAATATTTCATTCATTCAGATCTAGGATGTCTGTTTGTGTTCCCTTTATTTCTTTCAGCAGTGTAGTTGGCTTCAATGTTTTCTTCCTGTCTCCTACATTTAATGTAAATCTATCCAGCCCTGGTGTATGTATTAATATATGAGGTCTGTTGTGTGTGTGTGTCTGCGTGTCTGCAGCGGGTAAATAATGTCCAATGACAACAGAGCAAAGAAAATAAACAAATAAAACAATATCACATTGTACAGATGTTAAACACAAATTATATATATATATATATTTCATTCAGAGCGGCCAAACTGATATTAGAAGCAACGCTCTACACTTCTAGGCTCAAAGTAGCCAAAAGACCACATGCACAAAAACTACCTAACAGCAAAAAGCACCAGGTAACAAAGTGATAAATAATTAGAAGCGGCTAAATCATAATTTGGGTCAGTACAAACCAACTCCCAGATGCAGAGGCAGGTTCCCAACGTTTCGGCGAGGATTCGCTTTTATCAAGGTATACCTTGATAAAGGCGAATCCTCGCTGAAACGTTGGCTCCTAACCTTCGTACCTGGCTCCTAGATTCCTTGATTTATGTAAAACAGAGGCTGACCTTAAACTCTATTTAATCATGAAAATAGCCCATCCCTGTGCAGAATACATACAGTATTCTAGTAATCACTAGCTACTTTGACCCTGAGTTTGTTTGGTCAGATCCTGCATTTTTGTATGTACGTTGTGTATAATTTGGCAAAGATTATTGGACACCATATCCTGTGTGTTTGTTGGAATCAGGGTTGCAAGATCAGTCATGTTTTCCTTGGCACACATTGCATGAATGTGTAAAGGGAGAGATCTGCCCTGTATCATGCATAACCAATATGATTCAGGAGGGAAAGTCGTTCCCTAGTCAAGGCAGCTCACATGGGATCCCTCTGTGATTTCTTACCTGTGGCATATGATTTCTGCATACTAGCGGGGTGCATTTTTCACGCACTTCCCATCAAGAATAATTTGTGTCCAGAAAAATCTGGCCGATCGGGGCCACATATTAAAGGGAACTGATCCTCCCGTGCACCCTTTGCAACTGATTTTTGTGAGTGAAATTCCATCGGTGTATATTCTCCTCCAAATCCTCATAAATTACATTGGGAATAAGATGGTCTGCGCTACTATGTTTTCTCTATGATCCATGTTTAAATACAAGCAACTGAACAGAAATGATATCCCAGGAAAAGAACAACATTCAAGTATATGGTTTGTCTGCGATGGTGTTCGCGCAAACAGGATTTGTTGTGGTTTCTATGTTGGGAGTGACACAAAGTTTAACATTATCGTTAACTATAGAGGTGCCTGATGCACTGTTTATTTATTTTCTTCTTCCATATTCTACGTGTTGTTTTTTTCCCCCTTTCCTTTTTTCCCTTTTCCCCTTTCCCTTTTCCCCTTTACTTTTTTTTCCTTTTCCCCTTTTCTTTTCTCCTTTCCTTTTTTTCTTTTCCCCTTTCCTTTTTTTTCTTTTCCCCTTTCCTTTTTCCCTTTTCCCCTTTCCCCTTTCCCCTTTCCTTTTCCCCCTTTCCTTTTCCCCCTTTCCTTTTCCCCCTTTCCTTTCCCCCCTTTCCTTTCCCCCCCTTTCCTTTCCCCCCTTTCCTTTTCCCCCCTTTCCTTTCCCCCCTTTCCTTTCCCCCCTTTCCTTTTCCCCCTTTTCCCCCCTTTCCTTTTCCCCCTTTTCCCCTTTTCCCCTTTTCCCCTTTTCCCCTTTTCCCCTTTTCCCCTTTTCCCCTTTTCCCCCTAAAATATATATTTTTAATGTTTTAAAGGGGTACAAAAAAGGAGGGGTGTGAGGGAGACCGTAAAACTCCCGAAGAATTGTTGCACATGATTGTACAGGAATACAGATCCATTTTAATGGATATGGAGTGTAAATCCTTCACGTGCCATATGCTATTCCAGTTTATATATTGTTAGTGTTTGTTATTCTATAATATATAAATCTAATTCTTCATTCTTGCTGTACCAGACAGGCTTGGTAGGGAGGATCCTCAGGGAGAAGTGTTTCTGCATGGTTTATTTGCATAGTGCTTTTTGTCCTTCTTTCCGGTCTTCCTGCTTTATTATATTGGTGTCAGAGCGTATGAATCGTCGGATCCCTCTGCAGACAGTCACACACATTGTATGGCTACAAACCTGTGAGCGGCGGCACTGTGTTGGGGTATTGCATTACACTCCAGTGTTGCATTGTGCTGCTTGATACAGTGTCAGACTCAGTCAGCCCTGTGTTTCATTGTGTCCAGCCCTCTGCCGCCCGCCCGCCACTCACATACCTCTACGCTGTGAAACACACACTACGCCGCGCTGCAGCACAGCACACTGCAAGAGACAGCTCCGCACTCACACGGATTTATTCTTCCTAACGTGCACAATATACACTGAGCCCCAGGTTCTTTCCATGCCTGTGTTTTCCTCCGTCATGAGAAGACGTCTCTGCTGCCAGTAGATTGTCTGTAAGTCATTCTTGCATTTCTGTGTGTGTTTGTTCCATGCTGATGTGTTTTCTTTGCAACGGTGAGGGGTCTGGATGCTGAAGTGATGAAAGCTCCGCGTGTTTATTATAAATATGGACTACATCAAGGCTAATAAAATGCTCGCATGTCTGTTTTCAACTGATTTGTCGTTTCTGCATGTAAATCTCAGGACGTAAAAATGTGAGCGTGCTCACTTTGCTCCTGACGCCAGGAGGGACCGGTAGCTGGTTACTCCTCATTGACATCAGCATTGTTGTGGCTCGTATCTGTCCATCGAAGGGTCGTTGCAATCGGATTCTTTTTAATATACTTTTTTCAGGAAGTCGTCGGTACATGAGGAATGCGCGTTGGCACAGCTGTGACATGAACGGAGCTTCTTCAGGCAGAGGAAATGGATTGGTACCGGTCGTTTTCTGTTCGTGGATCATTTCCAGGCTTGTGGCTCTGGTTTCAGAGATATAAGCTTGTGTATATGGGAACATGTAAAGTGTTTACCTTCTAGTCACTAGCTTAGCATGCGCTCCCCATCAGGCTATGGTGCGGCACTCGGTGCGAATGTCATGCCGACGGCACACCAAGGTGGGTCAGGATATAGCCTGGAGTGGTAAAGCTGGCTTGTTCTGTAATTCCTGGGCACATGATGTTATTTGCTGCAGCCGGGGGGGGGGGGGCATCTAATGGGAAAATTAACAACATCATAGTTCTGTTGCAGATTTTTATTTTTTTTTCTGCAAATTTTCATAATATTGTATTGAATGTATTCAAGTACTGGTGATATGGGTAAAATACACGAATTTGCCCCATGTGTGATTTATCATAACGATCGCCTTTTATTTTTTATTTATTTTTTGTGATCTAATTGGGTTATTTCAGCCATTCATACGTTGCAGATCGCATTAAAGCCCACTCCGCACACATGCATTCTGTGCTCCCAGCGTTAAAAGTTGAGATCCCACTCCACCCACTCGCCATCGCTGGCAGTGAATAAGTTAACAGGTTCCTCCACCCACTCGCAGTAACATTGACAGGAATCCGTTGGTGAATGATGAGATCACGCTTTTAAAAGGTATCTGGCCTCTGTTCCCTTATGTAATCCAGCCCCGAGTTTTCATGGCTTGTCTAACATGGTCTCTACCCGGGGAATTTATCCCTCTAGTCTGTATCTGTGCAGCGTGTGTTTGTGTGTGTATGTATACGCTGCGGAAACTGTTGGCGCTATATAAATGGTGACAATAATAATTATATATATATATATATATCTCATGGAAGTTGGAGCTGATAATGCAAATTTTGCATCACTGCCCCGTGTATACGCAGTAGTGTTTGTGTACCATACAATTGGTTGTATTTGTCCAGCCCTGTCAGCTGTAATCCAGTTTTTAATATCTTTTTAATATGTCAAGTGATACTAAAAGGCTGCAAAAGAGGGAATCTAACACTTTTTTTTGTCTTTTTGGAGCTGATCTTTATATATAAATGGGGATGTGTATATGTACGTGCGCATTGAATTTGTGATTTGGGTTTGACATATGTTGACTTGTTTCTCGTCACCCATAACCCCCTGTTTTTGTAAAACGTGCTGTGAGCCAGCATGCTGTTGTATGTTATGGGTTAAGCCTAGTTCCTGGCAGCCAGGGGTGGGTGGGGGCTTGATGGGGTTATCTTATTCCCAGTGAAGGAAATACAAGCCATGAACCTTCCTCTCATCCCTCCCAGCTCTCCTGCTAATGGGGAATATAAATGTTTTAGTAGGTCTGATGTGTTGGTTCCAGTTCCACCTCCCTCTCTCCGCGTGCTGGTTATCATGGTTCCACCTCTCTCTGCTTGGCGCGCTGCTCAGAGATGCCCTCTTCTAGATACATTTTGGGTGACCTGTGACCCCCCCCACACACACACACACACACCAATCCGTCCAGGTTCCACCCCCTCCTGCAGCCACAATGCCATCCTGCTCGGCCGCTGGTCCTACTGAGCTGACTGGACCAGAGCGGACCATCTAATTGGTTGTTTGCCCAACCCAGTCAGCTGTAATCCAGTTTTTATTTTTCTTTTTAATATGTCAAGCCGAAAAAGAGGGAATCCAGCACGTTTGTCTTTTTGGAGTCAATGGCGAGGTGGACTTTGTTTTAAAAACCAGAAATAATGGCAGCGTCTTATTGTGTTTTTCTACCGGAGTCCAGACCTGTTATATAATAGGAAAGCTATTACTAGTCAGATACAAAAAAAATTTTAATAATTTTTTTTTTTTTTAAGTGTTTGTAGATGCCTTCCATTAGTCCTTTTTATAAATTGAGTCTGGTCCTTCAGATCCTTCGAGCCGCTTCTTGTCCGTGTATGTCAGCCTCGTCCTGTTGCAGTGACTTGTCCTCTCCGGCCATGTAAAATGATATGGAATAATGGATGCTAATAATACTGATGGATTCTTAATTTGTTTCAGCATTGAATCCAATGTCCGTACGGCCCAATTGGTTCCAAATTTGTTGCCGCGTTCTTTGAGACTGGCTGCAGACTTTTGTAATTTTTACTTCTTTTTTCTTCTTGAAGCCTTAGCAACACCACCGCTCTGATAAAATGTTTCTCAAAACACGTCAAGGAATCATTCATGTGGGTTTTTTAACGCCTCCCTCCCACTCAAGTGGCCCCAACACCGCTCTGGTGAGCATTCAAATGTCTTGGCAAAAACGCCTGTTTAATTAGAGGTATTTCTAGCATTGCATACATTTATTTATTTCTTACAAAAAGCATAGTGGGCAATTTCATCAAATCTGTGTTCTGCCAGATCAGCCTTGTGGATATAATAATGCGTTCCCGTGATTACATTGTGCTCCTTTGTCGGCCAGGGTTCCTCTTAATCTCTTCCCGGATTTTGGAATGAATTTTAAGCCATACGATCCTATCACGATTGTTGACCGCATGTAATGGGCTCCGTTGCCTTTCAGATGCCTTGTTTGGTTTTCATTGGTTTTGCGCATCATAAACGGCTAAGGACTGAGTTGCCGCTTACATGGAGGGTTCCTCCAGGCGTTTAATGACCCGCACTTTTTTGGGAGGGGATTTTGATACAAAATTATATAGGCTGTGGACTGAGCATGACCAATAAGATTTGTAGTTTAGCATGGGCCAATGGAAAAGGTAGACTTCATTATGGTCCTGACACAGAGGGAAGGGGGGCATTAACTCATCGGGACCACCCTATTAGCCCCCAGCGACTATTTTCTCCAACGTTCCCTCAATATTCAATTTTGAGGCGCTTCCTCCCCTACTGCTGCAGCTTACATTAAAGAGGCAGCTGTCACATGACTTTTTTGTGATACACAGAAATAAAATTTTGAAAGTGCTTAATCTTTTATTTAAAATCTCTGGCTGAAATTCTGTCCTCTCTGGTCACCTACGTGTGGAGTGACTTACATTACCAGTGCCTCTTATGTTCTAAAGGAATGCCATTTATTCGCTTGAATAAATGGTGTTTTTGGATCAGAGTTTTCTTAGACTGAGAAGTTTAGGAGGTAGGCATGTGTAGCTGGCATAGAGAAGAATGACCAGGCTATGCAGCTTCTGCAGGGAGCTCTGCCCCAAGACGTGGCTCATCCAATAGAGACACTCGCATACATTGCACGGCATTGGCTTATCCAAGAGACACTCGCTAACATTGCACGGCATTGGCTTATCCAATAGAAACAATGCCGTGCAATGTATGCGAGTGTTTCTATTGGATAAGCCAATGCCATGCACTCTCATACATTGCACGGCATTGACTTATCCAATAGAAACACTCTCATACATTGCTTGGCATTGGCTTCTCCAATAGAAACACTCTCATACATTGCACGGCATTGGCTTATCCAATAGAAACACTCTCATACATTGCACGGCATTGGCTTATCCAATAGAAACACTCTCATACATTGCACGGCATTGGCTTATCCAATAGAAACACTTGCATACATTGCACGGCATTGGCTTATCCAATAGAGACACTCTCATACATTGCTTGGCATTGGCTTCTCCAATAGAAACACTCTCATACATTGCACGGCATTGGCTTATCCAATATAAACACTCTCATACATTGCACAGCATTGGCTTATCCAATAGAAACACTCTCATACATTGCACGGCATTGGCTTATCCAATAGAAACACTTGCATACATTGCACGGCATTGGCTTATCCAATAGAGACACTCTCATACATTGCTTGGCATTGGCTTCTCCAATAGAAACACTCTCATACATTGCACGGCATTGGCTTATCCAATAGAAACACTCTCATACATTGCACGGCATTGGCTTGTCCAATAGAAAGACTTGCATACATTGCACGGCATTGGCTTATCCAATATGTGATAAAGTGGACTTCTGAATTGAAATTGTTCGAAGCCCTTGCCTACCAGTTGCTAGTGCCACCTGCATGGCCCTTTTAGGAGAGGTTCTTGTGTGGCAGAGGAAACCATATAATCGCAATACTTCTGGAAGTAGGTTCTTAATTCTGGAATTCTAAACAATGATAAATGGAGCAGTATTAAAGTGCACCTCCTAGTGACCAAATGCACTTTTACTGCAATACACCAGCAGAGGATTGATATCAGTGGTTTGATCTCAAAGAACACGGCAATACCTTTTTGAATGATGTGATATCTTCGTTTGTACTCGCCTTGTCCCAGCACTGGGAGCTGCCATGTTGCACCCTACATGACTGTGACATGCTCGATTGGCTATGAATGGTGACATTGGCACACAGACCTGTTGGTGCACCGACCGTGAACGGTGAACACTAAAGGAGCAGAGGTACTGTCCTGTACGATGGCTCTAGGCTCAGGACTATCACCCCCTCATTCCCCTATTGTATACATTGACAAAAAAGTTTGTCGCATATAAAGGGAGTGTCATAACTCTGTTAGTCTTGAAAGTGTCAAATCAACATTTGTTGGATGCTACTAGGTTAAGTGTTTTGATATGTGCAAACACCTGTATACAGAGGCGCATAGACAAATGCATACACACACAAAGACACATGCAAGTATCCAAACATGCACACAGGGGCTTGTACGCATCCAATCACACACACTCTACAATGTATGGTAGGGCTGAGTGAGCGATGAGTTGAGTGTAAGGTGTGAAGCAGTCTGTGGGTTTTAGGGACAGAGTTAAAGTTTGGTTAGTAGGAATATAGTAATGTAAGGTGAGAGCGTTTTCTTTAATCTTCCTCCACTTCAACACTACTAACTGGGATTTAGAGACATTTTCTATGTAGTTGTTGGATATCCAAAAATAGAGATGTGTGGGAGGAAGCGAGAGAGTGCAGCAGAGAGATGTTAAATCTGAGTATCATCCTCATTATACGACACACGGGAACAAAGGAAACCATTCCTGCCGTGTGGTGATTTGTGTGGAGCGCGTGAAACTGGAGGTCTTTAGCCCCCGGGATGCTGCAGAGAGGAGCAGCACACACTATGGGAATACTAAAGGGTGCTGAGCGATGATACAAAATGATTACACCGCATTCCACCCAGTTACAAGATACAGTTGCAAGTATTTATAAAGAGCTAAAAAGTTCTGTAGCGCCTACAATGAGTGAGACAGAATAACAAATATGCATACAAGTCAAACACACACAACTGTAAGCGAGGACCCTGCTCAAGAATTTACAATCTAAGAGGAGAGGGGTGGCACACTAGGGGAGGGTAAATATCAGAGTATGTGAAGTAGCGGGGTGCATGTAGGCTGAAGGGAAGATGGAGCAAAAAATGCACAATGGATTATGGAGTGAACCGATAGGCTTCTCTAAAGTAATGCATTTTCAGAGACTTCTTGAAGGACCGGAGAGACAGGCAGAGTCTGATGTAGCAAGGGAGAGAGTTCCATAAAAAGGGGGCAGTTCGAGAGACGTCCTTAAGGCAAGAGTGTGGGCACAAGGAGACGATAACATCAGATCGTTGGCAGAGCAAAGTGGTCGGGACGAGATGTAGTCAGGGGTGCAGTTATGGAGAGCTTTGTAAGTGAGCACCAATATGTTGAATTGGATTCTAAAGGAAACAGGGAGCCAGTGTAGAGATTGACAGAGGGGTGAGGTGAGGTGGATGAGCCTTGCACAGGTGTTCATTAGACTGAAGAGGGAGAATCTGGGATCTCTTAAGGCCAGAGAAAAGGAGGTTACAGTAGTCAAGGCGGGAGATAAGTGCTTGGATGAGTGTTTTAGCAGAATTCTGATTTAAGACCGGGGCGGATGCTTGCAATGTTTTTTAGGTGGAAGTAGCAGGAATTGGTTAGCGACTGAATGTGAGTGAAGGATAGATCAGAGTTGAAGAGGGCACAAAGGCAAAGAGCCTGTGAGGTGGAAGTAATGGTGGCACCATTCACCTGAAGGGCAATGGGTGCAGGAATATTGGCATTAGAGGAAGAGAAGGTGAGAAGTTCAGCTTTAGAGAGGTTAATCTTTAGGAAATGGGAAGTCATCCTGTTGGAGACAGCTGATAGTAACACTGTCCAGCACAGGAGGAGATAGACCCAGTGTCCATTCGATAATTGGGTCTGATAAAGATTCAGCGAGTTCTGTTTCATGAGAAACTCATCAACAAGAAAACTGTCTGAATTAAACCTTCTGAAAGCCAGATGTAACCCTGGGTAGTAGGAAGCACTATCCTTAGTAAATAGTGCTTGTGGAGTGCATATCGCGGGTGGATGCAGGTAACCGAATATTTTTAACATTTTACAAATTGAAGTGTGATCAGACTGGTACCTGGGCAGCTTGCGGTCTCTGTGCCAGTTGTGATCTTAAGTTACTTTTAGGGTTTTTCTTTTAGTTTTTTTTTTCCCCTTCCTCCCAGACCACAGTATCTACTTGAGAGAAACCACAGTGTGTTTTCAGGTCAGACAACAAAGTGTCTGTGGTTTGTGTGTAAATCACTGAGGCAAAACCTGAAGTTTGCCAGCAGTGCAGACCAGAGACGTGACACCAGCTCTTTTATCTCTTGTCTTTTGAGCATCCATTTCTGAAGTGGTGTTATATGGTCTCTTTCCTTTGAGAAGAATAAAACTTCTGGGAACACATTCTTTAGGTCTAGTAGAGGTATGTCACCCACAACACGTCTCTTGGCGTATAGTTGCAACATCATAAGTTAGAATAAGAATCCTAAAGTTGCATTTTCTCTTTGTGATTTTTATGTCGTTTAACATGTATTAAATAATAACAGTGGGAGAGGTTGCCTTCATCCTATACAAGCAATACTGGCATTGCTTCTACGACAAATTGTCTGGATTGAAAATGTTTATTAATAATATTAAGAAAATCTTGCTTTGACAACATTGTTTGTATTCTCGTCAGTAAGTAGTATTCAGATTGCTTAGGCCTGGGATCAGCGTCCTTGGAGCTACATCTCACATGATGCCTGCCAGGGCCAGATTTACATCGAAAGAGCCTGTAGGCACAGAGATCTGGAGCACCCCCCACAAATAAGACTGGGTCAGACTAACGCATTTTTAACGTGCGTTTAGGCGCACTTAATCACGGCCGCACTAGCAGCAAATGATGGACAATAACGGCCAATATATGAAGTACAGCCGCACGAAAGTCCAGCTGCGCAACGCAAGTGGACAATGAACGCATTTTTTCGAGAACGCAGAACCGCTAGTACTGACGTACATACAGAGTGCGCTGCGGCGGTGTGTGTGCATGATTAGGAGACGTCAGACGCTGCTAATGTCCAGCCTACATAACGTCCAGACGCATAAAGTGTTTTATTGACGATCCGTAAAAAATCACACACGAAAATGCGCGTCGTCTGACTGTTTTCGTGCATTCCGTGAAAAAATACGTCAATGCGTTCAGACACACTTTTTGACGGTCGCTGCAAATAATGTGTTTGTTTGACCCTAGCCTTAGTGCCAAAATACTTCTTAGTTTTTTTTTGTTTCCCCCAAATCAAAAATTATCTCGTTGCGCTCACAAGAGGCAAAAAAAAGGTTAGGGCTCGGGTTAACTAACAGAGTTAACCAAAATTCTGGGAATCAGTTTACAGCTGTGGCCAAGGGTCTTTTTCAAGACGTGCGTTTTTACCACTTAATCTTTTACGGCTTTATTTTCAGAATTTTTTCAGTAGGATATCACAACTTGCTTTGTTTGGAACAACAAGGAGGGGTTTTTTTTTTTCCTTTTTTTTCCTTTATAAATACCTGTAACTGTAAACCTTTAAAGCGCCAACATGTTCTGTAGTGCTGTACAATGGGTGAGACACACTGAGCAGTAGGCGAGAGGACCCTGCTTGAGAGCTCACAATCTAAGAGGAGAGGGGTGACTGACTCCCTAGGTGAGTGTAAGTGACACAGTATGTGAAGTAGGGGCAAGACATGTACAATGGGATGATGGGGTCCTCTAAAGTAATGTTTTCAGAGACTTCTTGAAGGTCAGGAGAGACGAGGAAATGGTCATATTTGGTATCATTATAAAAGCAACACTCTGACCTTTCCAATGACCTGACACCTCACTTAACCATGTGTGGTGTAAAGAATGGAGATACATGAGTCTAAGGGTCCTGTCGCTCCACACAGCAGAACTTGTATTTTAGGCTAGGGTCAGACGAGCGCAGTGCGAACGCGCGTGCAGGCGCACTTAATCACGGCCGCACTAGCAGCAAATGACGGGCAATGACGGCCAATATACGAAGTACGGTCGCACAAAAGTCCGGCTGCGCAACGCAAGTGGAAAACGAACGCATTTTTTTCGAGAACGTTAAACTGCTAGTACTGACGTACAGAGTGCGCTGCGCCCGCTAGCGGCGTGTGTGTGTGATTTGGAGACGTCAGACGCTGCTAATGTCCGGCCAACATAACGTCCAGATGCACAAAGTGTTTTATTGATGATCCGTACAAAATCACGGATGCAAATGCGCATCGTATGACCGCTATCGCGTACTCCGTGAAAAAATGCGTCCATTCGTTCGAACGCACTTTTTCACAGACAACTCGAAAATGCGTTCGTCTGACCCTAGCCTAAGATGAACCAATGCATAATAACGCATTACATCATCACCCCCATATTTGTTCCTGGTGTAGGAAATAAGGTTAGTGCAGTGGCATTGTTTGTTTTCTGTGTAAAAGCACATAATGCCACTGCCTTAGAACTGAGAAAAAAGTAAATTTTGCATTTCATTTTATTCCCCAATTTATTTTTATTTTACGCATTACATGGTCATGTTTGGTATCGTTGGAAAGGACAGACTCTGACCTTTACAATGACCCTTCACTTGACCTTGTACAGTGTAAAAATCAGAGCTGCAGGGTTCCATTCCTGTGTCTCACTGCAATGTCGCGGTTTAGGTTGTCAAAAAAACATTTCATTATGCCATCACCTTCACCGTTACTGGCAGTGTGGGAAATGAGAAGGTGAGTTAGTGCAGCATCACTGTTCACTTTGTAATTGTAAAGTGAACCAGAGAGCTGCATTATTAAAAAGGAAACCATACTTTATTTTTACATGAACCTGATCAAATTTGGTATACTCTGGCCTTTCCAACGATACCTTGTAGGTTTTTCTAGCCTGTAGGGCTTCAGAGGTACAGAGGTTTAAATGATTGTAATTTTTTTTTTACTTTCAGAGCAAGTCACCCCCTTGTGGTAGACACATGCCAGCTCTGGCTAATTATAAATCCAGCCCTGATGCCAGCTGTTCATTACGTTGACTGAGCATTGTTGGGAATTTAGTTTCAAAACATCTGGAGGGCCAAAGTTGCAGACCCTTGCAATAGACTTAGCACAGCAGTCCTGTGGACATTGCAGTCCTTTGGAATCCTCACCTGGAGGGATTTTTAAACACTCCGATATATGGAATGCTTGGGATCTTTACTGTTCCGATTAGGGGTGTAAAAAACGGCAAGATATGATGCTTACGGTGATCTGTAGTGATTATAATATTAGCAATGCAGCTTCCAAATCAATAAAAATAGAATAAAAAAATATCTTTATGGAGATTACAGTAATGCGTACCTTGTATCTGTACTGAATAGGGATTTTCAGTCATTAGAACACAATCTTATCTCTGGGCAGCAGTGTGACCCCAGAGCTCTCCCTGTATTCTGCCCTTTCCCTGGCTGTTGTAATGCAGCAATAAAGTTTCTTGAGCTTTTTGTTGGAGTGAGGGCTGCTCTTTGTAGCTTATTTACAGTAATACAAGGTTACAGGAGTGAGAGCTCACAGAATTTAGTTCCTCCCAATGGCAAACGCCAATCTTGCATTAAAAATATGCAAATGGGTCTTTCTGTGCCAATTGTTCATATGCATTTTTTTTGTAGTGAATGGGTAAGTTGGCCCAGTGTGCTGCATCTCTTTGGCCCTTGGCCCCATTTTCATCTGATCCTCAGAATTTAGAGCTTTACATAGCTTTTGCTTAATGTGCCTCCTAGACTGTAAGCTCCTATGAGCAGGGCCCTTTACACCTTGTGCTTCCATCCTATGTCCATTTATCTGTATCTCGCTCCCTTTGGTTATCGTAAAGCGCTGCCTAAACTGTTGGCGCTATATAAATGATGACGATAATAATATGCGTATGAGGCTCTGCCTCTCATAACATTAGCATGGGATTGCTTGAATTACACAGCGTAGGGCTCAAGATGTTGGACCAGACTGATCTTTTGAAGTGGTTTTGATGTTGACAAGTTGCTTAGTGTGAACCTTTCATCGACTGATCCATTTCCTTCTGGTTGTATTATGTAAAGCTGTGGATGCACCATCAGTTTGAACAGTTATTACTGTCACAGCTTGAGACATTTATATCAATCATGGGGCCCACTAGCACATTAGGGAGCCAGACAGTTACTATGTGGCTTCGGACATAATGATCCTGAAATTTAGGAGCAAAGACATGCATAGGTGTGCGATCATTACACCTCCTGTGCTAATTATCTCTCGGCATGTTTTTCATGTGGGTTTTTTCTCATTTGCGCTTTGTATTGATCTGAGGACGGGAAGCTTGCAGGATTTCCTGATGAGCTATTTGGGAAATGTTGCTTGTTATTTGTCAGTCTCTTCCTCCACCGGTTCGGTTAATTACACCTGAGCACCACGCACAGTATGTTTATGATCCTCCCATGTGGCTGTGCGGCAGGTGCGTCAAACTTCTCGCTTTCGTGGAAGCGGTGTGTGATCGCACCTGAAACCTGCTGCCTGATGATTGCGTCATGAGACTTTTACACCCCCTTGCCCCCTTCCTTTTGTAAATTTAGTTTTTGGTCTCATTGAACAAGTTTGACTAAAGGACCTTAATGTTGCACCTCATACTGTCATTTTGCAACTCTGTTGCAGCTGCATCAGTTCATTGCTCTTTCGGGACTTCTGTCACTTAAATTGGTTCCTATGTGAGGTATAAACCTACATTTTTAAATACCCCCCCCCCCCATTGGTTCTTTTGCAGGAACCACTGATCTCCTTTGCCCCAGCGTTGCAATAGAATGATGAATGTAAATGGCCATGATTTAAGCGGCGTTTGTGTATTTTGTTCACGGTTTAACTTTTGCACGTATGTACTAGGTATGTATATTTATGTCTCTGGTTACTGTCCTCGGAGCATTCACATTCAGGATAAAGAAGGACTTGCCAAAACATTGCATAAGCCAGCCACGTCATCAATGCACTTACATATAACAACACATTCTCTTTGTAAGCTATCAGGTGTCGGCTACCTTGACCCTTCATGTGTTTTGGAACTACATCTTGGTTGGCAGAGCCTGAAGGGAAATGTAGTTTCAAAACATCTGGAGGACCAAGGATGATGACCCACTGCCCTATAAATTTTAAAGTGCCATTCCATGTTTCAGTCTGGTAAAATAAGCATTCTAGCAATTGAAACCATTTCCTTATTTTTCAACATACAAGGGGTTAAATCCTTTCTTTTCAGCAGTCTTTAAGCCGAAGCATAGTTGATCCTTAGCTTCCTTTTTCATGCAAATACGCCAGGAGGGCAGCACTCAACCTTTACCAAGTAAAACGGGCGGTGCTTCTCAAGACAAAAAAAATACAACAAACCAGGAGGAGAGGACGCCAACTCATACATTCAACAACTTCAACAGTAGCTCACACATTTAAAGTTTAACCCCTTAGGCTGGGGTCAGACGAGCGTGATTTCTACGGGCTGTACGTCCGTGCAGTACGGACATCGTCAGTACGGATGACGCAGTAGTGGTCACACAGTCCGTTTTTTCACTGAAGTTATTTTTGACGGATGTAGGAGGGAAAAATAAATTACAATGAAAAAACATTCTGTCCGTCAAAAATACTGGACGTATAAATGCAGTCCGTCTGACCATGCTCCATCACTCACACACAAAGCTATGCAGACGTTGTGGACGCAGCGCACTCCGCACGTCCGTTCTAGCAGTATTACGTTCTTGCCTAACCTGCGTCCGTTTGCTGCGGCCGTTGTGCGTCCGCAGTTCAGTGCGGACGTACTTCATGTGTCAGGCTCCAATGGACTTTCTTTCATGCTATCACGGACGTACTTTTAGGCGCAATCACGGACGGGAACACTACGCTCGTCTGACCCCAGCCTTAAGGACCAATGACGCAACTGTTACATTGACCTTAAAGACCCTTGTTCCTTAAGGGGTTAAATCATTTTCAAAGTCTCCAATAACTCTTAACCCTTTCAAGAGCTCAACAACTTTTAACCCCTTAAAGAATTTTCACATGCGTCACCCTAAGCTCTGTTTAAAAATGATGGGAATTTAGTTCACAATAGATGGCCATAAATTGCTTAAGCCTGTCACCGCGCCAATGTATCCCATCAATGACAGGTCTTATTCTTGTCACCTAATGACCACTTTTTATGGGATTGACTCACTGAGGACAGAATCCTTTCTGGAGCTCCCTGTGAGGTTCAATAAAATCTGCCTTGCAGATGAAAGGTGCAGGCGGGGGAGCATTGATATCAGATTACAGAGTGAAGACCAGGAAAACAAAAAGTCAACAGCAAAACAAGATTCTTTCAAGTCTCTCTTTTTTACTTAACCTGTGAGAAACTGGCATTTTACACTTTTTCATGGATGTAATGATAATCGCAAAGTATATTGGCAAAAGACAAACCTTTACTATGTGCTAGAAGAATAACCTGTTAATGTTATATTGTGGTGCAGTGCTGCTCTTGGTATAGTAGGGTCTTTGTGGCACTGCTGTGATCTGTGCAATACACCTGCTCTTTTTGTGTGTGGATGTGTAAGTGTGATTAGTAAAAAATATAGGCAAAATGCTTCCCACCAAAAATGACAACTATTAGGGTGCTCAAAGCTAAAATAAGTTTCCAAACGTCAAATATATGTGTATATATGTCAGTATGTTTATTATTGCAGAAGCCACTTGCACATCACAGCAATTCAAAGAATTGCATCCCAGAGCTCCCGTGCCACATTCTCCATATGCAGCAAGGAATTCTGGGTAGGATATGCAAATGACATCTGTCTCACTTTTATGCATCCTGGGTCTGCTATTACACAGAACCCTAAAATCAATGCTATGCCATACTATGTCCAAACACACATACAAATTATTCTTTATTCAATACATTAAAATGAGTGATAGAATTGACCTAATAAAGCAAAACTGTAAATAGAAAAGGAAAAACAAAGTATGTCTCTGGTACATAACTAGTTAAAAGTCAATGGGGAAATGGCCTCCATAGGTTTTAAATGCAAAGAAAAAGTGACATATTGAAGAAAAATATTATAGTGTGGAGGCTTTTTAGCTCGCTTTTAGTCCTTCACCACAACCCTTATAGACACTTACTTACCTATGGTCCAAGCATCCACTGCAACTGGTCATGCCTGCCTCCTAGCTGATGAAGGTTCAATAAACCTGAAACAGCGCTGTCCTGGGAGTGGCTTTGACCAGTTGCATAACCTTATCTTTGCTACAAAGCCACAGTGTGGCATAGCATTGATTTTAGGGTTCTGTGTAATAACAGATCCAGGATGTATAAAAGTGAGACAGAGGTCATTTGCATATCCTACCCAGAATGCCTTGCTGCATATGGGGAATGTGGCACAGGAGCTCTGGGATGCAATTCCTTGAATTGCTATGATGTGCAGGTGGCTTCTGCAATATTAAACACACTATATATATATATATACTCTTTTAAATCTGAGCCACTTCTACATAGATGGCAAGCAAGTAATTTTCCTTTATTTATAAAACACATGCATATGAACTAGGGATGCACCGATACCGATACTAGTATCGGTATCGGGGCCGATATTGCCGTTTGCACGAGTACTTGTTACTCGTGCAAACGGCCCGATACATCCCGCCGATACCGGAAGCCGGCGCTGGGCCGGCTTGCCGGTATCCGCGGGGCTGGGGAAGCTGGCCGCGTGCATGAAAAGCACGCAACCAGCGTTCCCCTTCGGCGCGCCAAATACTCACCTTTCCTGAAGTTCCGGTCTCTGCGCAGTGATGCGGTCACGTGGCCGCCGGGCGCTCCTGTGACGCGGCCTCTCGGCTGGAGGCAGCGTCACAGATGCGCCCGGCGGCCACTTGACCGCATCACTGCCCAGAGACCGGAACTTCAGGAAAGGTGAGTATTTGGCGCGCCGAAGGGGAACGCTGGCCGCGTGCTTTACATGCACACGGCCAGCTTCCCCAGCGTTCGAGCGGGGGCCAATCCATGAGAGCTGCGGGGCAATCCATGAGAGCTGCGGGGCAAATCCATGAGACCTGGGGGTAAATCCATGAGAGCTGCGGGGCAAATCCATGAGAGCTGCGGGGCCAATCCATGAGACCTGGGGGCAAATCCATGAGACCTGGGGGCAAATCCATGAGACCTGGGGGTAAATCCATGAGAGCTGGGGGTAAATCCATGAGAGCTGGGGGTAAATCCATGAGAGCTGGGGGCCAATCCATGAGACCTGGGGGCAAATCCATGAGACCTGGGGGCCAATCCATGAGACCTGGGGGCCAATCCATGAGACCTGGGGGCCAATCCATGAGACCTGGGGGCCAATCCATGAGACCTGGGGGCAAATCCATGAGACCTGGGGGCAAATCCATGAGACCTGGGGGTAAATCCATGAGAGCTGGGGGCCAATCCATGAGACCTGAGGGCCAATCCATGAGACCTGGGGGTAAATCCATGTGACCTGGGGGCCAATCCATGAGACCTGGGGGCAAATCCATGAGACCTGGGGGCAAATCCATGAGACCTGGGGGTAAATCCATGAGAGCTGGGGGCCAATCCATGAGACTGAGGGCCAATCCATGAGACCTGGGGGTAAATCCATGAGACCTGGGGGTAAATCCATGTGACCTGGGGGCAAATCCATGTGACCTGGGGGCAAATCCATGTGACCTGGGGGCAAACCCATGTGACCTGGGGCAAACCCATGTGAGCTGGGGCCAAACCCATGTGAGCTGCGGTCAATCTCATATAAATTTTTATGAGGTCTGTTCCTATTGGAAAGCGTCACATGACATTAAATAAAAGTATCGGTACTCGGTATCGGTGAGTACTTTTAAAAAGTATCGGTACTCGTACTCGGTCTTAAAAAAGTGGTATCGGTGCATCCCTAATATGAACACATAATGGCTAAGCAAAACGTCTTTGATAATGCTTGACAAGGACCGTGCTGTGGGGCAGCAACGTTAGGCATAAAACAATCCTAAATAAAGGATAACTCCAAGGAAACTATTAGGGATGCACCGATACCACTTTTTTAAGACCGAGTACGCGTACCGATACTTTTTAAAAAATACTCACCGATACCGAGTACCGATACCTTTTAAAAATACTCACCGATACCGAGTACCGATACTTTTATGTCATGTGAACGCTTTCCAATAAGAACAGACCTCATATAAAAATGCCCCCAGCTCACATGTATATATCCCCCCGAGATTATATATATATATATATATAACAAAACAGTATATATAACAAATGTATATCATGTCTTGAGATGCACCCGCACTGAAAGCGTAGTTAAGGTTGAGTGCTGCCCCTCTCGTGTGTGTGTATATATATATATTATTCAAATCAAAATAAGCTTTATTGGCAGGACCAAATACATTTTAGCAGTGCCAAAAGCATATGGGGTGCAGGGGGGGGGGGTAGTGGGCAAGTCCATGGACATTATCAGGTGTAAGGGATAATGTGAAGTGGGATGGTGGCGAGTCCATGTTGGGGATTTATAAGTCTGGGATCTCTCCTGTTCCTCACAGTCTGTGACGTATTAGCAGATATTTTCACCGCCGGCTCCTCGTCTCCCAGTATGATGTGGAGTATCCTCGTTATATATACATATATATATCTCCCCCAGCTCTCATGGATTATGGCCCCCAGCTCTCATGGATTATGGCCCCCAGCTCTCATGGATTATGGCCCCCAGCTCTCATGGATTATGGCCCCCCCGGCTCTCATGGATTCCCCCCCCCCGGCTCTCATGGATCCCCCCCCCCGGCTCTCATGGATATGCCCCTGATCACGTGGCCGCTGGGTCCATCAGTGATGCTGCCTCCAGCCGAGAGGCAGTGTCACAGAAGCGCCCGGCGGCCACGTGATCGCACCACAACACCGCGACCACAGCACCGCGACCTCCTTCAAGCTAACACTAGCGTTAAAGTTTGCTTAAGGCTGGGCGTTAATGTTCGCTTAAGGCTGGGTTCACACCTCAGCGTTTTACAGCGCGTTCCTGCGCGCTGTAAAACACCGAGACACGGAAGTCCCATGATTTCCTATGGGACCCATTCACACCTGGGCATTTTACAGCGTGCAGGAACGAGCCGTAAAACGTCCTACGCCCAAAGAAGTACGGGAGCTTCTTTGGGGCACATTTGCAGCGCGTTCACTCTGCAGTCTAGAGCCGTGAACGCGCTGCAATGCGCGTTTTTTACGTTTGGCGATACGCGCATTAAAAACCGCGCAGGTGTGAACCCAGCCTTAAGGAGGTCATAGCGCTGCGCACACATCACCTTTAAATTGCTAACTGGATAAAAAACCCATTAGCGCTCGTTAATTTGCGATTTGTAGCGCACATTTACTCTGCTTTACGCTCCCTATGCCTAATACGGGGAGCGCAAAATCAAAGCACAGATTAACTAGCTTTAGGATCACTTGGTCCTAACGAAAAAGTTACCAACAGCTCAGAGGTATAGGTAGCTGTGCTGCTGCAGAATCCGTTACTTGCAGCTCAAACCCCCTCAAAAATTACATACTCCCCTCTTCTCTTGCGACGAGAACGGCGGCCCGATCTGCTTCTACTGGCTGCCGAAGCAGAGTGAGATGGGATGGGGGCGTGTAGAAAGTACCCTGTCTTCCTCCGTGATCACTCTGCCGACCAGCAGGATCTCGCGAGAGACTGTCATGTGGCCCGGCAGCACGATCCTCTATGGAGGGGATGCTGGGGACAGCATTGTAGCGCTGCCCCAGCATCCGCAAGCTTAGCGATTGCTAAGGGGCAGGCTGCCGGATTCGGCGCCTGCCCCGCCGTCTACTGAAACCGGGACGCTAAGGATAAGTTAACAAACGCTAATTTCCCCCCTTGACGTCCAGGTTTTATCTCTGCCCTGGATGGACCGACAGGTTCTTATCTGCCGACAAATTCTAACGTTTCGGCGTAAAGCCGCCTTGGCAGTCTATCAGAGGGCTTGTTACAGGTGAGAACTTTTTTGCACAGGTTGGTCTATAGATGAGAGAATCCAGTATCAAAAGCTAGACGTAAAACCGGAATTGTCAAGCATTGTCCACTCACGTCTGTTTATATACACGGGCAAGAAAACGAGTCCAAAATCCTCTGCTACACAAATCCTGAGCGGATACCAGTTATTTCTAACGTCACATACACATCTAAACAAAATCCGAGGCTTGCTTTGCCCACAGAACTCTTTGGACACACTTCCCGTATGTAGCAAAGAACTCTGGGTAGGATATGCAAATGCTTCACAATATATCACCTTTTTGAATCAAAACCTGCAAAACTGCAGACATGCTAGTGCAGTGTCGCGTGTGTGTGTATATATATATATATATATATATGAGTGTGTATATATGTGTCTATATTTATTAAAGAAAAAGCTTTTATCCGTTAATTTGCCTTGGAGGGAGTGTGAAGCTTGTGTTGGCGTCCTCTCGTTAGCGTGTGTTCCCTGTGCTGTATTCCAGGCAGAGCCATGAATTCTGCGTCTATCCGTGCTCACGTCACTCATGCCCACATGTAAGGGAGGTTTTGCCTGCTTTGGAATGCTGGGCCCCCCATTAAGTGGCTCAGTGTGTTCATTTCAAACACATCGCTTGTGGAATTTTCTGGTGGTCCCAGATAAATAGTCGGGAGGAAATGTGTGTGGTTTTCACAGCAAAGCATAACCTTCCTGTCTTCTCGTCTGCCTGGCTCAGTCGCACTCAGACTGGTTGGGAGATACGGATCACTGGCGTGTAACTACTTTTATTTCTACTCTCAAAATCCCATCCTTTTTTTTCTTTTTCCCCATTACAAAAGAGGCAGTCGGTCACCTGCACCCCAAGCCCTGATCATCCATATTAAAACAAGTCTTTGTACACTTTAAGCAGCTCCTGCTTTTTTTTTTCCTTCCTATTTTTTCCTTTTCTTAAAAAAAAAAAAAAAAAAAAAGAAGAAGAAAAATCCAAACTGAGAGGTTCGTATGCACTAATCGCATAGCAACAGCAAGCTCAGCACTGCCAGATGCTTTGAGTAAAGGCTTTAATAACAAAACTTTCACAGACTAAACCGGGGTCTGTAGGATATGCGGACCCAGCACTGCAGCTTAGTGTGTATCTGGGTCTGAGAAAAAAAAAACGGTTGTTAAACTACAGTTTCCATGATACGGTTACCAACTCAGGGGATGGCAAAACATCACGGATGTTGTAGTTCTGGAAAACCACCCCGGGAACCCAGCCTTTGGCCTCGGTAGGTTCAGAAAGTGAAGCGGGTAATGGGGTCTGATACTCTGTATCTCTTCAGCTGGATAAGACCCTTAGGTTGGCCGTCCACTGGGTTCATATTCCTGCGATGGTGCGATCATATGATTATAGCCTGAAGTCGTCTGACTGATCCCACAACATGCAGGTGAATCAGCCCTCATCCACTGCCTCCTTCTATCCGACGACTTCAGACTATTTTTTGCTACAACAGACTAACGATCTTTCCAAATTAGTTGGATTTATCAGACAATGCCGGGATGATCTGGTACATGTTACATGAAAAAGATGAATTGTATAATTAAACCGCCATGCCGCAGCAGGGGGATGTGACTCTGAATCCCATAGAATTCAATGTAAAAAAAAATTCCTTTTTATATTCAACCGTTTATTTTTTTCATCCGCAGCAAAAAGTCTTTTTAGGTACGGATTTTTATATATATATTTTAGGTATTTTCCTGGATTTTTTGAGGCAAAATATTGGGTTTCCGAACGCAGGTTTTTTTTTTTCTTCAGGCCAGCTGCATTCGGCGTTGGTGTCCTTGGTGCTGGAGCTGTTTCAGCACCAGTGACAGGGGGTTTATCCCCCCCTTCAGCGAGTTTTTTTTTTTTTTATTACAGCTTTGGCTGCGTTCTGACGAGGCTGTCCTTGGTGCTGAAATCCCAGGACAGGGTTTTTTTGTCCCCCCCCCTCCCCACAGCGTTTTTATCTTTTAGTACGGCGGCTGACCTGGGTCATCCACAGGTGCTTCCAGTGGACAACCATGATCGGCCGACAGCGTTATCCGTAGGCGACGACCAAGTCGGTCATCCTACTATGGACGAAGCGGACGGCCAGCCTTATTGTACTCGTCAGTCACTGCATTTAGGGGCTTTGACGTGTGGAGTAAGTGGCCCCTAGGACTCCTAGTGTCAGTCCTGGCTCTCTCATTGAAGGAGCTTGTAACTAGAGCAAAGTATAGGAGACCCTGTCTAGGGCTTGGGAGACCTGTATGAACCATATCCTGTGCAAGTTACACCTGTTATTGCAATATTTTTCGAGTCTGCTGGTGATTTTGAAAATTTAACATATCCAGGTCATACGGAGCTCCCTTCAAAGAAAATCAATTTCCTATGACAGGGGTGGGCAATTACGGCCCTCCAGATGTTTTGAAACTACATTTCCCGTGATGCTCAGCTGCTCATTATGTTTGTAGAGCCTCAAGGGAAATGTAGTTTCAAAACATCTGGCGGGTTGTAATTGCCCACCCCTGTCCTATGACATTGATTCACTTAAGGACCTCAAACTCCGGGACCTCGGAGGTCTTAGAACTGCATCTCCCATGATGCTCGGTCACTTATTGCTTGACTGAGCCTCATGGGAGATGTCCTCCCAATGTTTTGGAATTACCACGGTTGCTAACCCTCTGGCATAGAGCGTTCCTTGTGCTCCAGTCTATAAAGCAGTGTCTGAATGACAGCAGAGGCACATGTCAAGTGGGACAATGCTGTCTCTGATGGCTTGTATACATTGCGGACCTTCTGGACATGTTGAAGGCATCCAGTCCTGCCTAGCTGCTGCTTGCGCACATGCTTTACATATGCTGATGCTGTTGCACAGCAGTCAATTTAAGCGTATGTATTATGTTTCTTTTGTCCGTACATCTTTAGAATCCCCCCTCTTATTTGTTTTTTTTTTTTTATATTTAAGATTTTTATTTTGTAAAGCAAAAAGAGGTCACAAACCGACCAGCATAGTTGGCCTCGCAGGGCCAAATATTGTACTCTCATAAAACTCACTTATAACATAAAAAATTAAAAAGGGGGGAAGGGGGGGGGGGTTCACAGGAAAAATCAGCAAGAAGTCGAAAAATAGGGGGGGGGGGGGGGGGTCAAAGCAAAAGTCAGCGAAAAGAAAAAACTTTGGGTTCGCAAAACTAAAGTCTCAAAAGTTATCCCCGGCCGGGGAATGTCATCAAGAAAAAATAAAACAAAATAAAATAGTGGCCGAAGCGTCTCTGGACCAGCAGGATGAAGATTAAACATCAAGAGGAGAATCCAAATAAGAGTCATCGGTGTGAAAGAAAATGGTTGCAGGAGTTAAAACAACAGGTCATCCAGAAAATAAAGGATTCATCACCCCGTATCCCGAAATGGTAGCTTACGTAAGACAGGTAGTACAGTGCATGCAAGACCGGGGCTTCCAAGCACAGCGAGCCTGCAGTCATAAAGCTGACCTCCAAGTCGCCTCTGGACCTGATACTCTCCATACCCTCCTCCGTCAGATGCTCGGGGTACAGCTGCACGTGTCAGTGGGTACCGCGGTGCCGTCTGAACGGCCATCGGCAGGGGTCAGTCTCCGCAGGCTTACGTCTGGAGTACGGTATCTCCGGGTCCGGTGAATCCAGCGCCACCTGGACGTCGCAAGACTCCAGCTCGCCCCCTCCAGACAGCCCCGGGGTCAGCGTCTCAGTCAGGTCGCCGATCCCGACGTACCTCTCCATAGCATCAGGCACGATCCAGCAGGGTCCAGCGGGGCACAAGGTTGGATCCTCTCCGAGAGCGTCCACCTCCTGGATCTCTGCATCCACTCTCTGGTCTGCGGTCACCCGGCCAGTCCTCCACGCGGCCATCAGTCGCCCCCACGAGCCCCGGGAAATCGGGTTCTCTTCCTCCTCCCCCAGCTGCTCCAAGCAGGCCTCAAGGGCCGCAAACGCAGCCTCCATGCCACCGGTGGGGGGGGCCGCTCCATCCCACTCGCTCCGTCAATATCAGGTCCCCAGGCATCGCAGACACAGCCGGAAGACAGGGGCCCTCCATCCTCTCAGTCTGCATCCACCAAGCACCGGGTCAGGCTCTCTACAAGCGGAGCAGGAGGCGCAACGAGCACCCGGAGGCAGATGGGTAGGCCGCAAGATGGCCGCCAGGGAATCAGACCCGCCGGGCTAAAACTCTGCTGTGCTCCGGGTGGAGGGCAAAAACGGTCACCGGAGCAATCCCCGTTATGGCTAGCCGTCCAGGGACCCTAATAATGGGCAAATTGATGAGGGGTTCCAGCTAAAAAAACCCAATATCAGGCGAATCCTGCAGAGCTCCCTCACGACACGTCTTGTCCCTTTCAGAGCCAGCCACGCCCCCCCCCTCTTATTTGTATCTGTTTGATGAGCAACATTTAAAAAGATCATTTTTTTCCTCCACAATAGCATTGTTGTTGCCCTACTTATTATTATCCTTAGACACCCCCTAAAACGGGCTTTTGTGAGTGCGGGGCGAAATGGGCCACTGCATGCAGGGATTTCAGATCTGCGCCACTCGGAAAGAACATGCCCTGCCATCAACTACTATGAAACCGAGCGCGTCCGCATCACTAACTGCAAACAGGCAATATAGTGATCCTGCAGGTCCAGTGAGGAAGGTTTGCCCAGATCGGATCCTTCCTTGTTACTGAACTCGGTTAAGGTGTTTGCATGTCTCTGGCATACCCTGCCTTTTCCCCTGGCAGCCAAGTTGTTTATAACTCAGATTTTTGTTTAAAATGGGTTAATCCTCCTCATGTGTCTTGGCAGGCGGCGGGGCTATGCTTTGTCCTATTTTGGGTGGTGAGCACACTCATATCTGCGAGCATTTCAGGATGTTGTTGTTCATGCCGGAGAGAGGATCAGGTCTGCAGGGATACACCAACATAGCATGATCATTACAGTAATTATCTAGTAAGGGCTTAAATGACACTGACTGAGCATAGCAGGTTAAAAGTGTTTTCCGGAGAGGGGTCAGGGGGGCGGACGTTTGTGTAATTATTGTTATGGGAAGTGGAGATGGCGTTTAAAGTGTGTATGGATTATCAGAGAGTTGATCTGCTTAATGAGAAAAGTGCCTATTGTGAAATAAAAGATAAAATGCCTCTTTTGTGTCCGTACAACGCATCGGTGTACTCGTATAACAAATATCTATACGGTTTTACAGAGGACCAGAGCAGGACTCAACAAATGTACGAGCCATGTAACCTGTGCACAGTGGCGACTCTAGGAACAATATTTAGGGGGGGGCACATAGGATACCACAGTCAAAACTGGGGGGGCACTAATAATTTTGACCACTAAATCATACCACTGAATAAAACTAAGGGCCCGATCAGCTGGTGTGAGCTAAAACGCCATCACTAAAGGAAAAATTTAGTGCGAGTCGCTAAAACGTAGTGCCTAACAGATCACCTTGTACGCGGTAGTCCATTAACAAGGTCGTTTAGCGCACGCTAGGGAAACTAATGCGGTTGTGTACAGGATAGAACTGTTTTTTTTCCCAGTGCAGAGTGCCGGGTCATACCTATCCCCTGTTCTCACAAGATTGAATATGAACATATCTAGTGAATAACCTCACACCCCTGCATTATTAAAATCCTCCACGGTGGTCGTATCATCTATGTTTTGACGCACACATATATTAAGGATGATGGGCATTGCATGATAAATGCCACCCAACAGCATGTAGAATCATTACACTGCATTTAATAGATCCAAAAGGAAGGCCAGGTGAGCGACACAAATTTCCCTGCTGCAGCATATAAAAAATACATGTTTCAGGGCAAGACTTATTCATGTGTCCCTTTAAACATGGTCCACACGGTCACCCTAATAATCAACCGCTTCCATACTATGAATAACCCCCAGCATAAAATGTTTAAAATTAGGCAATATATTAGAATTAGGATATATATGGATAAAGGATACATTTATAATAGAGCCGACTGCAACAGCAACAACCTTGCTGACCAGATCCATTACTATGGCGTATGGGGCCAAGACAACCCCTGTGCTGCATTCCTTTACATTGCCTATTAATTGCCTGTAAATTTTGGGCGAGGACCTGTTATTTTGGAGTTGGCACCAGGGTTGAGCAGTAGGTAAAATGTTGCAATTAGCGCCCCTCAAAAAATTAGCGCTGGCACCAAGTGATCTGTTAGCTGCAAAAGCGCTAAAGATCTCTAGTGCTCCCCATGTTAAGAAAAGGACGCAGAAAGTACAGTAAGCTCGCGGTACAAATCGCTAATAGCGACACACTAAGTGATTTTTCCCGTTTGTAGCGGGAGGCAAACGATCTGTTGGTCAGGCGCTAGACTCGATTAACCTGGCGCTAACGCAAAACCACGCCGACGCAAGGGTTAGCTCACACCAGGTAATAGTGCCCTAAATAAGTATATATAAACAAGATTCCAAAACCCCAGAGTAATGTGACGCAATGATACCTTTTTGTGATACTAACCGGATACTTAAATTCAATATTTTATTTGCTGCAATTCGGCAGTTTTCGCTGAATGTCTGATTGCTGCTTCATTGACTCCACTTTTAGAAATATACAGTGACCATTCGCTAAATAGGGAATTCACCTTATTTTCGGCGAAATAAATTCCCCAAAATGTGACGAAAAGCAGAGGATCTAAAAATGAATAGACCCTTTAGATTCTAACTTCCATAATAACCCCTAAAATGCCATAAACCCAGGGAGATACAATAAAATTGATAAACAATGTGGCAATTAGCAACCCCTTAACCCCTAACATGCAATTGATTAAGGGAAAACATGAAATGAATACACTTTGAGGCATGTAGCCAACCCATTAACCCCTAGAATGCCATTAATCAATGAAAAAATAAAATGTATACTATGAGGGATGAAGCCTGCAATTAACCCTTAATATACAACTAGAACCAAGGCAAAAACTAACGTAATACACAATGTAATGTATAGTCTGAACAGTAACCACTTCACTGCTGAGCCATTTCAACCCTGTGAAAACGTTTACGTTTAAGTGCACGTTTTTATTTAATGTTTTATTACTTTTACTTTACAATGAATATGGTCATGTTGGGTATCATTGGAAAGGCCAGAATCTGCCCTTTCCAATCACACCTAGAATGTCCATATACGATGCATAGCAACGGAGATACCGTGGTCCGAACAAGTATGGGAAGCTGGATGTTGATTTTTGGTGGGGGGGCACATGGGGGGGCAAGGAATAACCTAGGGGGGGCAATTGCCCCCCCTTGCCCCCCTGTAGAGACGCCTATGCCTGTGCATCTTGCGTCTGATTCAGACATTTTTTACTATTAGCCTTGCCTGGCTCTTAGACTTGTATATAAGAATTCTTAGAGGTGCGCCCCCCCCCCTTTGCCAACCAAACGTGTACCATGGGAGGAAAGTGATTGGATCATGCTTCTTTTTCTTTTTTTAAAAAAAAAAAAAAGATTTTACCTGAAGATTCTTTAAAGAACAGTCAAAAGCATGTCCCTCTTGGGAGCCAGAGGGAAAACTAAGGAGCCAAATACACGTTGTCACTAGTCAGGCTTATTTATAAACACAGGAATTTAGGGGCCTATGGTTACCTGGCCCCTGGGTCTTCCAAGCCCTGTGACGCACAACCCTTCTCCAAAACCTGTCAGGCGGTGGAATGGCGGAGTCGAAGAGTAATGCTAGAAGGCTACTAACCTGCCCCCTGGGCATGTCAAACCTCTATCTACATAACCGGTTCTTGGCTACATTTTATTTGCCGTACCACCGACAGACCTTCTTGGATAAGTGTGGTTGGAACTGGTCAGACAGGAACTTGACTTGCTGGTGGAAGTGATGCCTCCAAACTAGTGTTTGTGGTAGACATTGTGTCACTCATCTGAGAAGTGCAGTTGTACAGGGTTATTCAAAGAGAATCGAAAAGTCACCGCACGTTCGGTGACTTTTCGTTCTCTTCAATCCGGTGCGATTTGGCGATCCCATTTCGGCGACCCTGCAGTATATTCAGCAAGCACCACAGAGCCGTCGTAATGCAGGGAAAAGCTGCCGAAAACTCACCGCAAAACCCGGCGAATGCACACCGAAACCCCCAAAAACATGTGGATTAACTCCGCCGAACACGCCAGAGAAACCCGAGCAGGAGCCGATCATAGCGCAGAGCAGCCGCCGGAAAAACCCGACACCGCAGACGAATGGAGAGAAAAAAATAAAAAACCGTACGCTTGAATGTTTGAAAAGTGAAACGCTGTTTGCAAACAAACTACTGAACAAAAATGTCTGGAATTTACATATAAGATCCAATGAATGATAATAAAAAGGGCTGTTACAGAAAAAAGAAAAAAACATTTAAAAAAAATGTTTGCAAAAAAATCCCCAAAAATGCCTAAAAGATTCTAAAAAAATCTATAAAGAGACTCTTTACTGCAGAATATTATAATCAACGTTTTTTTAGATATTGAATTAAAACAGGAATATTTTTAACATTGAAGCCTATGGGATTCTCCTGAAATAAACATGTCGAATTAAACCACCAAACAGGGCATTTCGGCAACTTTTCACCGCTGGTTTTTGTTCTCTGAATAGACGAAGCTATGGGGATTTCACTGACCTCGAACAGGCACCGTATGTGCAGGCAATTCGCCAACATTTGGCGAACTGCCTGCTCTGGCCAGGAAAGGTAACGAACGCTGAATTTCAGCGTTCGGTTACCTTTCGCCAGCAATTCGGAGCTCTTTGAATAACCCTGGTAGTGTTTGTGTTGTCGCATTGATGTGTAATGTGGATTGACCTTATACCAAAATATAAAGTATGTCACACGGGATAAATACACACAGAAAATCTTTGGCTTGTGCCCTGAAGGATAAAAGCTGCAACGTATCAGCCCCGAAGGTCTTCAGGGCCGAAAGGTCCCAGCTTTTATCCTTGTGTCTGCTCCTCAATAAATATTTTTGTGTGTATTTTTCCTGTGTGATATGCTTAATATTTTGGTATTCGAGCTCTGACGTTGACGAGTCACCAGGTTATCCCGCTGGCCATTGCTGGTCTCGCCTCTGTGGAAAATGGACCTGTGCCCTACCGGAGATTGATCTTTATGAACCTCCAACTTTTAAAGGCAGCAGATATTGTCTCACACTCACATGTATGAAGAGGCCAGGCGTGTGGCTTTACGATTTAGGAACAAAGTGAGCCCGAGCCTCCCAAATATTTTCTGAAGCTTTTGGACCTGTTTAGTGTCATGGGAGGAGAATGACGCAGGTAAGAGAGTCCCTCGGCTCCCTGTGAAATCTGTCTCTACCACTAGTGCGGCCGTCCGTACAGTACAGGAGCTCTCAGACTGTAACATACATGATCACAGCAGGGCTTTGTGGTAATTGAGCTAGCCACCTTTAGCTTTACACAGAGTATTTGTGAATTTAATATAGACTATTCTAAGGCCACATAAGACATGCAGTATCCAGTAGGAAATGTGGGAAGGAAAGTTGTCTGCTTATGTCTGAGGCTTTCATTTATCGACAGTATGTAAAGGGACAATCTAGGCCAGTGATGATCCTTGGTACTCCAGATGTTGCTGAACTACTTGTCCCATGATGCCCTGCCAGCCCTAAGTGTCACTAAGCCTCATGGGACACGCAGTTCTAAAACCTCTGGAGTCCGAAGGTTTGCCACTGCAATAGGCTGTGGGTCCATTTATTTATAAAGGATTTTACCAGGAAGGATACATTGAGATTTCTCTCGTTTTCAAGTATGTCCTGGGTTCAAGAACATTGAGTGCTTACAGAAATACAAAATAGTAAAATGCAAGAAATTAACACAAAACAAATATACAGATTAACAGAAAATAAATATGTAGGAAATATAGTCACTATGTTACATGTTTACAGGTGCATTCCTTATTGAGGTATGTTAATAGGGAGCTCTTAAAGGGATACTCCAGGCAATATGACCACCTCAGCTTTTTAAGGTGGTCATATTGCCTGAAGTATCCCATTTTTTTCCCCAGCCTTCTATCTTTTCCGGATCGGCTGATATTGCCGAGAGAAGCGGTGGACTTTACTCCGCCCTCCCAGCTGTCAATCAGCCGATCGGGTTTCAAGGTCCCCGCGTTTTGGAACTCTCGGCAAAGCTGGGACGTCATCGCGCTAGAAGCGCGATGATGTCCCACCACTCCGGCAGAGTCGCGGGAACGCGCAGGAGAAGGAGCCGGAGCCGCTGCCTCCTCCTCCTTCTCCTCCGCCAAAGAGTTTTTAGACGAGCAGGCGGGGTGAACTTCAGCTCACCTCGCCGCTCGTGAACGTGCGCTGCTCCGCGCATGCGCGGTTGAATGAGCAGGATTCCGGGAGGAAGCCTGCTGATTTGCTCATTGGCTGGTTTACGTGATAGGCGCGCATGCGCGCTTTGCACGTAAACCTGTAGCCAAGTTCCAAGTTTCCACGACGGGAGCGGAAGAGGCGGGAGGTGAGTAAAAAAAAAAAAAACGCCGTTGGAAAAGTGTCGTTTTTAGGGTAAGTATTACATTAAAAAAAAATATATATATACTTATACTGAATGACTAGTTAGGGCAATAGCTTTAATATAATGTAAAAAAAGGGGGGGGGTGATTTTCAGACTGGAGTGTTCCTTTAAGGGACTTTAGACTGGGGGAAGATTTGTTGGCGTCTGGGAGGTTATTCCATAATTGTGGTGCTCTGTAGCAAAATGAGGATCGAGCCACTTGCTTTTTCTATTGCGCTATTGCAGGTAAGGTGCTGGTCCTGGAACTGAGGTTATAGGATGAGGGAACTGCCGGGGGAAGCAGCATATTCAGGTAGGGTGGTAGCTTCCCAGAAAAGCTCTTAAACACCAGGTTGGAAAGGTGAAGGGTGCGTCTAGATTCCAGCGACGGCCAGTTTAGCTCTTTTAACATGTCACAATGGTGGGTCATGTAGTTTCATTGTAGCGCAAAGCGACAGAATGAGTTATACAATGTAGTAAGTTTATGAAGGTGTGTTTGCGGGGCAGCTGCATACACTACATCTCCGTATTCAATAGCCGGCATAAGCATTTGTTGTACAATCTGCTTTCTTACCGCGGGGCTCAGGCAGGATTTGTTTCTGTACAGGGCACTTAGTTTGGGGTAAAGTTTAGATGAGAGTTTTTCGATGTGGGGGCCAAAGGATAGATTTGGGTCTAACCACATACCTAGATATTTGACAGAAGTGACTGTAGTCCGCGTGCCATTTGATCTTGTCCTGACACATAGATGGGGTGTTTGCAATTTGTGTAGCTTAGGTGCTGTTCTAAAGAGCATTGTAACAGTTTTGTCAGCATTTAGAAAAGGTTTGTTATCTTTGATCCACTTTTCTACCTCTGTGAATTGGTCTTGCAGTCCATCAACCTTGACTCTCCAGATGTTTTGGAAATGCATTTTCCACCAAGGCTAATGTCAGACGAACGCATTCTGAGCACACTGTGCGTGCACAACTGACGTACTCTGATGATACTGTAGACTCCACACGGTCCGTTTTTTTTTTTACTGAGGTAGATGGAAAATAAAATTATATGCAAAATGAAAAAAATTGATACATGATATGAAAAACCATTTTGTCCGGCAAAAATGCTGGACGTCAAATATGCAGTCCGTTTGACCACGTTCCATCACTCACACACAAAGCTACGCGGACGTGGTGGACTCTGTGTGTCCATCCTAGCGGTTTGACGTTCTTGCCTAAATTGCGTCCAGCGCCATGTGCGTTGTGTCCGCACTTCTGTGTGGGCGTACTTCGTGTCTGGGTCTCTTGACCATAATTTTATGCTTCGATGGACGGTAAAATGTGTGGCAACACGGACGTGATCACTGCCTAATCTGAGGTGTGTTCAATACCTCAGCCGCTGCAAGTGCTAAGTTAGCAACTTGCCATTGAATGCCGCTCAGCACTGCTAACTTAGCACTTGCAGCGACCCGAGGAGATGCTGCGAGTAGCTGAGTGTGATGTAGTAAAGATGGCTGTCGCCACGAAGCAAGTAACAATTCCGTACGGCAATGTTAATTTTGAGGTTTTTGTTCACCAAAGCACAAAATATTTATTTATTATTTACCCCATGCACATAGACATATATTACAGTTCAATTATATTTTGTTTCAGAAGTAAACATAACGTTTAATCAATAAAAACTATCATTTGTGGTGAGTGCGTACAAAACAGAATTGTGCCGACTGCTTTTCTTTATCATATATACCTCAACTGTTGTCCCGAGTCATACGAAAAACAATCTGAATCTTTCATTAAAAAATCGTCGGCTTTCTACTTCGAAATTCGCATCCAAAGCGTTTAATGACACTGCTGCAGCAAACTGAATTGCTGCGCTGCAGCAAACTGAATTGCTGCGCTGCAGCAATTCAGCAGCTGCTGAGGTATTGAACGGGGCTCTGATGAGTGGCTGAGCATCGTGGGAGATGTAGTTCCACATCCTCTGGAGCGCTAAGGTTGCTGACCCCCGCGCTAGGCACTGTGACGATTCAGTGTAATCGAAGTTTAGGAAAATGCAAGTTAATAAACATGGATGTTTATTCTGATAAGTAACCGGGTTCTTAATCTCGCACCCGGACGTACAGTCCATTCTTTTGGAGGCTTTGATCATGTTTCCGGCACCTGCTACTTTCATTGTAGGGCTGGTCGGACATGTCACACATACATTACTGGCTTGCCTGGGTGCAGATTGCAGCCTCGGTCCATGTCATCCAAATATGACCGTATTGTATTCTGTGAGTACATTGCATGTTTAATGTCACTACGAAGAGCTGAACAAATCCGATGGATGTGGTTTGTATCGGGCTCGGCGCATGCAGGCGTGCACATGGCGGGAAAATGAATAAATAATGCGTTTTTCTTGAATTTCAGAAATCGTAAGCCATTTTCTGTGATTGTTACTCTGTGCAGAAACGTGTTAATTAACCAGCGTTCAATGTATGAATATTACAAAGGTGCACCCTTAATCAGATGTTAATGATTCACTTTAATCCCGACCAAAAAGGAAAAGGATGGGATTATACTAAGCCATTGATGCAAATTACTTTTTTTTAATATTTTTATTTTCTTCGCTTCGCTTGATGGATTTAATTTCACACAAATCATTACATGTGTTCACAATGTAGTGATGAGGCTCTTTTTTTAATGTGGAAAACCGATCAAATCATCTACACACGCCTAAATAACGTTTTAATCTACTTTGAATATTGAATCGGTTTCTGAGTTTTTTTGTATTTTTTTTTTTTCTATACATAATTTTTAATTTATTTTCATGTATTTAATTTTAAATTCGCCCCCTAGCTTAAGATTTGACAATTTGTCCTGGATCTGTGAATCCGGAGTAAGAAGAAATGAAAACTAAATGCTCTTATTTAGAAATAGGAGTGACTAATAAGGTGCTGACTAACCACACTCTACTGCACGTCATTTTACACGCATACGTATATTGGCATATTAAGAGCCGTAACCTTCCCTCTCAAACACGAACAGTAAATATATACAGGTTTATTATTGCAGAAGTCATTTACACATCCCAGCAATTCAGAGAACTGCTTCACAGAGCTCATGTGCTACATTCCCCATATGCAGCAAGGAACTCTGGGCAAGACAACATGCAAATGACGTTTGCAGTTTCTAACACAGAATCCTCCAATCAATGCCACGCCATACTAGATGGCTATTTTTTATTTTTATTTTTTAAAGCAAAAGTCCGGTACATGCAACAGATCACGGCCACTCCTGTACAGCAGTTTTCGCGCTTATTGTACCCTCATCAGCAGGAGATAGGCGCGACCAGTTGCAGTGTGGATGCTTTACCCCTAGGGCAAATCAACATTCATTTACGTTGTGGTGGAGGGCCTGTCCAATCAAATCAGAGCCTTGCTTTTCCCACAAAGCATTTTTGCTACCCTTGCACCAAAATGGAAATATCCGACTGATACCGAAAGTCAGGAAATTCAGAATCCAGGCTGCTGGTGGAGGAAAGGTCTCCAGATTGGAGCTGGATGGAGAATGGGGAAGACTCTACACTTTAAAAAAGCTAATGTGGTCCAGATGTGTAGAGTGTTCCTTTAACCCAGGGATCTCAAACTCACGCCCCCCCCCCCAGATTTTTTTGCCTACAAGTCCCAGAATTCTTTAAATGCAATAGATGGCTAGGGAATCATGGGAGTTGTAGTTCAGAAACATCAGGGGGGGGGCAGAGTTTGAGATCCCTGCTTTAACCCCTTAAGAACCAAAGGTCTTTAAAGTTAATGCATTTACGACAGAACAGTTCCGTCATTGGTCCATAAGGGGTGCACCCACATGCAACATGTATCGCGTACCAAAATGTAAACCCCAAACTGTCAATTTGTGTGTTGTTTCATCATGCGCAGGTAAGAATCGCTCCATAATGTGCTGGTAGGAACCAAAAAGATGGACAAGCAGGGTTAAGTTATCCTGCCGGCATCCCTTTGCACCCGTATGTGCTGAAGATGAACACGGCTCTTACTGATTGAAGGATCCAAGCTTCAGTGTGATTGCGATCAGATCATATACTGTACATCTATTTAAAAAATACACCTTGTTCTTATAAAGGTGCCGACTGTGTCAATCCGTCCTGCATATCTTTTTATACTTCTGCTTCCTTATGTCTGGCTTGTTTTTAGCTGCAGGTGTCGTCTGACAGGCTGTATTCACTAAATACCTATATCCAAGGAGTCTGGGCTGTATATTATGCAGTGTTACTTTCTGTACAAACGTGTCAAGCTTCAAATTCATTTCTCATCCCCCCCCCCCCCCCCTTCACAGTCCTCTCTGCGTCCGTAGTGACTCTCTCTCTCTCTCTCTCCCCCCCCATCCCTGCTTCTGTCATAGCGTTATCGACTGGGAGGATCACACGGTATAATGTGTGTACTAGAATCACACGCTACAGTGATCGTGCTGTATTCATCCCTGCCGAAACGGTACAACGGACATTAGACGGGTCTACAAAGCGAGATCCTTCATAGGAGGTTCACGCTTTGTATGGCTGAGGGCACTAACCTGCGCAGAGCGTGGTGGCCACACGGCATACTAGTGGAAAGAACGCAAGTTCTCAGACGTTCCTTCCATGCACATGTGCGCTCGTGTCACCCCAGCCTTAGTCTTGAGGGGTTTGTACTGCTGACCATGACCATATGCTCTAAATCTATTCTCCTTCGGGTGGGGTGTGTGTGTATATATATATCTCTAGTTGTGTAAAATTATAAAAAAAATCCTAAATTTAAGGATATCAATATAATTATTAATTTTTTTGACTGTGCCAGGACTTATTAGAGAAAACAGGGTCTGGATGTGTCAATTTATTTTGTTTGTTTCTTTTATTGTAGCTGATTGTGGGTTTTGTAAACAATGTGTCTTCTTTCATCTATAAACCTATTATCCTGGTTAAATTTACATCACTTCTAGATCTTTGTTTCACGGAGCTGTGTTTACTGCAATTTTTTGCGCGGGTTGGGGAAAAAAAAAATAGACCCACCCCGGTGCGGTGCAAAAAAACAGATTGATTCATTCAAGCATGCAGCTCTACGTAGCGCTAGACACCAAACCCCTGAATTTGCATTCACTGGCTTTTGTATGCGCCGGATTCCTAGCTTTTGTTTTTATCGGTTCAGAGATGAGCCCGCGTCTTTTACAATAAGCTGAATATTTGTGTTTTAAAGGCGATTGCGAGGGGCCTCGGAGACCTGGCTGTCCACGTCTGTAGCCACATGTGGCTGTTAATTCTTGCTCCAATACGTGCCCCTTTCACAGAGCTAGACGTCTACACAAAACTGCTGCAGGATTCTCTTCACGGTTCGTGCTTAGAATAACATCCCCAGCTGCTCAATTATAGCATTTTATTTATCTTAAATAAAAGCCATGAATAGCCAGTAATGAACATGGTGTTAGGGGGGTGGATCTGTCAGATATTTTGAGGATGGCATCATTGAAAACTGTCTGAAAAGCGCTTAGAAATCTCTGATTAATCAGAATACATTGAAGCCCCCCCCCCTCTTTTTTTCTCTTCTTTCACTTGGAAAGAAGCTTCTTTTCCCCTCGAGCCCCAAACTTTAAAAAAAGGAGAAAACAAAACATAAAGCCCCACACATGCACACGTTTGTTTTTATTCTTTCCATCAACAGAACTTTTGTTAAAAACAAACAAACAATAATAACAAATCCCGCTCCCCCTCCCCTCTCCCCCCTCTCCCCCCTCACCCTCCCCCTCTCCCCCCTCTCACCCTCCCCCTCTCCCCCCTCCCATGCTCTTGGGGTGATTTTTACTAAATTGAAATTTTCTTTGGTTTGTGTGTTATTCTGGGCTGTAATCTGGGCTGTAAGTGTGCGTGTGCAAAAACAAGGTTTGTGAGTGCCCTTAGAACGAAGGAGCAACGGCACAAGTGACCTCTGCCCTACAGATGGTCCCTCTCCGGTCTCAGAAGGTTTAACTCGATGGTGTCATTATAGGGCAGGATATTCCATATGCAAATCAGACGGCTACCAACGAGAAAGGGTGGCCAGTACTGAAATGCCAAGGATGTCCTCTCTGTGTAAGGCCGGGGTCAGAGCGTGCTCCCGTACTGATGTGCATCCGTCGCAGCATTGCGACTCTTCAGTGGGGCTGGCCACACGCTGTAGTGCACGCTCTACAAGCGGACATGCAGAAAGCCTCCTCGTCAACGCGCGTTCGACGTGGCTGCAAAGCGTGATCCTCCATAGGAGAATCGAGCCTTGCAGCGCTGAGCACACTAATTGTGCTCAACAAGGTGGCCAGACGGGCGTCAGAGTGGAAGGAACGTCCACTCCGCTCTCAAAGACACTCGTCTGACCCCAGCCTAAGAGAACCACAACCCCTGATCGTTTCAGCCTTGCAAGGACCTCATCAGGAGGGTATAGCCGAAACCCCTCCAGGCACCTGCGCAAAGGGTTTTATATTTTGCAGCTGTGCAGTGGAAGCTGTATAGCCGGGATCTCACGTTCTGGACCCCCAGATGTTACTGAACTACACCTCCCATGATTCTCTGGCCATTTATTGTATTAAAGGAATTCTGGGATTTGCAGGCAATAAACACCTGGAGGGGGCAGAGTTTGAGAGGTTTTACAGAAAGTGAACTCCCCGAGTGAAACTGTACGATTTGAGGCCAAAATGAGCTGCTGTCTCCTGATGCTTTACTTGACGCAGCATTTTATTGGAACCAGCGTTTCAGCTCATAGATTGTCTGAGACTGATCGTTGTAGCGTTGGTCCCAATATTCTTCTATTGTGTATCGTGGCCGGTCTGGTCGCTTTGCTGTGGTGTTCAGGCCTTTTGCCGATGCAGTCTGAGACGCCGGCTCTTTGGGTCCCTGCGTAAGGAGACCACCCGCCTGCCTTTCATTGGTATCTTGATAAAGATCCATCAAGGACCAAAACCTCAATTTCTTGCATAATGAAAGATTAGAGAGAGACTCCTGTGTGTGCGCTTAATATTGGGTTTTCATAGTCCCCATCGCCGCATTGAGTATAAATCTAATATTTCACGAGATACTAAATGTTTGTTACACAAATGGCATCTTCTTCGTCAAACCTATCCTCGCCAGTCCGTGTTTTGAATAAGAGACCGGAAAAGAAGAAACCATTTATTTTGTTGGCGTTTACTCAATTTGTAGCACTATTTTCCCTTTCTTTGTATTTACATGACATGTCGCAGACACAGTCCGGCGCCTTCGCTAGCCGTTCCTCCGATATGGATCATGGGTTGCGCTGTGCGTGCGAGTCAAGCTCCCCTTGCATTATATATAAAGCGGGTTATATTTTGATGCAGCTCTAGCTCTAGGCTTATTAAAATGCCATAAGCGTGCACGTGATGTCCAGTCTGTAGGGAGCTCTATAAATAGCTGCGGCTGAGCAGACGCGGGCCGATGCCAGAGAAATGCAGGATTAATACCCCAGAAACTCGCCGTTTAATGCTGCAACCGGGAAGACGCGCGTTGCCATGCGCGGGAGCAGATGGGCGTTTTTACTGGGGCTACTCTTGGCGTCTCTGGGTGCTCGCCACAATGAATCTGGGATATCGTGTATGGAAACAGGAGGGAAATATGTGTACAGAGCTGCAGATTTACTCCACACTCGCTACTGAATCACACAATTTATTCAGCAGATAAATAACTCAATGGACGCTCACATTTTGAGTAATTGTTTTTTATTTTTTTTCCCCTTTTCTGTTTTAATTCGGAGACTGGATTTTTATTTTGGTTTCCGTAGGCGTCCGTACAATTAAAATATACCGGCTCAATGGAATACTAAATTGTAAACGAGGGTATTGCAGCCGGAATAAAATATTAATAAAATGAATATTATTCACACTTGCGCATCGTATGGAAATGTTTTGTATTTCTTTCTTTTGATATGTTCTTTTAAAACGTTTTGGTTTTGGGGGGGGGGGGTTGTTGATGTGAATTGTTGTCTGCGTCTGCCCCCTCCCATCGATGACTTCCACGTGTGCAATGGCCAAGAAAAGGGATTTGCGCTGATCAGACATGTGCGGAATAAAACCTGTTTTCTCTCCCTTGCCCTCCTCGTCCCCTCCACCTCCGCGCGCTTCACATCGCTCCTTTCTCCTCTTCTTTTAAGGAGCTGCCTGTGAAGTCCTGGGAACTGCTGGCTTTCTCCGCTCTGTCGTGTTTCTGCATTTTAATCTGTCAGCTCGCTGCGCTGTCTGTTTCTGAGCTATTTATAGCCTCCGCCTCCTGGCTTTTTATTCCTGTCGCCAGCTGCACCGTATTGTCATCAAAAGGCCCTAGAATGAATAGCCATTTCTGCTTCCATTTCTCCCCCCTGCCCTAGTAGAGGGGGTCTCATCTATCACAGGTTCTTCCATCAGAATTAAAGCTTGAGAAGCCTTTTTTTTCTTCTTCTTATTAAATCCCATCTGGGTGAGGCAGGTGTTCAGCAAAGGCTGCGTGCAAACCACACGCTGAATGCACAGACATCAGACGGGGGCCTTGCCGTACTCCCCTCGCTGCTCTGCAGTGTCTGCACCATTAGGCGGGGGGGGCCCTCACACCACCCATCCAACCTCGTCTTCGCAGACCTCAACCGTAGGGATGTTTACACCAGTCTCTCGCTCCTTTCATTGATAGAAAATGCACTTGGATGGGGAGCTAGGTTAGTTTTCGCACTCTGACACTACACCGGTCAGTTTTAATATGTTGGGCTATTAACGCTACCTTTTGGCCCTCGATTCGCCTTTGCATGCCCCATCATCTTGTTTGGGATTTCTCCCATATTGCATACTAAGTGGACGGTCACATTTCTTTAGGATGTAATATTGATCCGGTTATCTTTCTTTCTACAGATGGAATTTCTGGTCTGGACCAACAAGTGGAACTTCTAACGCAGACCCGTGCCAAACACATGCCAAGCACTGGTGAGTCCATGTCCGGGTGTAGGCTATTTGAAGTTAGTCTTGCTTCATAGGCCATTTTAAGGTGACGACGATTAATCTCCACATCATTATACATTGGAGCACAGGCACAGATCTAGTTCTGTGCAGATCTTCCGAACCTATGTTTACTGCTGTTCGACTACATTTTCCATCTTTTTCAGACACCAGTATAACTGGAATCGAAGTGGCCCAACAACTAAAATTCCACGTGTTCATACGACTCTCATGCACTCCCTGTTTCTCCGTTTTACCCTCTTCCCAGCAGATTGTGTAGGTGGGCTTGTGGGAGAGCTTGCTCTCGCTCTTTGTCTTGGCAACTCAGCTGGAGTCTATGTATCTGCACTTGCCTTGCTTTTTCTCGTACCCATTTAAAGAACTGTGAGCCCACACTTCTCCATTGCTTTCTTCCCTCTTTATTGCTCCTTTTGCTTGCGTTCCATGTGCCCCACTCTCATCCCGGTCGTCTCCTGTGCCCTGCTCTCATCCCACGCGCTTCCCATGGTCTGTCCCTTGTGCCTCACTCTCGTCCCGCCTGCTCCACACTGTCGTCCCTTGCGTTCCTCATGCCCTGCTCTCACTCTCACGATCATTCCTTGCGTTCCATGTGCCTCGCTCTCGTCCCGCGTGTCTCTTGTGCCCCGCTCTCGTCCCGCGTGTCTCTTGTGCCCTGCTCTCGTCCCGCGTGTCTCTTGTGCCATGCTCTTGTCCCACGTGTCTCTTGTGCCCTGCTCTCGTCCCACGTGTCTCTTGTGCCCTGCTCTCGTCCCATGCGCTCCTCATGGTCCGCCCTTGTGCCTCACTCTCGTCCCTCACGCTCCACACTGTCGTCCCTTGCGTTCCTCGTGCCTTGCTCTTGCCCGCACCCTCATCCCATGCGTTTCTTGGGCCCCACTCTCGTCCCGCCTACCCCACAGTGTTGTCTCTTGTGTTCCTTGTGTCCTGCTCTCCTCCCTCGCACTGTCGTCCCTCGCGTATTCCTTTGCTTGCCCCCTCATATCTCACTCTCTGGATCCCTAAATTCATAGACCTGTACAGAGGATATACTTACCGAACAAATTGATCCAACTTTATGGTCTTAAATCTACAATTTTTGAATGCCTTTTATGTATATCATCATAAATAACTGAACTAACTGGTTATTTACTGTTTGTAAGTTTACTTTTTCATGCGTCCACACCTGTGCCTGAATCCCTCCACTCAATAGATGGTCTAGTGTAGTTTTATTTTTTTAAATTTTTTTTAAAAAATTTCTGTTTTGTGCAAGTCTTTAAAATTTGTTTGTCATCTCCAGAGAATAGACACGTGGATGTCTCCTAGTATGTTCACTGCAGATTGAATTGGACTTCTGAGTCTATAGGTTATTTCTAACATTCTAATGGGTTGCAGTGTTCAGAGGTGCAGGAGTGTTGCTGATTATGAGGGAGGGGTGCACCAATGCCGTTTTTTAAAGACGGCATATGAGTACCGATACTTTTTTCAGGTACTCACTGATACAGTACTGATACTTTTATTTAACTGTGACCGCTTTCCAATAAATATGTGTCAAGGAAAAGTGGAGCGCCACACCCAAATACAATATCCTTAATCTAACACAGATCCGGTCGCTATATACCTCAGTGGTGGTTTCCCCAATAAACCAAAAATTAGACAAAGTCCAAAAATTATGTAGAATAGGTACAGTGCACTCAGTCCAATTAGAAGTGCCGGCTGGGTGGAGTAGAGGTAACATCACTGCTCTGCATGGAGAGAGCCTGTGGAGTCATGGGTTCGATCCTGACGTGCAACCTCTCCAGTAAGTGTCCTTGGGCAAGACACCCAACGGTACACGCTCGCCACCCGGGACATACTTGAAAACGAGAGAAATCTCAATGTATCCTTCCTGGTAAAATCCTTTCTCCAAAAAAAAAGAAAAAAAAGTCACATACACTTTGATGTTCTTTTTCAAATCTTCTTTTTAATCTCCATGGAACATATGGAAAATAAACATAAAGAAAAACCATTGTTTTGTGATTGTTTCTGTACTTTCAATTCTATATATATATATATATATATAACGACTGCACACACGCATAAGAAGAGCCCCAACTGACTCTAGTGTATAACGCCTTATGGGTATTTGCTTCTCATTCACAGGAACCCATCAACCTGTCTGGTTTTCCTCTCTTAGGATCCTTATATGGACAGTAAAAAAAGACAAAAACCCCAATTGGGCCTAGTGTAATTCTGTGATGACTTGTATAATTACCAGAACATGCCAACTTTCCACTTACTCTGGGTTGAGCCTTCAGGCTCTTGGGGTATAAATAGGTGATTTTTTAAGGGGAAAAAAAATCCACCAAACCTCTCTCCAACACGACACCGGAACGGCAAGGTGAAAATAAGCACCTGTATTTTAAAATCCTTAAAGTGCCCAGGACGCGTTGCGTCGGCGTACCGACTTCATCAGCTGGAAAATATATATGTATAACATGCTCAACCCCCCCCCCGCTGTTTTTATGCTTCCTCAGTTAATCTGAACAATATACATGTTTGTTGGTATGTCCATTTACATTTCCCCCGTGTTCATTAGAGTTCTAATTATTGTGTTTACAGCCAAAATGTGTTCCGTTATACGGATCCTAAAAGAGGAAAACCAGACAGGTTGAGTGGTCCCTGTGAATGAGAAGCAAATACCTATAAGGCGATATACACTAGAGCCAGTTGGGGCTCTTCTTATGCGTGTGTGCAGTCATTATATATATAATTGAAAGTACAGAAACAATCACAATAGTTTTTCTTTGTTTATTTTCCATATGTTCCATGGAGATTAAAAAGATATGAAAAAGAACATCAAAGTGTATGTGACATATTCTAATTGGACTGAGTGTGCTGTACCTGTTTTACATAATTTTTGGGCTTTCCAATAAATGATTTAGGATTTTGTTGAAAGCCTGACCAATTTATCTTAATACTCAATTTTAAGGCCAGACACCCCATTTATCCACTGCACAGGCCTACACACATACCCCCACCACACACAGACACCAGCCTGTGTGTGTGTGTGTGTGTGTGTGTGTGTGTGTATATATATATATATATATATCACTACAGACTGCTATACTCGTGATTATATAATATGTATGTATGTATATATATATATATATATATCACTACAGACTGCTATACTCGTGATTATATAATATATATATATATATATATATATATATTATATAATCACGAGTATAGCAGTGTGTAGTGATACCTTTTTTATTTGACTAACGTTACATTTAAAATACAAGCATTCGAGAGTACTCCTCCCTTCATCAGGTCTAGAAGCTTACTGATCGGAGTAATAGAATTAAACATTGGGACATTCATCGGTATCACTACAGACTGCTATACTCGTGATATAGATATATATTCGCACCAGACCTCCGATTCATGTATACCCACACACAACAGACCTCCGACACGTGTGTACCTGCAGAATGCACTAACAGCAATCTGCCAGGCCTCTCCGGCTGGCCGCGTTCCAGTGAGCAGCCGCCGGCATATGACTGTTGTTCGTTACAAGCATTTATAAAGCGCCAACAAGTTCTGTAGCGCTATACAATGGCAAAAGATAGAATAAGAAACCTGCATACCAATTACAAACAGAACAGTAGGAGAGAGGACCCTGCTCGAGAGCTTACATTCTAAGAGGGGTGACACGCTAGGTGAGGGTGAGTAGAGAGCATGAAGCATTGGGGTGCATTTGGGCTTTGTGGGAAGATGGAGCAGAAAATGAACCATGGGGGATTATGGAGTGAGCTGATAGGCATCTCTAAAGTAATGAGTTTTCAGAGACTTCTTGAAGGACTGGAGAGACGAGGAGAGTCTGATGTTGCGGGGGAGAGAGTTCCATAGAAAGGGGGCAGCTTGGGAGAAGTCTTGAAGATGGGGGTTTGGGTGCGAGGAACGCAGGTAACGTGGCTCCACTGGGACTGTGCTTTTGCGAGATGTTGCAGAGCTCGCGAGAGCGTGGCTGGAGGCCAACCGAGAAGTGATACAACCTTCACATGCCAGCGGCCACACGCTGTTACGCGGCCAGCAGGAGGGGGTCTGGTATAATGCTGTTAGTGCATTCTGCCAGCCTTTTGTATACCGCCTGGCAAGCCAGCCCAGCGCTGACTTTCGGTATCTGTAGAAGAATCAGGGGCATTTGCACGAGTAGATGTACTTGTGCACATACCCGGTGTCTGCATGGATACCGATACTAGTATAGGGATCGGTGCATCCCTACAGATTATTAACTAAGCCAAAATAAAATTAGACCAACTTCTAGTACATTGGTTTCTGTGGAGGCGACCTCTAAAAGTTAATATATTCTGTTATGTAAATATATGTAACGGAAAGTGCATGTGTTTATAAATATAATGTATCTTTTTCTGCTTTTAAACTCCATTTCTCCTTAGTTTGTGTTTTTGCCCATTATTATCTTTTAGACCAGGGTTCTGCAACTCTGGCCCTCCAAATGTTTTGGCACTACACCTCCCATGATGCTCAGCCACTAATTAGGTGAACCGTGCATCATGAAGAATGTGATTCCAACACATCTGGAGGGTCAAGGTGACCTTTGTTTTGGAGGATAAAAGTCACATGTTTTGTGCATACTTCTTCTGATTTAACTTTTATGCTTCATCATCTGAGCATGTGATGAGTTCTGAGCTGTGATAATGCAGCATGCAGGTTTACTCTAGGCTTGTGATGGTGTATATACTATGCATTGCGTGTGTGGCAGCAGTAGGATTGCGGTTCATGTGACCAGCTAACACAGACCTATATTTAACTCTTTGGTCAGTTTTCATGTTGGTATAAAAAGATAGTATGTTATCGAAGAGGAAAAAAATATTTATATAAAAAAAAAAAAAATTGAAAAGTCAGTGGCAGTGGAGTTTGTAGGATTTTATACCGGGCAGGTTCACTTCACCTGTAATATCTAACGGATCAATGCTATATCTCCGTTGTTCCCAACCCTGATCCTCAATTAACCCTACCTAGCCAGATTAAGGAAAACTTTGGGCAAATGCACTGAATCCTGCAATCATTGACCAGCAACTCATCCGCTGTGCTGTGCTTCAGATTTCTGGCAAACCTGGCCTGTTACAGGGACTTTACAAATAGGGTTGGTAACCAGTGGTATATCTCTTCTCTTGAGGCGTTATCACGGCCTGTGCTCCTCTGGTTCTAGCGCTGTGCACCCCTGTGCTCCTCTGTTTCTAGCGCTGTGCACCCCTGTGCTCTTCTGGTTCTAGCGCTGTGCACCCCTGTGCTCCTCTGGTTCTAGCGCTGTGCACCCCTGTGCTCCTCTGGTTCTAGCGCTGTGCACCCCTGTGCTCTTCTGGTTCTAGCGCTGTGCACCCCTGTGCTCCTCTGGTTCTAGCGCTGTGCACCCCTGTGCTCCTCTGGTTCTAGCGCTGTGCACCCCTGTGCTCCTCTGGTTCTAGCGCTGTGCACCCCTGTGCTCCTCTGGTTCTAGAGCTGTGCACCCCTGTGCTCCTCTGGTTCTAGCGCTGTGCACCCCTGTGCTCCTCTGGTTCTAGCGTTGTGCACCCCTGTGCTCCTCTGGTTCTAGCGTTGTGCACCCCTGTGCTCCTCCTCTGGCATCTCTAGACCCTCAGTCTGCTTATTGCTGCCATTGTTCTTCCATTACCTCCTTATGGCCTGTTCCTCTCGGCTCTCCCTCTGTCTCCTTGGCACGTTGGCCACACATACACTTCATATACAGCTCTGTGCTTGTGTTATCGGCCCCTGCCTGAGCACTTTAATTCAGGGCCGTTTCTGCTCATTTTAATGTTGACACTTTGTGCTACGTAGGTCCTGCAACAGAGCCGGACACCTCAAACCAGTACCAACGTCCTATGCTTGGGGCTCCTCAAAGCACCTCTGCTTCTAGTGACCACATTATCAGAGCCGCCACCTATAGGCTCAAAGATTGAGCCAATTTTATTTATTAGCGTATATGTGATGTGAAGATTATGGGAGCATATATTTTTAAAGTGAATCTGTGATTGACAGGTTGACTTTCCATGCGATTTCTCATTGCTCATAAAGATAAATGTGGTGTTTGGGATTGGCAAGCCAGTACTTAACAGGTTGGCATGCTCCTCCTTCATTGTCATGGCACAGTCACCACGCAAGGCAGCGTGCCTGGCGTTCACTCCTGCCAGGCTGTGGTCACCTGTCAAGCGAGCAGAGTGCTGTCCGATCATACAGATTATATTCTATTTGCTGTCACTCGCTCTGTCGGAATGCCAGCGGAAGCGACCAGAATATGGGGGGGGGGTGGAGTCCAAAGAAATTTCCTATATATTGTATTTGTGTTAGCAAAAAATAGTAGCCTGAATATATATATATATAGATTGAAATTCCTCATTAAATGTGCGTTACAAGTGCAGTTAACAATCACCATTACATGTATTGGGCAGACTAGATGGGCCGAAAGGTTCTTATCTGCCGAAATTTTTCTATGTTACTATGTGATATTCAATAAGGATAGACCCCCCCTTTCTATTGATTACATTGGGGGTTTTTTTCTTCCATTTGTTCCTAACTAGTCACTGTATTTGCAGCCTTTAATTTTCTGTAGAGTTTATTTTCTGTGTTAGTACATTTGTAAAAGGTGTGTACAATGAAGAGATATCAAGGCAACAGAGCACGACTGATACCTAAATCTAAAAGCCCAGATATAGTCTGCCGGTCACGCTGTATAGCCATTTTCAAACGTTTTTTTATTCATGTTGTGGTGTTCGATATTTGACACATTCTGTGATCCGGCATGGCTTTCCTTCACAGTTCCTAGATATTCCACTCTTGCAGCATTGGCACAAACTGGGCTGGATCAGCACGTGCAGGACAGAAACCTTTGGCATACATTCTTGTTTGTGAAGTGGGGGTCCAGTTATTCTGCCATGGCGAAAGTCAAGTGAACGCCCGTTTATATATATATATATATGAGTAAACGGGCAATGTATATTTTATGCTATATTGTATCTGTTTTCGTATAAATCTCTATGGGTGTCTTGGATTCTGTTGCTCGGCCCTTTTGTTTCCTTTAGTTAACATGTTCGCAAGAAAAAAAGTTGTCATTTGCGCTCCCTTCTGTAGCTCCATGCGACACTAAACACAATCAGAGGTTTTAATTTACTTGAATGGCCATTAAAGTGTAAGCTCACCTGCCCCGTCAAGGCAACTCTGGTCAGGTGATCCTACCTAATGAAACCAAGCTGCTTTCTAAGCGACCTCATACGCTCCTGCTGCTTCTCAGTCATACATGAAGCAGGCTGGATACTTCTGGTCCACGCAGCCACCCTGTTGGGGAAAAGTTTTTTTTTGTTGTATCCCCAGCCAGGTCATTTTTTGCTGCTGCCCCTTTTCTGTGTTTTTTCTTTTTATCCCGAAGTGGGATTGTCCCTGGTGAGGTTATAAAAGTAAACCCACCAGTCTCTCTCATGACTGAAAAGCAGCTTGGTTTCATTAGATAGGACTCGCCTGACCAGGGGTGCCGTGACGTGGCAGGTGAGCTTACACTTTAATGGCCATTCATGTAAAAGAAGACCTCTGTTTTGTTTCGCGTGGAGCTACAGGAGTGCGTGCAAATGACAGCACCTTTACTTGTTATGTTTTATACATGGAGCAGGCTGGATGCTTCTGCTCCACGCAGCCGCCCTGATAGGAAATAGACACAAAACCGATTTCTCTGTACATAATTATACATGTTTGCGTTTGGTGACTTTTTGAATTGGCTGCACCTCGTGATTTTTGGCTCGGCGTTTTGGTTTGGATAGAGGTAAAGGGTTATCCTATGCACGGTTTGTTGTGGAGTTCACGTGCCAACATGCATGTTACGCAACCTCCTTATCAGACTCTCAAAATTCAGAGTATGCCGTGCCCTAAATATATGGATCCCAAGCACCAGCACCACCTGCAGATCGTGCCAGACTCCTCCTTATAATGTAAAGGTCTTTTTCGGATGCTGTAGTGACAGCATCCCTTTCTGCGGCTCCCTCCGGGGTATGTGATTCACCTGCTGAGCTGTGGTGACTCAACTTCCTGCTGACGGGGGCGTTCAGCGCCATACGGAGCATCTTTGGAACATGTTCTCCGATCTAATGAGCGAAGCAGAAGACATGTTGCAGTGGGCGTCTGCTTCGGGGACATGAATGAGCTTCCGATGGCTGACACTAATACGGTGACAACAGGTTGGCCTCGCAGCCTCGGTGACGGAAATAACCATCCAGTCTGGGGTTATGATAGTATCTGGGAATTGGCATCTGCAACGTATTTGATTTTACATATGGATACCAATGCAATGCACTTCAGAAGGTCCAATCATAAGAAGATTTTACCCCCAATTTTGTCATTGTCACACACCACACATTCTGTGAAACATTGTAGCACAAAAAGGTGTTTTACTTATGAAAATATGTATATCGTCAACACAACCAACCAGTCGCCGGAATGAGTAGGACCTTCGATGAAGCATAGAAGAGCGTGACTTCAGGGTCTCCAGACCTATAGCAATAACCATTAGTACATGGAGGGAATTTACAGGAGGTACATTCAGAGTGTAATAAGTCAGCTTTAGTGTCACAGGGACTGCAGGTCTCGCACCTCTCAAAGTGCTGCAAATTAAGTCATTTGCCTAGAAATTGTGTCTAAATAGAAGAATGTTTTACACACGTGCAAACCCATTTTCCTATCCAATAAGCCTATATGTCAGCCTGACACACATGATCCCCAGTTAACACCACAAGCTAAAACGAGGACGCTAAGGAGGAAAACCTGCGTCTGCACGTTTCTCCTTAGCGTACTCATTTTATCTCCATATTATGGGGCAGGCAGTGATTCAGCAGCAGCCTGTCCTGTAACGTAGCGCTAAGCGCCGCTGCGAGCATCCCCTCCATGGAGTCCATAGGACCCCATTGAGGTTTCGACTGCTGGTCACATGATCTGCAGGATCTCGGCCTGTCGCGAGATCCTGCAGGTCAGTGGAGTGATTTGCGGAGGGAGACTTTGGCCTCCCCCCCCCCCCCCGTCTCACTCTGCTCCCGGCAGCCAGAAGCAGCAGATCGAGACGCTGTTCTTGCTGTGGGATGAGAGGCGAGTATGTGATTTTTGCATTTTTTTGCTTTTACAGCTGGTGATAACGGATTCTGTAGAGGCGGTATCCGTTAAACCATAGCTAGGAGCTGGTGCTAACTTTTCATTTAACCACAGCGGGACGTAATTAGCTTTGGATTTTGTAATCCTAACGCTAATTAACTCTCTTGCGCTCCCGTGTTAAGCATAGGGAGCGCAAAGTACAGTAACCTCGCGCTGAAAAGTGCAAGCTCCGAATCGCTAACGGGTTTTTTAACCCGTATGTAATATGGTCGGCCCGCGCTAGGGCAACCACAGCTAATGTTAACGTAGTAATATGGCCCCGAGAGTGTCACGTTCTAACAAAATGTCTTTATTGAAATCTTTTCCATCGAACTGAGGTATCCAAATTCTTTTTGCGTTTGCAAAAACATTCGCAATGTCTAACATTGGTCCTCAAAAGCAACCTGGGTTTTGCAGGGATCTACCTTTTTGGCCACCCCTATAAGTTGATATATATTTATACATAGAGATATATATGAATAGCTTGGAAGGAAAAAAAAAAAAAAAAGCTGTCTTCAATGTAAGAATAAATTCAGCCTGGGATTCAGCTCTTGTCCTTTTGTATTTTTCATATTTGCAATCGGGTCCTATACCGAAGAATAGAACGAGCCTAGTGTTAAATTTCTACTTGTAAAGACAGATGTTGGTGTGGGCTGACGTGATAATCACGCCCAAGAGCATCCTCACCCCATGCTCTTCTCTGAGAAGCAACCGCAGCCAGCACACGGAATACAAATTGGATTCATTCATCATGTCTTGAAGTCATTGCGCGATCGGCTGTTTATTGCACATATTCCCTTATTGTACAGTCATGGTTTCAATCCTCCTTATGAGACTATTCTTCATTTCCATAAATGAGGGAAGGCTGGGATCTGCAGCCTGAAGAATAAAATAATTGCAGCGATAAACCCCACCTCATGTCCTCTTACAGAAAGTGTCGAAGCTGCCAAATTCCATGGTTGTTTTTTTTTTTTCCTTTTATGTTGATCTTTCCTTTTAGCCCCTCTTTGCACTATAGCGTCCTAGGGGGGCTGCCATTGACTGCAAGATACCCACAGCGATTTAAAACACAATACCGCAATATGCACTTACTGTACTCGGGTAAGCATCTAGTTAAGGAAGGGTGCTCACAGGATTCAGATCGGCCTCCTCAGTGGTACAAGATGAGACGACCAGGCAAAACAGGCCACGTTGGGAAGCAAAGCCCAGTCTTCAGAGACCTCTTGTCTTGAGGTTCCACCAGTTTTCTTTTCTCCAGGGTAACCAGACCAGCCAAGGCTGTGGGACCCTTGCAAAGAAAGATGAAGAGACCAGACCCTCCAACGTGGCTTGATTTGAAGAATCATTACAGCAGTTTACAGCAACAACCTTTTTGGATGTCTAGTCGTCTTTGTGAAATCTAAACATGACAAAGTCTGCTAGCCAGCCGAAACGTTGTTGTGGTGAACAGCTGTTGTGATTCTTCAGTAAATCCACAATGGATTGGAGTGTTTAATCCCCTCATATTTCTTTGCAAGATTTCCAGTCTTCACTGGTTTGGTTAGCCAAAGACGAGAGAAGTGGTGGAACTTCAATACATGGGTTCTCTGAAGACTGGGCTTGAGCGTGGCCTGTTATGCACAGGGTAACACATGCACAATCCACTTAACAGGATCTTTTTTGCACCTTTGTCCCTCATTAGGAACATATTCTCTGGATGCTGGATTGTGTCATGTCATTATGTATATAGCTTAGAATTTCAACATGGACGTTTAGCACCAGTCCATCCCGAGGAATCGGCTCAAAGTCTGCACCCAAGCAATGAGGAGGTGGTGCATAGCCCAACAGCCAAGAAAAATCCCTCATTGCACCTGTTAAGCTCTCTAGCTCTAGAGTCTCCACGCAGAGAAAGTGGCCGTAAAAGTGTAGAATGTCCATGGGCACTGTATACAAAGGAAGCGGTGACTCCTGTAACACGTTTGGTCCTCTATATTACGGTTAAATTGGTCGTAAGAGCGAGCACAGTACCACGGAGCCCTATATATATCTTCACATTCATAGCCCCAAGGCTGAGCATGAGAAGCGCTTACATTTTGACGCATCCATTACTATCTACATTCATTTCTGAATTCACACCCGATCTTTCTCACAGCGAGTTACGGGATGTTTCTCCACTTTGACATCGGTCTTGATAATTTGGTAGTGGCTGATTCTTTCTGTTTCGCACTATTTGTGTTGCTTAATCCATTTGGTCACGTGTTTCACCTTCCACACTTGGCCGAGCTGATGTGAAGTGTATGCACTGTATTATAATGCAGCGCCGTGGAGGGTTCATTACCAGCTTGAATGCCGCCTTTGTGCCTCTGCTAACGTCAATGCTCTGGTTGCATTCGTAAGCTTTTTGGGAGACCAACCCAAAGGAGCTGCTCTGAAATGAAGCACTGGGGTGGGGGAGCTCCCCCTGGGGAAAACAGAGAGGCTTGCTTTGTTTCCCAGAAGGGCATAGTGTGTCATCCTCCACTCACGGACACGGCGGGTCCTCCTCCGCCTTCCTGGCTTTTTTTGCTCTTTGGTGAATTCACTGGTCAAGTGTCACAAGTGACGCATCAATAACCGAACACAATAGCTGCTGATTGTGCATCTCATCCGGGCAGCTGTGTGCGGAGAACGGGCATCAGGCTCTGCGGACTTTATTCGATCATCAACGTGGGCACATTGCTGGCTGATCGAAGACTTGAGCCAAGTTTTCTTTTTCAAGACAACCACCACCGCCCCCCGGGTCCCATCCTTCCAAGTGTGACTGTAATGGCACATGCAGTATATCAACCCCCGATCTGGCTTGGCATGGCATAACATCCTGTGCTGGAGAGCTTGTAGCCTGTGAGAATAAGCGGCTCGTGGATTAATTATTTCATGTTTTGCTGTGAACAAACAAATTCTGCCTACATGACACTTGTGTCTGTTTACTTTCTCTCAAAATCCCCCTCTGTGCCTGTGAGATCTGGCATGGATTGGCAATGCCCGCATTTTGAGCTCTGAAGTATATTTTTTGTGTTTTTTTTCCCCCTCCTATTCACCCGATAAGTCATTAGGAGTCTATACAGTGTTTGATTATTTCTAGATGCAATAAATGTGTTTGCAATTTTAGGTGTGGTAAGTGGTCCATGTCCATATGATCTTTTGTTCTATATTTCTGTGGGGGACGCATTGTGACATAATACTAGATTGACCAGTGCATTACCTAGGGATATTTCTCAGTCAAGCAGTTTAAAGATTAAATCTATGTAAGTGCATATAATATAATTCCCCTGGCTATTGTAAAATCATATTTTATGCCCTTAAAAGCCACCCTGAAGTGAGGGGGAGGGGAGCGTGGAACAGTGAATTCCCCACATAGAGCAGTCAGTTCTTTATGTGTAAAAGCTACTTCAGTCTTTGACACACTGACCAGCCACAACATTAAAAGCATTGACAGGAGACGTGAATAACACTGGTTTTATGGTTACAATGGCACCTGACAAGGGGTGGGATATATTAAGCAGCAAGTCAGTTCTAACGTTTCATGCGGTGGAAGTAGGAAAAATGTTTGCAAGCGAAACGATCTAAGTGACTTGGACAAGGGCCAAATGTTGATGGTCAGAGCAAGTCTTGGGTGTGATGTTCCTGGCATGTAGTGGTTGTTGCCCACCAAAAATGGTACAATGAAGGACAGCAGATGAACCGGCGACAGGGTCATTGGCATCCAAGGTTCGATCATACACAAATCTAATGCTGGCCATGACAGAGAGGTGTCAGAACATACATGACACATTCCACTTAGAGATTGTGCAGACCTTGCATATCCCTTCATGGCAGTGGTGTTCGTAGCCACGTTCAGCAGGATAATGCACATTGCCACACTGCCAAAATTCTTCAGGGATGGTTTGATGAACATGATAAAAATTTTGAAGGCGTTTCCCAATTTCCCCTGATTTCCCCTTATCCCAATCCATGTCGGCATCAGTGGGATGTGCTGCAACAACAAATCAGATCCATGGAGACCTCACACCTTGCAGGACTTAAAGGATCTGCTGCTAATGTTTTGTGCCAGATGCAGGGCCGGCGCTGCCGCTAGACGGGCGCCTAGAGCGCAGTGCCCGCCTAGGGCGCAGCCGGGCCCGTCCACTTTAGAAAATAAATCATTGATTTAATCATCATTGTGTCCGCGACCCACAGGGCGGCTGGGCGCCACAATTTACTCGCGGGCCGCAGCACGCATGCTCGCTCACACACCAGGCTCTGCCTCCACAGCACGCCTCCATCTTCTTGACGCCAGCGGCATGTGTTTGGGCTGGCGGCAGCACGCGCGCCCTCATTTCAGGCACTGAAAGGAGGTGGAGTCGCGTCGGAGAGCAGGCGAGGTACGTACAGAAGTGATTGAGGAAGGCGAAGCTGCTCTGTCTCCTCCTGGTCACGGTCTGTGGTACGAACGTATGGTATAGGGGGCGCAATAATCGATATCCATGCTGTGAGCTGGGGGCAATATATAGCCATGATGTGAGCTGGGGGCAATATATATCCATGATGTGAGCTTGGGGGCAATATATATCCATGATGTGAGCTTGGGGGCAATATATATCCATGATGTGAACTCGATTGCAGTATATATCTGTGATGTGAGCTGGGGGCAATATATTTCCATGATGTGAGCTGAGGGCAATATATTTCCATGATGTGAGCTGGGGGCAATATATATATCCATAATGTGAGCTGGCTGCAATATATACCCAAATATATCCGCCTGTCACTGCGAACCCAACACCACCTCTTGGCCAAAACTGGTAGAATGCCCCCCCCCAAACCTGTGTCTGGATTTGCCCCTGCCTCCTCTACAGCCAAGCCCCAGGCTTCGCGTATTCTTGAAAATAAAAATAAATTTAGCAGTTTCATGTTGTGTCGCTTTCTTTTTTTTGGGGGGGGGGGGTGTGCAAGTAGCCTAGTCTTGCCTAGGGTGCAAAAACGCCCTGGCCACAGGACACGTCCAGAGGTGTTGTGGAGTCCATACCTCAACGTGTCAAAACTGTACAACCCACATGAGGCATTTCTTAGTTCCCACATGGCCTTGAACTCTGGCCAATCCTCTTTCCTTGATCTGGAAAGGATCCTTAGAAAAGTTTGTGACAAGTCCAGGGGCCAGGTCTTCTTACTCCAAGAATTTCTTACCTGACTCTCAAATTTATGGTTTATTATACTCAAATCTGTCTGTGTAGCAGTGACTGGCGCCTAAAACTGAGATCTGTCACGCCCTGCCTTAGGTTAGCCCTGCCTGTTAGTGTCGCTCAGTTCTACCAGAAATGTATTCTTTCGGAGACAGAATGCAGCCTCACAGCACTTTTATTACACTTTCAAAGGAGATCATCGCTTCAGATTCATTGTGGCGTTATAGGAAATATATATTATCATGTCCCTGGCATAAAATTGAAATATTGTATGCATTACATTGTTCATCAAGTCCTGTGCCTGCGAACATGACCACTCCATCAGTGCTATAAATTCCTAATCACGTGGTGTGCATTGATGTTTTGCTCGGCAAGGCGTGCTTTATATGAGTCTGGTTAATGCAGACACCAGAATTGCTAAATCATTGTGTGCGCAGTGTGTAGAAAAAGCAGTATCCGATTACAGCTTTGTTCATGATGAGCGACCTTTAACAATTAAAGGGAAGTAATTTGGCTTGTAAAGGACTCTTGCTTTTTAAGGTGTGCACACAATACAGTGGAATGCCCTCTTCCAGCTCCCATTGCTGCGTTTTATTTACTTTAACACAGATTTTATACCAGGGTGCGGCCCCCTGTTCCTATGTCCCAGGAAAAGGACCAGATCTCTTTCCAGTGGCTCAGCTCGTTAGCCGTGCAATGTTGCTTTTAGGAGGAAGCCTCTTCTCTGACATGCATACCATAACTCTCTCGAGTGCCAGGGATGTGCAGAAGCATTGCATAGCAAGATGTGCACGCCAGTGACACACGAAGGTGTTGCTCATGCTGAAACGTAGCCTAAAAATCTGCTAACCATTAAAATGAGATTTGAGATTGGGACTGTGCAGGAGAGCCTTGTTTATTGACCCAAAATGACTATAGCTGAAGGATCTGGATCAGTCAGAGCTTCCTGGTTTGGACAGGAGTGCAGACAGGTCTAACATCGTTATTTGTGTGCATCGCTTTCAGCTCTTAGCTAATTTCAATGAAAGAGATGAGACCTTAGCTTATCCAAGTTATGATACCTGGAGGGTCCCTTTTAAGAGCACTCCATGTTATTTGAAAGATGGAAAAGGAATTCATTGTGGCAGCAGACTGGTGAACCGAGCCTTCTCTTGAGTCTGTGCCTTTTAACATTGACATGGAAATGTTTTTTTTTTCCCCCAGTCGATTATTTTCTCTTGGCAAATCGTGTAGAAGATGATTTTAATCGTGCTTGTCCACCATTCTTAGAATTGTAATTCTCCCCCCCCCACTTTAAAATATACATCTTGCGCTTAAAATCTTTGTCCCTTTTAAGTTTTATTAAAGGAACATGCATAGCTAGATTTTTTTCTTCTTTTTAAATTGACAAGTACTTTTATACTAAGTGAAACGTTTTAAGAATGTGTAAATGATTATTTTATTGATTTAAACGGTTATTTAATTTCTCTGGCCACGCCCCTCCGTGGTGTTTCTTCAGCTCCCACTTCCTGTATAGTCCCCGCCCACTACTCCACCCATCAAAGCTTCACATGAACTAGCTCAAGCTGTGCATGTGAAACCCTGTGCTCGCTCAGGAACTCAGACTGGGGAAACTGAGGAACTGAATATTGGCAATCTATTCCAGTAGGTCCCAACCGCGGTCCTCAAGTACCCCTAACAGGTCAGGTTTGCCAGATATCTGAAGCACAGCACATGTGATAGAATTTGCTGCTCAGTGATTGCAGGATTCAGTCTGCATTTCTCCAAGGTGATCTGTAAAATCTGACCTGTTAGGGGTACTTGAGGACCGCGGTTGGGATCCACTGATCTATGCAACTGTGTAAGAAAGACTCACTTTTTGCGGATTGCTCATACACACTCACCCACTAATTCACTCACACTGACACCCTCACTGGCGCTCTTTCATGGTTTACATACTCACTGTTGCACTCAAACTCCCTCACAGTCACTCACTCTAGCACGCGTGTGCTCTCTTGCCGCTTCTCTTGTGTGCTCTCTGCACCTTGTCTTGCATTCTCTTGCTTTTTCTTGCTGTCCGTGGTTTTATTATTTTTTTGTTGTTGTACCTCTCTCTGTTGTCTCTTTTCCTCCCTGTGTGTATTGATTTTTCTTCCTTCCCTGTTTCTGTAGTAGCTGGAGTTGAAAAAGTTAGATTGGAATGGCACTCAGCCCCGCCTCCCCTCAGCTCACCGTGCAGGAGGGAGGAGGGGCAACCTAGTCGCACATGCTCAGTGCGTTTTTTAATGCATTCCACAGAATGCACATTGTTTAGATCAGTATGCCTCCTGTGGTGGGAATGGGATAAAACACCAAGAATGAAAAGCAGGTAAATATGAAAAAATTTCATATGTACTTGTTTTTTATGGCTCTTGAATTAGACTACTTGCTCATTCAAAAGGCATTGCATGGTTTTAAAGGCACACTGACTAAACCTGCATGTCCCTTTTAATAGCCATCTATGCAGTCTCCTGATGTAGTTTTCGACCTTGCCTTCATTGATGTGCAGGAAAGTCATACCGTAAAAGATGGAGGTAATCACTTTGCTTCCGAGTTGTCATGAGATTTGCACGTGCTGTTGATCTGGAGGAAAGTTGCTCATGAGCTTGTGAGTCCTGCTGAGGGCTTCCTTTTCCATTGAGCGTTTTAGTGGCAGAGTAATTTTCAGTCACACTGCCCTGGGCATTATGTGGATGTATTTCTGGGTAACTTTTGATCTGACCTGTTTGTAATAGATTTCTCAAGGTTTTTATTTTTTATTAAGTATTTTTGGAGCAATCGTTAATTCTTGACTATGTATGGATGGACTTTGGAAAACTACAATATTGCTTTTGGCGACTACATATGATTATATCCTATGATTTATACAAAAACTAATGTCGATAATTAAAGTGTGAATTTTTACCCTCGCATTTGATATTTATTTATCAAACCCTAGTGTATGACTTCTATTATTTTTATTTTAAGGGTTTCTTTACAGTGTGTTTTCATTAACATGCCATGTTTTTATAAGTCTTCTCATGGGGCGCTCTGTGGTGTGCGTGCGGTAGATGTATCAGGGGACTGGCTTCTTTAATGTGTGAACCTTGCTTCTTCCTCTCTTTCAGTTGATGTGAGTGCTGCTCTGCCACTTCAAGTGGCTTCCAGCACTCTCCCCATGGACCTGCGGCTTGATCCCCAGTATCCTATCCCGGGGTCAGAAACCAGTGCGAGGGAACAGCAGCTGCAACAGGAACTGATGGCTTTGAAGCAGAAGCAGCAGATCCAACGGCAGCTTCTTATTGCCGAGTTTCAGAGGCAACACGAGCAGCTCTCAAGACAGCACGAAGCCCAGCTCCATGAACACGTGAAGGTGAGGAAACGGCCGCTGGGGAGACATGGATTCTCTGGTTGACCCAGAGGAAGAGACTGTTTTTCGATCCAGTTATGTCTGGGCTTGCAGCTACCCTGAAACTAAGTTTTGCTTTTATTTGCAGCAACAGCAGGAGCTTCTCGCTATGAAGCATCAGCAGGAACTACTGGAACATCAGAGGAAGCTGGAGCAGCACCTTCAGGAACAAGAGATGGAGAAGCAGCAGCGGGAACAAAAGTTAATCCTGCTGAAAAACAAGGAAAAAGGGAAAGAAAGTAAGTCTTTAGCACTTTGTGTCTCATAGATTAGTTGGGGGGTCACCTGTAACTTTTTTAGTAATATCTATTTTTGGAACCACACAAGGTAACATTGCTCAAAGTTCTGTGCATTATGAGCGATGTTCTTATGGAAACTATCTATTTTATGGAAATGTGCTTCAGGTACTGTGGTTCAGATCTGAAGCCAAGGATCATCTTAATCCCTTCGTAAGAGTGTGCGAATGGATCTGAAGAGATCTCTTATACACATTACACTTTCACGTATCCTAATAGTAAGGCTTAGTCTGATACACAAGTCTAAGGTTTGGTTCACACCTGAGCATATCTCATATGCGCGTTTTTTGTCGGGTGGTTTATGAGCATTTTGACAATTAGAAACGCACGTCGTACACGTGTTTTTTGAAGTCTATGGCCACAAACGCGCTGTAATACGCCCCAAAGAAGCTCCTGTACTTCTTTGGTCGTAGGGCGTTTTACAGCACGTTCCTACGCGCTGTAAAACACCCAGGTGTGAACCATACCCATAGGAAATAATGGGATTTCAGTGTTTGAGCGTTTTACAGCGTGTAGGAACGCTCTGTAAAACGCCCAGGTGTGAACCAGGCCTAAAAGTGTCTTTTGTGGACTTTCTATTATCTGCCATATAGCTTTCCGGGCATTATGTGAGATATTGTACATTCAGTTGTATTGCAGGTTAGCCAATGTTGCATGGAGTTTGTGCATATGTTATAATAGACCCAATACAGAGTAGTCGCCGAATAACTATTCTGATCAGTAGTCCATATGCCCTGCTGCAGAGAAATTCTCAGCCGAAAATCTACAAATCCATTGTAGGAAGGACACACTCCCCAGTCATAAATAAAACAAAAAATAACATTAACTTCTTTCATCCAAATGAAATGGGATCAACGTTTCTGCTCTCTGGGATCCTTTATCAAGATTTTGATAAAGGCTCCCAGAGAGCCGAAGCATTGATCCTATTTTATCTTTGTGAAATAAAAACTATTTTGTCTTCACCATCACCCTGACTCTGTCCTTGCTACAATGGATTTTTATGTATTGTTAAAAATTGTTAAAGTGTCAGTTGTATAGTATAGATGGTAAATATGGTACAATACTAAACAACACTAAAAGGTCTTTTTTTTAGAAATAAAATGAATAAACATTGTTTTAATTTTTTTTTTTAATTTGAAACCTATGGGATTTGGCTGTTTTAAACCTGTCGAATTGAAGCAATGAAATTCAAAGCATATCGCTAGAATTTCAGTGCAATTCGGTGTTCTGTGAATAGAAGACACAAGTCTTCTATGGGACAATTTTTGTGCCGCCGTATTTCGCTGACAAATTGACAGTTTAGGGAATAGACGAATTGACCCGAAATTGCACCGAACCACGAAATTCACCATTTGGGGCCAATTTGGAGGTTAGTGAATAGCACCTCTACTCTTTGAGAGAATTTGGCAGAGTTGTGGATGGAATAAATTGCATTGTTTGGCTATGTACAGGCCTGTAGCGGTACAAATCCGGTGTGTTGGTTGTAAGGCAAGTGAGTAAGACCAAAAAATTTGCAAGGTCTCTTTAAGATGGCCAGGACAGGTTCCAGAAGAATGTATTTTGAAAAGAAATCAAAACTTAAGGAGCATAGCAGTTGTTCCATCAGACATCATCAGCACATTTATTAGTATATGCCTGATTGACTCCATACTACCTGTACCAAAAATGAAAGCCTGAGAACAGATTCTCTGCAGGTGAGCGGGGCCCATGTACCAATGTGTGAAGATCTTATAGTAATTTACAACATGCCATCTGATTAAAGACGTTTTTGTGGAGGTCTTTGCTACAGTCTCCAATTCCTCTGGTGTAATGTAATGGGCGATATCCATCTTGTATGGAAAGGGCTAATGGGAGGATTTGTTTGAAAGTAGGGCATGGTTATAGAAGATGGCAACTGTTGTGAGCCACTCCTAGGACGCAAATCTTTCAAAAGGGGTCACATGGCTCTGGGAGTAAGTCTTTGAAAAGAGAAAATGGTGTCAGAGCTGAAGGAATCGAATACTCTGAGGGAAACACTGTGTTTTCTGCAAGTACCCCATGAATAGAAGTAGCCCTGGTGGAGGATGGATCCCACTCTTCTGAAAAGATATGCTCCACCAGTCAAATGCCCTCACACGCTCTTTCATCTCCAGTGGGAATGCACCGCTATTGAGAATTATCAGAGAGTTCAATGAGATGTCGGGCAGGAGAGGGAATAACGGTGTTTCCTGTGTCCCATATGAAAAGAGTGTTTGCATTGTAGGAAGCGGGGAGGTGGTATAGAGGACAGGAGGGCCTGTAGCAGTGGATTACAGCTGCCATCTCTAGCCCTTGGCCGAAGCTTAAGGCAGGGTACAATGGAAAACTGGTACTAGCATTCCCTAGGCATGAGGCTGTAATGACACTCAAAATCATAACCGTAACATATAAATATGGACAATAGCCATATTGATGCAAAACTCAGACACCCTGTAGGCTTAGAGGCACAGGGGGTCTTGGACATAGCAGAAGGTGGGAGGACAATATGACATATCAATCCCACCAGAAGCCACAGTCCCACACCTCCAAAGAGAAATCTTGGGTCCAGGTACTACCAGTTCAAAGTGACTACTGTCACAGTCCCCCTACACCCTTGGACTTCATGTCAAACCAGCAGATGCACTTCCAAGCCTTCTATTGAAGCGTCTGGGACAGCGCTACAGCCCAGAAATAACATTTGAAGCGAGGGACAGCTAGACCACCTGTAGCTTTATTGCTGTGCAGTATTGACTTTGAGTTGGTTTCTTTTTTCTACAAATGATGCAGAAGAAAGCCACCTGAAGGTTTTTGATGTCTCAACATATGAGGGATAGAAGTAGGTTGAGGAGAGGTAAAGTAATCTAGGGAGTACTGTTATTTTCACCACGTAGACCCACCCCAGCCATTAGATATGTTAGGAGAACATCTCTGCGATGAGCAGACCATACCCAGAAGGATGGTTACAATGTAGGAGGAAGAAAGTCCATCACAAGCCTCTGGGGGGTAATGGACAATGAAGACCATTGGGCATCAGTCATAATGAAAATGCTGCAGTTGGATCGAGGGGTTAAGGAGGACCATGGTTTCTACGTCTGACACAAATTTGGTAGCGTCAGTGATCCATGACACTTTGAATTTTATAGGTGAAAGGTACCAGTACTGAATGCGGCGGGCGAATAGCTTGTCTGTGTTGCTCTTAAATGGTCTCCTCTTCTGGAGGTGGGGAAGAAGACTCGTGCCTCGTTCAGAGTGATAGTGAATCGGGCTATGCTGTCTCTTGTGCACTCGAATGGGCTGTGTTTTGGTTGTACAGCTCCTTACACACAATCTGAGATTTTGTTCCAGGGGAGATTGGGCAGTAGAATAGTTGACATTTTTGGTCAGGAATTCTCAAACGTCTTCCTAATCTCTCGGTCCTCTCGGATATTCTTTGGTCAGTGGTTATCCGGGTTTTATGGATTAGTAGCACTTCCCAAATCTGCACCTGAAGAGTTTTGAGCAGGCGCTGTAATGTAGTGGACCCTTGCCAGTGCGTCTGATCAATCCGGCGTGTTTCGTGTTTAACGATCGTTTTTTTTTTGTGTACTTGTGCTCTTTTAGTCATGTAACATTTATTTTCTCTCTCCCTTCTCTGCACTTTGCTGTATCCGTCTCGTAACTACGTCTTATTGTTCTTAATTTTAAAATTAACTTTGTGTTTGAAATCATTACTGCGTTCACTTACTGGGTCACCCATGTCCACTGAATGGAAAAGGTTGCCAGCAGGGCGCTTCATGTTTGAGCAGTTATAATTTTTCGATTATAAAACCTCATCAGGTTGTCACACATTGTCTCTGCTTGGTGCCTCGTTACAGCTGCGTGGGGTTGGGGCGCACCAGCACCATTCCATCTAATAAGTCTGGGCTTTTGGTATTTATGCCTTTGCAGGAAAGCCGATATCATTTTCTTTTTTGTTTCCTTTGGCTGCGTCATCGTTTTAAAATGAAGATTCTGGCTGCCCACGCGTAGTAGTAATAATAATAATAATAATAATAAAAATGATAATTAAAAAGGACTGTATTGATTTGCTGAAGGAAGAAGCGATGCGTTATAACTTTTTTTAAAAAGGGGTTTGCTTGATGTGTGGTCATGTAATGCGAGGGTTAAACCTGTGCATCACCACCTCGTCTTTCTTTTTAATCTAGCTCAACCTGCGTAATGCCTGCTGCCATCACTATCTGTTGCAGTGGAGAGGGGGGGGGGGTTTATCCCCTCCATCTCTTTACACAAGCACTGGCAACAATTAACACCGTCAGCAAGTGAGTGGGCGAACTACGCAGGTAGCGAGCGGGATGCTGAGCTAGTACACCGACTGCGCTCTCCTGCGTGTCTAAAACACCCATTCACTGCCTGTGCCTTTCTATCGGCCGACTGTGATATATTGGTGACACACACACCACCTAGCTTTAATAAGCATTGGACACTTTTCCATACACACACACACACACACACACACTCTTCTGCAGCTGCACCTCGTGAGTTTTTTTTCAATTCATTCATTGCATACCAAGCTCTTTCAATCCCATTCACAATACAAAGGAAATTCTTCAATATGTTTCTAATGTCCATTAAAGCTTCCTGTCATCGGGAATCATAGTATGCAATATTTATTAACCATCTAGAAATGCCTGCAAAATTTTTTTCCCGCGGAAATAAATGCGAATACAATAGCTTTGTTACAGTGTGAAAGAAGATCTTCTTTTTAACCCTTTCACTGCTGAGGATGTGTGGGGAACGTCCTCATTGACTCTAAGGAAAAATAGGGGGTTCCTTTTGAACCCCGATACCTCCCGACTGTTGAGAGCGAGCAGGGTCATGTTTGGTATCATTAGAAAGACCAGAGCATGGCCTTTCCAATGATATCAAACACGACCATGTTTAAAGTAATGAAAATAAAAAAATAGCAAAAACTTGTTTTTTTAAGACGTGAAATGGCTCAGCAGTGAAGGGGTTAAAGCTTTGTGCTTGAGTTGAGCATAGTAACTATTCGTGCCGATATATCTGGGCTATATTCAGGTTCCACGTAATACAAGCGGCAATCGAAAACAAGCCACGGAATGAGGGAACTATAATATTGGTATTCTAGTTTGACATGACACACAAGCTCTCAGATTAGGAACCCGTGTGTGTGAAAAGTAAGCAAATATTTACATAATGTTATGGATCTGCGTAGCAGTTAGCATGAACATGGTAAGGGGGGGGGTGGTGGTCCTGTATTTTAACCTCTGGTAATTATGAAAAATATTTTCCCAAAAAATCCTTAAAAAAAATTAAATAAGTGATCCTTGTCTGTAACGCAGCTGCAGTTCATTGGAATCTTTTGCTCGCAGTAATTATTGTACTTGTTTGAAAACCTCTTATCTGAGTAAATCTAGTATTTTTTAAATCAAAATCCTGCAATTTTTCTTTTCCTTTGGGGTGGTGGTGGTGTGGGGGGGGGTTATTACTGTTCCATTGCAAACAATCCAGGAGTGATCTACCTACTGTGATGTCAAGCTTTGCTATGGCCAGATTATTCTTTATAAAGTATATTACCAGGAAGGATACATTGAGATTCTTCTTAAAGGAACACTACTCATCCTGACCATTTTTAGCTTTTTTTTTTCTCTAAACAAATGTTCTTTGCGGATTCAGGTCGACATTACAGTTAAGGCAATAAAAGGTTCAAAAGCATAATCAAGAACATCCCCTCCTGGCAGATTGTGCATAAATAAGAGATAAAAACAAAAAAGACAAAATTAAAACAACATATGGCAGAAGCAGTGACAGGGCAGAGAGGATTCGGGAGTGCGGCAATAAGGCAGCATTCGACACAGAGTATTGCAAGTACCAACCCGTATACCACTTTAGCTTTTTAAAGTGGTCAAGACGTGAGGAGTCCCTACCTGCTGAACTGATCTGGGTGAAGTGGAGGAGTTTCCTCCACCCTACCAAGGGTCACCAGCAGCGGGGATTTGAATTTCCTAAACGCAGGTCACCAGAACGGTCACTAGTGACGTAAGCATGCAAAAAGTGTGTCAGTGTCACTCTGAGACCACCCTTAAAAGTGAGCTTTCTCAGACAGGTGATGGATCAGATCCGTGCATGCACATGCAACTTGGATACATTGTTATTTGCAGGCGCTACGGAGCTTGCATACAAAAAGTGCGCTAGGGTGGCGGGTACCATGACTATTACTTATGAGAACCTGACCCATTTGGTGACCTCTCCTGAGGAGGCATGGCAGGTATTGCGTTCACTGGGCCTCTCACCGACTCCGGCCATTGGGGGTCTTTCGCCTGCTGTCGCTGACCTGGGCTAGACTGGTAGGGGCTCCTATTTTATTGGGATCCTCTTCTTCACTGTTCTGTATCCCTTCACCTCCCGCAGTAACTTTGGGACTTTATTTTTACTTTTATGCCCTTCATTACTGAGAGTTGATTTTTTTTTTCTTTTTTTACTTTCTCCCCCCTTCCTATATGTTTGGAGTTATTGTTTGCCCTTTTTGATGGACTGTCGTTGCTGATTCCAATTGTTGTCGTACCCCGGCTGGGGACGATGTATTTGGCCATTTTGAGCCACTTTAAGGTTTTTCCTCTAAGAACCGCCCCCCCCCCCATTTTTATTGTTCTGTGTGTTTTTATGTCTATTTGGCCCTGCGAGCTCTACTTTGTTGGTCGGTTTATGACCTTTCATTTACAAAATAAAAATCTTAAATACAAAAAAAATTAGTGCGCTAGTTCGTTGCGGGGAGCGATTTGCAGATCCTATGCTACGCAAGTTGTGTAGGAGTGCAAGTTGCATGGTAAAGCTGCAGGGTCTTCCAGATTTGGCAGTGCCTGAGCTGAAGAGGAGGAGCTGCTGTGCGTGCCGAGGGATAAAGGTGAGGAAAATCACCTAAAATAAAAAATACAGAGAAACCTTAATTAAAGTGGCGGGACATCCCAAGTTTTTCTGTATTTATATAAAATACAGATGGGAAGATGCATTCCATTTTTCATCTTTACTAGAGTATCCCTTTAAGTAAATTGCTTCTCCTACAGAACCGGAGGGCATACAGAAGAAATATACAAAATAATTAAAACACATTTATCATACGGTTACATTTCACAGCACTCACATAAAAAGCTCTCACAATGACACACTACATCATCTATCTGGTTTCCGGATCTGCCAAAGTATAGATGGGCACACCATATTACTCCATTAAAGAGAGAGGGAGCACAGGTATGTTGATGCCCTGTAAGGTTTAGATTAGGGATGTCAATCCCTTGCCCTCCAGATGTTTCTGAAGAACACGTCCCATGATTCGGTTATCGCTTTCAAAGAATTCTGGGAATTGTGGCAGTCAACATGAGGGAAGGGCGTTGAGATCCTTGGTGTAGATCATCCAGGAGGGAAATCAATTTCCTAATCCAGGGGTGGGCAATTACGGCCCTCCAGATGTTTTGAAACTACATTTCCCTTGCGGCTCTACAAACCTAATGAGCAGCCGAGCATCACGGGAAATGTAGTTTCAAATCATCTGGAGGGCCGTAATTTCCCACCCTTGTCCTAATCAAAGCTTATTGTTTAGGATTACACCTTGATTAATGGATTGATTTCATTACCTGCAATGTATAGATTGTGTGTACTGCAGGGCTGCACTTTTCATTCAGTGCCCATCAGCATGTTGGAAATGACCAGATAAGTTGCTAACTTGCTAACCACCCCACATATCCTTCAAATCTATAGAACTCGTTTATCTCCCACACACAATTAAAGTTAAACTGGGAATATTTACGCACACAAAACGACTTGCTCTCCTGTAAGTGTCTGCAAGACCTCATCGACACCTAAAGTTACATGAACCAGGAAATATAATTCCCTGGCTCTCTGACAGTTGTCTCGGTAAAGTTACAATGGCAGCGTTGTCTAGATTTTGAAAGTAAAATGATTTTTGAAATCGGTGACCGAAGTGTCTGTGTCCTTGCAGAACAACCGCAAAAATGGTAAATTGACATGGTTATGGCGTTTAAATATCTGCTTGGTTGAATGGACTAGCTTCATATGCTGGACAGATCTATCGTATTTGAATTTGTGAACTAAAATAAAGGACAAACTTCCTTTCACATAAAGACGCTGGAACGTTCACATGGTTTTGTGATTCAGATCTCTATAGAGAGCCGTGAAGTCTTCTCCCCTTCCACTTTGAGGAGGAGCTCTCCCCATTACGGTGCTTGAAGAAGTGCCTGTGTAAGAAAGGATTTGTGAATAAAGGAAATGATAGGCTGTAATATCCTAACTTAAATGTTAACCGCTCGCGTGATTGCAGGTGCCGTGGCAAGTACAGAGGTTAAAATGAAGCTGCAGGAATTTGTGCTGAATAAGAAGAAAGCCCTGGCTCACCGCAGCCTGAATCACTGCATGTCCAGTGACCCTCGATTCTGGTAAGGGACGTTTCAGCCGTGATTCAAAGACTATAATACAGTAACTTTTCATTTATTTCTTATATATGCATTATTATAGTGTGGGTTGTGGTTGCCATGACAATTCCCTGTGTTTAGAAGTTGAAATATTGCATATTTGTCAATACTAGGCGTATACTTTACACCATCACAAAGTATTGATTAAAATAAAAAAACAAAGGAAATGGGTCAGACCACTTATTTTAATCATTTTTCGCAGCCCTGTGACTGCTGTTTTTTTTGGGAAGATCCTGGTGTGGCACTGGGGGGCCTTTTCGAGGGATACATACACCAACAATTACTTTTTCTGGAAGACTTGTATTTGGTTTGCAATATGCTATTTAAAAACAAAAAACCTTCTAAATGGGGTACAGATTGGCCTTTACGTCCGTGTCAAGAAACATGAGCGTTTTAGTTTCGTGCATTAATGCAGTTTCTGCCCTTTACAGGAAAACCCAGCACAGCTCCCTGGACCAAAGCCCACCACCTCAGGGAGGCATATCTGCTTCATACCACCATCCTGTCTTGGGAATGTACGACTCTAAAGATGACTTTCCACTGAGAAAAACAGGTGTGTGCTGTGCGTCTTGGGAGTTTGGGGTATTGTAGACATTCTTCTTACTTGTCACCAATCTGTAAACCGTACCGTGTAATATATTTCACGTGTCCTTACCGCAAGAGCTATGGAAGGCGAATGTTGATGTAAAGCCCCCTATACAACAATCCATAATCTGGTGTGCCTACATGCCAGGCTAAATCGCAGCCTCCTGTTGGCCAACACCATTCAGGGGACGAGGCTTTATAAAAAAAATTTAAAGGAGAACAAAGGAATTGGGCACTCCTAAGGTGGTTTGTCAAGCAGGTTTATTAGGATGTAAGCTGTGACAACATTTTAGCCGTGTCCTTGGTCTTTGTCGGGGCTTGACACAGACCAGTGGCATAGCCTGAAACGTTGCCACAGCTTACATCCTAATAAACCTGCTTGACTGATCCTCCTTAAAGCTGGGGCCACGGGAGCGCAGAACGTACGTCTATTGTAACGGTCATCCCTTTTCAAGGATTTTCTTGTGGACACCACGTGGTGTCTTGAGATATCTGGAAGATGAAGAAGCCGTTGTGTTTTGTAGTTGTGTTCGTACAAATTTGATTGACATCAAATGAGCGCTTGTCTGATGTCTTCTATTCCTGCCTACAGAAAGATTCATGTCCATAGACACCTCTTGATTCGTGTCCTTCCATTTCTATACTGTCTGTTTGAACGTGCGTGAAAAGGTGCACATTTTCGTGTTTTGTTCCCTATATGATCCATCAAAATTCTGTGATGGGCGTCATGAGACACATTTAAACAGGGGCATTAAATATTGACCGGTATCCTGTCAAAATTGGAACACCAGAGTTATGTTGGTTTATAAAGGCTCAAAGTCTATAAAGCCAATATCTTAAAAAAAACAATGGAAAGCTATTATTTGCACTATTTACACTTCTACAAGCAGCTACAAGAAGCTATTAAGTCAAAACATCCAGCTTCAATAGTTTAAAGTGATGGAATGACGCCATAAAGGCTTTCCGTGCTATTTGTAGTTTGGAAACATGAGCCTTAAGTACCTGAGACACAGACCAGGAGGACTGGGTAACCTTGCCTCTGCTAGGAGGAATACATAGACATTATATTGTGTCTAACAATAGGTTTACTCCTTTTGTGTTGGATAATTTTCCCTCGTCCTGCAGCCACCATCCACAGCCAGCCCCCCCCCCCCGAAGCACACTATACAAGTAGTTACAGGAATGGTTGTGAATTATTAATGACGAGCGAGTTTATTTATTTGCTGTGGTCTTTCGCAGTCTTGGGTAGAGCTGGTTTTCAATGGCTTAAGCCACCTACCATCGGAAGCTTTCACCAGAATTATAGCTATCGATTGGAGTTCTTGTGATTGTTGAAATCTCGGCTCTGGATCCAAGTGCTCAGAGGAGGCACCTGAGATGTGTGAGCTCTCCCAGGGATCCACACAGTGTATGTGTGGTTATTAATGCTCTTTCAAACCCTTGCAGATCAGTTAATCTTTGTGTACATATGTAGATATCCTGCGTGGTGGTGACACAACAATTACTCGTGTTTATACTTGTTTACTTTTTCTAATCTTTTCAGAATCAATACCACAACGCAGTTCTCTGTTAAGTGTGTCGGACCTATGTTGTTACCAACCACGTCCATTCTAATCTAATAATCTAATCCTGGCATATTCTAGCAATCCCAACGAGCTTTGGCTCTTACTTTGTTTAGCAGAAGTTTATTATTCGATGTGTAAATGACGCTGTACCCGGTGGTGGATGTAGAAACAGTTCTGCTGTAGTGTAATTCCTAGCAGTGCTAGCACAAGTATATAGTGGGTTATGTTGTTCCCTGAACTTAGTATTCTTCATGGACAGAAAACTTGTCTGTCCAAACTTTTAGAAACCTACATAATCAGAAATTCTGCACTCTCCCCAACATAATTTAGCTGCTGTTGCTGTTCCTTCGAATTTTTCATGTGATGTTTGGTGTGTTCTCTTTCTGATTTGTTGTGTTGTATATGTGTGTGTGTACTTTAGAGATCACTGAACGCAACATACGGAATTCAGAGCATTTAGCTTTAACATAAAGTTATAGACACACAATTTAGGAATAAACAATGTGGGGTTTAATTACAAAATATGATCACATGTTGCATAAGCCTGCCACCGCGCCATTGTGCTATGCATTGGCAGGTCTTCTCTATGCCAGCCTAGTGATTAACTCATTTACGCGAGCCATACATCCTTCTGGCACTCTACAGGTCATGGCTTAAAAGTGTCCTGTAATGAGGTACATGTGACAGAGGTGTAAGACCTGAGAGGTTTGTCGGTTCCCAAAAAACAACATACAAAGCCAAACGAACTGCTCTGAACCTGACCATGTATTTTTCTTAAGGTTGTTTCTGAAACCAACGAACAACACACCAGACTCACAGCACTTCAGTGTAGTTTAAATCCTACATTGATCTCTCCATAATGTTGATGTAGCGCATCCCAGAAAGTCCTATGCTGTGGCAGGCTCATGTAATGCGTGATCATGTTTTGTAACCAAATCCCCTTTGTTTATATCTATGTTACATTCTTTCTTACCATCTGGATACATCGTTACATATAGCTAAAGTTGATTTGGCTCTTATCCATCAGTAAGTGTCACACATGTACCTTACATTCTTTCTGGAATGGCGGCCTCTGCATTTATTAATCACTCTCCCAGGCTTGATGCCTCGTGCATCGTGTTCAAAGATTGTAAACTGTACATCAAAGAATTGCTCCGGATCATTTTGTATTCAGGGTAATGTACAAGTTAAACGCATTCGTTATTTATAAACCTTCATCTTTTTATTGTGTTGCCCAACCTACCTCTTTTTTTATCCTTTGCTGCATCATTCTACTCCAGCGTCGGAGCCTAACTTAAAACTACGGTCTCGACTGAAGCAGAAAGTGGCAGAGCGGAGGAGCAGTCCTCTACTACGTAGGAGAGATGGCCCCGGCGTGGGTAGTCTGAAAAAACGCCCACATGATGTGTCTGGTAAGTGGTTATTACTTCCATCTCTTGACGCTTGTTGAGGTTTGTCAAACCAGTTTATACATTGAAAAATGTGCATGTTTTTGAGAGGTATGCTTTTCATATTCATATATATATATATAATATATATATATATATTTACTTTTTTGACATTCAGGATATTGGAATATATGATGCAGGTGAGAATTATGGGAAACTGTCAGAGCTGTAGGTTATATTTATCAGTGTCATCTATCACTGTTCTCACTTGAAGATGGCTGGTTACCGGTTTGTTTTAAATGATGTGTGCTTACGCATTGCTGGTCTACATGTTTATGTATTCATAGGTTATTGCCTATATAGGCAGATTGCTTTTAAGAAGGATGGAATGCTGTCAGTGAGGATAATTTATACTGTGACAGGACTGTATAATCCTAAATACATCTCACTTTGACAGACTAGTGTAGGGATCTTAGATTGTAAGCTCTTGAGCAGAGTCTTCTCTCCTACTGTTCTGTGTGTTTAACTTGTATGTGTTTTTATTATTCCCTCTCACCCATTGTACAGCGCTACGGAACTTGTTAGCGCTTTATAAATACTTGTAACTGTGGTCTTTATTTCCCCTACACCCTATAGATTCTGCATGTAACAGCGCCCCTGGCTCCGGTCCGAGTTCTCCCAACAACAGCTCGAGCAACATCAATAATGAGAATGGTATTGCCGGACCCATGGGCATCCAGACAGAGGTTTGTGTGACATGGCAAAACACTGCTATATGCATACGGTGTGACCTGCAGTGCAAATATTCAATAACTGCAAATATAAATTAACCATTAAATCAAGCATTAGCAACCCCATGCTTAAATAGCCATAGAAATGAATAATCTGTGCAGTCAAAGAGTAAAAACAATACGAGTAAGAGGTCTGTGGCGAAAACCACCCAAAATACTGAATTTGGGAGAAAACCACAAAGGGTCAAATCCCGTATATTGCGTGTATTCTTACAAAGATTTTTAAGCTGTCCTTTGAATGTATATCCAGTTTCAAGTAATGGGAGGGTTTTATGTATTGAATTCTACTGAAGTCTCGTTTTGTTCTCTACCAGGGCACCTTGGCGCACAGGCTGGTAACCCGAGATGGCTCAGTGGCTCAGCTCCCTCTCTACACATCACCTTCTTTACCCAACATCACTCTGGGATTGCCTGCCACTGGATCTTCTAATGTAAGCATATAATAAATAAAGGGCATAATGCTCTGGTTGACACCCGACTGCACAATGTCGGTGGCTCCAGATGTAGGTAAAAGATCTATGTATTAACAATTTTTTTTCCTCTATACAGAGAGCAGGGATAGAATAATGTGCCCTCACTCCCTCTTCCCGTAGCCAATTATTGGTGTCCATGGCGAGCTAACATTTGTTATTTTGGACCTTTTTTAAAAATATATACCTTTAACTATGCAGGCTTTCAATTCCTGCGTAGATCGTGCAATATAAAGCAATATATTTTCTAGGATCCCACAATGGGCCCTATTCCACAGTTACTGCTAAACCAGTGAGTAAGAAAATCTGTGTCTGCAGATTTTATTTACTGTCACAGTTTAAGCGCGGCTATTCCGAGGTAGGTGCTCAGATGGAAGTGCAGGGCAGCCCGATAACTGCAGGTATCGGCTCCTGGAGTCCATAGGGCTCCACAAAGCCCTATGCGTCCTGGCCATGAACTCTCTTGCGACATGGTGCTGCACCGCAGATGAATCACAGAAGGAGACTAGGAATTATTTGTTCCCAGTCTCGCTCTGCCCCCTTGAAGAAGTGGGAGATCACGCCAAACTTTTCACTGCGGGATGAGACGTAAGTAAAGGATTGGGTGGGGGGGGTGCTTGTAGATTGTATTAACACCAACTTATAGGAGTCAGTATTTATCAGTGAAATAATGTCTACTGGATGGCAGCACAAGCTACCTTGTAATAGCTTGCACTTCCATTCGTAGGTGCAAATTAACATCTCCTATACAAAGTATATGATACATTTATTTACACTAAGTTCACGCAGGGAATTTCAACACTCAAGTCGTAAGCCCAGCTTGCAGCAAGAGTGGAATAGCAATCCCCCCCCCCCCATTATAACGACAGAAGATTTTATGTGTAACCTCTCCTGTAGTTGTCGAAGCAACAACCATGAAATAGGGCCCCTTTGGTCTTGTTCCAGGTTGACTTTAGTTGGACCTGTAGTTTAGTCTTTTCTTCCAAAAATGGTCTATCCTGAGGCTTCATGCTGAAACAGCACAATAATATACATGGAGAGGTTTTGTTCTTGTTTTCCCCTATTGAAGGGTTAGTCAAGGTACTAAACACCCATTATATTATGAACTGGATACTTCCAAAAATAAAATTAAAAATGTTAAATTGGACTAGATAATCTTAACATTTTTTTTAAGTACTTTGAATTTCCACCTTGCTGTTTGAACAGGTACCTCTGTGTGTATAAATAAACGTATATTCTGAATTGCCTTTGTTTTCTATCAGGGTGGATCTGCACAGGATACTGAACGGCTCTCCCTGACTGCACTTCAGCAGCGTCTTTCTCTGTTTCCTGCTGCCCATCTCACTTCTTACCTTGGTTCGGAAGCTGCTGGTTCCCATAACTCTCTCCTCAAACACATGGTCTTGTTAGAACAGCCTAATGCACAGAGCCCTCTGGTGTCAGGTACCATGAATGCATTTGGTTCTTCCCATCATATGATATCACACATCATGTTTTCTTCAAACACCACAAATGTGCTGAGCTTGACGGTAGCTCTAATTATTTTAGGTTTGGGTTCTCTCCCACTTCACTCTCAGCCATTGGTGTCACCTGATCGTGTTTCCCCAACCATCCACAAGCTGCGTCAGCATCGTCCATTGGGACGTACTCAGTCGGCTCCTCTCCCTCAGAACTCTCATGCTCTGCAGCATCTTGTTATACAGCAGCAACACCAGCAATTCCTGGAGAAGCACAAACAACAATTCCAACAGCAACAGCTGCACCTCAACAAGGTAATGTCACCCTACTGTTAGGGTTGGTGTTGCCCCCTAATGAACAGATTCTGCTTTTTTTTTTTCTTCAGTTAAATTTAAACAATTTCTGCTTTTCTTCTAATGTTTGCTACCTTTGGGTCAAGGGAGCAGAATCTGTTGCCGAAAGTTGAAGCAGAATCTGTTGTTGGAGGATCTTAAAACGGGCACATATCCTTACCCTAATTGTAATACTAAACCTAAAGTTAAAAGGACCATCTTATTTTTCATTTATTGTTCAAAATTCGTCAGAAAACTGGTACAAGTATAGTGCTATGTTGCACACACAAACTACGCAAGTGCAATGATGAAAGGTTTGTGCAATTTGTTCTTTTTTCCCTGACTTACATTTTTATTGTGCCACTATTTTATATCTGCAGCAGGTGGCAACATTTTGTATGGTATACTCATTGCATCTTATACATGACAGTCACTAAACTCCAGTCCTCTGGACCCGCTAACAGGACAGGTAATTCTGCAATCACCGAGCAGCATATCGTATCACCTGTGCTGCAGATATCTGGAAAACCTGGCTTGTTAGTGGATCCTGCGGATTGGAGGTGAGAAACCCTGCACGAAACATCACTGTTCTATAACTGTGGAGATCGTGGAAACGCAGGTTCAAATCCCGGCAAGACACCTAACGGTACATACTCGCCACCCAGGACATACTTGAAAACGAGAGAAATCTCAATGTATCCATCCTGGTAAAATACTTTCTCAAGAAAAAAATAATTGCTGTATATAGCAGACTAATTACATGCACTGCAACTAGTAAAAATATAATGGTAGGAAAAAGAGAAATAAATGACATTATCATTATTATTGCTCAGTACTTGTACAGCACCAACTTATTCTGCAGTGCTTTACAAATGGATAATCCTAGCGATAAAACGATACATAAGAAACAGAGGGCCCTGCCTGTGAGATAACAGTCTAGCAATTACAGCACTTTAAATAATGTGCTCTGCCAGACCACTCGGAGCTTACAATGTAATGAGTCGTAAGATAGAATGGAGAGTAAGCACTAGTGGACAGAGTGAAACAGGCAACGGCATGAAGATAAACAGCATAAAGGGTTATTCAAAGAGCGCAGAACTTGCCACCGTACTGTGCAATTTCGTGGCAGTTTGTCTATTCAGAAAGCTGTCAGTTCACCAAATACTGGTGAATTGACAGTGAAATAAGGTGCAGATCGCTGCAATTTGCTGATCTTCGGCTGCAGCAATATTGTCCCATAGAGAAGTAATGGTTAATCTATTCAGAGAATGCCGAACAGCACTGACGTGTCAGCGACGAGCCTTGATTTTTGGTCATTCGTTTCGACAGGTTTAAACGGGCAAATCCCATTGGATTCAATGTTAAAAAATAGTATTGTTTTAAATTTTTCTTAATTCAACTGTTTATTCTTTTAATTTTCAGCAAACTTTTTATTTTTTGGAAAAATTTGTCAATTTTTGATTCCCAATTTTTTATTTTTTTTAAAAGGGTTTTTTCCTTATTCCGTAAGGGACCATTTATTATGTTTTATTACATTTTTTTTTATTCTTTCCACACATTTTCATTGTTTTAAACAATAGCAAAGTTCTGTTTTTCCCCGTTCCCTGACTGTTCGGCAGTAAATTTGGCATTGTTCAGCGGGGTGATGGGTCTTCAGCGGCTCCACATCTGGCGCACTTCGGGACCCTGTGGTGAATAGTGAATTCACTGCAGGGTTGGCGAACTGGAATCACCGAAGTCCACCGAATGAGAAAGCCCTTTTCTGAATAACCACTTTAGATTTTGCAGTCGTTAATCAGGTCGCAAATTGCAGGGCACCTGGAGATGAAAGGCATAAAATGAAGCTCTGGGGATTATGTTGAATGGACAGATTTTGGCTACTGGTTGCAGAGGAGTGAAGGAGAGGATGAATTTGCATAGAGCGCTCATAAAGTATTGACCATTTGCTTTTATTAGCTATATGTTTAGCTCTACTCTTTAAAGAAAAAATCATTCAAACCTGCTTTTAATTCAATGATTTGGAAATTTAGAAGCGTAAGTAGGTACATAGATCTACCAGGAGTTACTTTTGTTTGGTTAGGAGTACCTTGTTAGTATATAATTTATGTATTAATATGCTGTTCTAGATAAGAGATGGCTGATAAAACCCACTCGGCCAAAAGTAAATAAACATCTATGGTAATGTGCGGTTTGTGGAAATACATATGCCACATGTTGGATGGGACTGTGAGTGTAAACCACTACATCACATGTTTTATGTGCGCACACTCTGATAACTACTCATGCATTGTCACATAAGCAAAAACCAACTACGTGTTTATAAATGGCTACAGAGTGCTTTTTGTTCTAATAAATTCTATGCAATATATATTTGTAAACAGAGATTCAAAGTTGACACAAAATCATAGGGCAATGGTTGGACCAGAAAGTAACGCATGTTGTTTTAGTTAATCCTTATCTGCCCCTTTTTTAGATGATCCCAAAAGTAAATGAAGCTTCTCGACAACATGAAAGCCATCCGGAAGAGACAGAAGAGGAGCTGCGTGAACATCAGGCTTTGCACGAGGAGACGTACACGGAGCGCACTGTTGAACAGGATCAGAGTCTTGGTTGCGTGGTACATGTGAAGCAAGAGCGAGAGGAAAGCGAGGATGAAGATAATACGCAGGAGCTGGAACAAAGCAATCTACAGACTGATCAAGAATTGCTGTTCAGACAGGTACAAGGCCGATCAATCAATTAGATGATACGAACACTTCAGACCACAGTGAGCACAGAATGCACTCTACCAAAAATATATAATATTTTTTTTTACTTCATTTTTCTATCTTTAGTGTTGTTGTTATTCCTCGTGAAAAAAAATATAGTGTGTTGCTGTTTATTAATACATACATTCAAAATCACAAAAAACTGCTTTCGGAACAAGTGATTGGAACCAAAATAGGAGTAAGCCACTTAAAGGGCCGCTTTATGCATCCTGACCACTTTACCTTTTATAAAGTGGTCAGGATTTGTGCAGTGCCGCCCTACTTGGCTGGAAGCACTAGGTTAAGCAGAGGAATTTTCTCTCTGGTGATAGGCAGCCGGGAAAATCAAAATACTGGCTGCCTGTCACCACAACAGTCACTAGTGAGTGCTGACTTATCCTTCTTGGCCCGTCCGTGATAGTGGACGTTTTGAGAGGGGCAGCCGATGGATTGGATCTGTGCATGCATGCTCAGCTTCGCTCTATCGTTCTGCTCAGGCGCTATGGAACTTTTGTGGTAAAGCAACATGGACTTCCGCATTTCAGAAGCCCCTGAGCTGAAGGGGACGAGTGTCACATACTGAGGAAGAGGAGAATCCCCCCCCAAGAAATTAAAATAGAATTGGGTGGATGCTGTCTGGAGCACTTGCCCAATTATTTAAGGGCAAAAGAGGGGGGTGTCATATTTTGGGGTGTTCCTTTTAATGTGCCTTATTTACAAATGCATGCTATGCTGTGCCGTTAACGCATGAATGCCAGCTCCAAAGAGTTTCAGCAAAAGACTCTTAAAAGGGTCTCAAGCCTGCCCCCATTGGGTACTACCTTTTAGGTTTTGGGTTTCAGAAGTAGATTCTTCCGTGTTCCTGTCAGTTTGCGAGTGGTATTTATTTCTTTTGAGGATTATATAGGTTTTGCTTGTTGCAAATGATATATATATTTTTTATTGGTTCATCCAATTCTGCATTTAAAACGGATTTGAGATAAATGAAGGAAAAGCCAAATGGCACAAGCTACCCTGGCACACGGGCAAAACTATAAGTGTTAAATTGAAACTGGTAATAGTTCTTTCTTACATTGAGAACGTGGTTCCAAAACATGTCTGCTCTTCAGTGTAAAATAGGTATTGCAATAGTGTACCATGTTATGGTGTTAGTTTTCCACTTTATTATTATTATTTAACTTTTTAGTTGTTACATTCTGATCCGAACAAGCTGTAACTGGTAATCTGTATCTGACAGTGATGTATGCTTCAGTGTAAGTGATATTGCCACTTTACATACAAAGTAAACTCCATTAAAGTAACGTGGAGAATTCTCCTACCAGTAGCAGTTTGTGGGTTGCAGTGCATTGCTATTTTTTTTTTTTTTGTCTGTTGCTGCAGCAAACCTTATTACTGGAACAGCAACGTATTCATCAACTAAGGAACTACCAAGCCTCCATGGAGGCTGCAGGTCTAGCTGTACCATTCAGTGGTCACAGGCCTCTGTCAAGGGCACAGTCTTCTCCAGCCTCTGCCTCCTTTCCCATGTCTGTTCAGGAGGCACCCAGCAAGCCCAGATTCACCACAGGTAACATTTCTGCAGGAACTCATTGATGCACGATGAGAGCAGTCCATGTGCTTTTAACATTTGTGAAAATTGTATTTTAATTGCCTAGGCCTTGTGTATGACACTTTAATGCTGAAGCACCAGTGTATCTGTGGGAACACCAACAGTCACCCTGAGCACGCTGGGCGAATACAAAGTATCTGGTCAAGGCTTCAGGAAACCGGACTGCGCAGCATGTGTGAGGTAAGCTACTGCCATCAGCACGCAGCATGCACAGTGACCTTTTCTAACCGATTCATCTATTCTTTTGGCTAACGAATTCCCACTTAGGACCGGTACAGAATGGCCGCATGTTCATCTAAGGCAGTGGTCCCCAACCCTGGTCCTCAGGGCCCACTAACAGGCCAGATTTTGCAGATCACCTTGGGGAAATGCAGACTGAATCCTGCAATCACTGAGCAGCAAATCATAACACCTGTGCTGTGCTTCAGATATCTGGCAAACCTGGCCTGTTAGTGGGCCCTGAGGGCCTGGGTTGGGGACCACTGATCTAAGGCATTGGTTTCCCAAGTACCCTTAACAGGCCAGGTTTGTCAGACATCTGAAGCACAGCACAGGTGATATGATTTGCTGCTCAGTGATTGCAGGATTCAGTCTGCTTTTCCCCAAGGTGATCTGTAAAATCTGGCCTGTTAAGGATACTTGAGGACCCGGGTTGGGATCTACAGATCTAAAGGTGTTCTGTGTGGTTTAACACAGATAAAACCCTGGTAACTGGTGGTCCATCTACCATCTGTCTGGCTGTCAGAAAAGATTATTGGTTATTACTGACCTTATACAGTGACCTGTGTACTCTCAATCCCTGCAGTGTATCAGAGGCAGGAAAGCCACCCTGGAGGAATTGCAATCCGTACACTCGGAGGCTCACACCCTTCTCTATGGAACCAACCCCTTGAATCGGCAGAAATTGGAGGGTAAGATTTTATCGTAAATTTCTTGGCATCACAAAAGTTAATTCCATGGATAACATAGTTTTAATGTAACGCAGTGATGCGCAGTACATTACTTAAAGGGCCATCTACCTTTCCACATTACCTCAAATCTACATATCTAATCTCCGTCAAACTAGTATAGCAACATATAAGCTTCGGTGTGTGCTTTGATGCAAGTTAAGTAATATGTATGGATTTATGTAGTAAACCTTTTGTTTGTACTGTGGCACTAACCACTCTCGACTAACCCTTCCCCTCTCCTCATGCAGGTTCTTTGACCTCCATGTTCGTGCGTCTCCCCTGTGGCGGGGTTGGGGTGAGTGTTTCTTTATGGTGCTTCTCCCTTTGGTTCACTTACATATTCGTCCTAGATTACAACTAGTGTAAGCGAACAGATTGGGTTTTCATAAAAGACCGTCAGCAGCATATATGTGGACTAGTGGCTGATCATGTGAATTTTTGCCATATTCCACCATTGTGTTATGATACAACTTATCTTGAACAACTCCGTTCTTGGTGTACAAAGGAGTATGATTTTTTTCTCTTTTGCTATAGTCATTGTTTTTGTGTTTCCGGTTTCTAATTCATCCACGTTTTGTACCAGGTTGACAGTGACACCATTTGGAATGAGGTTCACTCTTCGGGAGCTGCCAGGCTTGCTGCCGGATGTGTAATAGAACTCTCATCGAAAGTGGTGACAGGAGAACTTAAGGTATACAGCTTACCACATTATAACAACTTGCACTGCACAAACACAACATGGATAATGCTATTCAACAAGAGCTGGATAAAGCACATTGAGGTTCCCCCGAAGTCACATCAGGAAATACAGGCACGCTTCAGCCCTCTAAATGGGGGATGACCTGTTGCTGTATTTGCTGATCTGTCAAAAACAAATCTGCATTTTTTTTTTAAACCTCTTTATGTTTTACCTACTTGTTGAATAGCTATTGGAGATTAGCCGCTCCACATTTAAAAAAAAAAATCATAAAATCGCTAAAGAGTCTATTCACAAAGCACCGAAATTGCGTGCAATTTCAGTACTTAGATTTTTGCCATACTTCGGCGATTCCATTTCTGGTCACTGTATTTTGCCAAAATTGTAGTCGCCAAAGCCGTTATTGGACGGCGACAAAAACTGCCAAACTTCACCGACTTGGCATTGGCGAATTCCACCGAACTGCAAAAAGCAAAACTCTCCTATTCCTCCTGACAGGTGTTTAAACCAATAAAAATATGTTAAAGTGTGTCTAAATAATAAAAAAAGGTTCTTTAAAAAATAATAAAAAGGTCTGTTTCAGAAAAAAACGAGCGGCTTTTTCAAAAATTGGGAAACAACAATTTGTCAAGAAAATACAAAAAGTTCTTGGAAAAAAGTTTTTTGCTGAAAATGAGGAAAAACGGCCTTTTTAAAAAAGGAAATGGAAGATTTTAAGTTTTTACTTTGATTCCTTTGGATTTGCCTGTTCAAACCTGTGAAACTGAAACATCGAAAATCAGGGAATTTCACTGACATTTTGGTGCAGTTCGGCGTTCTCTGAATAGACTAGCCATTACTTCTGCATGGGACAATTTCAAACTGTACCGTCAAACTGCACCGTATTTCGACGTCAATTGGCCAGTATTTGGCGATTTGACAGCTTAGCGAATAGACGAACTGCCCCGAAATTGCACAGAGCTGGGGAATTCACCATTCGGTGGCAACTTTGGAAGTTAGTGAATAACGTTTTAGTTTTTATTTTCGGATATTCAACAGTTTTAGAACATCAATAAAAAATTGGATAAATTGCGTCAAATTGAACATGCAGGTTCAGAATTATAATGAAAAATTGGCAAGAATTATTACATTCCGCAGAGGTAGAAACCTATAGTAAACTATTCCTAAACTATGATGTTTAAGGGAAGAAGTCTTACATTTTACTATACATCGTGAAAAGTGTACCCATGTCATGGACAAATATACAGTACAAGAAGGCATCGAAGGGCAAATCCTATCCTCCCCAAAGACTAAGAGCTATCACGGTCAGGGGAAACTTTTGTTGTGCAGAGATTCCAAGGAGCCCATATAGATAGATAATTGTGCTGTGGGGTGAGGGGCGGGACTGGCTGGTCCAAAAATAATGGCAAACATGAAAAAATTACCTACGAGCTGCCTCGTAAGTGCCCTTGCACAGTGGACCCAACCAGCAAAATATAGACTAACACAAAAGAAAATTGGCACAAATCCTTGTAGAGTATGGAGAACTACTCGATCCTTTTATTATGCAGAAGAGCAGTATAACCGACATAGAAGTATATAAATAGTCAATGTAATAGAGCAGCAGGAAATGCTGGCAGAATGCTTGGTTGTATAGGGAGAGGTATTAGCAGTAGGAAAAGGGAAGTGCTCATGCCACTGTACAGAGCACTGGTGAGACCTCACTTGGAGTACTGTGTGCAGTACTGGAGACCGTATCTCCAGCAGGATATAGACATCTTAGAGAGAGTTCAGAGAAGGGCTACTAAAATGGTGTACGGCTTGAAGGAGAAAAGTTACCAGGAAAGGCTTAATGATCTTAACATGTACAGCTTGGAAAAAAGACGAGACAGAGGAGATATGATAGAAACATTTAAATACGTAAAGGGAATCCACAAGGTAGAGGAAGGGAGTATATTTAAACGGAAACAAAGTAACAAAACAAGAGGACATAGTCTTAGATTAGAGGGGCAAAGGTTTAAAAGTAACATCAGGAAGCATTATTTTACTGAGAAGGTGGTGGATACATGGAACAGCCTTCCAGTAGAAGTGGTAGAGGCCAAAACAGTAATTGAATTTAAGCAGGCATGGGATAGGCATAATGCTATCCTAAACAAAAGATAAATCCAGGTAAAGTATCCATGTAATTGGGCAGACTAGATGGGCCAAAAGGCTCTGATCTGCCGACATTTTCTATGTTTCTATAACCGGAAATGTTTCAGCGATTCACCCCTTTATCAATGCTATATATTATCCATGCATGTAGCATTTTTTACAGTGGTAAATCCCCGAAACGTTTACTGTTGTCAACTGCTCTTCTGCATAATAAAATGGTCACACTAGCGGGCCCTATTATACCAAGCACTTTGAAGGAGCACATATAGTAGCAAATTAAGGATGGGTATCCGTCAACAGAGCTTTCATGTGTCACGTAGCATTGGTATAATCTGTATGGAATAGGACTTGAGAAAAAGTGGGTACCCGCGTTTTCCAGTTCTGTGCAAGAAAACACAGTTCTGTGCAAGAAAACACTTAGCACCAGCTTTAGAATATTGCCCTAGCTTAACCACTCCATAGACTATGATGTGTCTGGGAAGTTTACAACAGCTCTGGTTAAGTTAGCACCAGCTTTAGAATAGGGCCCTTATTCGGCTGCTCCAAAATGTTAAGCAGTGCGGTATATTCCTTTCCCCCCTTTAAGTAGTGTATAAACATACCTATACATTATGTAAAAAGGGACATTTGTGTTTTATGAGTTTCTTTATCTGCACAAAAAGGTTTAAATTTGCTCTTTATTTTCATGGTAACTATAAGGTTATTTTTTCATATATATTTATGTATTCTTTATTAATGTTAAATAGAAATTGTGTTTGGCCGTTGGTTTACCAGTTGATATTTTGGGTTTTTACAATTTTCTTCTTTCTTTATAAACCATTTGGTAATGTGTGAGTTGCCTTCTTCATCATGGACTGATTAATAAGCGTATGAATTGTAAGCATGTAGATTTGTCTTTGTTTCAGTCCTGTAACATCTGTTTCCTTCTGTTTTATTTAGAATGGCTTTGCAGTGGTACGTCCACCTGGTCACCATGCAGAAGAGAGCACACCAATGTGAGTGGAATGAGCACATTTGGCCTGGAGTAGGGTCTCGGCTCACTTAGATGTTTGCAGACTATTCTGATATAGACATGATGTGTCAAGCACAGTATGAATTAATTTCCTTAAAAATCAGATCTATGAAAGAAAGCTAGTCATTTCAGTATCCTAGTGATCCTAATGCAGATGTGGGCAACTACGGCCCTCCAGATGTTTTGAAACTACATTTCCCTTGATGCTCGGCTGCTCATTAGGTTTGCAGAGCCTCAGAGGGGTCAGGGTTGCTGATCCCTGATTTATAGGAATAGTTAATATTACAATATGTCATTTTGCTGCCCTGTCCTGGGATACTTGCAATTAATAGAAATCCTGGTGTAATTTGTTTCTGATAAACATTTTCTAAATATCAGAAACAAATTACACCAGGATTTCTATTAATTGCAAGTATCCCAGGACAGGGCAGCAAAATGACATATTGTAGTATTAAATATTCCTATAAATCAGGGGTCAGCAACCCTGTCTCTCCCAATGTTTTGGAACTACATTTCCCTTGAGGCTCTGCAAACCTAATGAGCAGCCGAGCATCATGGGAAATGTAGTTTCAAAACATCTGGAGGGCCGTAGTTGCCCACACCTGACCTAATGCATGTGGCATACATGTTTGACAAATTTAATTTTAAATCATCTTGTGCAGGCAGGAGCTGGTATTTACAGGTATTTATATAGCGCTAGCATATTCCGTAGCCCTTCACAAAGGGGGGAGCACAAACAGGAGACGTACATGATACATGAGGTAAAGAAAACCCTGCCCGTAGGATAACTTTCCAGGGATTTAGACAAGACATACATACTTTTAGATTTCCATGTAACCTTGGGATGACAGTTCTGGATGTTGCGACAAACTAAACATTAATTATGTGAAAACCTAATTTGTCAAAATTGTACCAGAATGGATTTGTCTAATTATGAAGGGAATAAATTAATTAAAATTCTGATGCTCTTTAATGGGTTTATTCACAAAGTGCTCTGTAACAGGAGCACACACCCTGGTTCAGTTCAAAACCTCAGGGCAGAACCGGCCTGTTATTTAGTCCATGCATCCTTTCTCGGATCCAGAACCACACAGGGACCAGCTTTCACCTGCCAGATTACCCCACTAGTAGCCCTGACATTACAGAGAGATGACCCACTGCAGTCCCACACACTCTTGGAGTAGGAATAGATGACTATTTATTAATTCCCAAGTTTCCCTTATATTCGCTTTCTCCAGTTATTTGAAACCCAAAACCAAATGCGAATAAACTGTACAATACCCACTCCTCCGAGGCACAGAGTAAGCACAAAACCAATGGTCACACTCGAATCACATTTTAAATATATCTAGATACTGGTGTAAACATTATCCCTTAAAGAACCACTACCACCAAAAAAGCAAATGTTTGTATTTTTAGATTCTGTTCCTGATATCTTACATGTGCTTTGTTTTTCTCTTGTATGTTTAGTTAGGAAAATATTTGACTCTGTGTCGCTGGGTGCATCTTGTCATCTTTTGTGTTGCCCCCCCCCCTTGTATCTTTATATCACTTGGTCCGCACTCTGTGGCAATGGTCATAGAATGGAGTCTATGGGTCAATCACTGACTCCACATCATTGTATTGTGTGGGATGTATTCAAAGGCCATTGCCAGGGGGTAGATTAGAAATCTTTTAAGCTCCCTGTCATATCTCATTGAGCTGCCATCTCTTATCTGGGATAGCAGAGGCAGGACAATACAGCCCCTGCTGCCTTATGTAAACATTCCCTCCTCCACATAGTTAACAGTTGAATACTGTATGAGATAAAACACAACCACAAAGTAATACTCATAGCATATTTTGGGAAAAATACACAAAATTGAATCAGGAGAAAAAAGAAATCTAAAAAAACAGCTGCATGTGTTTTATAAGGTTGTTTTGTTTGTAAAGCACAAGTAATCTAGTTACTAATGTGATCGTGTCCCTTTAAGACGAGTCTGTTAGAAGGTGGAGGCGGCTTCTGTCACATGCTGTTTTTCACTGTTGTGGTGGTAATGGTGAAGTTCAGCAATCCAGAGATGGAAATTCAAACAACGGCAGGTGAAGTCTCATCAAACAGCGAATAACAGCTCCAGCAGTGTTTTTGCATAAAAAGCATAAACTGCGACTATTGTCTCTATACTGTTGTGTCACCTTTGTTTGAAATGACAGCGGATATATAACAATAGACCCACAAACTGAGGCCAGAACACTGGGGTGACTTTGCCTGAACTGATGCCAACTGTGGGATTTATGCAATTTTTGTATCGCAGCAACTACGGTGCAAATAGATGGAAAGCCCAATGAAACTTGCACTGCACACAAGACAGAAATATGGCCGTTCACTAAATAGTGAATTCACTGTATTTTCACCATCGCCACAGTTTCCTGGAGTTAAAATGCCATGGTTAGTGAAGAACATCTTAAGAGTGCCATTGGTTCCATCGGGACTAAATATGACATTGCGTGTACATATCTGTGATGATTTCTTGCTACGTTTATCCTAAAGCTCTTCGTTCTCTTTCAGGGGTTTCTGTTACTTCAATTCTGTTGCAATAGCCGCCAAGGTATTACAGCAGAGGTTCAACGTGGGGAAAACGCTAATCGTGGATTGGGTGAGTACAGGAAGCGCAAGGGTTAGTTCCTAAACTCAGTGTAAGAGTAATGTCCACTAAACAACACTCTATGCAGGGACATTTGGGATGAATTCCATGAGCCGCTCCCCTTCTGTTTCAGGACGTGCACCATGGGAATGGTACCCAACAGGCCTTTTACTCTGACCCCAATGTCCTGTATGTATCGATCCACCGTTACGATGATGGGAATTTCTTCCCAGGCAGTGGAGCTCCGGATGAGGTAAGCAACCATTGCTTGTCGTGCTAAATGTTTTGTGGACCTTTTGTGCTGAAGTGACCTGCCTCATGCTAAATATTCTTTCAATAGGGTTTGCAAGTGTTTTTTTTTTTTTTTTCCCCTGTGGTTTCCAGCAGCATAGTAACTGGAAACTATTAAATTGTGCCATAGAATATATAGCAGCCTCTGCTTATAATAGTAGTGTATGCTGGATTGCTATTAGCCATGCCTGGCGCAGGGCCCCTCTGTATAAAGTCTATTATTTTCCCTTTCTATATTTCTCCATGGAGAATATATCCCTGCGTCTCTAATTTCAGGGCAATCATTTTGTACTGAAACCGTTAAAGGAATAATCTATTAAAAAAAATTCCCTTAACCCCTTCACTACCGATATCGAGATATCTCGGGCTTCAAGGACACCATCTGGTGCCCAATATCAAGATATCTCAGAATGCTGATCTGCAGCCCTAAAGCAATTGAAATTTGTTTGCTGCTAACTAATTTTGTTTGCTTTTGGGCTGCAGAAGGTGCCCCCGAAAGCTTTAGCCCTGTGGGCATAATGGCCAAAGAGCTAAAACGGTAAAATCAGCTGTGAAATATTGGGCTTTCAGCAGCCGATGCAGGAGAAATAGAAGAAAATAGACCAGCCACTAAAACCTCTAACTCAATTTGGCAGTAGATGTTGCGCCATCTACTGGCAAACAATAGGAAATAATAGTAAGGAATTACAATAGTTAAAAGCTTAAATGTTTCTTTATAATTAAAAAGTTTTTACAAAAAAACACTGGTTTCTGAAAATGTGCAGGCTGGGTGGAGTAGAGGTAACATCACTGCTCTATGACTGTGGAGACACAAGTTTGATCCCGGCAAGAGCACCTCTCCAGTAAGTGTCCTTGGGCAAGACACCTAACGGTACATACTCGCCACCCAGGACATACTTGAAAACGAGAGAAATCTCAATGTATCCTTCCTGGTAAAATCCTTTCTCAAAATGTTGTGTGTTTTTTTTTTTTGTTTTTTGTTTTGGAAAATCACTTGGTAGTGAAGGGGTTAAATAACTGGACAGAGGCACCTGGCAAGTCGGAAGTCTCAGAGCTTTCTACGCAATTTGCGTCCCTTAGGCAAATTAAGTAGCCTAAGGGACTTAAATTTCACAGCGCTTACGGGCTCACGCAAGTCCCGTAAGCGCTTGCACACAACGATGGGTCGGGACTGCGCACCCACGCCCAGATCCTACCCATCGAATGTCTCCTTGACATCCGCGGGCAGCCTCGGGGAGGATAGACCAGACTACTGCCTGACAGCCAGGATGTTCAATCCTCCTGGCTGCCTGCTCCTGCGAGGGTTGGGTGAGGAATCGCCTCCACTTCACCCCACATTTTAAAGAGTTTGGGGGACCAGGGAAACTGCTAAAGTGGTCAGGGTGTGTAGGATCCGTTGTAACTGTGCTTTTAAAATGGTGACATGGCTGTAACGTTAGCCCATTTCCCCCTTTTCACTCTCTGGTCACTTATGACTGCACAGGAGAGGGGAAAAAGCAAAAAGTCTTTAAAATCCAGCATTTCCTCTTCTCTTGGTGGAGGTGGTGCTCCCCAGCTCTGCCGGCTTACAGCACACTGTCCCCAGTCTTCCTGCCGCTTTGCTGATAATGATTGGCATTTAGGCCACAGTGTGCATCACCGATTTTCGGCTCTTATCGTCCGGTGTGTTTTTCTTTCACCCGATAATGTCATTTTTGGCCAGTATCTTTCGGGGCCAAAATGTCAGTGCGTTCCTGCTTTTTATGTTGGAAATCTGCCTGCCTGCAACACTGTTGCTCTTTTAGTGTGCGGGTTCTTTATAATGTCTAAAGCAAGAAATGGTTTAATTTTAGCTGTTTGTTAGATGTTACTCATTGGAAGTCCTTTCATCTCTAGGTTGGCACAGGAGCCGGTGTGGGTTTTAACGTAAACATGGCTTTTACTGGTGGTCTGGACCCTCCAATGGGAGATGCTGAATACTTGGCAGCATTCAGGTAACACTGATTGTTTTAAAAGACCATGTGTGTATATATATATATATACACCCACACAGGCATAGATCAGTGTTCCAATTTTGATTTAAAGATGTCTTGCTTGGTCTACAGCTTTTCTGTTACTCGCTGCTTAGCTGTGCACGCTGCAGCTCTCAGATTTTGTGCTCTCTTTACAGGACTGTGGTACTACCTATAGCCAATGAGTTCTCTCCAGAAGTTGTTCTGGTGTCTGCTGGCTTCGATGCAGTGGAAGGACACCCAGCTCCCCTTGGAGGTTACAGAGTATCAGCCAAATGTAAGTTTTTCTGGTGTTGTGCAGCCAATCGATGTCATTTTGGAGTCTGCTTAATGTATAGATAGACCCTAAATTATGGAATTCCTATAATAATAATGCAGAGGGTATCCTGTCCCTCCTGACAGCTTTTTACAGACGTCACCGCTGCTATAACAAGCCCCTTTTACTAGTTCTACATCAAAGAAGGGTGCTTAACGTTTTCTGATGCGGTGATTGGTCCTTTTGAAGACCTTTGCCATGAAACTGTTGCCGCCTTTTAATAGGTTTTGTGCTAAAGCTCTCCAGTAGCACCGGTAACCAATGTTTGAAGTCTTGCGTAAGCTGAAAAAAATACCTGCGCTCATCGAGTTCAGCCTTTCCCACATCACCTACTGCTGTTGATCCAAAAGAAGGCAAAAACCCAGTTTGAAGCGCTCGCCAATATGCAACATACTGGGAAAAAATCCTTCTTGACCCCAAAAATGGCTTCGGATTTCTCCTTGGATCAAGAAGCTTACCCACATAATAAATATTCTAACCCTTAATATTCTGTGTCTGCAGGAAGTGATCCAGTCGTTTGTTTAAAAGTCTGTACAGTCTCTGACCCAACCACCTCAACAGGCAGAGAATTCCACAGCTTTATTGTTCTCACTGTAAAATAACCTTTCCTATGCCTTGGGCTGAATTTCCTTTCGTCCAGTCTAAATGGGTGACCTCGTCCTATGAATGAATAGGTTTCCAGACACTGGTTTATAATGGCCCCGTATATATTTATAGTGACTTCATTCATTGAACATAATGTGTAGAATAATTGTCAGGGACTTGAGGGAAGGTGAATGAGCAACGTACAAACTAGGCGTGAATTACTGATCTAATAATAGTGTGAACGATAACTTGGCCCCATCTAGTGTTAGAAAGGAGTGGATACAAGCAATGTGTTTTGTGGAAAGTAACAAATTTGACTCTGGATGTGGGGACTAAAGGTGAGGTTTGTCACAGGTGATGCCAAGGCAACAAGCTTGATTCGTGGAACTGACTGCCCCGTTAATTTGTAGAGCGAATGTTGGCTTGGGGGGGGGGTGTCCATAAACCGAGAAGAGCTTTGAAGTACAGATATTTATTTTTTTTAGATAGAAACATAGAAACATAGAAAAATGTCGGCAGATTAGAACCTTTCGGCCCATCTAGTCTGCCCAATTACCTGGATTTATCTTTTGTTTAGGATATTGTTTAGGATATTTGTTTAGATATTGCAAAAATTGCACGTCCTATAACGCTTTATGAACTTTTCTAATTTTATGGTTGGTTTTTGATGAGATACATTTTTTCCCCCCCAGGCTTTGGGTATCTCACAAAGCAGTTAATGGGGCTGGCTGGAGGCTGTATCATTCTGGCGTTGGAGGGGGGTCACGACCTGACTGCCATTTGTGATGCTTCTGAAGCCTGCGTGTCTGCTCTTTTGGGCAATGAGGTAGGTGTGGATATTTCAGTGCCTTCATAGGAGATGTGGAATACAGGTTTGCAAGTAATTGTGTCTCTTAGTAGCTGACCACATGTGTCTTTCTCTTCAGCTCGAGCCTCTTCCTGAATCAATACTTCAGCAAAGACCAAACGGCAACGCAGTGAGCTCGATGGAGAAAGTTCTACAAATCCAAAGTATGTATTACTGTGCATGTACGGTATACATGCTGCGCTCGTCACCAGCATGTTCACAAGCAAACCTTTTTAACTGTTATATTTTGTTTACACATTCCTGTTCCTAAGTTGGTGGTGTCCCACTTTTTCCAGGTGAATACTGGCCCTGTCTAAACCTCGCCTCCTCGACCATCTCATATTCTATTTTCGAGGCTCAGAAGAGTGAGACTGAAGAAGCAGAGACTGTGACTGCAATGGCGTCGCTGTCTGTGGGTGTCAATCAGGAGAGGAGGTAAGATCTTGTAAACCAGATTGTTTTTTGTAATCTGTGGAGGTCATCTCCTGCCAGTCATTAAAACACGGCTGTAAATATATGCAGATTCACTCCATTATTCCTAGTTTTCCCAACTAGAGCAGTGACGCCATTAAATGTCACATAAATCTGATTCACTGTGCAAATCTGTTGCCTTTTCCAGGACTGATGACGAGCCGATGGACGAAGAGCCCCCGCTGTAGCAAAAGTGACTGGTGATCCTCTAGTGTGTAAATCTGTACCGTTTTTGGGGTGAGGCCCCTCAGATTTCTCCGCCTGCGCTCTGTCCCAAGGAAGAGGAGCAGTGACATGGATGTAAAGAATCCTGTGTACATCACATCCACAGAACCAGAAACCACGGCACACTGTGCCACGCGCAGCCGTACTGTGCCACCTCTATCATGGGGTTATTGCTCCACCAGGAGCAATCTGGCAGCTCTTGCCAAAAATATTTTGCTATTTACTTTCATGATTTTTAACAAAACTTGTTCAATTAAAAACAAGAAAAATGTGACCTCGCAGGTCTCACAAATAGTTTGGTGCTTTAGCATTCTGCAGATTCACAAGGACTGTGTGCGCGATGGAGGGAGGCACGAATTGTGCGGACACTTCTTTAAACCACTCGGTTTAGTTTGTTTCTTGGATGTTTCTTCTCAGTAACATGGACTGTGCAGTGGATTCAACGTCCTCTGGAACCTGTTATTCGAGTGAGGAGCTGGTGACTGTCTTAACCTGGAGTAGAGGAGAGGAAGATTGTGCCTTGTCCATGGTTGGAAAACATTTTTCCATTTGAATGGTTTTTGTTCCTTTAGGTTTGTGGTTGTATTTTTTTGTTTTCTCTCACCGTTGGAGGACTTGCCTTAAATTCCAAACACCACAGCCACGAGGAGTTGTGGGAAGCCACACAACACAAATCTGTGTCCTCTCGCAGATGTAATTCTTCGGACGTCTTGTACAAGTGGCAGTCGTCTCATGGTTTTGTTTTTCCATTTCCTTTTTTTCCACTTCTTTAAATTCAATTTGCATGACCAGACTGTCTCCACCACTCATTACCTGTGCACCCCAAACATAGACTTTGCCTACAGTCAGTGATTTGTGGGAACGTTTCTAAAAGTGGAGATGCGGCCTCTCACTGCGCAGGGAGCATGTACTGGCCTGCGCTATTCCTTTTTAAGGGGCTCTTTTTTTTTTTTTTTTTTTGTACAATTTTATGAGTAAGCTTATCACAGGCTAACCGAAACTTTCCAATTCCCATTTCATTTTTTAAATGTTCTTTTTTAATTTTGTTTTTCATTTAAAGCTTTATATATGTATTTTTTGTAGAAAAAGAAAAACAAACAAAAAATGTTCTTGTGGTAACTTTAAAATTTTCCATTTTTTTTTAACTAATTTTTCTCACTCAAGGGATGCATCTTTTTTTTATTTTTTTTATTATTATTATTTTCCTGGTGGTTTAGGTCCATATTTACGTTGTCTGATCTTCTCTCGCAGATTCACTGTACACATCCAAAATACAGGGATGGTGGCAGTGGACCGTGTGTTGACAGATGTCGATCAGATCGCTCTCCCGGATTTAAATATGAAGCTTTGGGTCCCTTTCGTCACCTGATTTGTTACAAGATCAGAGAGGCATTCATAAAACTTTTGATTTCTTTACGGAGACCAACGTCGTACTGTATGTGAGCCGTGCTCCTGGAAATGCATGGAGGGAGCATGGCACGCTCAGTATTGGATATAACCTCAATATAGCACTTATTATCCATGCTGAGGTTTGAGTCGTGGCTGGTTCTTTTTTTACAGCAGCATGTGACTCTCACCCACTGCCGAATAACAGATTCCTGAGATTAGCCTCGCTGTTATTGGGTACAGCATGTTTCTACGGCAGTGTAACTTGTTTCTTGCAGTTTCATAATCCCTGGATTTGATCCGTGTTGTTGGAAATTCCAGTGAGTTACTCTGCAGCCGGCACCTTGACCATTTCCATTTCTTGTCCTTGGCAGCACATTACGTGCCTGGGCGTTGTAGTCAAGTTAAAGATGTGGTGCGGGGGTCTTTGAATGCCCTTTTGTGTTGGCACCCCTCACATTGATTCCTTACTGTGTGTTTTTTATTTTTGCAATCATTCTACAACACTACTACAGCCTGTGACTGCACCGTCCTGGGTCTCGCAGATGTCCGTTTCTAGGTTTCTCATGCTCTCAACCTGTCTACCTATTGATCTGCAGCTGCTCCGAGCAGTAAGCACACATGGTAGGTCACCCGTTTCTGCCTTGGGCTGCCGGTGGTCTAAGCTCTTGGTCTCGGGCTCCTTCACATAGCGAGTGTTTCTTAACTTTTGTAGGACGTTTGCAGATGATGCAGGAATTCTGCTGTGGCGCATGCCATGACTCTTAATGGTGCCCACACAAGTGTACATAAAACACTTAATATTTAAACACATTTAAGATGGTAAGGCCAAAAATCACTTATCAAAGTACATACAGTTTTGTATCTTTTACTGTGCAACCCAAACACTTTGCGTGGCTCCTTGAGGCCATGATGCACAAAGCCAGCATTTTTTTCGGAGCATGAAGGCAATTGACAGCTACCTAGAATTTGGCTAAATGGAATGTTATACACAGCTTTATACACACCTTTATACACACCTTGCAGCGCACCCTGGTTGACTTGTGATTCCTGGGTTGTCTGTTATCTGAGGTCGTATAGGCCTTACCAGCCATTTGCGGACACACCGTGGACAACCCACAACCTGTTAGAAGTCAAGGTCCTCTTCGAATACATTGGACGAACATGATGTTATCTGAAAGACAGAGTTGTATAATTACAAGATTAACATACGGGGAATTCGTGTCCGCGTTGCTGGCCAGGCTATGATTTATGGGGCATCTCCAGCATCCTTGCTAAACCGTTAAACACTAAGATCCCCCTTGCTTTCATTCCCATTCCTTCTTTTTCCTCCTGTTATGAACACTTTACACCTCCACTCATTCCATTTTTTTATTTTCTACATGTTATATATATTTTTTTGTGAATGCATGGGAGGTGTCCACACTCCTATTTCTGGGCATTGACATCGCTATCACTAAAGAAGTAAAAAAAAATTCTATATATATATTGAAATAAAAACTATATGCCTGTATATATGTATGTGTGTGTATTCGTATATATACCTTTTAGTGTCAATATATAATATATACACATACATATATCATTTATTTTTCTAGTTTTTAACGTACATACCTTTTAAGGTCGCATGATTGAAGCACAGTTATGTCCTATTCTGTATGCTTGGTTAAAGTTAATGCCAGGCAGAGAGGGAATGAGTAAATAATTTTCTGACACCCAGGCCCCTTCCCCCCCCCCCCCCTCCCCTCCCCATGGAAGGTTATTTTGAGTATTATATTGGTCTGGCAATGTGTGATATATATTTTTTTTTATTTTTGTATTAAATAAAAGATATATATATAGTTTAAAAAAAAAAAAAAAAAATTGGATATAATTGTGCCTGCCGGGGAGGGAATGATGTCTGTCCTGAAGCAAACACGGTTTGTTCTGGGCAAATGACAAAGTTAGCGTCCTGGTGCGAGGAAGGATATGTCCTGATGTATTGATGTGCCAGGCTCCTCGGAATGTGTATGTAGCTCTCATCCAGCATATTTTTGTTCACTTTAGTTTATATTTTGTAAAACACTATTAAAGGGCATGCAGTTTTTCGCTGTGACCCTCTGCAAACACTGTGTACGTTCTTTCTACAGCTGCAATTACTCGGTATGCACATAACAGACCTGCTATATCCCCGTGCCCATTACATCCTCTCTGCCGCATTATTCCTCCACACTGACCACCATTCATAGATGACGAATGATGCCATGCACATGTTTTATTTGTTTATTAAAGCATTGATGTTGGTCATTTAGCCCCAAAACGGTTTGTATTGCACGTTCTCCTCACTAAATGCAATCTGTGATCCACGCTACGTTAAATCCTCCTGAAAAGGGGTATAGACACGGAGAAGGGCTTGGCATGATTGCAACTTTCCTATTCTAGGTCACAGAGAAGTGCAACTCTCCTTACAGCTGTCATAGTGAAAGTGAATTGGCAAAACTGGTTTTTTTTTTATTGATTTTTTTTTTTTAAAAAATAAAAAAAAACTTTTTTTTTCTCTTCAAGGGGGTATCTTTTATTTTGAAGTCGAGCGTTTTTTTTTATATCATCATTGAATTTGTAATCTCGCAACACATTTTCCCCGATGGGATTTTTCTAAGACACTGAACACATTGTCTGCCTGTATCATCTCCTGATCCTCATTGGCAGAGGTGCCGTCTGTGTCTTGTCTTATGATTGTATGTTTACTTCAAAGGTAAATTCTCGCATCCAAGGCAGGAGCAGTTACTGCCTATTGTTTTTTTACATGAGGGTGAACACTCGCACCCACGCTGCCAATGCACTGTGTTTAAATCAAAAGACTTTAAACTTCTAAACGTTACAGCAAAAAAAAAAACATAATAAAGAAAAAAAAAAAGTAAACAAAAACAAATTGGACGCATCCAGCAAGAGTCTTTTATTTGCACGTTGTGCCCTGGACATCAGGGTCAGCGTTTTCAGTGTGGAAGAAGGGATTAAAAAGTATCTTTTGTCTGGAGTGTGACTTTCCATGTTCTGAAGAGAAGTGTGTAAATAAATATATATATACATAATATATATATATAAATAAATATAAATATAATTAAGAGTATAAACTTAGAGAATTTGATGCAACGTCCACCTGATCTTTACTAAAGATTGATGGCGATTGTTTTATATATTTGAATTCTGGACATTTTGCATTCACCTGCTGGTTTTTTTTTCTCCCCCCCCCCCCATGTTTATACCCACTGTTGAGTAATGTGGGCTAATTTTCTGGCACTTTCTGTTGTTTTACAGGAGCTGGATGCATTTTCCTTCAATTTTTTTTTAAGTACTTTTTTCACTAACTGTCTCTTATTTTGTTGTATTTTTTTTTCTTTTCTGTAATAAGAATGACTGATTTAAACTTTCTTAGCAGTGCAGTATTTTGTACCACATGATGGCAGCGTGTTACTCTTGTGATGTAAATAAATGAAATGTTACCTATCGTGTGTGTCTTACTTATTGGGAATAACCCGTGGAAGCAAAGCATACTATTTTGATAGAAATCACAAACATTGCTTGAGGAGAAATAAATATAGTTTACTCTCTAAAATGTTTTTTTAAGATATTTTTACATCTTTTAACAGAAAAACTGTAAGAATTCTATCCTAAGTGTAAATGTGAGCTGCTCGGATCAAGGCTAAAAGTGTCTCCTCTCCACCATCCTTATGACTACAATATAGACTCGATTCCAAGCCTGATGTAAATTTAAACAGAGCTCCGGCCTACTATGTAGAGATCTGATGGATGCTGCTGAATCCTTGGCAGGATGTCGATATCCCTTTTGGAATCTGCTCCTTGGTGCCTTTTTCCTTCGAATGGCCTGGCCCAGAATTAACTGTAAAGCTACCTTTTTAGAGGTGCTTTTAGTTGCTGGCGGCGTTTAAGGATAGCAACTGGATGCAGTGCGGGATTAAATCTTTAGCACATTCTAGCAGCTTCGCATCAGTTGAAAGGATAATAAAATCAATATAAATAACGTAGGGCATAAAAACACCTAAAAAATGGTAAATAATAGTAAAAAATCAGAAATATTTTGTGATAAAAGTCTGTTAAAGTCTGTTAAGCTAGCATATGGGTCTCCAAGACGTGTTTCGCCGGCTCCCTGGCCAGCTTCATCAATTGATGAAGCTGGCTAGGGAGCCGGCGAAACGCGTCTTGGAGACCCCTATTCTAACTTTCTTAACAGACTTTTTTAATAGACCTTTATCACGAAATATTTCTGATTTTTTTTTTTTTACTATTTACCATTTTTTAGGTGTTTTTATGCCCTACGTTATTTATATTGATTTTATTATCCTTTCAACTGATGCGAAGCTGCTAGAATAAATGTGCTAAAGATTTAATCCCGCACTGCATCCAGTTGCTATCCTTAAGCGCCGCCAGCAACTAAAAGCACCTCTAAAAAGGTAGCTTTACAGTTAATTCTGGGCCAGGCCATTCGAAGGAAAAAGGCACCAAGGAGCAGATTCCAAAAGGGATATCGACATCCTGCCAAGGATTCAGCAGCATCCATCAGATCCTAACGTAAGTGCATAAGTTTCCATTCTCTATAAAGGCACAGTCTGACAGACCTGGATGCACCCCTAATTATCACTCTTTCTCTCGGAGGAACACGGAAGGGGAAAGAGAAGCGGAGGCTGTCAAACTTCAAATAAGAAATACACGCTGACTATTTTTTAAAAGGCAGCATTCTATCCCCTTTTTTTCACCACTGAAACTGACTCAGTACTTCCAGAACAATTCCACCATTTGGACACTAGGTGGCACTGGAACCATATAAGGACTAACATTATAGACTACTGTATAGAAGAATCATCTCTTTTTAGGATTATTATAGGGATTGATTTTATGTACGTCTAATTGTTTAAAACCTCATTTATTGTTATTGATTCAGGATACTGACTAGATGTAGGAGCATATTTCATTGCACTGCTCCTCCAATCAGATCCAACCGCGAGCAGCGCCACACGAAGAGGTACCCACAAGTTCTTTTCACTCTAGGCACTGTGATCACTTTATTTCAGTGATCAGTGACCGGAGTGCCCTGATTGACCAATCAGAGTGCGGGAGCTCTCGGCTTCATGAATGGAAACTGGAACCTTTCACTCGCTTTGAGAGCCATTGGATTGTCAGGATGCTCACTAGCGTGTCCAGTCACCTCTGTGGTCATGTGATGGCTGCGATTCGCAGGAAGCTGACAGCATGTCATATCTGGACCATCGCTAAGGGAGCCTAGCATTGGAATAAAAATATGTTTTAACAATGTCTAAAGCAAGAGTCGTCAACCTTAGACCACCAGATGATTTAGTGCTACTTTTCCCATGAGTCTCTGCCAATCTAATGAGTGGCTGAGCGTCATGGGAGATATTCTAATATGTAAAAGTCTCATCGAGAAAGCAAGCAGGAAACAATAATATAATTTATAGTAGGAATATTTGATGCTGATATAGTACTTATAACTCCCTATAAATGAGCCAATTAACCCCGTGCAAGCTTCTCTCCTGTAATGTTATAGTCGTGTATATATAGATAATATTCTTTAGAAAATATTGCACAGAAAGCCTATAGGACAAATCTTGGCTGAGAAGAGCAGGTTGCATAGTAACACGGGTCATCCCCTACCCGAGTGTCACTCAGTCACTGGGTCTAATTGACATTTATTCTTCAAGGCTTGTAGAAAATAGTTTTCTTACATTCTTTAAAAAAAAAAACTATAAGGCTAGGGTCAGACGAATGCATTTTCCGCGTCGTCCGTGAAAAAGTGCGTTCGGACGTATTTTTTCACGGAATATGCGATAGCGGTCATACGATGCGCATTTTCTTCCGTGATTTTGTACGGATAATCAATAAAACACTTTTTGCGTCTGGATTTTATGTAGGCCGGACATTAGCAGCGTCTGACGTCTCCTAATCTAGCGGACACAGCGCACTCTGTACGTCAGTACTAGCGGTATCACGTTCTCGAAAAAATGTGTTTGTTTGCCGCTTGCGTTGCGCGGCCGCACTTTCGTGCGGCCGTTCTTCGTATATTGCCCGTCATTTGCTGCTACTACGGCCGTGATAAAGTGCGGCTGCACGTGCGTTTGTCTGACCCCAGCCTAAGGCTAGGGTCAGACGAGCGTGATTTCTACGGACTCTACGTCTGTGCACACTGACGTACGGAAGACACAGTAGTGGCCACACAGTCCTTTTTTTCACTGACGTATATTTTGACGGATGTAGGAGGGAAAATAAATTAAAAAGCAAAACCATTTTGTCCGTGAAAAATGCTGGACGTATAAATGCAGTCCGTCTGACCACGTTCCATCACTCACACACACAGCTATGCGGACGCAGCGCACTTTGTGCGGCCGTTCTAGTGGTTGTACGTTCTTGCCTGCCTTGCGTCCGTTTGCCGTGGCCGTGGTGCGTCCGTAGTTCAGTGCGGACGTACTTTGTGTAACAGGCTCCAATGGACTTTCTTTCATGCTATCACGGACGTACTTTTAGGCGCAATCACGGACGTGAACACTACGCTCGTCTGACCCCAGCCTAAACTGAACCACTTTAGTAGTTTACTAACTTTTCACCAAATATTACAGAAACTGTGACATTTTGGGAGTTTTCAGGTAGGTAAAATAAACCATAGCCCCTCACTAGCACTAACCACCTACCATATATACGTTTACAGGTGCATTCTGTATCGAGGTATGTTATTAGAGATCATTGCAGCACAAGGCGGCGGAGTGAGTTGTGGGCTTATGGGTATTTGTAGTGATTAGAATGAGATTATTATACAGCTTCCAAAAAAATAAATAGAATATCAAATATCTGTATGTAGCATAATTGCCTGTACATGGATATAACCTTAACACCTTGTATCTGTACTGTACAGGGATTTCCAGTCGTTTTAACCCCCTGAATCTTATCCCTGTAGAGTTGATTGACCCCGGAGTGCTCCCTGTATTCTGCCCTTTTCCTGGTTGTAATGCAGCGAAGGCCTTGAACTTTTTACGAGGTGTGTGAGAGCTGCAACTTTTCATTTGTGTACAGTAAGATCAGTCGAAAAGGCAATAGATAAGACCGTTTATTTCATTCCTCCACAGAGATCACACTAATATTGCTTTAAAAAGCTATGCAAATGAAAAATAAAGGAGCATTACCACGAACATAAACTGTAACTAGATTAACTTGTGCATTCCAAACAAAACCACATTCTAAAACACAGGCTGCTGTATTTTTTTTCTTTTATCTTTTTTACATGCAATTATTTTGGACAAATAAAATTTAGGTATTTTATCTCCGGATTGTAGCTTCTGGATTTTTCTCGCAGTGCAACATTTACCAAAAGCTTTGCCTTGTGGCTCTTGTTTATTTAATCTACAATATCTTCCAGTTAATGAGGTCTAGGCAGGAATGTTTAGATAAGGTTACCAGAGATCAGAGCCGGCAGCTGAATTAGATGTGACAGGGATTTTAAGATTTCTAATCTACCTCCCCCCACACGGTGATGTCCTTTGAATATATCCCACACAATACAATGATGTGAGACAGCTGTCTGACCCATAGAGCCCCTTATCTGGCCAGAACCACAAGGTGAGATAAAGATACTGGGGGGGGTGCCAGTTTACAACACAAAATATATGTATCCAGTGACACATATAGAGTAAAATATTTTAACGAGAAAAACAAAGCACATGTAAGACATCCGCAACATAAACAATATCCGAGCATTTCCCTTTTTGGTGGTAGTGGCCCTTTAAGACTGAATTCGGTACATAAGAGCAGATTGGATGCAATCATTCAGGTCGTAAAATATTTATTGACGATTAAGAGAATTACAATATCATTACCTAAAAATTAGATCACAACATATACTGGTGTCAGAACAAAGGATGATATAACCGTCTGTCAAGTACCTTGGTCTCAATCTGAAGCCCATGTTGCCAGAAGTTCAAGATATAACCACTGATCTCTAATGTTTAGGCGCTTGTGTTGACTTTCCAAAATTTACTGAGGATCAACTGGTACCGTGGACTCCACAGAGAGACAGTGGGGCGCACGTTTACTGTATTGAAGTTCTATGGGTTTTCTAGTTCTGCTGGACGTCTGTGCAACAGTGTCCCCTGCTCTTTGAAGGCCAGTACTAAACTGCTGGTTTCCAGTCTGCATAGGGACACAAAACCAGACCAGAATTATATATATATATATATATATATATATTAGTGGAATGCGCTTCCACTGCTGATAAACTGAGTGTTGCAGATTATCTGAATCTACAAAGTATCCTGGATGTTTGGTAAGGGACATGTTTTGCTGCACAGTGATTGCAGGATTCAGTCTCCATTTCCCCATGGTAATCCTTAAAACCTGGCCTAAGTGAGAGACAGAGGTGAATTGAGGCAGTCACTTGTCTCTGGGCACCGGTTTGAGGGGCTGCTGGAAGCCCTTTGTCTACTGGCAAATTGTTGCTGGTATTTGGAGATTACAGTGAGCGGATGCAGCGCTATGCACCCACACTCAAAGGCACATGGGACTGCCAGATGCAGGCTGATGTGAATGGATATCCTGGCGCCTTTCATGCTGTGCCGCCGGGTTTACATTCCATCCACACCTCCTCTGGGTCTGCAGGGAGATCATACATATCTCATCTGTCAGCCTAATGTCCCCCTTGTTTTTGACAAGCGCCAGGCAGATAGCGTAGGATTATTTCCTTTTTTTTTTATTGTGTGAATGTGGGGGTGAAGTATGTGAATGCAGGTGGGGTGTGTTTAAGGATACGGGTTAGGTGGGGCAACTGGTCGCGAGTAACTCTTAAAGCCTGGCTAGTAGCTCGGGGCTTGACATTTTGAGCCCAGGTACAGGCCTTTTAAATATTTAGAAATTGTTCTGTTCAGTCCTTTTGTAATCCAATCATATAAACTTGTTACATATAGGATGGAGCCCTAGTGCTGCTGATTGCTACAGGCATTCCTTCAGTGAAGTCTTAAATGGACACTCTACTCCTGATCGCTTTACAGGCGTGTGGAGTGCCCCCTTCAGCTCCACCAATCTGGTGGAAACACTGGAGGAAGTGAAGTTTTCACCGCTCCCAGCAGCTGGAATTTTTGAATTTCCCAGCTGTCAGTCACCAGTGATTTCAGTATGCAGTGAGCGTGCTGCTGACGTCCCTCTCTGAGACCAATCACGGTAGCGATCTGTCTCTGAGGCAGCCCGGTCAGATCTGCGCATGTGTGCAAGTGCCCAAGTCCCGTTACACTGCGCAATTTATGGTTCCTATGTTCGGCATGTTGTGTAGGAGCACAAATTGCGTTTGAAAGCGTTGGGGTTTTACGAGTTCGGGAGGTAGGAGGAGAAATTCTTACAATGTAGAAAATTATGAATTTGTAAAGGAAATCTGATTTGATTTGCAAGAAGCTCACAATGAAGACGAATTTAAAAGCGGTTTCTAGTGGTGTGTTTTTTTTTGTGTACATGCAGTGTGGTTAAAGAAGCATTCTAGCAATTGAGACTTTTCACCGGTTTCCCATCACAAGACTAATCCTATTTATTCTGCAGGCAGCAGGATACTGAAGATACTCGGGTCATTCCGAGAAAGGTGAAACTCTGGAGAACCTTTTGGAGAAATGAAAATTCTAGGTCTAAATAGCTGATTTGAAGTGAGATAAATGGGAAAAAATTTCTGGTTTGGCTATTTTGACCTAGAATTCTCACTTCTCCAAAAGTTATCCAGAGTTTCACTTTTCTCTGAATAACCCTGTAAGATTTCTCTCCCTTGTATACCTTGTTCACATTAAGGGAGTAAGACACAGGAAGCCCCGCTACTAAACAGAAAAGCCACATCTCTTGTTTTCAGAAGGTAAACCTTAAGGCTAGGGTCAGACTAACGCATTTTTCACGTTGTCCGTGAAAATGTGCGTTCGAAGAATGGACGTATTTTTTCACGGAATACGCAATAGCGGTCATACGATGCGCAGTTTCATCCGTGATTTTGTACGGATCATCAATAAAACCCTTTTTGCGTCTGGACGTTATGTTGGCCGGACATTAGCAGCGTCTGACATCTCCTAATCACGCACACACGCCGCTAGCAGACGCAGCGCACTCTGTACGTCAGTACTAGTGGTTTAACGTTCTCGAAAAAATGCGTTCGTTTTCCACTTGCGTTGCGCAGCCGGACTTTCGTGCGACCGTACTTCGTATATTGGCTGTCATTGCCTGTCATTTGCTGCTAGTGCGGCCGTGATTATGTGCGCCAGAACGCGCGTTCGCACTGCCTCAGTCTGACCCTAGCCTTATTTGGCAAGTTTTAAAGAAAATCATTTGTGACCAAATAGACATTTAAGGGGTTATTCAGAAAGCAGCAAAACTTCGATGCTTTTTCATTCAGCGCACTTCGGTGATTCCGGTTCGCCAACCCTGCAGTAAATTCACTATTTATTGCAGGGACCCAGAAGTGCTCCAAATTTCAGAAGAAAAAAAATTGTTACGCTGCTATTCTTTAAAAGGTGTTTAAAACAATGAAAATGTGTGGAAATATAATATTAAATCCTATTAAAAAAAATAAAAATTTTGCAGAATAAATTTTTTCAGCGGCTTTTTATTAATCAAATTTCGCCTTAAAAAAATCCAAACAAATGCAGAAAATTTTTTCCAAAAAAATAAAGACTGCTGAAAATGAAAGGAATAAAAGTTTGAATAAAAAAAAAAGATGGTATTTTTTTTACATTGAACCCTAAGCGATTCGCCTGTTTAAACCTGTTGAACTGAACTGCCGAAAAATCAGGGCATTTCACTGACATTTTGGTGCAGTTCTGCGTTCTCTGAATAGAGGAACCATTACTTCTCTATGGGACAATTTCACTGCCGCTGAAGATCCCCGAATTGTGAGGATCTACAGCGAACTGCACCATATTTCACTGTCGCTTTGCCAGTATTTGGCAAATTGACAGCTTTCTGAATAGGCGAACTGCCTCAAAATTGCATGAAATTCTCTGTTTGGTGCTCTTCGATTAACCCTTTTAGGCTAGGGTCAGACAAATGCATTTTTCGCTTTGTCCGTGAAAAAGTGCGTTCGAACGAATGGACGTATTTTTTTCACGGAATACGCGATAGCGGTCATATGATGCGCATTTTCATCCATGATTTTGTGTGGATCCTCAATAAAACACTTTTTGCGTCTGGACGTTATGTTGGCCGGACATTAGCCGCGTCGGACGTCTCCTAATCACGCACACACGCCGCTAGCGGACGCAGCGCACTCTGTACGTCAGTACTAGCTGTTTCACATTCTCGAAAAAATGTGTTTGCCGCTTGCGTTGCCCGGCCGAACTTTCATGCGGCCGTACTTCGTATATTGCCCATCATTTGCTGCTACTACGGCTGTGATAAAGTACGGCTGCACGTGCGTTCGCACTGCGTTCGTCTGACCCTAGCCTTAGTCCACCAGTTCTACGCAATGGATTTTCTGGTCTGATTCTATTCTGTCTGAATGTTTCATTTCATTTTTAAACATACTTTTCACTAACCGATAATGAATTGAAAATTTCTTTCCATGAACCTGATGTTGCAAATCGAGATGGTCGTTCAAATATCAGTTTCTCGATGTGAAGAATTATTGTTATCCTGATATTAACGTGTGTGTGTGTTTACATACAGCATCAAGGGATGAAAAATCATCTTACGCTATATTGAATTCTTGTGCAAAATGTAATTACTCCATAGCTAGGGTGTCCAGTAAGTCTAGAGCAGCCGACGAACAGGTTTTTAAAGCTCTTTGTGCCACAAAATATATTTGGGTATTTTATGATGGAGCAATCAGCCCAGGAGGAACATATCAGGAACATTTGGTTTAATGCAGTGGTGCCCTGAATTGCATGTTCTCCTATTCAGTTTTCATCCAGTTCCCACAGTAATCCAGTTCCTGGGAATGGGAGTCAAAGGGAATCCCATGCCAGTCAGTGTGAGAATCTCACACCTGGTTCAGACAAGCTGTTCAGGCACTTGCTCTTCCATCAGTCCCACTTAATCCAGGAAAGCCGGGCTGTAAGATCTGAAAGCAGAATAATTGTATTGAGCTGATCCTTCATAAAAAGACTACGAAGAAATTAAATCACCAGACTATAAAAGCACTTGTGTTGATATATAGCAATTGGCACTCAAGTGGATCTCACCCTGTATAAAGATGGCATTGATGGAAGTAGTACACAGCATGTTTTCCTATACAAGGAGTGAGAGACCAAAATAAACGGCACCCTTAGAATTTTTTTATTTTTTTTGGAGAAAGGGTTTTACCAGGAAGGATACATTGAGATTTCTCTTGTTTTCAAGTATGTCCTGGGTGGCGAGTATGTACCGTTAGGTGTCTTGCCCAAGGACACTTACTGGAGAGGTGCTCTTGCTGGGATCGAACCCATGTATCCACAGGCTCTCTCCACGCAGAGCAGTGATGTTACCTCTACTCCACCCAGCCGGTACCTTTGATAATTTCTCTCAAACTTGCAGAGCGCCACTATACAGTTGTGTTCAAAATTATTCAACCCCCAATGCTGTAAAGGGTTTTAGGGAATTTAGTGTACATTTGTAATTGTATTCAGAATGAAATCCTACAAGGACTTTTTAAAGAACCATATGCAACTAAAATGACATCAATTGGTTTTGTAATACAGTAGTAAATGTTTCTTTTGTGAATTCTTCATTGACACAATTATTCAACCCCCTAAAGACTATCACTCTGAAGAACAGAGGTTCATTCAAGTGTTTTCAATCAGGTATTGAAAACACCTGTGGATGTCACGGAACAGCAATAAAGCATAAGCACCAATTAGGCAGCTTTAAAATGACTGATACTCAGCTCCTTCTAGACATTTACTGGTGTGGTTACAAACATGGTGAAGTCAAGAGAATGGTCCAGGAAGACCAGAGAAGAGGTGATTACTCTTCACAGGAAGGGCAATGGCTATAAGAAGATTGCAAAGATGTTAAACATACCAAGAGAGACCATAGGAAGCATCATTCGCAAATTCAAGGCAAAGGGCACTGTTGAAACGCTACCTGGTCGTGGCAGAAAGAAGATGCTGACTTTGACTGCTGTGCGCTACCTGAAGCGTAGAGTGGAGAAAAGTCCTCGTGTGACTGCTGAGGAACTGAGAAAAGATTTGTCAGATGTGGGTACTGAAGTTTCAGCTCAGACAATACGGCGCACACTGCGTAATGAAGGCCTCCATGCCAGAACTCCCAGGCGCACCCCCTTGCTGTCTCCAAAGAATAAGAAGAGTCGACTGCAGTATGCCAAAAGTCATGTGGACAAACCACAGAAGTTTTGGGATAGTGTTCTGTGGACTGATCAAACAAAATTAGAACTGTTTGGGCCCATGGATCAACGCTATGTTTGGAGGAGGAAGAACAAGGCCTATGAAGAAAAGAACACCTTGCCTACTGTGAAGCATGGCGGGGGTCAATCATGCTTTGGGGCTGTTTTGCTTCTGCAGGTACAGGGAAGCTTCAGCGTGTGCAAGGTACCATGAATTCTCTTCAGTACCAGGAGATATTGGATGACAATGTGATGCAGTCCGTCACAAACCTGAGGCTTGGGAGACGTTGGACCTTTTAACAGGACAATGATCCCAAGCATACCTCCAAGTCCACTAGAGCATGGTTGCAGATTAAAGGCTGGAACATTTTGGAGTGGCCATCGCAGTCACCTGACTTAAATCCGATTGAGTACCTCTGGTGGGACTTAAAGAAAGCAGTTGCAGTGCGCAAGCCTAAGAATGTGACTGAACTGGAGGCTTTTGCCCATGACGAATGGGCGAAGATACCCGTAGATCGCTGCAAGACACTTGTGTCAAGCTATGCTTCACGTTTAAAAGCTGTTATAACTGTCAAAGGATGTTGTACTAAGATTGAATGTCACTTGGGGGTTGAATAAAACTGATAATGATGTGAGCACAGAAAAGACATTTGTGGTTATGTTATATATGTCTGACCTACACGTGCCTCTTTGATTTAATTGTAAGCAAGATGACTGAATGATCAAAATCAATGTCAAACTGGCCAAAACACTCAATTTCAGTGGGGGTTGAATAATTTTGAACACAACTGTATATGTGAGAATTGCATAGCACATTGAGAGCGTTACTATTATAGACTAATATCAGAATTCCAATCATTTCATCTCCAGACACAAATTAATGAAGCAATTACAAGGAAAGACCGCTACATATGCATCGATTATTATTTTTCATAAAAATAAATCCACCTATTTCCCATGATGACTTGCTTTCATACACATTATCAAAATAACAATTTTTATTATACTACATATTGAAAGCTGAAACAAACCTCTGGATAATTGCTCCGGCACAGAGGCCATATACCCAATACTACTTCTAATCCTAAAACAGGATGTAGAAATTTCGAGAGGCAAACACAGTAACTATGATTATAGAGATGCCCATCTTGTCTTCTGGGAGATTGCTGGAGGCCTGGTGCTTCTTGTGGTCTTGTGCTAGGACCATACTACTGTTTAGATCAGGGCTCAGCAAGCTTGGTCCACCAGAAGTTTTGGATCTATATTTCCCATAAGGCTCAGCCAACATAATGAGTGGTCGTGCAATGAGGAAGATGTAGTTCCAAAATATCTGTAAGGCCAAGGTTGCTAACCCTGGTTTAGTTACATGATATATGTGACAGGGATAGTGACTCTTCGACAGCTCCTTTGTAAGGGTGGGCAAAACATGGTCAGGGTCATAGTTCATGTAACTCTTCCCATCGTGTCTAGATTTGATATTATTGCTACACAGTGGAATGTATACACATTACTGGCAGTTACATTGTCAATGTGTTACATTGGGGCTTTTATCATCGCCCTTTCAGGAACCTAAAACCTAATCCCACCCAAGTTACTCACCACTTGTGTTCCATATGGCATTGTACACACCCTGGGATCCATTTCTCACAAACTCGTCCAAATAGGTTTTGGGATCCATGCCGGAGATCAAGATGTCGCTTAATAATGCGATGTAGGCAATGGCCAAACGAAGGGTGTCTATCTTGGAAAGGCGCTTTTCATAGGGGAAAGTGGGCACTCTTCCTCTGAGCTCCTCAAAGGCTGAATTAATGCTCAACATGCGTCTTCTCTCCCGGACATTGGCGGCTTTTCTCTGCACTTTTCCTGGTAGACTCTGGCAACTGTGAATTTCAGAGTTATCTACTTCAGTATTGAAGTTGCTGATGGGAAAGGAAATGTCAGGACTCAGTTGAGGCAAAAAAGGTTGTGCAGATAAAGGTCCTGCTGAGGGAATTGGGTCCAGTAGGCAATAGTCCAGCATGGACTGGGAATCAAATGTGGTGTCTATGTGACCCCAGAAGTGGCCATCAACTAAAGTTTCGGTATCCCATACGATTTCCTCCATTTAATCTGAAGTAATCGGCTCTTGTGGGTTGTTTAATCAAGAACTGATGGGACCAATATGAGAAAATCTGCTGCCTGTTGAGTTTAAATACCCTTCACACTCTCTCCTCATCCTCTCAATGTCTCTTCCTTCCTTTTGGCTTTCTTTCTAAACCAATTGAAGATGAAACATTTCATTGGCTTGATTTTAAAACCTTGTTGTTTTTCCATGGATTTTTTCTTTGAAAGCGAAAACAGCGAGCTCATGATATGAGCAAGGGGTGTAAAAGATTAATCTTGAGTGCTTTTGGGTAGCAGAAGGAGGGCAACCTGATTTAAATAATCCAGACACTCTGTGTCTGTCAGGAACATATGATGTTTTGTGTTTCATTAATTGGGATCACCGCCTGTGCTCTTGAGGCCATTGTATGAGATGCATTGCACTATGCAATCTTTTCACAGAGAATGTGCAAATATCAGTACAAATCACGTCATCTCCTCCATCGGTGGAAGTAGTCACTTACAAATTCTTCACTTTCCTCTTGCAATAAGTTTATCAGCTACAGTTGTGTTCAAAATTATTCAACCCCCACTGAAATTGAGTGTTTTGGCCAGTTTGACATTGATTTTGATCATTCAGTCATCTTGCTTACAATTAAATCAAAGAGGCACGTGTAGGTCAGACAAATATAACATAACATTTATAATGAAATAACCACAAATGTCTTTTCTGTGCTCACATCATTATCAGTTTTATTCAACCCCCAAGTGACATTCAATCTTAGTACTTAGTACAACATCCTTTTACAGTTATAACAGCTTTTAAACGTGAAGCATAGCTTGACACAAGTGTCTTGCAGCGATCTACGGGTATCTTCGCCCATTCGTCATGGGCAAAAGCCTCCAGTTCAGTCACATTCTTAGGCTTGCGCACTGCAACTGCTTTCTTTAAGTCCCACCAGAGGTTCTCAATCGGATTTAAGTCAGGTGACTGCGATGGCCACTCCAAAATGTTCCAGCCTTTAATCTGCAACCATGCTCTAGTGGACTTGGAGGTATGCTTGGGATCATTGTCCTGTTGAAAGGTCCAACGTCTCCCAAGCCTCAGGTTTGTGACGGACTGCATCACATTGTCATCCAATATCTCCTGGTACTGAAGAGAATTCATGGTACCTTGCACACGCTGAAGCTTCCCTGTACCTGCAGAAGCAAAACAGCCCCAAAGCATGATTGACCCCCCGCCATGCTTCACAGTAGGCAAGGTGTTCTTTTCTTCATAGGCCTTGTTCTTCCTCCTCCAAACATAGCGTTGATCCAAGGGCCCAAACAGTTCTAATTTTGTTTGATCAGTCCACAGAACACTATCCCAAAACTTCTGTGGTTTGTCCACATGACCTTTGGCATACTGCAGTCGACTCTTCTTATTCTTTGGAGACAGCAAGGGGGTGCGCCTGGGAGTTCTGGCATGGAGGCCTTCATTACGCAGTGTGCGCCGTATTGTCTGAGCTGAAACTTCAGTACCCACGTCTGACAAATCTTTTCTCAGTTCCTCAGCAGTCACACTGGGACTTTTCTCCACTCTACGCTTCAGGTAGCGTACAGCAGTCGAAGTCAGCATCTTCTTTCTGCCACGACCAGGTAGCGTTTCAACAGTGCCCTTTGCCTTGAATTTGCAAATGATGCTTCCTATGGTCTCTCTTGGTATGTTTAACATCTTTGCAATCTTCTTATAGCCATTGCCCTTCCTGTGAAGAGTAATCGCCTCTTCTCTGGTCTTCCTGGACCATTCTCTTGACTTCACCATGTTTGTAACCACACCAGTAAATGTCTAGAAGGAGCTGAGTATCACAGTCATTTTAAAGCTGCCTAATTGGTGCTTATTATGCTTTATTGCTGCTCCGTGACATCCACAGGTGTTTTCAATACCTGATTGAAAACACTTGAATGAACCTCTGTTCTTCAGAGTGGTAGTCTTTAAGGGGTTGAATAATTGTGTCAATGAAGAATTCACAAAAGAAACATTTACTACTGTATTACAAAACCAATTGATGTCATTTTAGTTGCATATGGTTCTTTAAAAAGTCCTAGTAGGATTTCTTTCTGAATACAATTACAAATGTACACTAAATTCCCTAAAACCCTTTACAGCATTGGGGGTTGAATAATTTTGAACACAACTGTACATGTGAGGCTCATATCCGGCTGAGCCCCATTACTCATTCATTATCCCTCTGAAGTTACACTTTTTTAATGAACTCATCTAGGATAGTGGACTGGTTTGAGGGGGATCTCTATAGAATCTGTGATGAGAAGGAACATATTTGCTCACCACCATAGCTGCAGCATGGCCCATCACACATTACCCCTACACTGGATGTCTGCCAGAGTATTGGATGATTTTGACAGGTTTCTACATATTCTTCTCCCATTCTTGCTTGTCCCATAACTCACACATCTCATCTGGCTAAATATTTTCTGTCCTTTTACATTGCGTCATCTCCTCCTGCTCCGACACTGCCCCCCCCCCGCCATGTCACCTTACAGCCCTGCTTGATAGGTGTTATTTACAGTATAGATTGAAACTTATTCTGTTCTTTGTTTGAAAACCTTCTATAAAACTTTTCAAAGGAACGTGTTACTAATTTATGATTTTATTATTATCCTTGAGGCTAAGGTCAGACGAAAGCATTTTTAACGTGCGTTTAACCGCACAAAATCACGGCCGTGCTAGCAGCAAATGACGTCCAATGCCGGGTAACATACGAAGAACTGCCGCACGAAAGTTCGTCCGCGCAACGCAAGTGGCAAACGAACGCATTTTTTCTAGAACGTCAAACCGCTACTACTGATGTACAGAGTGCGCTGCGTCCGCATAGCGGCGTGTTTGCGTGATTGGGAGACGTCAGACGCTGCACACTTCCGGCCAACATAACGTCCAGACGCAAAAAGGGTTTTATTGATGATCCGTACAAAATCACGGACGAAAATGCGCATCGTATGACCGCTATCGCGTATTCCGTGAAAAAATACGTCCATTCGTTCGAACGCACTTTTTCACGGACAACGCGACAAATGCGTTAGTCTGACCCTAGCCTTCTATAGCGCCACATATTCCGCAGCGCTTTACAAGATCAGTGTACAAGGGGTTGATACCACACATGGAGGATACGGCCCGATTCATGGGGACCCTGTTCCCAAGGGAACTTACTATCTATGAGATGAACAAGTATTTTGTGAGGTTGGCGCATCCATATCGTTAGGGGTCTTGCCCAATGACACTCGCTGGTGGCACCTTTTGAGTGGGATCGGGTCGTCTTTCCATGATAGTAGAGCAGTGACCTGGTGGTTAAGTTGAACACTCTTCTCCACAGTTGTATTAGAGGGATGTGCTGAACGGGATTTTGACTTTCTTGTCCACGGTCAAAGGGCAGAGATGTTACCGCTGGACTCCACAGCCAATATTGTGTGGCAGGCAAGTATGTACCGTTGGGTGTCTTGCCCAAGGACACTTACTGGAGAGGTGCTCAGGCCGGGATTCAAGCCTGGGTCTCCACGGTTATAGAGCAGTGATGTTACCTCTACTCCATCCATCTGGTACAATTTATTTACCAATAATTGTATTTTTCAATCAGGTATAAAATGAAATCGCACAATCATCATGGCGGTATTATTGCACAAAGGTTCCTTTTCCTGATTTTTGAAACGGTCTGCGTTACAAAATGCTGTCAGTAAAGTATATATGTTTTTCTTTTTAAATTAATGGCACTTTGCATGATATATGTTGAACCTGAGGTAACTTGAATGATTTGTGTCTAACTGCACTGGTCCTCCTACAGTTTTGTGAAAAATATGTATAGTTATGGCATCAACAGACTCTGAAGGGGAAGATAAAAAAAACATCATTGATTTATATCGGTGTAACAAATACTCAACAGTTTAACACTGGAATAATACCTAAAATGATAGCAAATTATCAAATTGTCAGGTCTGTACATGCACATATTTTAAAATGTGTGACCTTCAATATGGCAATTAAAGCTCATAATCGTGGACTACAAAGTGTACGTGTATCTCTTGCTATCTAGGTCTCAGTGTGCTAACACATGTTGTACATTATTTGGTTTAATTATAGGGTTTGGGTTTTCAGGTTTACATTTTTTAATTCTTAATTGGGCTCTGGACAAGGCGGAGTTAATGGAAGTTTGTTTATTGCACAAGGGTTTTATTAAGTAAATTTGTGGGTGTTCATTTTTACTGCTGTGTGCGCACATCAATGCCTACAGTGCGTGTGTGATAAAATGCATTGAGTGCCTCAGTGGAGATTTTTTTATATATATAAAGGTTTTGGCTGAGCCCAGAGATTCATTCTTTTAATATCAACTATGGAATAGGGTCCCTAGTTGGCTTATAAAAGAACTACTGGAGACGTTATACGTAGCGTCAGGAATCGCTATCCCACCCTTGCTGCACGTTGTGCTTGCGGCTCGGGCACAGGACGTCCCTACTGTAAATGATCATCTCCTATACTTGGTTAATGTGCAATCCAGAGTACAAGAACAAGCTATTCCTAGGTAGCTTGTACGTCTCGTATGGAGCGGTATACCTCGACACCAAGGTTTAGAAGTCATCATTTCTTTAAGTGATTTTACATTTGCAAAATCACTTAAACACAATCTTAAAAAATCCCATACTCTTATCCCACGGTGGAAAAGTCGGCCATGATCCGTCGCTTCCTCTCGCCACAAGCAGCATGAGACTGGGAACCAATGGTTCTGTCTCCCTCTGCAATTCCGCTATGGCTCTTGCACAAGCCAGTGAGTGTGAGCTCGCGGCAGTGACGCGTTGGGGTCCATGGAGTACTATGGACTCCAGGAGCAGATAATTACGGCTGCACGCAACGCCGCAAGTATCAGTCTGTGCCTCCGTCTGAGACCAGGTGCTGATAAAGCTCCTACCCCAGAATAGCTGCGGTAAAAAGGAGTCGGTATCAAAAGTTAACTTGTGCAAATTTCTTTTACTTACTATTTCCCTTCTTGAACCAGCCATGGAATAGAGCCTTCAGGGCAGCAGTTTGAAGAGTGGGGATGACCGGATTTTATTTTGATTGTCTTTTCTTGTAGAGGTCCATCAAGAAGAGATAAACTAATATAATGTAGATATGCTCACAAAAGTTAAATACCTACTACCTGGATCACCACCGGTCTTTTCCACAGTGACTGCGTTCATGTAATGGAAGCCACAAGGTATCAAAATTGTAAGAACACTCAACAAATAAAGAATGAAGCACATAATATGCTTAACATATGTCCTTCAAGGTCTAAAGGCAAAGGTGGAACCAAATCACTATGTGAATAAGTAGCGATAAAGTGACACTGACTATATATTTTTAAAGAGGTGAGGAGTGCCCCCCCCCCGATCTGGTGAAATTGTGGGGTAAAGGACTGACCCCCACCCCACCCAGTGCCACCAGCAGCCAGGATTTTTAATTTCCCTGCTGCAAGTCACCAATTCAGTCACTAGTGATGTCAGCACGCAGGAAGCGTGCCGGTGTCACCCTCTCTGAGAGAGCCTGCTGAAACGAGCGGTCTTAGAGGGGCAGTGTAAAATCGGATGCGTGCATGTGCAGCTCTGATCCATTGTTCTGCGCAGGCACTACAGAACTTGCATACGTAAGGTGCACAAGTTCCGTAGCGGTGTGCAATTTGTGGTTCCTATGTTACCCAAGTTGCGTAGAAGTGCAAATTTTGCAGAAACGTTTCAGGGACTTCTGGGTTCAGGAGTCCCTCAGCCGAAGAGGAGGAGCTGTGTGTGAGAGGCAAATAAAATAAAAAGAATTGGACAATGGCTGACAGCAACTTCTGCCTAATTATTTAAGGGCAAGTAATTGAAAAACAAATTTCTCCTTGAGTAGATTTTTAATAAGTATTGTATAGATACTTTGTGGGTGGCAAAGAGTTAGTGAAATGTGGGTTTAAGGAAAATAACTGGACAAGGACTGGCTTGGTAGTGAATTTCAGAGTTGGAGGAAAAAACAGATGGGAAGGAAGAGTTTGGAATTAATCTCATATCAATATATTTGTTTTAACTTGTTTTGTAACTTTTCAAAAATCTTCTTTTACACAAATTCTCTTTCTAGTTGTATGCTATGAAGGGCAGTGCTGATTATCATCTTTTTAAAGTATGTTATTCTTGATGTCAGAACCAACTGATGGTGATTAGCATAGAGACAGGAGGAAACTGACACCAACAGAGCGAAGCCCCATGCTGTGCTTTATAATATTGAAAGAAAAATTCAACAGACAAATCAGGTTTTGAAGCCGATGCCTTGCAAGCGAAGTAACTGGATCTCTGGGTCTGAATAAATCCCCTTGCAACAGATATGTATTACATTAAAAAGTCATTGTATTGATGGCATTGTTTACTGCAGGATGTACCTCACACCCAGTGCTCTGATGAGTTAGGGTTATCCGTAAAAGAACCTCTTAACCTTTTAGCAGTGTTGAGCCATTTACACACTTTCCTTAATACAGGTTTACGTTATTAATTTGAGCCATTTTCTCGTGAGGCACCTACAGAGACGCAACTTCTCCAGCGGACAGTCCTGTTTTTGCACAGTAACTACATATACGATTGCCAGATCATCCCTAATTTCCAAAAGTTACACAACCTCTTCATATCAATGTAAAGCACAAAAAAAATGGTATGACTGTCACGTTACACATGGTGGTTAGAGTATCTTTATGAAACCCTGACCTTTCCCATAAGGGGTTATTCAGAAAGCGACAAACTTGCCCCCAACGGTGAATTTCACCGTACGATGCAATTTCATTGCAGTTCATCTATTCAGAAACTGTCATTTCACCAACTACTGGCGAATTGACGGCGAAATACGGTGCAGATCGCCACAATTCGTCGACAGCGAAATTATCCCATAAAGAACTTAATGGTTAATCTATTCACAATACTCTGAACTGCACCGAAATGTCAGTGAAATGTCCTCATTTTCAGTGATTCAGTTTGACAGGTTTAATCGGACGAATCCCATAGGTTTCAATGTAAATAAAAAAGTGTCCCCCCCAACTGTTATTTTCAACAAACGGTCTATTTTTATGTATTTTTTTTTAGACTACATTTTTTAATCAATATTTTTTAAAAGGCATTTTTTTTTTATTTTGTAACAGACCTTTTTAAAAAAAATTTATAGCACCTTTTTTTTAATTATTTAGACACATTTTAATGCATTTTTATTGGTTTAAACGCCGATTAGAATAGGAGAGTTATGGGTTTTTTTCTTCTCATGCCACTCGACAGTCTCTGGCGGTCTTTGGAACCCTGCGGTGAATAGTCGATTCACCGCAGGGTCATCGAAATGAAATCTAAGTGCACCGAACCAGAAAACCCTGAGATTTCGGTGCTTTCTGAATAACCCCTATAGTGCTTATACCAGGATAGGACTTTGTTTCCAAACTATACAGCCTCAATACAATAGAGTTAATGCACTCGCTACTGCACCATAGAAAACTGCTTCGCCGCTTCATGTAGAAACGCGCAAGTACACGTGCTCCTCTTGCTTAAGCCATTGGTTTATTGAACCTTAATGTGCAATTAAATAGAACCACGTGGGGGCTGCTTGGAAAACGGGGATAAACTCCTAAAACCTGCAACATACTGTGAATTCTATCACTGTTGGCAATTGAAGCTCTTTTTTTTTTTAACTACAAAACTTGTCATAATGCTTGAATACTACTTTTACCAGAGCAGTACATATATTAAAGGCTTACTTTAACATGTCCTAAAATGATTACACCATTATACAGAAAATGTGATATATACAGTATCTCACAAGTGAGCACACCCCTCACATTTTTGTAAATACTTTATTATATCTTTTCATGTGATGATGCTGAAGAAATGACACTTTGCTACAATGTAAAGTAGTGAGTGCACAGCTTGTGTAACAGTGTAAATTCGCTGTCCTATCTCTATAAATAAAACCCAGTCTCTTTGCAGCTCATTCAGGCAAGTATTAACAATGTATATTCTATGCAACCAAAACCAAATATGTCATATTTTGGTAATGGCATTTATAGTTAACACATGGCAATGCACACATACTGCAAAGTGTGCATATGTTTTTTTTGTTTGAAGTTTTTCCCCTGAATTTAGGCTGGGGTCAGACGTGCGCAGTTATCACGTACGTGTTGCTGCACATTTGTACGTCCGTGGCAGCATAGCATTCTGACCAATGGAGCCCCACACACGAAGTACGTGCGCACGGAAGTGAGGACGCATGACGGAAGCAGCAAACGGATGCAGGTTAGGCAAGAAAGCAACCCCCTGGAACATTCTGGAAGGGGGGCATGACTGCTGGCCTGGGACGGTCAATCAAGAGGTGTGCAGGGTCATTGGTCAGGATAAATTATGTTAATGAGGTGGAGTCCTATATATACACAGGTGTGTGTGATAACCTGTTCCATGTGCTGGTGATTAGAAGAGGCTGCATGTTGGAGATTATGGATGTGGCTGCACTGTGTGAGGATATTGCTGCTGCTCTCTCTCTCACTTGTGGGACTTTGCTGCTGACTCCGGCCTGTCTGAGGACTTGTTACACTCTGCTGACTCGGTGAGACCTGTTTCCCCTGGGGAGGAGGAAGGGGAGCAGTGTGTAGAGGAGAGAGGGACCTCTTCGTGACCCTGCACAGCTTATCCCTGGGTTCCCTCCTTCCACCCCAGCACTTTCTGCGGTGGGGGGGTTCTCCCTGCTACTGTGCAGGCTTGCCTGATTCCCTGTAACAAACAGCTCTGTGGCCCACTGAGCGTGTCCATGACACTGTGCAGCAGCCCCCCCCCCCATCCTGTTCATCCCTCTGTGGCCCCCAGTTTCCCCTGTGCAGAGCGTGTGGGTTGTGAGCTGGGCATTCACACAGTCCACGTGCTTCTGCAGCCATGGCCTCTCTGTCTGCAGCTCTTCCCTCCCGGATCTCTGGCTCCACCCCTCCTGCTCTCACACACATCATGGTGTGGGCAGGTCACATGGGTGCCTGGCTGCCCTTACCTAAGATGGGGGATCCAGCTTCCTGATGCCCTGCCCTTAGTTCCCAGCCCCAAGAAGCTTTTCAGCTGCAGGATTCCATGTCCACTGGCTTTCTTGATATCAGGGAGCTGGTTGTCTGCTTGCCTGCTGATGGTTGCCTGGCTGCTGGGGCGGCCCCGTATTGCGGCGCCCTGCACCTGCATGTCGGGAGCCTCGCCTGGTGGCGGTTCCTGGACGCGAGGAGGAACAATGCCCTGCTGTGCTCTACGTAGTGTGATTCCTGAAGTGGCTGTCAGCCTGTCCCAGCGCCTGGTGGGTCCTTTGTCGCTGCTGTCCGCACGTGAGTATTCACGCAAGTATGATTTATTCTGTTGCTGAGCGCGCGACCGAGGGTCAGTGTGGGTGCGCAGGCTGCGGTGCCTGGGGGGTGTTGGACGCTTAGCCTTAGTGTCCATTCTGCTGTCAGTGCTCCAGCAGTGGCGACTGGGATCAGGTTTGGAGTCCTGAGGGCTGCTACCGTCAGATTCTGCGCCTCGAGGTTTGGTGGTACCGGTGCCGTCCGGTGGGGAGATGCTTGCTGCGATTGTTTCCTCTGCTCCTGCGACTGGAGCAGGGGCTTGGTCCGGTGCCTGCGTTTCAGCACCTTTCTGGGTATGCACCTTTCTGCTGATATAGCAAGATTTGGAGAGGCAAATACATGGACGTCTTTCTTTGGCATCGGTTGATAGGGAGATGATGGACTGTGCGACGCGGTTGGAGGCTGATAAGGAAAAAGACCAAGATAAGGTTAAGAGCTTACCCCATACGTCTGGGAACTGGCCTCAGGGATCTCTGGTTTTTAGCATCATTTTCTGTGAATTTTTCCAGAGCGTAGCATGGCCCTGTTCTCCTATCCGGATCTCGTTTGGGGGGCTTACAAAGTTTATGGGGCCATGTGTTGGTTCGGTTCTGATCAGCAGTTCCGTTAAATAAATAAATAAATTTAAAAAAAAAAAAAATTTAAAAAATTTAAAATTAAAAATAAATAAATAATGGATGTCCATCCTGCCATGCGCTTTGATGAGCAGGATGCCAACCTATGGTTGTTGTTGGTGACACCACCTCATCCCGTGGTTTCTCCCTTTCTCGGATCCGCTGGCGGTGTCTTCCTTGGTAAGTTGGCAGCAACCCAGAGAGAATTTTGTTCGTTGTATAATGAATCATATTGCCGCTGGGCGAGTTCATGCCGGTTCCGGTACTAGTGTTCTCAATACCTAGGTGTTGCTTCCCGCCTTCCGGTGCCTGCGGCAGGTTCGGGGACTTTTGGGCCAAGGGGTGGTTTGGGAGGGTTCCGGTGGCAGGTCTTACCCCAGCATACGTTCAAAGGATGCTCCCATGGCTTGGCAGCTACCCCAATAATAGGGGCAGTTCATGTTTTTGGTGGATGGGTTTTCAATGGAATTTCGCAATCCATTCATTCCTTCTGACTTTCCTGGCGTTGCCTCCAACTTGGTGTCGGCTCGTCAGCATGAGGCAGGGGTTGCTCACAAAAAAAAATAAGGGAGGTGCAGTTAAGATGGATGATGGGTCCTTTCGTTGGTTTGCCCTTTCCCAATTTGTGGGTTTTCCCATTGGGTGTAGTTCTCTAGAAAGAGTTGGGTGCCTTCTGTATGATGTACCATCTCTCCTATCCTATTTTTGGCAGAAGCGGATGTGGAGTCGGCGTTTCAGCTTTTGCCGATACCTCTGGGCTGCTGTTTTTGGGCAGCGGTTTTATTTAATAGGTGCCTGCCGATGGGGTGTTCTAGTTCTTATTTTGGGCTTTTTTGCTACTTTCCTGGAGTGATGGTTTGTCAGAGGGCGGGTTGATCCTATGTCGTTCATTATTTGGATGGCTTTATTTTTTTTGGGGCCGACAGTCTACGTTTGGTGTGGACTTGCTGCAGCACTTTGGGGTCATGGCTGCCGAGTTTGGGGTACCGCTGGTGGGTGACGAACCAGGGGGTCCTTGTTGGCTGCTCTCCTTTTGGGGCATTGAAATGGTCTCGGATGAGTGGGTTTTTCCGGTTGCCTCGGGATAAAATTGCTGATTTCGAGACTGGCTTGGTGCGGGCTTTGTTGTCCCCCAAGCTTCCTCTTTGCGAGCTTCAGTCTTTGCTCGGCCATTGGCTTTTGCCTGTCGGGTTATGCCGATGGGATTTAAAGTACCACCTAATTTTGTCTGTTTGCGTCGGTCCTTGAAGGCTGATTTTTGGTCTGGCAGTCCTTTTAAGTCGGTACGATGGGTGTATGTATTAGCAAAATGCTGATGTGGATCATTCCGCCTTGGATTTATTTACAGATGCTGCAGGTGCTTATGGCTTCGGGGCTTACTTCCAAGGCCATTGGTGTGCAGTGGCATGGCCTGCTTCTTAGTCTAATTCCAACTTGTTTAATTTGACCTTTTTGGAGTTATTTTCCATTTTTACGGCACTTGAACTGTGGGGGAGAGTCTGGCTAATAAATTACCGGTCCAAAAAATCACTCAGTTAAGCGTCGTTCATGTGTCATGTGTTGAACCGTTCTTCCTCTAGTTCTCCGCCCGTTCTTTCTCTGTTGCACAATTTGTTTTTACGTTGTCTGGATTTTAGATTTTGTTTAAAGCGCCGGGTGTGTCCAATATGACTGCTGTCACTCCCAGTTCCAGTGGCACCGGGGGCAGATCAGACCGGTACTCCCTTTCTTTGCTGGATATGGACCCTGGCTTTGAAGGACTGATTCAGCATTTATTCCGCTCCTTGGCTGGTTCCATATGGAGGTCGTATATGCAGGTGTATCATGGTGGGCGGCGGTAGCACGATCTGGACTGGGATTGCAGGACGTGTCGGCCTGCCGGCAGGCTACATCGTCGTTCTTGTCTACCTTGGAGTAGGATGGGCGTTCTGCGGCTTATGCTTCTCGCTCTGTCAGCTCTTTCGTTGTGATGTCTGTTTTCAGTTGGGCTGTTTTGTTTTGTGGGATACATTGCTGCGCCAGGTGGTGGCTGGTTGGCGGAGGGTTTTGGTGTTGGATCACTGTCGACCTTTGTCCTTTTCGCTTTTACAGGAGATTTCGTTGGTCTTGGGGTTCATTTGCTTCAATGATTTTGAAGTTCTTTTGTTTCACGTGGCTGTTTCTTTTTGGTTTTTGGGTGCATTACGGATTGGGGAGCCTGGTATCCTGTAATGCTCACTTTCCTTCTGGACGTCAGGCCTGTCACGTGGTGGTTGGTGATGGTGGGGTGCCTCTCTTTATTCCCCATTCTAGAACCGATCAGGTTGGTAGGAGTGTTTTTTTCTTTTTGTCACTTTTATGGGTATTGGGGGCACTTGCTGGTGGGTGGTGCCTCCCTTTTTAGTGCCTGCGTCGGGCAGTCCCCTCACGTGTTTTTCGGTTTTCCGACATTGCTTCTCTAGGTTGAGTTCAAGTCATGTAGATTTCGCTCCACATTCTTTCAGGTGTTGGTGGTTTGACTGTGGTAGGGGCCTCCTGTGGCTCTGCTGCAGCATTTGGGGAGGTGGTCTTCTGGTCATTTCAGGATTCTATTCGTCACACTTACTGTAAATTTTTCTTTCAGGTTCCCAACTGGTCTGGATTTTAGGACATTCTTTCATCTTCTGGGCGGCTCGTCAGTCAGGTGGTTAGGCATTACAGGCTTGCAATGGGGTAATGACTATAGGGAATGTTGTCTTTTGTCACGCAGGGTTTAGGTTTTTCCCATACTCATCATTTATGCAGTTAGTAATGACTTGGGTCTGATTTAGACTTTGGATTTGACCCATGTTATTGAGAAAGATCTAGCTCACTGTTTCGCCCCCTTTTTAAATCCATTTCTTTGGTTTGGTCCAAGATCATTTGGAGGCCCGCTTGGGATGTCTGGCGTCCCCTAAGGCTTTGGAACAGGCTCAGTATAAACATAATTGGGAGGTGTCTCGGTTTTTCATTAGTCTTGGGGGTCTGTCTATTCATCACCGGGAATTAGAAGAAGGGGATAATAGGGCTTTGATGCGACCAGCTGGAGTTCACCTGTCTGGTATTGGGTTGGATATCATTTTAGAGGGGTTAAGAGATGGGAGTTGGCGCTGGCTGCGGGGGGAGCGCAGGGGCAAAATTTAAGATCATTGCCCCTTTGCGTTGGTGGTATCCCTGGCCAGCGAAGAAGTTATTGGATAAGCCGCCGAATAAGGTGGGCTCTGGGAGAGACATGCTCTGTTCCTGGTAAGTCAGGCTGAGCAACGAGCTCTGGTTATAACGGCCTGCCGCAGGTTCGGTTGCGGTAGGGTCACATCTAATTGTGTGGTGTTGGATTATATATCAAATTTCATATAAATTAAATAAAGCTGTGGCCTATGCCCTTTTCCAAATATACCGGGGTCTTTGTGATTATTCCAGGGCATAGGCATAGAGGATCCAGGTGAATGGAGGTAGTGCGCTTATACCTAAAAGAAGAGGGTCGCTATACAAGACCCAAGGTAAAGATATTCTCCCCAATACCTCAAAATGACAAAGGATAAACAACAAAATTGGGTAGCGCTCCTCTGTACATACAAATATGGGAACAGGAAAAAAATAGGTACACTTGAAGCAGGTTGATATGAAAAGGAGGATATTTTATCCTTACTTTTTAACAAAGAAATTACAAGAAAGGAAAAATATCTAAGACTTCCTTCAATGGAAAAAACTTATGTAGTCTTGTATAAACGTCAAAAAGAGGAAAGAAGTTACATAGCGTATTATGTTTGAGATAATCACTTGAATATAATGGAATCGCCAAATGCACACTCACGGTTTCTGAGAGCTTCCAGCCCTCATATGATCGTCTTTCAAGTGTTAATTGGGCCAACTTGATTGCCCATAGGTCCAGATGAGTGGTTCTCCCAATGCTCTCGTTTGCCAAACTCTTGTGAACTTAAGACAGCCCACAAAAATGGATAAAAAGAAAGAAAATTTTCTTCTATCCATTTTTGTGGGCTGTCTTAAGTTCACAAGAGTTTGGCAAACGAGAGCATTGGGAGAACCACTCATCTGGACCTATGGGCAATCAAGTTGGCCCAATTAACACTTGAAAGACGATCATATGAGGGCTGGAAGCTCTCAGAAACCGTGAGTGCGCATTTGGCGATTCCATTATATTCAAGTGATTATCTCAAACATAATACGCTATGTAACTTCTTTCCTCTTTTTGACGTTTATACAAGACTACATACGTTTTTTCCATTGAAGGAAGTCTTAAGAAATTACAAGAAAGGAAAAATATCTCTTTGTTAAAAAGTAAGGATAAAATAGCCTCCTTTTCATATCAACCTGCTTCAAGTGTACCTATTTTTTTCCTGTTCCCATAGAGGATCCAGGTATAAGCAGTCAAGCAACCCCCTGGAACATTCTGGAAGGGGGGCATGACTGCTGGCCTTGGACGGTCAATCAAGATGTGTGCAGGGTCATTGGTCAGGATAAATTATGTTAATGAGGTGGAGTCCTATATATACACAGGTGTGTGTGATTACCTGTTCCATGTGCTGGTGATTAGAAGAGGCTTCATGTTCCCGCCCGTCCTCCTTGTTGAGGGTGGTTTTATTTTTGTTTGTTTGTGTCACAGCTTGGCGGTATCCCTGGCCAGCGAAGAAGTTGTTATTGGATAAGCCGCCGAATAAGGTGGGCTCTGGGAGAGAAGTGCTCTGTTCCTGGTAAGTCAGGCTGAGCAACGACCTCTGGTTATAACGGCCTGCCGCAGGTTCGGTTGCGGTAGGGTCACATCTAATTGTGTGGTGTTGGATTATATATCAAATTTCATATAAATTAAATAAAGCTGTGGCCTATGCCCTTTTCCAAATATACCGGGGTCTTTGTGATTATTCCAGGGCATAGGCATAGAGGATCCAGGTATAAGCAGTCATGTAATACTGCTAGAACAGACGTGCGGAGTGCGCCACGTCTGCAACGTCCGTGTAGCTTTGTGTGTGAGTGATGGAACGTGGTCAGACGGACTGCATTTATACGTCCAGCATTGTTGACGGACAGAATGTTTTTTCATTGTAATTTATTTTCCCTACTACATCAGTCAAAAAATATGTCAGTGAAAAAAACGGACTGTGTGGCCACTACCTTGTTGTCAGTCAGTACGTCCGTACTGCACGGACGCACAGTCCGTACAAAATGCGCTCATCTGACCCTAGCCTTAATACATTTAACATATATAGTCGAAAAACTGGCTAAATCCAAAGCAGAATACATTGGCACTCCATTTTTGTGATTTTGGAACTTTTTCCTTGATCACATTTGGCATAGGTGTTGGGCGAACACGTCACACACACGCCTGAACCATTACAATTTCCCCCTTGGATTGGGTGCAATTTGCCAATTTTCTGCAGACGCCTTCCATTAATCCAGCTGTATCTCATACCGCATTTATGTTGCACCTGTTTTTTTCAAGGGTTTTCTCCAAAAAGTCTCCGATCCGTGTTGGCACTGATGAAAATGGTTTTCTCCTCCTGACTGAGGCAATTTTCCATTAGAAACAGCTTGTTCCATCACAAGGACCTGGGGATTTATTTACTAAAATTCTGTCCCCTAGGCATATAATGTTCAAAGCCACACCTGTGTTTAATACATTTGAACAAAATAAAATCCCTTTAATAAACCGTCTGTAACACAGAGGATACATGGCATTCTCCACAACAGGTAATAATGCACCCCTATGGTAGAAAACCCATAAAAATGCGAGGTGCATCAAAAAGTGATGTCTTCATAAGAGCTTTTGGTGCAGATGTTCCCTGGGATGCACTCAGGATTCTTCATAAAGAAGGTACTTCAAGACACGAGGAGGAAGAGGAAGGGTGCGTGCCGATGACAGTCTCTTTTTGCCAAGTGCCCTTCTCACGGTTATACGGCATATCTGAGAGAGGCTCCGTGGACTACCTACAAGAGCAACAGTAGATTATGATTAGAAAGCAAGGAAGCTACAGAAGAAGGGGACAAAGAAAAGATACTAAATTACTATGAGCAGAAATGGGTTCTCCTTTTGCGTTCACAAAATATAGAGCCATGTATTTAAGGAATGAAAATGAAAAGAAAAAAAAAAAGGTAATGCTAAAAAATCTGCACCTGCAGTTTTTTTTTTTACCGTCTCCCTTTTTGCATGCCTATTCCAAGGTACGCGCTTAATTAGCGCCTAGCCCTGTAAGGAAGAGCAGTGCAAGCTGATACGCACAGCATGCTGCCATGAGTATCAGCTCCTGCAGTCCATAGGACCAGGCGCGTCCTGGCCTTGAGCTCGCTCTGGAGAGATCACGTGGCACTGAAGGAATCATGGAGGGAGACTAGGAATATTTGTTCCCAGTCTCACTCTGCTGCCGGCGAAAGGAAGCGGTGGATCGCGCCACCCTCTGCAACACAGGACCAGAGTTGCATATGGGATTTTTAGGAGTGGTTCGAACAGTGTGTAAAGTGATTTTGCTTTGGGATGCACCGGTGCCGATACTGACATTTGCACGAGTACTTGGTACTCGTGCAAATGCCCTGATACCTCCCCCCGATATAAGAAGCTGGCGTTGGGCCGGCTTTCCGGTATCAGCAGGGCTGGGGAAGCTGGCCACATGCATTAAAAGCATTTGGCCAGCGTTCCCCCTCCTGCGGGCCGCGTTACTGAGCGGCGCCGGGCTGTGGAGGCTGTGACACTGCCTCCAGCCGAGATCTCGCGGGAGCGTGTCACTGCCCTGCGACCGCTTGATAACGTGGTCAGCAGCCGGAGGGGGAACGGTGGCAAAATTCCTTTAACCGCATCTGGCCAGCTTCCCCAGCGTCTGGTCTGAGGTCTGTATATAAATGAGTGGGTTTGTCTGGTCTGAGGTCTGATATAGGTATGTCTGGTCTGATAGATATCTATCAGAACTCAGACCAGACAGACAAACATACATACATATGTCTGGTCTGATACATACAGTCAGGTCCAAAAATATTGGGACAGCGACACAATTCTAACATCTTTGGCTCTATACACCACCACAACGGAGTTGGTATGAAACAAACACAATGTGCTTTAACTGCAGACTGTCAGCTTTAATTTCTGGGGAAGTACATCCAACTCAGGTGAACGGTGTAGGACTTACAGCAGTTTGCAGATGTGCCTCCCACTTGTTATGGGACCAAAGGTAATGGGACAGAATAATAATCATAAATCAAAACTTTCCCTTCTTAATACTTGGTTGCAAATCCTTTGCATTCAATCACAGCCTGAAGTCTGGAACGCATAGACATCACCAGACGCTGGGTTTCATCCCTGGTGATGCTCTGCCAGGCCTCTACTGCAACTGTCTTCAGTTCCTGCTTGTTCTTGGGACATTTTCCCTTCAGTTTTGTCTTCAGCAAGTGAAATGCATGCTCAATGAGATTCAGGTCAGGTGATTGACTTCACCATTGCATAACATTCCACTTCTGTCCCTTCAAAAACTCTTTGGTTGCTTTTGCAGTATGCTTTGGGCCATTGTCCATCTGCACTGTGAAGCGCTGTCCAATGAGTTCTGCAGCATTTGGCTGAATGTGAGCAGATAATATTGCCCGAAACACTTCAGAATTCATCCTGCTGCTTTTGTCAGCAGTCACATCATCAATAAATACAAGAGAACCAGTTCCATTGGCAGCCATACATGCCCACGCCATGACACTACCACCACCACCATGCTTCACTGATGAGGTGGTATGCTTAGGATCATGAGCAGTTCCTTTCCTTCTCTATACTCTTCTCTTCCCATCACTCTGGTACAAGTTGATCTTGGTCTCATCTGTCCATAGGATCTTGTTCCAGAACTGTGAAGGCTTTGTTAGGTGTTGTTTGGCAAACTCTAATCTGGCCTTCCTGTTTTTGAGGCTCACCAATGATTTACATCTTGTGGTGAACCCTCTGTATTCACTCTGGTGAAGTCTTCTCTTGATTGTTGACTTTGACACACATACACCTACCTCCTGGAGAGTGTTCTTGATCTGGCCAACTGTTGTGAAGGGTGTTTTCTTCACCAGGGAAAGAATTCTTCGGTCATCCACCACAGTTGTTTTCTGTGGTCTCCCGGGTCTTTTGGTGTTGCTGAGCTCATCGGTGCGTTCCTTCTTTTTGAGAATGTTCCAAACGGCCACGCCTAATGTTCTTGCTATCTGTCTGATGGGTTTGTTTTGTTTCTTCAGCCTAATGATGGCTTGCTTCACTGATAGTGACAGTTCTTTGGATCTCATCTTGAGAGTTGACAGCAACAGATTCCAAATGCAAATAGCACACTTGAAATTAACTCTGGGCCTTTTATCTGCACATTGTAATTGGGGTAATGAGGGAATATCACACACCTGGCCATGGAAAAGCTGAGAAGTCAATTGTCCCATTACATCTGCAAACTGCTGTAAGTTCTATACCGTTCACCTGAGTTGGATGTACATACCCTCAAATTAAAGCTGACAGTCTGCAGTTAAAGCACATTGTGTTTGTTTTATTCCAACTCCATTGTGGTGGTGTATAGAGCCAAAGATGTTAGAATTGTGTCGATGTCCCAATATTTCTGGACCTGACTGTACATATCAGACCAGACATGCATACATACATATCAGACCTCAGACCAGACATACCTATATATATGTCTTGTCTGATATATGGGTATATTGGAGAGTGTGTGTGTGTGTGTGCATATATGTTTGGTCTGAGATCTGTGTACATGTATCTGAGATGAGTTGTGTGTGTGTAGTGGGTAAATGGGGTGTCTGGCCATACATTTCAATATAAACATAAACTGGACAGACTTTCAGCAATTTTTTATAATTATTTATTGGAAAGCGTCACATGACATTAAATAAAAGTATCGGTACTCGGTATCGGTGAGTACCTGAAAAAAGTATCAGTACTTGTACTCGGTCCTAAAAATGTGGTATCGGTGCATTCCTAATTTTGCTAAAGCAAAATCACCTAAATACATCTTATAAAAGCTGGTGTTCTTTGTGAAACATCACCTCCTAGGTGGAAGCACAAGGAATAGCGTGCGCTTCAACCTGGAGGTTCAAATTAACGTCTCACATACAAAGTAAAGTAGATGTTAATTTACAGTAATCAACCATAAGGAAGCGCAATACTTGGCCCAGCCTCCGCCAAAAGTGGAATAGGGAATCCAGTCGATGAGATAACGTCTCAAAGTTATGTATACATTACATATATATATATATATATATAATTATACACACATCTCTTCAAAAAGACTTGCCAGCTAATTACAGGTGTTTCCTTGTTTTCTTTGCTCAAAATGACTGCAAGTGATCTGTGCTTTATAGCAGTATTCTGCATTTCTCTATCCTCCTCCCCCAGTTCAGCATTGGTCACAAAACAAACTCTCTACAGGATCTCCACAAATCAGACATTCAAAGTCTACTTAATAAACATAACCTTGTACAGACAGAAAACGAGTAAATTTCCATTGCTAAGCTGCTTATTTTTGAAGACTGGCTTTATTAAGGTTTTAATATAGGCCTCACTTGTATACTTCAAGTATAATTATAAGTGAAGAAAAAACTCACATTTTGCCTCTTTGTAAAGCTGTAGTGCTTTGGGGTTCTGGCTCAAATGAAAGTGCTGTTCTGCAGATGGATCTCCCTGCACCAAGTTTAGATCTGCTCCAAAGTCAATGAGGAGTTGCACAATTTCATGGTCGAAGCCGTGCTGCAAGATAGCATCTAGTAAACAAGACGGACCTGACCGAGGGAGGTTTGCCAAACACTCTGCACTCCAGCAGTTATAATCTGGATTGGCACCTGCTTCAAGTAATAGCCGGAAGCAGGACACATTGTGATACGCTGCACTGATATACAATGGGCTGGAGGCCAGAGATCGAAGGGAAGAACCTGAGCCGCGAAACAAGAGCTGATGGTCAATGTCAACATCTGCACCATACCTGCAAGAGTCAAAGGGAGAGCATATACCTTAAATCTTGCTTCATGTTCGATCAAATACATTGCAGAAATGATTTTATATAAAAGGAACAAACCACCCTGGGCAAATGCAGCCCAATACTAATAGCCACATCCCAAATATTCATACATGTGATCACAGTGAAGATGCTTTTCCACCCAACCGCACACATCATTATTTCTTTAAATCACAGACACAGCATATGGTTAAGTTACTGTACTTTGGTGATGGAGAATGGCTGCAAATCAGGTTATTGAAACCATGTTGCAAAAAAGATTTTTAGTTGGTGTATTGTACGCTCTGCTGAAAAATAACATCCCTGCTCAAATGAGTGTTTGGTATTATAGTTGCATAAGGGATTTTTTGTTAAGAGGTATTTTTGTTTCACCCAGAAATCGATACATAACCTTGTTTGATCTCCACTCCTGATGTAAATTTCATGAAACTGAAGATGTATCAATGAACCCAACATGCTGCCAGTTCCTGGTGCAGGTGGCACCTAGTCAGGGCAGCAATGAGGGAGATCAAGACTTTGGACAGAAGATGAAATTAAACACTTTAGGCTAAAATCAGGGCGCTAATACTGATAACACTTCCCAAAGTACACCCCCTGTAATGTTTATTGTAATGCCTTTTGGCACTCACCGTATGAGCTCCTGCAATATGTCCGCCCGCCCTACACGTGCAGAGTTGTACACTGGAGAGCTTCGATTATGAAGACTGCCATTTGGGTTCGCCCCAGCTTTCAGCAGAACTTGCACACAGTCCAAATGACCATTTTCTGTCGCTACATATAGAGGAGTTTGCCCTTTTACATCAACAAGTTCCAGTTGCGCGCCATACCGGATAAGGAGATCCACACAGTCCGCATGGCCAGCGGTGGCTGCAATACGTAAAGGGGAGCAGGGCAGCCAACCACTGCACCACACTAACCGCTCATCTATGCGCCTGAAGAACATAAAAGATTGAGAACATGTGTTTATGGAATGCAGGAGATAAAAAAACAGAAGCTAAAAAAAATTAGAGTGGAAAAGTGCTTAAAAGAGATTAAATACATGTCGGTGACCTATAAGAGGAGTACATTATGACACTAGAGACCGGATTATAAAAAATACACTAACTAACTCTTTACACACTGTCAAACACACAGACATACACAGATTTGGCCAAAGTCACTGACAAACTCAAAGACAACTTGGTGTCTGCCAATTACAATGGCGATAACAATACAATAGCATCACATAAGACCTGTTCCCTACTGTGTCTGTGTTTAACAAGTAATACACCTAAGGCTAATGTCAGACGAACGCAGTCAGAACGCACTCTGTGTGCGTGCACAACGGACGAACGCACTGACGGACGATACTGTAGACACCACATGGTCCGTTTTTCTTGATGGACCTAGAAAAAAAAGGGCATTATGGGAAACAAAATTAATATGAAAAATGATAACAATATGAAAAGCCATTTTGTGCGTCAAGGTGCTGGACGTCGCAAATGCGCTGCGTCTGACATCTCATCACTCACACAGAATGCTACGCGGACGTGGCGCACTCTGTGCGTCCATCTAGCGGTTTTACGTTCTTCACTGCTGCAGTACAGGCTAGAATCTGATCAGGGAAATGCGTGCTGTTAAAGGGGTCACATGGTGGTAATTTGGGTCTCCGGGGTGAAGCACTTGAAATTTAGGGTGGGCCAGTGCTCCACACTGCAGTTTGCAAGTAGCTCAGCAGGTGAGGGGTCCAGTCCAGGAGTTCTGGATTGCCCGGGGAGCTCCTCAACTGTTGGGTAAAAGCATTCAGACTCAGGGGGTTCAAGGAGAGCAGGTGGGGAAGCTGAAGCTCGCTCCACAAAGAAAGCTAAAACTTTGAACTGATTTAAAAGCCAAAAAGGTCTGTGTATGTTATTTGATTATTAGGGGCTGCGAATAAGTCAACCCGTTAGGCAGTGATTTATGTTAGAGCTCAGAGGAGTTAGGTTTTTATTTTTAATGCCGGAGCTTAAAATAAAAAGGACTGTATTTTCCTTAAGACCGTGTTTTTATTGGGTCCTGGCTCACAAGGAGTATCATAAACACAATCACTGTTGCCTAGATACATGGGTAGCACTAATAAATACAATCACTGCTGCCTGAATACATGGGTATCATTAATCAACACATTAATATGCTGTCCCTTACATCTGTGACACTTACACAAAGCAGCACAGGACTTGGCATGGGCAGGGCTTCCTGGAGCCACTGGACCCCTGAATATACCATGGGCTGTAACCCCCCGCCCCCCCGATGGCAACCCTGCCTGGTGTACTGCCACTGGCTAGAGGAACAGTACTGCCAATGCTTATAAAAGGTCCATCCTTGCAGTTTTAATTCTGTGCCACCACCTCACCCTCCCTTTCACTCTTTGGTCCGAACGAGCCATCTCTCCCCTGTATGAGCCACCTTCCTCCAAACACACACCCTTAGGTCCGGTCCCATGCCCTAACTCACTCCCACCTCAGTCTGTTAAGCTAGTTTCATTAAGTAAACAAAAAAAAATATTTTTCTAATCAATTAGAAATAAAACAGGCAACTAATTAATTACGAAAATAATCGCTAGTTGCAGCCTGCGCTACAGAACAACAACACTGATACGTTCACACAGATTTCACCACCTAGTAAATCTGCAAATATTTTTCAATAATAAACTGCAAGTTTGGGAAAGCTTTTATCTGTCAAATATCTCCTTGACACCTGAGCTTGGAATTACCGTAGGAATTGCTCATCCTGTAATAGGGTTCTTATGGTATCAATGTCCCCCACGCAGGCTGCATTGTGTAAGCGTGTGTCCTGGTCTGCAGAGTAATCGCAAAGCTGCTCCTTCAGCCAAGCTCTCAGATTTCTGCCTGAAAGGAGAAAAATAGGTGAAGACAAAAATAACGATCAGACTGCATTAAGTAGCCAACAATGGCAGCTTTTCTCGCAGTGCGGATATTGCGTCGGCTTACTGTAAATTACTTTGTATAGGAGACCTTAATTTGAGACTCTCGGGAGGACAACGAAACATATCCCTCAAACTGAGCAGGTAATCAGAAATAAAACCCAGCTTTCAGACTTGTGTTAAATTGTTTTGCTTGTGCAATAATCACTTAACGTAACACCACCAAAATCTGAAAACGTACCTCAGGTCCCCTGGTGCAGAAGGTGGCATGATTTGCCACGTCCTCTGCCAGCAAGCAGTGGAAGAATGGGAACAAATATTACCCAGTGTCTTTTTGAAGCTCCTATATGACACCGCTCAAGTGAGCTCATGCAGGGTCACGCTTGGTTCCCTGGTTTCCAGGAGCTGACATCAGTTGTGGTGCTCTGTACTGATGCTGGTATCAGAGGTGCCTTATTATTACGGCTCAAACCGCTGATACAGCAGCTCAGTTGTGGTAGAGTCAGTAACAGGGAGTTGCTATATTTTTTATGTAATAACTGCTCTTCTGTCTTTTGCCTTGAAACCAGTACAGGCATAAGAGAGATTTATTTTTAAGATAAATATTTCCTCTTGCAGCTCTCTGCTTCATTACTTGTAGATTATACTCCGGTGAACGCTGCCATGGCTACCCAGAAATAATGAAATGCTGTTATACTTAGTGACAGGTTATCTATGTCGACCCATTGCCACCCAGTTCTTTCTAAATTTCCAAGGCTTGGAGCCCAGTTAAGATTCCACTTACACTTAAGGCTGGGTTCACACCTGAGCGTATCTCACATGCGCGTTTTTGTCGGGCGTTTTATGAGTGTATTACCTGACGTTTTCGACAATTAGAAACGCGCGTCGTACGTGCGTTTTTTTTGATTGATTACGTAGGCGTCCAATGAAAAATACTTCCTGTCTTACGAAGGCGTCCAATGAAAAATACTTCCTGAGATGCACCATTTTCACTTACTCGTTCATACGGGCGTTTTTGATGACGCAAACGCCCATTTCAGCGTGTTCACATTGAAGTCTATGGCCGCAAACGAGTTGTAATACACCCCAAAGACGCTCCTGTACTTCTTTGGGCATAGGGCGTTTTGCAGCGCGTTCCTACGCACTGTAATACGCCCAGGTGGGAACCAGGCCTTTGAGTTGTTTTCACAGCACTAACTGCTTGAGAGCGATGACAGAAAACATAAGCAGGTTTTACTCAAACATCTTCACTATTTTGTACAGGTTGAGTATCCCTTATCCAAAATATAGTCAATTCCAAATCTTTTGCGTTGCCGACATGATGCTAGCATTTTGAAAATGGGATACCCGACCTGTATTCAAATCGGAAATGAAAATCACTTCTGAAGATGCACTAATACAAAAAAACATATTAAGTTGGTCTTTAGTAAAGTTGCCAGTTGTTTCAGGATAATGTTTGTGTACACTGTGTGTGAGCGTATCACAGAGCTTCACAGCTATAAACTGCGGTATATGCACTGTGTGCGAGCGTATCACAGAGCTTCACAGCCAGGGCCGGCGCTGCCGCTAGGCGAGCTAGGCGGCCGCCTAGGGCGCAGCGGCAGCTCCTCAATTAGGCGGCCGCCCGGTTGCCTAATTTGCATAATGCACGCAGGCACCGCAGTGTGATAAATAGTTCGCACTGCAGCGCCTGACGCTTTTTTTCCCCCCACCGCAACAATCAAAGATGGCGAACCCGGGGCCCCCCTCTGATGACGTCAGAGGGAGCGCCGGATGTCTGCCCATGCCTTGGTGCCAGTGCTCTGTCTAGGCAGCGAACACAGCCGCACCCTGCCTACTGCATGCAGCACCACGTGGAGGCTGAGGACCGTGAGTGAAAAGGCCCGCGCCACAGAGTCACCTGCACACCCAGGGGCCCCCCATAGACCCAGAGATGCCTCAGAGGCCCCCTAAAAGGCACCAGAGGTGACCAAAAATTCTGCAGGTCCCCCAGAGGCCCCAAAAGGCAGCGGAGGCCCCCACAGGGGCACCAGAGGGACCCCAGAGGCCCCCCAGGGGCACCAGAGGGACCCCCCCAGGGGCACCAGAGGAACCCCATAGGCCCCCCAGGGGCACCAGAGGGACCCCAGAGACCCCCCCAGGGGCACCCCAGGGGAACCAGAGGCACCCCAGAGGCCCCCCCCCAGGGGCACCAGAGGACCCCAGAGGCCCCCCAGGGGTACCCCAGGTGCACCAGAGGGACCCCAGGGCCCCACCGGGGGTGCCAGAGGCCCCCCTGGGGCACCGGAGGGACCACAGAGGTTCCCCCAGGGGCACCAGAGGCCCCCAAGGGCAGCAGAAGCCCCCCAGGGACACCAGAGACCCCCCACAGACAACAGAAGCCTCCCCAGGGGCCCATAGGCCTCCCAAAGGCACCAGAGGGCCCCCAGGGCTACCAGAGGCCCACCAGGGGCAACAGAGGGACATCTTACTCCCCCAAAGGGGCAGTATATACCCATGTGTGAGCTGCTGGGGGCAGTATATACCCGTGATTTGAGCTGGGGGCAATATATACCCATGATGTGAGCTGGGTCAATTCCCATGTGTGCTGGGGCAATATATATCCATGTGTGCTGGGGGCAATATATATCCATGTGTGCTGGGGATATATATACCCATGTGTGCTGGGGGCAATATATTCCCATGTGAGCTGGGGGCAATTCCCATGTGTGCTGGGGCAATATATACCCATGTGTGCGGGGTCAATATATACCCATGTGTGCTGGGTCAATATATACCCATGTGTGCTGGGGCAATATATACCCATCTGAGCTGGGGGGCAGTAATGTGCGGTGTTTATGAGGGTATCACAGAGCTCCACAGTAATGTGCAGTGTTTTCTTTTGGAGGGGGGGGGGCGCAAGTAGCTGGTCTTGCCTAGGGCACAAAATAGTCTAGCACCGGCCCTGTTCACAGCTATAAACTGTGGTATATGCACTGTGTGTGAGCGTATCACAGAGCTTCACAGCTATAAACTGCGGTATCTGCACTGTGTGTGAGCGTATCACAGAGCTTCACAGCTATAAAACTGCGGTATATGCACTGTGTATGAGCGTATTCAAGGTCTGTAGAAATAAGACTCACTCTCATACACACCCTACACTGCTGTATCACAGAGACCCACAGCTATAAACCTCAGCAATGTGCAGTGTGTATGTATGTGTGCCGCAGAGATTACCGCACAGCTCTTTGCACTTTCAAAATGCATAGTTTTGTGTAAAGCTTTTATTTTTAAACAAGGTGGAAAGCCTGCCCAGAGGGCAGTCTATTGTGGATATACTGCCCCTGCTCATGGATATATGCCCCAGCTCATGGATATTGCCCCAGCACGTGGATACTGCCCCAGCTCGTGGATATTGCCCCAGCTCGTGGATATTGCCCCAGCACGTGGATACTGCCCCAGCACGTGGATACTGCCCCAGCTCGTGGATACTGCCCCAGCTCGTGGATACTGCCCCAGCACGTGGACATTGCCCCAGCTCGTGGATATTGCCCCAGCACGTGGATACTGCCCCAGCTCGTGGATACTGCCCCAGCACGTGGATACTGCCCCAGCTCGTGGACATTGCCCCAGCTCGTGGATACTGCCCCAGCACGTGGATACTGCCCCAGCTCGTGGACATTGCCCCAGCTCGTGGACATTGCCCCAGCTCGTGGACATTGCCCCAGCACGTGGATACTGCCCCAGCTCGTGGATATTGCCCCAGCACGTGGATATTGCCCCAGCTCTTGGATACTGCCCCAGCTCTTGGATATTGCCCCAGCTCGTGGATATTGCCCCAGCACGTGGATATTGCCCCAGCACGTGGATACTGCCCCAGCAAGTGGATATTGCCTCAGCACGTGGATATTGCCCCAGCACGTGGATACTGCCCCAGCTCCTGGATATTGGCCCAGCTCATGGATATTGCCCCCCACAGCTCCTGGATATTGGCCCAGCTCATGGATATTGCCCCCCAGCTCCTGGATATTGGCCCAGCTCCTGGATATTGCCCCCCAGCTCCTGGATATTGGCCCAGCTCATGGATATTGCCCCCCAGCTCCTGGATATTGCCCCAAGCTCCTGGATATTGGCCCCCAGCTAATGGATATTGGCCCCCAGCTTATGGATATTGGCCCCCAGTTTATGGATATTGGCCCCCAGTTTATGGATATTGGCCCCCAGCTTATGGATATTGCCCCCAGTTTATGGATATTGGCCCCCAGTTTATGGATATTGGCCCCCAGTTTATGGATATTGGCCCCCAGCTTATGGATATTGGCCCCCAGTTTATGGATATTGGCCCCCAGCTTACGGATATTGGCCCCCAGTTTATGGATATTGGCCCCCAGCTTATGGATATTGGCCCCCAGTTTATGGATATTGGCCCCCAGTTTATGGATATTGGCCCCCAGCTTATGGATATTGGCCCCCAGTTTATGGATATTGGCCCCCAGCTTATGGATATTGGCCCCCAGTTTATGGATATTGGCCCCCAGCTTACGGATATTGGCCCCCAGTTTATGGATATTGGCCCCCAGCTTATGGATATTGGCCCCCAGCTTGTGGATATTGCCCCCCAGCTCGTGGATATTGCCCCCCAGCTCGTGGATATTGACCCCCGGCTCGTGGATATTGACCCCCCCAAGCTCTCATGGATATATACCCCAGATCAGACCCCAGACCAGACATGGGGCGGCTGTTCGAATGCTCTATCGGCATTCGGACAGCCGCCCCATGAGCTCCGCCGTCCGCGCCATACTTACCTTTCCGAGCGGCGCCAGGGAAGTGAACGTTTCCCCGCTTCCGGTCTTTGAAGGACCCAAGCTGCGGTCACGTGACCGGGGCTTGGGTCCTTCAAAGACCGGAAGCGAGGGAACTTTCCCTTTGCCGCTCGGGGGTTGGATGTGCGCGGCAGCCGGGTAGAGGCTGCGAGCGCAGCCTCTACCCGGCTGCTGTGTGCATCTTGTAACCGCCGCGGCGAGCCGGCAGCCGGCTCGTGCCGCGGCGGTTGCATGCGCACGCAACCAACCGCCGCTGGTTGCGCGCGCATGCGCAGAGTAAGGCTTGGCGACGGACACGCCAAGCCTTACTCAATTATATTATAGATGAGTGACTTTAAGGAGTGCCACTTTACACAATTTATATTGAAATTATATTATATAGTGACATATATTGAATGACACGATAAAACAAACATACCTGGAATGAATGCAACAATGTTTTGATTTTTTTTTACTCCGATTAACAGGTCCCAATCTCACACATGTGCTGTAACGGACCTGCACTAAAGTACCTGTTGTGCCTTTGAGTCAACTTTGAAAAGATTCGTACAGCAAATAGCTGTGGCCACGCAAGGCTCTATTCCACTGGGATCGTTAAGTAGAAGGGCCCACCCGTACATGGGAACAGCTCTCGCCTCTTTGTCAATCTCTACACTGGCTCACTGTTTCCTTTATTCAAAATATTGGCCCTCACCTAATGTGTCACCCCTCTCCTCTTAGATTGTAAGCTCTTGAGCGGAGTCCTCCCTCCTACTGTTCTGTGTGGGTAATGGGTACTTATATTTGTTATTCTGTCTCTCCCATTGTACAGGGCTAAGGAATTTATTGGGGCTTTATAAACACTTGTAAATGTAACTGTCCTCACGTACAAAGCTCACCATAACTGCGCCACTGCCTACATCTCCTCCCTTATTCGCAGGTTCATCCTGTCCCGGCCACTTTGCTCTGCCAACGATCTGATGTTATCTCGTTGTACCCGCACCCCCAACTCCCGCCTTCAAGACTTTTCCCGAGCAATCCCCTTTTTATGGAACTCCCTCCCCTGCAACATCAGACTCTCCCCGTCTCTCCAGTCCTTCAAGAAGTCTCTGAAAACACATTACGTTAGAGAAGTCTATCGGCTCTCTCCATGATCTCCCACTGTTCATTTCTTACGCCATCTTCCCACTCAGCCCACATGTACCCGCTACTTCAGGTACTCTATTTACCCTCACATAGTGTGTCACCCCTCTCCTCTTAGATTGTAAGCTCTTGAGCAGGGTCCTCTCTCCTACTGTTCTGTGTGTTTTACGTGTATTTATATTGTTATTCTGTCTCACCCATTGTACAGCACTATGGAACTTGTTAGCGCTTTATAAATACTTGTAACTGTAACTCTTGTTTTAATCCATTCCATTATTAGACATGAAGAACCAGTGGTAAAGTCGAGCAGTAACACTGAGGAATGCAGTTCCAACACTTTTTCTTTTCCACAGAGGAACGGAGTTCCCTTTTGGCCCACAAACTGAAAAGCTTTTATTAGGTTTCAGTCATAGGTTTCCTTTATTAAGTCACCATAAATATATGAAATGTATTACAATTATCATAAAGATTCCCTGGAAGCCAGCTTATAACTATATTTAAACATTTATATCAAATTTGTGCAAGGAGTTGTGGGTTAAGTGTGAAATATCAATATGTAATTGTGGAGCAGAAATCTTGGAGAGTTTGCACACTTTCTTTTTTTTATTTTATGGCCCAGACCCCTTTGATAAACAATGCAACACCATGGACAGAATAACAGCCAGTACTCGGCTCTGGTCCCTCTGTGAAAAGGAGGTTGTGACCTGCCGACTCCTCTCACTGCAAACTGAAAGACATGGAGAACAAACCGTTCTCAGTGTCCTTCTGCCATAAAGCAGAAACTAACTCTCCATGGAGTCCTATGGAAGGCTTTATTACAGTGAAATAATACAGGCTTCAATTCAAGACAGGAGTAAAAATCCTGATAGAAAATACTGGAATATCAACTTGCTATAAGATATCATGTCCACTGAAGAAAAGACCCCTTGGGGAGAAAACACGATGATCCCTGAGCGCTATATACAGGGATAAAGTTGAGCAGGAATGTGAGGGAGCGCAGTTCCTCCACTATTTTCTCAAAAGGAACGGAGTCCCATTTGGCCCACACACTGAGAAGCTTTTATTAGGTTCCAATCATATGATTTCTTTACTAAGTAATTATTTATTTATATAGCGCCAGCATATTCTGCAGCGCTGAACAATGGGCACGATTTAGACAGGGTTACAATACACTGAGACTGAACAACATTTTTATAAACCAGTACAAGAGGAAACGAGGACCCTATTCCTGTGGGAACTCACAATCTAGAAGGGTTGGGGGTGGAAAAAACAGGAGGAGAGGACTGCAAGGTGAGAGTGATGGACTGCAAGGTGAGAGTGATGGACTGCAAGGTGAGAGTGATGGACTGCAAGGTGAGAGTGATGGACTGCAAGGTGAGAGTGATGGACTGGTTGGGGCAGTGAGGTGTATTAGTGAGTCGGGTGGTAGGCTTCCCTAAATAGGAATGTCTTAAGGGAGCGTTTGAAGGAAGGGAAACTAGGGGAAAGCCTGACAGTACGAGGGAGATTGTTCCAGAGAATGGGGGCTGCGTGTGAGAAATCCTGCAGTCTATCATGGGAAGAGGTGATACGGGGGGGTGATGCTAGGCGCAGGTCATTGTTTGACCTTAGGGAGCGGCTGGGGTGTATTTGGTGATTAATGAGGACAGGTAGTGGGGAGCCGAGTTAGTGAGGGTTTTGTAGGTCAGGGTAAGGATTTTGAATTTAAAGGGACACTCTAATAAAAAATCACCCCCCCCCCGTTTTTTAACCTTAACCCTTTCGCTGCTGAGGCTTTTCCCGCCCCTGTGCTGAGGTCATTTTTACCGGTTTTGCTCATCATGTTTAAACGTGTTTTGAAGGCTTATTTTAGTATATGACCCAGACATATTATATATCGTTCTTTCCGTCAGACTCGGTAGATTCATAATATGTCATTATTATATGTATACGTTATGTCATGTCTGTATATTATAACAAAAAATGCAATAAAATATGTATTTTCAATAATTTACAATGTGTAAAGTGTTTTTTTTCACATTTTAACATGCGAGCAATTGCGGTTATATTTTGTATGGGGTGCGTTTGTTAAAAAAATTAGAGATGGGGTCTCGTTACATTTTTTTTTTGGGGAAAATTACACTATTTTTAACAAACGCACCGCATACAAAAATCGTTAGTGCAGCATCATTGTTCACATTATAATTGAAATGGGAACAATATTGCTGCATTAACAAACCAAAAAAAATTTAAAAAAAAGTGTTTATTTTTTTTTTTTTTACAACATTTTTCACTTTCATATTTGGTATCGTTGGAACGGCCATGCTCTGGCCGATCCAACCATACCAAAATTTAACCCCTAGCTGCCACGGATCGGGAGATAGGGAGTTCATTGGAACTCCCTATCTCCACCGTTGGTGGCAGTTAAGGGTTAAGTCCAGGACTGGCGTCATCGTGCTACGCACGATGACGCCAGTCCTCAGGGGGAGTTCCCGGAGGCTTGGCCGACATCCAAGATGTCGGCCAGCTCCGGGAAAGGATCGCGAACCGGCGCTTTTCAGCGCCGATTCGCGATCCAGCTCCCCAGGGGTTAATGCCAGGCATCATTTGGAAGGGCAGGCTGTGCCCTTCCAAATGATGCCTGGGTTAACCCCCGCAGAGCCGCCGATCGGAGGGAGAGAGGTCCGAAGGACCTCCCCCCCTCCCTTTCAGGCGCCTCCTCCGCACATGCGGGGGGGGGGGCGCCTGAATTAGATGTCATCGCGCTGCCGCGATGACACCTAATTCCGGCGGCTGTGGTCCCGGATGCGCGGCTGACATCGAGGATGTCAGCCCGCACCGGGGGGGGCCAGCGATCGGCCGGAACCCGGCCGAACGCTGACCCAATGGGAGGACGCGCTCAGCGCGTCCTCCGCATACCAGCGGGAATGCTGAGGACGCGCTGAGCGCGTCCTCAGCATCCAAGTGGTTAATCTATCCCTACTCCCTTAATAAATCGTTCGTTTTTGGGGTTTTTTTTGTAACTGTAATACTTACCCTAAAATCCTCTTGTTTCCAGCGGCGTCTTTTTTTTTTTTCATACTCACCTCCCTCCTCTTCCGCTCCCGTCCTTCTTGAGTCTTCTTGCCTTCTGGTTTACGTGAGAAGCGCGCATGCGCGCCTCTCACGTAAGCCAGCCAATCGGCAGGCTTCCTCCCGGCTCCCTCTGAGGATTAGTGTTGCGCGCAAGAGGATGCGCGCAACACTAACCCTCAGAGGGAGCCGCCAGCTTCTGCGGTGAGTTGGAGACGTCATCGCGCTGAAAGCGCGATGACGTCTCCTACTCGGCAAAAGTCGGCAGAAGCGGGAAATATGATTCCCGCTCTGCTGACTGACAGCTGGGAGGGCGGAGTAAAGTTCCCCGCCTCTCTCAGCTGTTTTCAGCATTTACAGCTGAACCGCTGAGCGGAGGGAGGGGGGACAGAGGGCGGCATACTCTGGGCATCATGACCACCTAAAAAAGCTTAGGTGGTCATGTTGCCTAGAGTGTCCCTTTAATTATGCAGTGGATGGGGAGCCAGTGAAGGGACTCGCAGAGACAGAGCGGCAGAGACAGAGCGGCGGGGGAGGTGGATGAGCCTGGTGGAGGCATTCAGAATGGATTGTAGGGGGGAGAGGGAGAGGCCAACTAGAAGATTATTACAACAGTCAAATCGGGAGATTACAAGGGCGGGATGAGTTGCTTTGTGGTGTCAGCAGTAAGAAATGGCCGAATTCTGGAAATATTATGCGACTGGTAGCGGCGGCAGGAGGAGGAAAGAGACTGGATGTAGGGAATGAAGGAAAGAGCCGAGTCAAGAGTAACTCAGAGGCAACGAACCTGGTTTGATGGGGAGATAGTGATACCCTCAACCTTGACAGAGAAGGAGGGGAGGCATTAGAGGGAGGAATTAGTAGGAGCTCAGTCTTGGACATGTTAATCTTTAGGTAGTGAGAGGCCATCCAGGAGGAGATAATATATTTATTACAATTACAATAATGATCTCTAAAACCAAGCCTATCTTAATGTTTAAAGAAACACTGGGATTCCTGATCACTTTACATACCCTGTCCACTTTAAAAGTATAGAGTCTTCCTCCAATTTTGTTTTATCGCTGGGTGAAGTGGAGGAGTTTTTTTCCCAATCCACCCAGCGTCACCAGCAATCAGGATATTTGAATTTCCCGGCTGCCGGTAACCAGATCGGTCACTGATGATGTCAGCAGGCACAGAGCGCGTCGATATCTCTGAGACCAATCGGGATAGGCAGCCAATGGATGGGATCGTGTATGTGCGCAGCTCTGATACGTGGATGTGTGCAGGTGCCGTGCTATGGATACTGCGTATGTAAAGTGCACAAGTCCCGTAGCGATGTGCTATGTGTGATTCCTACACAAGTTGCATGGGGGTAAATTGTACAGAAATGCTACAGGGACTCCCAGAGTCGAAGAAGAGGCGCCACACGTGGCGAGGGAGATAAGGCGATAAGGTCACCTGTTTGTGCTATGGAATGTGTTGGCGCTGTATTTGTAATATAATATAATTGTGCTGTTTATTGTCAGCTGGATCTGCCCAATTATTTAATGGTAAAGAAGGGACCTCTATTTCTTGAAACAGTATCCCTTTAAACATTGATGTTAAGTGCAACATGTTAAGGGTTAATTGAGGCAGAAATCTGGGAGAGGTCCCGCATTTTTTAGGCCTTCTCCCCTCCATGCGTCACACGGGGCGGGGCCATTATCCCTGCGTGTCATGGGAGTGCAGACAGAGCTCAGGCCCGGGCGGTCAGGGAATGGCGCTGTAGTTTATGGCCGCTACCAAAAATTACATTGACAGACTGTTTAACGCCACTACCTGCACTCATGTCGTCACCAAAGCCCCTGCGTTGCCTGGCATCCGTCCATTGCTGCTTCAGGCCCCACGCGCCATTGGTAAACACAAGCTGACCTCTCGCAGTAACGCCCAACATGCAGGACAGGCGAAGCGAACATCCGATTGGACAATCATCTTGTCATTTACCCGCCACAATGGCAGGGCGGGACTTGCTCTTTGCCTGTCAGAAGGGGGCGGTTCTGGCTGCCGCACCATACCAGGTTAGATTTAGGATTGTCTGCGTGAAGTGCTCTCCCCGCGGTTGGTTTGACCCGGTGTTCTGTCAGAATCATAGAACATCGTGTACAATGAATCTGCTGCACGCCTAACGACGGGGCGTTCAGTTCCACAGCAGCTGCTGAATTGCTCCATTGCAGCAGTTCATTTTTCTGCTGCAGTCACGCTGAACGCTTTTGGCTGTGCATATTTTTTTTTTTTTTTTGAGAAAGAGGATTTTACTAGGAAGGATACATTGAGATTTCTCTCGTTTAACCATTTCGCTGCTGAGGCATTTCACGCCTCTGTGCTGAGGTCATTTTTACCGGTTTTGCTCATCATGTTTATCCGCATTTTGAAGCCTTATTTTATTATATGACCCAGACATATTATATATCGTTCTTTCCGGCAGACTCGGCAGATTCATAATATGTCATTATATGTATACGCCATGTCCTGTCTGTAATATTATAACAAAAAAAATGCAATAAAATTTGAATTTTTCAATAATTTACGTGTAAAGTGGTTTTTTTTTCACATTTTAACATGCGATCGTTTGCGGTTATACTTTTTATGGGGTGCGCTTGATACATTTTTTTTTTGGGGAAAATTTCGCTATTTTTAACAAACGCAACGCATACAAAAATCGTTAGTGCAGCATCATTGTTCACATAATTGAAATGGGAACAATATTGCTGCATTAACAAAACCAACAAAAAAAAACTTAATAAAAAAAATGAACATTTTATTTTGTACATGGTCATGTTTGGTATTGTTGGAAAGGCCATGCTCTGGCCGATCAAGCAATACCGAACATTAACCCCTAGCTGCCACGGATCGGGAGATAGGGGGTTCAATGGAACCTCCCTAATCTCCACCATTGGTGGCAGTTAGGGGTTAACTCCAGGACTGGCGTCATCGTGCTATGCACAATGACGCCAGTCGTCGGGGCATTCCCGGAGGCTTGGCCGACATACAAGATGTCGGCCAGCTCCGGGAGAGGATGACGATTCAGTGCTTTTCGTGCCGAATCGTGATCTGGCACCCATGGTGTTAAAAGGCAGGCACAGTTTGGAAGGGCAGGCTGTGCCCTTCCAAATCGTGCCTGCCTTCAGCCTCTGGTCCCCCGCGATCGGGAGGGAGAGAGGTCCGAAGGACCTCCCTTTCAGGCACCTCCACACTCGCAGGGGGGGGCGCCTGAAACAGATGTCATCGCGCCACCGCAATGACATTTATCTCCCTCCCCCCCCCCGGGGGTGCCGGGCTGACATGCTAGATGTCAGCCCGCACTGGGGGGGCCAGCAATCAGCCGGAACCAGCTCAGCGCATCCGTAGCACAGGAGGAACACTTGGCAGGACGCGCTGAGCGCGTCCTTAGCAGCCAAGTGGTTAAGTATGTCCTGGGTGGCGAGTATGTACCATTAGGTGTCTTGCCCAAGGACACTTACCGGAGAGTTGCTCTTGCTGGGATCAAACCTGTGTCTCCATGGTTATAGAGCAGTGATGTTACCTCTACTCCACCCAGCTGGTACTAAAGCATAAGGGCAGAGGATTGCTTAATGAAAGGTGCTGTTTCTGCAATATCCACTGTTGTCCATTTTATTATCACTTTAGCGTTAACCCCTTCACTGCTGAGGCATTTCACCGCTGTGTGCTGAGCTCATTTTTACCGCTTTCGCTCATCATGTTTAAACGCGATTTGAAGCCATATTTTAATAAATGACCCAGACATATTATATATCGTTCTTTCCGGCAGACTCCGCAGATTCATAATATATTATTTTTATATGTATACATTCTGTCCTGTCTGTATATTATAACTAAAAATTTAGTTTTTAATCATCTGCAGTGTGTAAAGTGTTTTTTTTCACATTTTATTACATGAGCGTTTGCGGTTATGTTTTCTATGGGGTGCGCTTGTACAAAAATTTGAAATGGGGACTTGTTACATTTTGTGGGGGGATTTACGTGATTTTTAGCAAACGCACCCCATAGAAAAAAATCATTAGTGCAGCATCATTGTTCACATTATAATTGAAATGTGAACAATATTGCTGCATTAATAAAAACAACACACAAAAAAAAAACTTTTTTTTTTTTAAATTTATTTTTATTATTTTTTTAATTATTTTTTTTACTTTGTACCTAGTCATGTTGGGTATCATTCGAAAGGCCATGCTCAGGCCTTTCAAATGACACCCTCCATGACCCCCTAGCTGCCACGGTTCTGGAGATATGGGGTTCTTGTGAACCCCGATATCTCCACCAGGGGATTTCCTTGGGAAATCCCCTGGCAGCTAGGGGTTCCCGGCTATCTGACGTCATCACGCTATGCATGATGACATCAGGCAGCGAGGGGAGACCCGGGGGTGGAGCCGCCATCCAAGATGGCGGCCCCCACCGGAGCTAGGCTGCACTTCAGCGCCGCAAGGCGCTGAAGTGCAACCCGGCGCTTGAGGGGTTAAAGCCAGGCACCGCTTAAAAGGGGAGACTCTCCCCTTTTAAGCGGTGCCAGGCTTTTGGCGCTGCTCCTTTCCGATCGGGAGGGAGAGGGATCCGAACGGATCCCCCCCCTCCCTTCCAGGCTATCTCCCGGCATTGCCGGGGGGGGGGGTCGCCTGGAAATGACATCATCGCGCCAAGCGCGATGACGTCATTTACGCCGGGAGTAGCTTGACTTCAGCGTCTGAGGACGCTGAAGTCAGAACACCGCGGGACCCCGGACAGAGAGGTGAGTATCTCCGCCGGGGGTCCCGCACAGCTGATGACGTGTGGGGCACGTCCTCAGCATGTAACGTGCATCAATGAGGACGTGCCCCACACGTCTTCAGCAGTGAAAGGGTTAATATTTACCATGTTCCAATAAATATTTGCTGTTTTGTTCCACCAACACTTGAATATTTCCTTATTGGATTATTTGCTCCGTGGAGGCGGCCATCTTTCCCACGTCACACTTAACTGCAAGTGCTAAACAGTGCTGAGCACTGAACTGCAGCTTAGCGTTCATTGCCAAGTTTGCAGCAGCTGAGGAACTGAACGCGCCTCACTGAAATCCGTCACCTTGAGTTTGCTACGTCATCACGTGCGTGTGCCGCCACAGCTGGGCAGCTGTTGCCCACAGTAACTCAGTGTGACGGATCAGCAGCCTGTGGCTGATCTGTGACTTGCTGGCCCCTCCCACAAACCCTGCACCAAGTGATGACATTAATATGATCACACAGGCAACATAAGAGTGCCAGCTCTTGGGCCCGGGAATGTAAATGCCTGTCACAGCATCATGCATTTAAAGTGTAAGCTCTTGGGATTTGGGGAGTTTTATGCATTATGGCAAAACTGTATCACTGTCACAATATGCATGCACATACGCAATGCCATCACTGTAAATCAGCTGGAATACGTCAGAAGCAGTAATCTTGCAACATAGAAGCGCCACGAACAACGCCACGGTGGGAAACCTGATAAACCAACTGTCTCCACGAGATTCCAATCAGATGGGGATGCCCCCAGCCCCCTGGATAAGTAGAAATGGAAGAAATTATGGATCTCCAGTGGATAAGAAGTGCCAAACGGTTTATTCATGGAACAGCAACCTTCAAAAAATCTGTGACGTTTCGACCCTGGAGGTCTTAATCATACATCATACATGGATGATTAAGACCTCAGGGTCGAAACGTCACTGATTTTTTGAAGGTTGCTGTTCCATGAATAAACCGTTTGGCACTTCTTATCCACTGGAGATCCATAATTTCTTCCATTTCTACAGAAGCAGTAATCGGACTGCCCTGCGCACAATCCGAAGACACGATCCCCACTGGGAAACGCGGAGTAATTCATGAACCTCCGAATTGTGAATTTCACGGTTGGTGCAATTTCGGGAAAATTTGTCTGTTCACGAAGCTGTCAATTCAGCAAATACGGGTAAATAGACTGCAAAATACAGTGCAATTCACCAAAGTTCAGCAGTACAGAAATTATCCCATAGACCAGTGGTTCCCAACCGCGGTCCTCAAGTCCCCCTAACAGGTCAGGTTTTAAGGATCACCTTGGAGAAATGCAGACTGAATCCTGCAATCACTGAACAGCAAATCATATCACCTGTGCTTCACATATCTGGAGAACCTGCCCGGTTTAGGCTAGGGTCAGACGAACGCATTTTTCCCCGCGAACGTGAAAAAGTGCGGTCGAACGAACGAACGTATTTTTTCACGGAATGCGCGAAAGCGGTCATACGATGCGCATTTTCGTACGTTTTGTTTCACGGAGCTGGAAGAAGAGAGATATGATCAACCAAATCAATTGCAGAATGAATCAAATAAAGGGAAAGGGTATAAAAAGGCATTTTGGGAATGGTGGCATTTTTCCAAGATGGATGCAGTCCAAGTGTTTCTTTTTGCTGCACTGGGATACCTGTACCTGAAGAAGAAAAGACAACGGCGAACATGGGTCCATCCAATCAACACTGCCAGACACACGCATGGCCACTTTGTGACACTGTACAGGCCACTGCGAGAGAGGGACCCCGTGAAGTTCTTCAACTACCTGCGGATGTCCATCCACACCTTTGATGAACTGTTGATGAAGGTGCGTGAGCCGCTGACCAAGAGGGACACCAACATGAGGGCTGCCATACCACCGGAGGAGATGCTGGGCCTCACTTTGCGGTAAGTACTATCAAACACCTGCATTCATGACATCGCTGCCAGTCATCAGACATGTGCTCGGTGTGCAGAGGCTCTATTGTAGGTCAGTAGTTATATGGCCACACACACACGCATGCATCACCTTGCAGAACACGTAACGAAAGAGTAATGACACTGACAACGATGTGAAATAAATAAAATATTTAGTCCCGAAATAATATGACAGAAGATAACAATAACATATTAAACACATATTATTGCGTGTACAATGAAGGTAATAAAATAAAAATAGAACAACATGAATAAACTGTGACAAACATAAACGAACAGACAATACACCTCACATGGTATGATACCGAGGAGCATCTGGGTCATGAGGACCGTGCATATGGCTGCGGTGGTACTCTGGCTCCGGGGGTGGCCCAGCAACAGGGGACATGGGTTGGCGGGTAGGCAACGCCTGGCAGTGGTGGGAATAACCATGGGGGTATTGTGGCACGACACCGTGATATACAGGTGCCTGTTGTGGATGGGACAGTATCTCATGTATGAGGTCCAGGCTTCGGCGGCGATAATCCACCTTCTGCGCTGGGGTCATCATGTTGAGCAGGGAGAGACATGAATTAAAAAAGGACATGTCCTCGGAATCAGCGACCATGCAGCGTGGATGTGTACGGTGCGCATCCATGAATGCGACCATGGCCTGCTCGACATCAGCTGATGGTGGCTTCTTCCTCCTGGGAGCCGTACTGGTGCTGTCTGTGGGTGCTGTACCCGGCACCTGTTGGGACTCCACATCCTCCACCTGGGACTCCGCACCACCCTGCTCGACCTCCACCTGGCAGCTGCCAGATCCTGCGGGCTGCAGGTCTTGCCCTTGTGAGCTAGAGGTGGATGGCCGGTCAATACTGCTCACGGTCTTGCGCGGCTCCTGGCTCTTCCTCAGGAAGGACAGTTGGTCAGCATACAAATAGCTGCGCCTCTTCTTTGCACCAGCTCCAGAGCGAGCAGCTTCAGCCTCCTTTTTCAGGACCCGGGTATGATTGTCCCTCACCGTGCGCCATTTATTGATTGCTTCATGTGCTGCAAAACATGATGAGAGTGACATAAGGTTAGGTTTATATGATGTGATCATAACACAGCTTCTTTCATGTTCTAGGTATCTCGCTAGTGGATGCAGTTTGAAGGATCTGCATTACAACTTCCGCATTGGCAGATCGACAGCTGGTGAGATCGTCCGCAAGGTCTGCCAAACAATATGGGAAACCATGAAGGACCAATGTTTGCCAACACCCACAGGCGAGACATGGCTGGCAATTGCAGCAGGATTCTGGGAGAGAGCGAACTATCTCAACTGCCTGGGAGCGGTGGACGGCAAACATGTCCGCATTGTGAAGCCACTGCACAGTGGCTCACTGTATCAAAATTATAAACATTATTTTTCAATTGGCCTACTGGCGGTGGCAGATGCCAACTATAATTTTGTGTATGTGGATGTCGGATCATACGGCAAGGACTCGGACTCAACACTGTTTCGGAACTCAACACTGTGGAATGAGATTGAGAGTGGGAACCTGAACATCCCCAGACCCGCACCTTTGCCTGGCAGCGACGTGTCAGTCCCCTATGCCTTCGTGGGTGACGAGGCATTCGGCCTATCCACACATCTCCTGCGGCCATACTCGGGGACACACCTGACTGTGAAGAAGCGGGTGTTTAATTACAGGCTGTCGCGGGCGAGACGGTATGTCGAGTGTAGCTTTGGCATACTGAGCAACAAGTGGAGGATTTTTCATCGGCCACTTGATGTAAATGTGGATTTCTGTGTGGATATAGTGAAATGCTGTTGCATCCAACATAACTATGTTCGTGCAAGGGATGGGGTTAATTTCGAGGATACCCTCACAGTAACGGGTCTGGATGAGTATGCTAACGATGACATAATACCTATGAATAGACACACCAACAGGTTTCGCGATGCTCTGTCTAATTATTTCACTAGCAATGCAGGGCAGGTGCCATGGCAGATGGACATAATTTGACATGTGACACCTAGGCTTGTGCACCGATTATTTTTTCTGTTCGATTTTTCGGATGTTTAAAGTTTTCGATTCGGCTCGTTTCGAACGATCCCTGTTTTGATTCGATTCGGTTCGGCTCGTTTTTCGGGGATATGTCATCGGAATATGGACCATTTTTTTTGTTTTTTGTGTCACTTTGCTCGTTTTTTGGATCTACTTTTAGTGATTTCGGACATTTTTCGTTTTTCGCAACGTCTGTTCTCGTTTCAAAGCAATAAATTTAGATTTGACACAATTCAAGTTCAATCGAATATTCGTACAATATTTATTTTCAGCTCGGAAACATGTCGGATCTGACATTTTCGGATCGAAAAATTATCTGGGAATCGCCCGCATCAGAAAACACGAATCAGTAAAATGTCGTTTAAATTCCGAAATCCGAAACGCACATCCTTAGTGACAACGATAATTCGTTATGCCATTTTGTTTGATATTACATTCAAGTTCAATGCAATTGAATTCTATGCAATAAAATGATCATTTACTCACTCTGAAGCTTCTGCTCTTTATCAGACCACGTCTCGTACTCTGGGTACACCACCCTGGACACTGTGACCCATGCACTGGCCTTCCTCTGCCGGTCTTTGTAGCCGTCGCAGGCCGTGTCCCACAGCTCGGGATGCTCTGCCACTGCATTGATCAGCCTCTCCACGTCGATCTCAGTCCCAGCCATTGTCTAACGCAACTTGCAGCTACCCACAGACAAGACAGGAAGTGTTTGGTCTGTGCACGTTATGTAGGCCGGACGTGTGCAGCGTCTGACGTCTCCCAATCACGCAAACACGCCGCTATGCAGCCGCAGCGCACTCTGTACGTCAGTAGTAGCGGTTTGACGTTCTCGAAAAAATGCATTCGTTTGCCACTTGCGTTGCGCGGACGAACTTTCGTGCGGCCGTACTTCGTATGTTCCCCGGCATTGGACGTCATTTGCTGCTAGTACGGCCGTGATTTCGTGCGGCTAAACGCACGTTAAAACTGCGCTAGTCTGACCCTAGCCTTAGGCAGCCGGCACACGAGCATACTGTACTGCGTCCATTACAGACGCACTTTTTCACGGGAGATATTGTGAGTACTGCATAAAGTGCATCCGTAATGTCTGATGTCTCCACACCCTAGGAAAATACATGGCGGAGTTGTTTCTGCGTCCGTTTAGCTTTTTAACAATGTTATTTTTGCATCCGTGGCTTTATGCTTTGCCCGTCAACAAGTGCACAGGGGCTTTGTGTGTTGTGTTTAATTGACTCCTTTATAAAGCTACGACGGACAGACGGACGCAAAATGTTTTCTAGTGTGCCGCCAGCCTTAGGGGTACTTGAGGACCGCGGTTGGGAACCACTGCCATAGACGAATCACGTGTCTTCCATTCACAGAACACCGAAATGCCCCGAATTCAAGCAAATCCCATAGGTTTCAATATAAAAAAAAAAGTAATCTCTTTATTTAAATATTTCAAAAGTCTTTTATAAAATTATTTTAAAAAAAATACATAAAGACTTTATGGAAATATATATATATGAAGGATCAAGAGGTCCCGCACTCCACATACCGAAAATTTCTTGCTCCGGTGCAGTCAATCCAGCTGCAGGTAGATAAGAGACCAAAATCCAGACGCACACGGAGACTTCTTTTCAAAGTTTAAATAAAATGAAATTTGATGCCAGAATAAAGTTTTAACGTTTCAGTCCCCAGAGGGACTTTCCTCAGGAATGGCCAACATACAAAGGAAGATATATATCAAACAATTAAGCTCCCACAGATGTGTCTACCCTGCAATCACAGAGCAGGCGTGGACATAATAATGCAAAAAAAAAGGAGGAAACATAAATCACAGTGACACCTCAAAAAGAGTCTAAGAAAAAGAGAGAAAGTCAACATGTAGGATATAGTAATACAATATTCCAGCTACATTTAAAAAGAACATATTAGCATCTTAGTATAGATATAGCAGTGTAATTAACATAACTAGGAATAGTAATCCATATATGGCAAAAGCATAATATTATACTAAATGTGCACAGAACTACAGCCTTACAATGAACTGCCCTTTATTGAAATCCATGTAAACCACACATTTAGGAAGACCAAATAGATATAGACCAATATGCGATATTCTGTGCACATTTAGTATAATATTATGCTTTTGCCATATATGGATTACTATTCCTAGTTATGTTAATTACACTGCTATATCTATACTAAGATGCTAATATGTTCTTTTTAAATGTAGCTGGAATATTGTATCACTGTATCCTACATGTTGACTTTCTCTCTTTTTCTTAGACTCTTTTTGAGGTGTCACTGTGATTTATGTTTCCTCCTTTTTTTTTGCATTATTACTTTGGTTAATTGGCTTGCAGAGTATGTCCACGCCTGCTCTGTGATTGCAGGGTAGACACATCTGTGGGAGCTTAATTGTTTGATGTATATATATGTCTTTCTTTGTATGTTGGCTATTCCTGAGGAAAGTCCCTCTGGGGACTGAAACGTTGAAATTTGATGCCAGAATAAAGTTTTATCTTATTTAAACTTTGAAAAGAAGTCTCCGTGTGCGTCTGGATTTTGATATATATATATATATATATTTTATTATACACATTTTTATTTAAAGTTCAGTGAAATTCGATGTCAATTTGGCAGCTATCGGCATAATTCGGCTGGTTTCACTGATGTCCGATCACTGCTTCGGCGACTCCGAGTCATGGGTTCGATCCCAGCGAGCAACCTCTCCAGTAAGTGTCCTTGGGCAAGACACCTAACAGTACATACTCGAAAACGAGAGAAATTTCAATGTATCCTTCCTGGTAAAATCCTTTCCTCCAAAAAAAAAAAAAAATACATAAAAAATTTCAGCAAAACACTGAACATTTGCCAAATAGTGAATTCACCGTATTTTCAGCAAAATGGATTGCCAAAGCTGCACTCAATTTCCATGCTTTGTGAATACACCCTTCGGTTACAGATGTCAATGGAATCTACTGCAACCCTTTACCAGCCAGCCCTCCCTCTGGGCTATGACTGCCTCTCTTACCAACACTCCAATACATCCTGCACCCGTTATACGTCATTAACTCAAAGAGCTTGCACTCTAATAGGCACCAGCTGTACTAGATCATAAATTCTTGGGGGTTGGTAAATACAGGGGGGGGTTGTATAAACGGGCACGGGGTGCATTCGATTGTAAGCTCTTGGGTTTGTGGCTCGGAATACAAGAGGGATTTATAAATTACACACAGATTTAGATTTAAAACAGTGTGCAAGGTCAGCCAGTGGAAGGTCCAAAGGCAAGGTGGCTAGAACATCCAACTGTAGGCCAGGATGACGGCTGGGTGGCAGCATGTTGCAGCTGATCAGCCGTTGAAATCTGTAACCAAGTGTCCCATCAGAATGTGTAACTTCTATGTTGTGTGCATGCGCAGGACAGCTTGGTTACGGTTTGTTTCCTTCTGCTTTATGGTGACATCATTGCACATGCACACAACAGGTCACAAATTCCGACAGGGTTACAGTTTTCAACGGAACACCGGTGGATGTTACCGCAATAGCTTCTGCCCTGTGGCGTGTAACAATGATGGGCTGCCCGAGACAGAATGCACATGTAAAAAACATATGCCACGGCACCAGCGGCCTGGCAGGTGTACTAGACACATGGGGTGAAGCCCAAAGCATGAAAACCACATGTAAATGTAAAAAGCTCAAGCATATCTAATGAAAAGATGATCATATATAAATTATTATAGGGTCTTTACATTTAGATATAATTAAAATCATTAAATGTGGTCGGACACGAACAGACACACCATGCAAACGCTAGCATTACAACATATGAGGATTCCAGATCAATGAATGGTTGTAGAATTGGGGCACTCAAGTTCAATATAGGGTAACTCATCACTCCAGAAAGGCCACCCCCCCCCAAGAAAAACACTGATGTCAGACAGGATATTTTTTTACAAAATAAAATACAATTTACTAGAATAGAATATTCCATGTTTTACAAAATGTTCACACAAATGTGATTTACAAGTATTATAAATAATTTGTACATAACATACAAAACCTGCAGTGCCTACATCCTATCCTCGTGTAAAATATGTGCAATAAAGAGGTCAAACAAATGGGCCCGATCCCCTATAGATTAGGGGTGAAGGGATCATTCTAGGACCCAGTGTCTTTTCAAAAAGAAACTATGGTCTATTTTGTGCCTGTCTGCAGCAAACGTAAAGGCCCTGGGGCTGCGACCATCACTGGGCATTGCCAAGGATAGGCCGCCTTGTTAAAGAGCTTGTGAAGACAGGACAGCATCTATTAAAAAAAACCACAACATTCTGTTTACATTTACAAAAAAAAAAAAAACAACAACAATCAGTTTCGCTTTTCATGACTAAAAGAAGTGCTGACATACAACACTGCAGGGTTAATCCCTTAACTGTGAATAGCCAGACAGGAATAGGAAATTTTAGGCCATAATCAGTTATCCCTGTCGCCCTACTGTTTGCAGTTCTGTACAAACCTCCTACCTCCTTTGGATGATTATCCTTTACCAATGGAATTTGAGAATCCCATGTGAAACATAAAGATACCACACAAGTAGAAACTGTTCCATAGCAGCTATGGACTCTTGGGAAACAGTCAACACACTTGAACGTAACGGTTCTGATTAGACAAAGAATCAGACAAAATTTTGTAGAGTTCTAATGACTGATTCTGAGAGAACAGGACGTTTTGCCCTCCTCAAACTTATGATGTAGCAGCAATGCTCTGCACCATCTTTTTGATCTTTTCTTCATTGCGCAGGATGTTTCCTTTCACCGTGCAGATTTTGTCCTGCTGCTCTTTGATCAGTTGCTCCAGCTCTGCTAGCTTTGCCTTCAAAGGCTCCACTGCCGTATCAGTGACACTGTGGAGAGAATCAAGAAATCAAGTCAGTGATGTCGAAGGAAACAATCAGCTGGATCTAAAATGTGATGTCAGAGACCGTCACACAATCCTGTCGCGTTAGACGAGACAGATATACTTGCATCACTGTTCAAGGTTGACAGACAATCAGATTGGCGGCTCTTACATCACTGTACAAGGAGTGGGACAATTAGTCTTGTACAGTGATGCAAGAAAAGAGATAATCAGACAGTTCTGTGCAAAGATGCAAGAAAAGAAAGATGATCAGACAGTCCCATACAGTGATGAAATAAGACACTTAGACAGTCCCGTACAGTAAAGTAATAAGAGACAGATAATGGATAGTCCTTTACAGTGATGTTAAACTGACAATTCTAAAATGGTGATGTACTGTAAGTGAAGACCCAGATAATCTGACTGCACTGCGATGTCAGAAAAGAGTTGATCAGACAGTCCTATACAGCAAGGTCAAAGGAGACTGCAACAATCTCAAAGTCATTTTAGACACTGTGCATATCACTCAGCGTCTCAGAGGATTAACAGTGTTGCGCCGGTGAACAAGAGGACTTAAACGGCTACTTAAAAGCCATATTAGCAAAATGATGTCAGAGAAATGCTGTAATTTACACGTAATTTAAATATCAATAAAACTAGCCGATCTATTGCTGTTTGGGTTACACTGTTCCCTTGGTTTTACACGTCACAAGGTTAACCTATAATGCTTTGAAAAGAACATGTATTGAGTCCAGCAAGACATGTACCATGCACGTCACTAAAATTAAAACAAGGCAATACCATCACCATAACTCCAGGTAATTAACCAGGATGTGGTCATGGAGGTCCGTCTAATATTTACAGTCTGTCTTATTATGGATGTTCGTGTGTTAAGTGGTACATAATGTTACTGTAGCATTAATGGCTACTTCTCTCAAATCAAAAGGAATAAACCAGATCAATAGAAGCAATTGTGATAGGTCAAAAGGGGAAGATGCAATGGCATCTTCAGTGGATCAGCTCCTGTTTCTTCACATACCTTTAACTTTATAAAGACACTACAAATATTATATAATTAATACATATATAAATAGATTTTGTTAATACCTTTGCTCCCGGAGAAGCTCTTCTGCATGTTGACGATTTTCGTGTCTCCACATCTGCAACTCATTCTGCATGGTGTCCATATCCTCCTGAATATAGTCCATGATTTTACCCAGTGGTAGAGCACTACGGCATACTGTCTGGATGGAACCACGCAACTTTTCAATCTCCCTCATCACCAAGTCCTTCTCCTTTTTCCTCCCAGTATCTGACAGCAACAGTTTATCCTACAGAATCATGGATTAAAATAGTTACTGCACAATTTCAACGTGTTCTTAAAAAATCCAAGAAGCCCCTGGTTCTACAGTATACCCTGGAATGTCTAGTGTTTACAAATATATCCTTTTGTGTAGTGGTTTTGGATTCACATGTTATTTTGAACAAAACAAATAAAATTGTTTAAACAATCACAGCAAGTCATAAAAGAAATCCAAATGTTAATTAAATGCAATATGGATCAAGACACATACACAAGGGGAATATGGGCCCGGCAGGAACTTGAGTAGTTTCCTCCTGCCATACAGATAAACTAAAGTACCATGATTGGAGCGCAGAAATAGAAACGGCTCATTTAAAAGCACATATAGTGCATTCTATAGGTACACCTGCCCTTTTTTTCAACCGTTCAGCAAACAATTCCAGCAGATTAAGAAAATCTATATATATATATAAAACAAAATTAAGAAAGATATAGGATCTTGTTGTCAAATGCATATTGATAGTTATATATAAAATATAAACAAAATTATATAGTCATTTTTGCTTTTTGTTTTAAAGGGACACTACCACTTACATAAGCTGTAATTAGGTTACTTGTGCATCACAAAAACAAAACTTTATAAAAATATGCTGTTTTTTTTCTTTGAAGTAATTGTAAAGAGGAAATTAAAATTAGATATTTTTTTCTTGTTTCCATTTCATGGATTTTTCCCATGATGCATCATTTACCAAGATCTATGCAAATGTTATACTTTACAGCTGTTGTATTGCTTCTACAGTATTTAACAATCAGTGGAGCAGTGAATGTTTAATTCGGGGCTGGACAAAATTTGCTTTGAATCTAGGAGCCAGCTGCAAAAGTTAGGAGCCAGTTTTTTTTTTCTTCTAGACTAAGGCCGGTGTCAGACGAGCGCACTAGATGCGCCCGTACTGACGTGCCTACCGGCGTCTCTTGCAGCGTTGTCACGCTGCAACGGGGCTAGTCACACAATTGCATGCGCATTTTTGTGCGCGCGTTTCAACAATCATCCGCGCACAAAGCCTCCCTGTCGAAATGCTGGACACACGTTGAAGGGACTGCAAAGCACGATCCTCCCTAGGAGGATGCTGAGCACACTAACTACGCTCAGTGAGGTGGCCAGACGGGCGTCAGAGTGGAAGAAACGTCCATACACGCGTCTGACCCGGCCTAACAACTAACGGTTCACGGTACCATTTTCTTAAGTCTGAGTACTGATATGTTTATTTAACCTCCCTGACGGTTTTCCCGAGTGTGGCTCGGGGTTAACTTTTTGTACCGAAAGCGGTATCCCCGAGCCACACTCGGGCTGGATACTTACATGTCCTGCGCTACCTCGCTGATCCCCGCAGTCTCCTCCAGCCACTTGCAACGTCACACTGCCTGGTTCCCTTCTCGCGAGGAGTGAACCAGGAAGTGTGACTGTGGGGACAGTGTGGGAGCACAGGGACATGTAAGTATCGGCCCGAGTGTGGCTCGGGGATACCGCTTTCAGTATTGAAAGTTAACCCCCGAGCCACACTTATACCGCTAGGGGGTAAAATATGTCAGAATCGGACCGCCATGGACGTTAATGCCATGTGACGCTTTCCAATAAATATTTTAGGATTTTGCTGAGAGCCTGTACAATTTATCATAATATCCAAATGTAACACACACACTCAATCTCTCACAACCCAGGGATGTAGAATTTTTTTTTTTAAATCTAGTTGTCCATCAGACTAAAAGCAGTGCCTGGATCAGGGATTGTGTGCTACATACGGTGTGTATACGGTGTGCTTACACAGTATGCCAATATAAACACAGTCCCTGATCTGGCCATTATATACTGGGTATACCACACAGCTGATCCAGGCACAGTACATACACTGTATATAACACAGTAAATGTTATAGGCACTGTACCTACAGCTGGGTAAACTGTGTGCATTGTGGCCCCGCCCCCCCCCTCCCTCTGATCTGGGGACTTTTTAACCTCCCTGGCGGTCCAATTTATTTGAAAAAATGTGTCTAAAAGCGGTCAGGTTCCCCCCTCCCAGTGGTGTCCCGAGTGTGGCTCGGGGTTAAATTCCTATGTTGGAAGCGATAACCCAGAGCAACACTCGGGATGCCGCTGGATACATTACCTCTCCCTGCGCTCCCTCGATGTCCCCACAGCCTCCTCCGGCGACCGCGACCTCATACTTCCTGGTTCCCTCCTCGCGAGAAGGAATCCAGGAAGTAAAACGCTGCGATTACCAGAGGAGGCTGCGGGGATCATCGAGGGAGCCCAGGGAGAGGTAATGTATGCAGCCCGAGTGTGCATCGAGGTTACTGCTCTCATCGGTGAAATTTAACCCCGAAACACACTCTGGATAACAGTCAGGAGGGTTAAAGGACCTTTTTTTTAGCTGGCCCGGCTGTGTGATGCTGACCCAGGCATGCTCGGAGTCTGAAACCCGGGATGTACGGAGTTGAGCGCTCCTCCTTCCTCCCTCCACCTGTCATGGGGGTCTGAATTATAACCCCAGACAGACGCGCTGGCCTGCCTGGCAATAAAGGGTGCACGCTGCCGATACAAATCACAGCGTGCACACAGCTTTCCCCGAGAGGACAAAGCCTTGTAAAAGGCTTCATGTCCGGCGGGTGGAGACCCAGCGAGTGGGCCTGGCAGAAGGGGAGACTATGTATACAAACCCGGGTGACAGGACAGCATTTCTTGTTGCCATGGCGACCCTGGGTTTGTCGACCCCTGGTTTAGTTAAGGCTGCAGGGGCTGTATTGTGCAGTCTATGCTACTCAAAATAAGAGATGGCAGCTGAATGAGATAAGACAGGGAGCTTAAAGGACTTCTGATCTACCCCCAGTGAGGTCCTTTGCATATAGCCCACACAATACAATGACGTGAGTTGGTTTCCATGTTTTCAGACGCATATACTCCATTCTATGGCCAAAGCCACACAATGAGGAACAAATGATGTAAAGATACGGTGAGGGGGCAGTTAACCCAATGGATGCACCCAGTGACACATATAGAGTAAAAGATTTTCTTAACTAAACATACAAGAGAAAAACAAAGCGTAAGATATTAGGAACATAAAATAAACCCAGTAAGACATTTCAGTTTTTGATGGTAGTGGCCATTTAAATCATATAACTAAAATAACATTTTACTTGATCTGCTGGAATCACTTGACCAATGATAAAAAGACAGGCAGGTGCCCCTATAGGATGTACTATAGGGGCTTTCAAAGGAACTGTATCTATAGGAGCGCCAGAAGAAATTGTGAGTACTATCCTACACTCCAGATAATTATCCCTTCATGTTCTTTTAGCAGCTTTAAACAATTAACCTCAATGTCCCAATATTTAGCACCTCATTCTATACCCTTTGAAAAGGCTCTTACTTTTTTTCTATACCCGTTATCAAAAAAATAGTACCAAAAGGTTGAGAAATGTGAACGTACTAAATGATATACTAAGTGGCTAGTTCCATGCTAGTCACTCACCTTGTTTGCAGCATCTTGCTGTGTCTCATAATCTTTCTTGGTCTCTAAGATTTTATTGACGAGGCTACCTGTAAAGTAGAAGATGGTGCTCTTTGAAATAAAGAATTTTACAGCTGGCAACGCAGTCCAAGTCGGGAACTCCCAGCACGTACCATTCCTATGCGTATAAAATGCAGAGGGTCACTGGGTTGTCTATATGCACAACACTGCCGGACAGATTCCCATTGGGTTCAGCTGACAATTTATATAATCATTATAAGAATTAGGAAGCGGGCAAGCAGGGGTTAACAATCCCTCTAAACTTGTTTGTGCTTTTTGGAGGAGCACTCCTGACGAGCCATTCCTGGCGAAACGCGCGTCGGGTGCAGCAGCAGGCAGGGACCCTCGGCTAAATAACTTCTTACTCCGTACATTGTGACCTTATTAACCACTTTTGGTCTTTCATATAATACGTGGTCAATCATTGCAGTATGATCTGAGCTAATTTAGCTGAATACTCTGTTTAAAAGGGTACCCCTTGCCGTTTTTGTCTTTTTGTGGGTTCTTGTTGTACATGTATTATGCTTAATTATCATTCATTTACCTAATGGTCGTTACCATCAATTGAGGTGATCCTTGAAGGTCACTTATTGAATGGAGTCTTCATCTTTACCAATTGTCGCATGAACACCACAATTTGTTGTTTTGTTTTTAATATGTTTTGTTATTGAGCACTGTCTATTTATGTCTATAAGGTTGTCAAATTTTTAATCTTTCTTTAATAAAAGTTAAATCTTATTGGTCTCTGGGAGACACCAGTATTTTGATGGCTTCATCAGAATAATTGTATTCCATTGCTTTTTTCTTTTGCATTAAATTGGCTATTTAACTTACTGGAATGGTGATGCTAAGGTGATTTTTTTTTTCTGTCCACTAGATGGCAATCCCTAGCACTTCCTAATCTAGGGGCTCTATTCCAATGCTGGTGTTAAATACAAGTTGCTAATGGAAAACCTAGGCGTCTGCGTTATCCATTAGGACCTGCCATTTAACACCTGTATTATGATGGACCCGCTTTTTCAGCAGCTCCAGCTGTAATCCTGCTGGCTGCCGAGATGTTAAACGATAACACCAGTGGCGCTTAGCGATCAGCACCAGGAGTCCATGGAGATTGGCGAGGGCTCTGAGATCTGAAGGAGATCTGCCTGGGCGGCAATGTTCCCATTGTTCCTTTGCCCATGGAGCTAGTAAGCAGCGGATCGCACCTCTCTCGCCACCGAGGGATCTGAGGTGAGTATGTGACTTTTAGGTGGGGTTAGATCATTGTGTTATGTGATTGTGTTGAAGCGCAATCACTTAACACCAGGGTCTGAAAGACATCATTGTTTTCAGAATAATGTCAGACACAGATGGGGAACGAGAGGGATGGAATAGGTAGTTTTCCCTCTGCTGGTGCCACATTAGCATCTCTGAATCAAAGTATAGGAGACGATATACAATAACCTGAGGCTACGTCCGAGACGCATGCTCAGCTTGCGTCTTCGATTGAATAAGCAGTTAAAATATTAAGAACAGTGCTGGTCCCATTCTGTTTTACAGCTCGAGCGCGGTGCTTAACGGCAACATGGGAATAGGGCCCCGAATATTTTCACCATCTCCACTGCATATAACATTTACAGGTCAGGCACACTTTACTCGGAATTCTAAAATAAGGAAGGCTCTACAGGGCAGCCCCAGTGTGTGAAATGCTGCTGTGAGTCACGCCGATTCAGAGCAGCATGTCAGCTTAAACCATTGCAGAGCGCTCTCAGAATGTGTATACTCTGGGAGCTGCAGCAGGTAAGCAGTCACTGCTCTCCAGCCATGATCTCCTTCCTCTGAAACATTGGATTCTCCTGGATTCTGAAATCCAGAAGAATCTGAATTCTGGAATGCTCTGGGTCTTGAGCATTTCAGATAACAGGTGCTCAAGCTGTACTATATACACCTCAGTACCCCATGATTTTAGATCTATGTTGGGTGGATTCATATTTTCATATTCAAGGGAACCTGCAGTGGACAGGTACCTTTTCCCGGCAATGTCCCATCAGGAGATGGTGATCTTTATGATCAATAACATCTCCATTTCCCAGGTTCCAGAATCAGGTACCACCATCATCCTTTCTGGGAGGCAGACAGTGAGGGTAATAGTGCATCACTGTAGGATTCTCAACTCATCAGTAAGCACGTCGGCACTTCAACTTCTCACAGCTGTCACTTACTCCATTGACACACCAAGCAGTAAAACTAACAGGGAATTACTCAAAATTTTCCTATAAACATTTTATGGAAAAAACACATATATAGGGAGTAAAGACTTACAATTGCACGGCGTCTCTAGGGAGAACCCCATTTCCATCTATTGGGACTTCGAGACAAACGCTGTGAAGGTCCGCCGGCCTCCAAAGATGCATAAAGAACAAAGTCAGCGTGCTCAAGGGTACAAAGAATTAATCCCACGGATTTATCAGGAGCAAAGACCAGGATAAAAATGCAACGTTTCGGCCCTTAGGCCTCAATCATGCATGATTAAAAGGGACACTCTAGGCAACATGACCACCTAAGCTATTTTAGGTGGTCATGATGCCCGGAGTATCCTGCCCCCTGTCCCCCCTCCCTCCGCTCAGCGGTTCAGCTCAAAAAGCTGAAAACAGCTGAGAGGCGGAGAACTTTACTCCGCCCTCCCAGCTGTCAGTCAGCAGAGCGGGAATCATATTTCCCGCTTCTGCCGAGTAGGAGACGTCATCGCGCTTTCAGCGCGATGACGTCTCCTACTCACCGCAGAAGCTGGCGGCTCCCTCTGAGGGTTAGTGTTGCGCGCATCCTCTTGCGCGCAACACTAATCCTCAGAGGGACCCAGGAGGAAGCCTGCCGATTGGCTGGCTTACGTGAGGCGCGCATGCGCGCTTCTCACGTAAACCAGAAGGCAAGAAGAAGAAAGAAGGATGGGAGAGCGGAAGAGGAGGGAGGGGAGTATAAAAAAAAAAACAGCGCTGGAAACAAGAGGATTTTAGGGTATTACAGTTAAAAAAAAAAAAAAAATATTTAAGGGAATAGGGATAGGTTAGGATTAAAAAACGGGGGGGGGGGAAGAGATTTTTTGCTAGAGTGTTCCTTTAAGGCTTAAGGGTCGAAACGTTGCATTTGTATCCTGTTTTTGCTCCTAATAAATCCATGGGATTGATTCTTTCTACCCTTGAGCACGTTGACTTCGTTCTTTATGCACATATAGGGAGTGATTCCTTATCAGATGAACCCAAGTTGGGCATGAGAAAGCTTGAAAAAGTCTTGAAAGAGCCGGATCACTGCAAGAAAGATTTGGGGTGCTCGATCCTTGTTTATTCTGTACAGATGCTGCATCTCCTTGATCGTGCTGGCACCCATCTATCTCTATTTAGTATTTTCTTGTTCCTATTTGTCTGTGGTAAGGAGAGTCCCATGCTATTTTTTTAAAGGTGTATTTTAAAAACACATGTCAGCCATTTTTATTGAACTAAAAACTCTGAATTTGAAACAAAAAATGCATATAGTAAAGAGCAGACAATCTCACCATGCTTCCCATCTGTAGTCAAAGTAAGCTCCGAGTCCTAGGTGGAAAAAAAGCACATTTAAAAAAAGATTTCAAATCCTTCATTAACTCTGGAAAATATAAACAAATAAATAGATATGATGCACGTAGCAACTATCTGTACTTACCAATTCCATCTCAGGCATATCAGGTGGATGAGGGGATGCTTCTTCTACTACAAATTCCTCATCCTCCTCATCATTATCTTCCTTTTTCTGCTTATCCAAAATGACATTTGAAATCGCATTTCCGCTGCTTACCCTGACAGTGAAAGACATACATTCGTATTTACGTGCAATCAATAAGTCAAACAAAATGTATGAGAACAATGAGAAAGGATACAAGATCAAGAGTAAACCACATGTGCTTTGATGAGAACACACTGCAATACAGGAGCACCGATAGCATGTGTATGTCAAAGAGACTCCATGCAAAACGTCAGTCCACAATCACTGGGTCAGGCAATTTCAGGGAAATGCGTGTATTCACTAAACCTATCCATTCACCAAATACAGGCGAACTGACCGCTAAATACGGTGCATTTTGCCGCAAATGGCGGCACTGAAATTTCCCCACAGAGAACTAATGAGCTACTCACAAAACACCAAATTGCACCGAAATTGCGGCAAAGTGACATTATTTTGCGGAGATTTTAATTCGACAGGTTTAAACAGACTTTAACAGACTTTATCTTTTTTAAAAAGACCATTTCTATTTTTTAAAAGAACGTTTTGTATCTTTTAAAGACTATTAAATAGTCCTTTCCATGTTTTTTAAAGGACATTTTTATTATTATTTTTTTTTTTACTACTACATTTTTATCAATTTAGCCTCCTATTAGGAGAATAGACTTCTGTGACAGTGTGATTAGGGGCAGGGTGACAGACCACTTTTTTGTCAGCAGGTAGATGGAGAAAGTCCTTTCCCCCATAGGGTTATTTTACAGCTGAAGGTTGATTAAGACTGTCCTGCCTTTATAAGTACTGTGGTTCCCCTCAGGGACGGCAGTCTTTTGACTGGGAGCAGAAAAGGGGGAGACAAACCCTGAATTGCCTAAGGGAAGTACAAAACCCTTTGTTTTACATTACTGGTAAGCGGCTTTACTGCCCAGTATCATCTGTGAGGGGAGAACAAATGTTCACTTAGTCTCCAAATGAGGAGTAGGCTTTTGATTTGTGCTCGTTTCATTTGGACACTGACGCTTTATTTTCCAGCCACTGTACAGGCAAACAGTGAATGGTCTGTCCAGTGGTTATATCACAAGTGGATCGAATTGGCCATCACTTGCCCCCAATCACACTGTACACTTCTTATTTCCCCCCTCCCCTGTATTGTAGATTTCTCCAATGCCAATTTGGTGCTTCTTGCCGACATCCGATAGCCGTTTCAGGGACTCAATTTTCGCTGCAAACGGGTGAATATTGGTGAATAATGACTGCACCGTATTTTCAGGGAAATGGAATCACGCAGTGTGCTGAAAGATTCCGAAATTAAAAGCATAGAAATTGAACTCAATTTCGGTGCTTTGTGAATAACCCTCTAAAGCAGTGTTTCCCAAACCTGTCCTCAGGATCCGCTGACATGCCAGGTTTGCAGGATATCTGAAGCACAGCACAGGTGATATGATTTTCGGCTCAGTGATTGCAGGATTCAGTCTGCATTTTCCCAAGGTGATCTGCAAAACCTGGCCTGGTTGAGGGTCCCGAGGACAGGTCTGGGAAACACTGCTCTAAAGCATTTCAAAATCGGTATGAAATTTCTTCCAGGGTTCCGTTCACCCAAAGGCTTTTTAATGCATTTGTGGTTTGTGTAAGATGCATGGGATTTTTAATAAATGCTCAACGCTATTTTTTATTTCCTTACTAATTTAGGAATTACATTATAAATGATAGGAAAAATAAATAAAACAAAATATTGTTTTGTGCAAGTTGTTTTCTTCCTATTGCATAGGTTCTTTTCCTTGCAGAAAGAAGATTGAAACGGAATATTTACATACACAATAAGCACAGAACACTATCAGGGTTATTCAGAGAGCGGTGAAAAGCAGGAGAATGACTGGAGAATGAAAAATTCTAGGTCAAAATAGCCAAACCAGAAAAATCCTCCCTTTCATCTCACTTTCCAAAGCGGCTGTTTTGACCTAGAATTTTTCATTCTCCAGTCATTCTCCTGCTTTTCACGCTCTCCGAATAACCCTGAAAGAATATCCATATGATACAGAATTATGCACCCAGAATATTAAGCCAATGTATTATTTAATATTTGATTGCCGTATAACAAGGTATGTAGCATTCTTTAGCCCCATACAGGATGGAATCTGTATTAAAAGAAAAATAAATAAAAATTAAAAACCATAAATGGATGTGAATTAAACTATAATTTATCACCTTTCTTGGACAGGGGTGTCCGTGGTCCCTTGACGTTTGACTCTGGGAGCAGCGGGACGCGCGCTTCCTGGACGAGGGATCCTCCTACATCATAAACCATATCAAAAAAAGGAACAAACAATAAACAACTCCAATACACTGCATGCAACTTGTGGTTAACAAGCCAACAAAAGTTCTATACTTCTTTTTTTTGAGTCTTTAATAAAAGCAAACATTAGAATTGGAAATCACCATTTTGAAGAAAGTAAGCTTTTAAAGGCAACTCTAATAACTCCCCCTCCTTTTGAATTAAATAATTGGACAGAAGGCAGACAGACGGCATAAAAAAATCTTTTTCTACTTTTTTTATTTTACCTACCAATACTCGCCTCCAAGGCCCGAGCAGCTCAGGACGTCTAAAATCCAGAAGACTCTGGAACTACGCAAACATGTGCAGAATCGATCTATTGGCCTAGAGAGGGTGCTGTCAGCACGCAGAATGCGTTGACATCACTGACGACCAATAAGGGAAATTGAAATTTCTGACTACCTGGTGACGCGCATGTGGGAGGAGGAAACTCCTCTGCTTCACACCACATTTCATAGAAAAAGAGGGAGGGTGGAGTGCAGTCCACACAGCCTGTCCACTTGGAAATACTAACGTGGTCAGAATGTATAAATTTCATACCACAATAAGGATATACCTTCACAATTTTTAAACTTGGAATATTGTTTTTGTCCCATGTGTCTTTTTTGGCAGTTTCACTACCTAATGTACCTAAAACCCACCTCTTCAGATTAGTGTACCACATCACTGATGCAACTCATCCCTCTGCTCACCTACTCACACTTGATTGAAGACGCTCATGGCCCCACCATTCCCAAACCACTGGCACTAATGATCCTGCTATCTAGTAAAATTCCTCTGGTCTTCCTCAACCCCCAATCTCTCTAGATTGTAAACTCCTATGAGCAGGGCCCTCTACACCTCTTGTTTCCATCTTACGTCCGTTTATTTGTATTTCGTTCCCTTTGGTTATTGTAAAGTGCTGCGGAAACTGTTGGCGCTATATAAATGATGACAATAAGAATAATGAAATGATCTATATATTTTAAAAAGTAGATACCCCAAGCCATTTTACAATACATTTCCAAACCGCTGGTGTGCGGTTTCATTAGAGTGCGAACAAACAGAACATTAACTAAGGGCCCGATTACACTCATCGCGCACAATTTTGCACGAGCGCAAAAACGCATTAACGCAAGGGGAAAAACCCTTCGCGTTGAACGTAGTGTTACGACGTTCGGGCACAAAATGCGCGTTAACGTCTAATGCGAGTTACCCTGCGCGAGCGAAGGTTCGTGCGCGCATCCCATACTTAACATTGTGAGTGCAAATGCGTTCGTGTGCTGGTATGTGGATGGTATTACAATCGATGCGCAAATTTGTACGAACGACGTTTGCGCGCATAATTTTAACGTCTTTTAAATGCTGGTAACTGCAAATCTGAACGTTCTGGCTGAAACCAAATACACCAGCATGAAAAAAAAAAAAAAGCACAGTATAATTACACATTCTACACATACCCAAACAATAAAATTGAGAGGTTGTGCATGTTTTTATTATTGCTGCAGCAAATACAGTCATGGCTGAAATTGTTGGCACCCCAGACAGTTTTCCAGAAAATCAAGTATTTCTCACAGAAAAGTATTGCAGTAACACATGTTTTGCTATACACATGTTTATTCCCTTTGTGTGTATCGGAACAAAACAAAAAAAAGGGAGGAAAAAAAGCAAATTTGACATAATGTCACACAAAACTCCAAAAAGGGCTGGACAAAATTCTTGGCACCCTTTCAAAATTGTGGATAAATAAGATTTTAAGGCAGGCTCGGAGGCTTCATATTTGCAATCCCTTTCTTTATTGCACCCACAGCAGTAAAGAACAGTGACAATAAAGAACAAGAAAAAAACATAAAACAAGCCCCCAACGTGGGGTATACTCCCAGTCTGTAAGCCCCGCCCCCAAGTCTATAAATCGTCTGGGCTGGAGCAGTCACGCCCTCTTTCTTTACTGCTCCTGCTACAGACCAGATGAGTATCTCCCATTTACCTTCTGGTTATATCTAGTTATTCTTATATATTGTGTATAATATTTTATATGCCTTGATTGTTTATTTATATAGTATTTTCTCAGGGTGCCGACTTTCCCCGGCTATAACCGCGGGGGTTGGCTACCCGCCCGGCGGGTAAACTCTAGCGGGCTTCCACAGTCCGCTCGGAGTTTTCCAACCGGCTGCTGGCTTATTTTTCCCTATTACAGGGTAGGTTGTCTTGTACCGGCATTGCGGTACCACTGGGGCTGGGCGCGCAGCGCGCGACTTCGTAGCTCCACTGAGGCTGGCTGGGTTCCCGCGAGATCGAACGGGATCCCGGCGGCCATCTTGAGATCACGTGTCCGCATGCGGCATCCGATATTCCGGGACATTCACGCTGTCAGACGGAGCCCGATCACTAGACATGACCCATTCCGGCCAATCTAAGAGTAGTGGGGCTTCCCTAGTCGAGGAATCTGACTCGGCTTCTGGTTCCCGGCACTCCGATCGCTCGGATGCCTTTGCCTCCCCCCCTCCTCCTAAAAAACGATCGAGATCAGCCTCTAGATTCGCGGCATTGGAGACCGCACTCCAGGCCTCCATTTCCCGATCTCTGTCCTCGGCTGTGTCTACCTTGTCATTATCCTTTCGCAGGACTATGGATGAAGCGGTGGCTTCTGTTCAGGGACTCCCCGCTGCCAAGGCAGTTCCGGTCTCCCCTCCTGAAATGGCTGCCCCTTCTGATGCAGGCCCGAGTGGCTCTAAGAGACGTGCAAAAACTAAGCACTTAGATGAACCTCCAAGAGGGGCTGGCATCCCCGACACTCTGCCTATTGAGAAAAGCGAGGTGACCTCGCATAAGAGAACCCCTAGCCGCGAGGCGTTGGTGGTTGCTGTGGCTAAAGATAGGCCTCTACCCAAGGGTTCTGGCCGGCTCCCCATGATTTCTGACTCGGAGGGTGAGGAACCCGAGCAAGGGGAGGATGATGGAGTCATTGAAATATATGCTCCGCATGATATAGGCCTGATGGCCGAGGAGGTTGGTCCCCCACCACCATTGATGTCTGATAAGGCGGTGGTTTGCGACCCTCAGGGCCGCCCGATGTTTTCCCCGGCGGGGGTGTTGCATCCAAGATCGACCGCGTGGTCCCCTATGCCCCACGTGGAGTTGTGGGTTGATGCCCATATGCGTCTCCCTATGGACAAGGAGACTAGGGTCAATATGAGGGCTGAATGTCCTCGCCCTACCACCGCAGGCAAGACTTGTCTCACCCCGGTGGTTGACGAAGATTTCGTCAAGTTTATGACTGCCAAGGGGTGGTGCCCCAAGAAGGGTATCGATATGGCGTTGAGAGTTTGTGAGGACAAGGTCCTCGATGTGGCCTCCCCATTGATCTACCTGCTTGATATGGTTGAGGATGCCCGGTTACACGATACCCCCTTGGATTTAGACGATACCACGGGTTGGATTCAACGCTCGTTGTGCTTGTTGGGGGGCGCGAATGCAGCATTAGCCGCTGAACGACGCAAGTCGATGATTCTGAGGATGGATCCTCAACTTACAGCCATGGCCACTAGAGACAAGGGTGCATCGGCTAAAGGTATGCTTTTTGGTGACGGTTTCATCAAGAATATGGGTACCTACACCAGCGCCTTTACCGCCTTGGATAAGGTTGAAACGGCCATAAAAAAGGTGTTCCCCAGGAAGGTTTTCGACCGGGCTGGCAGAGGAAGGGGCCGCTCTGCCAGCCGAATCGGTTCTGTGGGCATTACCAGAGGCTCCTTCCAAAGGCCTCCGCTGCCGCTGATCCGGGTCCCACCGCCTACGGACCTTCTAACCGAGCACAGGCCTGGAGAGGCCGTGGTTTCAGAGGTGGTCGAGGTGCCTTTCGTTCCCGGCGTCCGAGTGGTGAGTCTTCCATCTCTTATTCCACATGCAAATGTTCAGGTGGGGGGCCGCATCGGTTGTTTTCTCAGGAATTGGGAGGTTTTAACATCAGATCCTTGGGTCCTCCATACTGTGGGGGGATTCGAAATAGAATTCGAGTCTACCCCTCCCTGCGGGGCGAAAAACCCCCAGCCTCTACACCTTTCCGTAGACCAAGAGCTCTTGGTTCAGGAAGAGGTCACGGCTCTAGCACTGAAAGGTGCTATCGAAGAGGTCGCTTGGGACTCCCCCAAGTTCGTGAGCAATTTATTCCTGGTGGCCAAGAAAGGGGGCGGCATGCGCCCGGTTATAAATCTCAGGAATCTCAATGTGTGGGTGACATATCGTCATTTTCAGATGGAGGGTTTTCATACTCTCAGGGATACGCTCTACGAGAACGATTGGTTGGTCAAGCTGGACTTGAAAGACGCGTACCTATCGGTCCCCATGGCTCCGGCGTCCAAAGACTTCCTTTGTTTCGCCTGGCGCGACCGTATGTGGCGCTTCACATGCCTACCGTTCGGCCTTTCATCCGCTCCGTGGTGCTTCACGAAGCTCATGAAACCGATCGTGGAATCTCTGCGTATACGGGGCGTACGCCTCGTCATTTATTTAGACGACATTCTATTGATGGCAGATTCCGCGGAATCTCTTCTCCTCCATTTGTCATGGACAATCTCGCTCTTACAGGATTTGGGTTTCCTGATAAACGAGGAGAAGTCTTTGTTAGTGCCCACTCGGGGCTTAGAGTTCCTAGGTTTTCGGCTGGACTCACACGACATGACACTCAGTGTTCCCCCTTCCAAGATCCGTTCCATTCGCAAGGAAGTTCGTTCGATCTTGCGGGATCCCTTACCTACACTGAGGGAGCTGGCAAGGGTGATCGGTCTCCTGGCGGCAACCAGACTAGCGGTTCTCCCTGCTCCTCTTCATTACAGGGCCCTCCAGAGATTGAAGGCCCGTTCTCTCCGTTCGGTGACGGATTATTCCCGCAGGGTCCCCCTCTCCGACGATGCGAGAAGAGATCTGGAATGGTGGTTGACGGATTGGTCTCGTTGGAATGCTCGCCCAATTCGGCTGCCTCTACCGACGTTGACTATAGAATCCGACGCGAGCCGTTCAGGTTGGGGGGCACGTTGCGGAGTGGTGGAGACAGGCGGTGGTTGGTCGATCCAGGAACAGGGTCTCCATATCAACGCTCTGGAATTGCTCGCGGCGTTCTTCGCCCTCAGATGCTTTTCCAGGGGGACCAATCACCACTGTGTCCTCCTCAAACTGGACAACCTATCGGCGGTCAGATACATCAATGCTCTGGGGGGACCTCGCTCAATGGCTCTGACGTCGGTGGCCACCGAATTGTGGAGCTTTTGCCTTCCTCGGGGTCTGTTTGTTGTGGCTCAGTACCTTCCAGGTCTCGCCAATACAGTGGCGGACTGGAATTCGCGTCACCTGACGGACTCGGGGGACTGGCGTCTGCAACCTTCTGTGTTTGCCGCCATCGACGAGTTATGGGGTCCTCTCAAGATGGATCTGTTTGCTTCCAGGCTGAATCGTCAGTTGGCGGAGTTTTACAGTTGGCGTCCGGATCCGGAGGCTTTAGGCACGGACGCCTTCGTCCAGAGTTGGCCGGAGGGTCGTCTCTTTGCCTTCCCTCCGTTTCAGCTGTTATTGCGAGTTTTGAGGCGTCTCTGCGACACGGGGTCGGATCTGGTGTTGGTGACACCGCTCTGGCGAACCCAACCGTGGTTCCCCCTGCTATTGGAACTAGTTCTTGCGCCTCCCAGGTTGATTCCTCACTCGCCCTCCCTGCTCCTGGGGCCGGACGGCCTTCCTCACCCGTTGTTACGGGAGGGGCGATTATCCCTCGTGGTTTGGTTGATTTCCGGTTCTCCTGGCGGGCCACGGGCATTTCGGCTAGAACTGAGGAATTGCTGCAGCAAGCTTGGGCCCCAGGTACGAAAGGGGCCTATCGCTCTGCCTGGTCAGCTTGGCACAATTGGTGCCTGCGACGGGGTGAGGATTCCACTTCTGCCCCTTTAGGGTCAGTTTTGGATTTCTTGTCATCCCTTTTTGATTCGGGATTGGCGTTCCGGACCATCAACGTTTACCGTTCCGCATTGTCGGCTGGTCACCGGGGTTTCGATAGTTCCCCGCTAGGGCGACATCCGTTGGTGTGTCGTCTCCTTAAAGGGGTGCGTTTATCTCGGCCTCCTGTTCCACGTTATTCCTCGACGTGGGATGTTTCCATTGTTCTGAATTTTCTTCGCTCTTGGCCGGATAATGCTTCTCTTTCCTTACGACAGTTGTCGGCGAAGTTGTTGGTGTTATTATGTTTGATTTCCTGTAAACGGGTTGGCGACGTTAGAGCGCTGGACTTTGGGGCACGTTCTTTTACCCCGGAAGGGGTTTGTTTTGACGTGTCCCGGCGGACTAAGACCGCTATACGTACGGTGTTTTTTCCGGCATACCCAGGGGTCCCGGATTTATGCCCTGTGCTTTGCCTTAGGGAATATGAGAGTCGCACTTTGGCTTTTCGTTCACTCCCGGTTTCTCCGTTGTTTATTTCCTTTTGTGCTCCGCATAAATCTGTTAGCTCACCTACGCTGGCGAGGTGGGCTCGCTGGTTGTTAGACCTTGCTGGGGTAGATGTTTCTCTTTTTGGTGCACATTCTATTCGTAGCGCAGCAGCTTCTAATGCTTTCCTAGCTGGCTGCCGCCTGGAGGACATTATGAAGTCTGCAGATTGGTCACGAGAGTCTACTTTTCGTACCTTCTATTTTAAACCGGTCTCGCATTGGTCTCAGGCACTGATGCGTTGAACGTGCAAATATGAAGCCTCCGAGCCTGCCTTAAAATTACCAAATTTTCCTACTTCCTATGACGGAAAGTTTGGATTTTAATAAGGACTCGGAGGCGAGTATTTCCCGCCTCTCCCGCCCTGGGGGGGTGTGTTCTCGACCGGCTGGGGTTCTTGCTGTGGAGGGGCGCAGCGCATGATTTAGTTTGATTGTGTTCCTCATAGTAGGGATGGGTGTTGAGGTTTTCCTGTCTGCTCTTATTAATCCTTGGCTTCGTGTTATATGTTTTTTACAGCCATGTGAATTCCTATGGGTGGACCTTCGTGTGGACTTAACGTGCGCCCTGGACTTGGTTCCTGTTTGCGTCTGGGCATCGTTCTGTTAGTCGCATGAAGAAAGAGGGCGTGACTGCTCCAGCCCAGACGATTTATAGACTTGGGGGCGGGGCTTACAGACTGGGAGTATACCCCACGTTGGGGGCTTGTTTTATGTTTTTTTCTTGTTCTTTATTGTCACTGTTCTTTACTGCTGTGGGTGCAATAAAGAAAGGGATTGCAAATACTCGCCTCCGAGTCCTTATTAAAATCCAAACTTTCCGTCATAGGAAGTAGGAAAATTTGGTAATTGTTTCAAGCATGTGATGCTCCTGTAAACTCACCTGGGGCAAGTAACAGGTGTGGGCAATATAAAAATCATGCCTGAAAGCCGATAAAAAGGAGAGAAGTTCACTTAGTCTTTGCATTGTGTGTCTGTATGTGCCACATTAAGCATGGACAACAGAAAAAGGGGAAGAGAACTGTCTGAGGACTTGAGAACCAAAATTGTGGAAAAATATCTACAATCTCAAGGTTACAAGTCCATCTCCAGAGATCTAGATTTGCCTTTGTCCACAATGCGCAAAATTATCAAGAAGTTTGCAACCCATGGCACTGTAGCTAATCTGTCTGGGCGTGGACGGAAGAGAAAAATTGATGAAAGGTTGCAACACAGGATAGTCCGAATGGTGGATAAGCAGCCCCAAACAAGTTCCAAAGAAATTCAAGCTGTCCTGCAGGCTCAGGGAGCATCAGTGTCAGCGCAAACTATCCGTCGACATTTAAATGAAATGAAACGCTATGGCAGGAGACCCAGGAGGACCCCACTGCTGACAGAGAAAATCCTTCTGGGAAAACGTCTTGTGGACAGATGAGACCAAGATAGAGCTTTTTGGTAAAGCACATCATTCTACTGTTTACCGAAAACGGAATGAGGCCTACAAAGAAAAGAACACAGTACCTACAGTGAAATATGGTGGAGGTTCAATGATGTTTTGGGGTTGTGTTGCTGCTTCTGGCACTGGGTGCCTTGAATGTGTGCAAGGCATCATGAAATCTGAGGATTACCAAAGGATTTTGGGTCGCACTGTAGAGCCCAGTGTCAGAAAGCTGGGTTTGCGTCCGAGATCTTGGGTCTTCCAACAGGACAATGATCCCAAACATACGTCAAAAAGCACCCAGAAATGGAGGGCAACAAAGCGCTGGAGAGTTCTGAAGTGGCCAGCAATGAGTCCAGATCTAAATCCCATTGAACACCTGTGGAGAGATCTTAAAATTGCTGTTGGGAAAAGGCGCCCTTCCAATAAGAGAGACCTGGAGCAGTTTGCAAAGGAAGAGTGGTCCAAAATTCCGGGTGAGAGGTGTAAGAAGCTTATTGATGGTTATAGAAAGCGACTGATTTCAGTTATTTTTTCCAATGGGTGTGCAACCAAATATTAAGTTAAGGGTGCCAAGAATTTTGTCCAGCCCATTTTTGGAGTTTTGTGTGACATTATGTCCAATTTGCTTTTTTTCCTTTGTTCCAATACACACAAAGGGAATAAACAGGTGTATAGCAAACATGTGTTACTTTTCTGTGAGAAATACTAGATTTTCTGGAAAAATGTCTGGGGTGCCAACAATTTCGGCCATGACTGTATACTCAGCTTGATTTTGACAGGCGCAAAAACTGAACGGGAGACAATTGTGTTTCTTAATTCTGATTGCCCACCGATTTCTGCGATTAATTTGCACACGTTTTTCCTTGCGATATTTTCAGATGGATGAAAATATGCGCTCGGATCGTAAGACCAGCGTTAACGTTTAACGCTGCGCGCAAAAAAAATTGCGCTACGTGTGTGCTTTTGCACGGAGAACGTAATAGAGACCTAAAGTTTTACACTTAAAAAATGCAGCATAAAACTTTTTTTTACTCCCCGCAATACTGTAAGTGTCTATCCAGAGATACAAATTGATACAATATGTGTAAGCATGGAACTGAATGTGCGACAAGCAGGACAAAAATCACTCACCATTAGGGTAAGTACGGGTACACCAGGTACACCTGGAAATGCCCAAGTGCAATATGACCTCCACGGCAGCTTTATGCCAATCTTGCCATAAAATATAATGGCTCCAGCTGTTAACCTACTGCTATGACAGTGGCCGGGTCAGAAAAGTCCCAGTAACAGGGAGCCGCTAAGGGGTGTCAGCCCACAATTTTATTTTCCCTTTCTGTCTCGTTTTTACCAGCAACAGTGGAATAGGACCCCTTAACGCAACAGTACAGATGGTCAGAAAACATTGCGGATATTGTACACAAGCCAAAAATGCCTTAAAACAGAGGTCAGCAACCTTGGCACTCCATAGGTTTTAGAACTACATCTCCCATGATGCTAAAGAACACGTTAGATTGGCTAAGCCTCGTAGGAAATGCAGTTCCATAACATCAAGGTTGTTAACCGCTGCCTTAAAAACAATACAAATAATACCCTCAAAGAATGATAAACCCTCAAGATGTAGAGAATCTTCAATAACCTTTGCATGGATTGACTGGGCTGTCCATCAGGAGTATCTGCATTTTCATGTGGTAGGGTGTCTGTAGCAACTAGTTCTACAAAAGAAAAAAATAACCATCGCAAACATATTTCCAAATAAGGCTTACATTTTAATAAAATTGCAACCTAATGCAGGAATGAACACGTGGCATATTTACACTGAACACTATTGGATATTTCAGTGGATTGCTCCAAATAAAGCACTTGGTTCTTTAGTTTCTCCAGCTTCCCTTTTGATTAATCCAGCACAAAATATCTATTGCTGCCAAATGCTCCAAAATAAATTCAATAATGGACAGAAAGAGTTATTTGATTTGGGGGGGGGGGGGGATTTGGAAGATGGCGTGTTTTGTTAACATTTATTTATAGGATAAAATTGCATGTAGATTAGAAATAGTAACCATCTCAAAAATAGCAAACAATGCTTACAGTTGTCACATTTTTATATTAGTTTATCCTTTTACAGAAATATTGCTTGGATGAAAAGTTCTGTGCTTTACACTGTGCACCTTATCATTATTTATCGGAATAAAAGCAGAAATGACCTTAATTGTCAAACACAGGAAATGTGATAAAACTAAAAATGGTCGGATACACCGTTTCTGGGTGTTTGTAGTGATCATAATGAGCTCATTAACGATCCAGCTATCAGAAACCAAACATCAACAGAATTTAAAATATCAGTATTTAGCATAATACCTGCATATGGAATTTACAGTAACACCTTGTATCTGTACTGTACAAGGATTTTAAGCAGTTCTAACCTCCTGAATCTTATCTATGAACACTACCGATTGACCCCCAAGGATCTCATTACATTCTGGTCTCTCTCTGGCCACTACAACGCAGCAATAAAGTTTGTTGAGCTGTTTGTCAGAGCAGTGTTACAATGACCGTGGCAAGAATTTAGTTTTGCCATTAGGAAAACATCCAACCCACTTTATAAAACATAAATGAGGTTTTGCATACGAAATGTCAGTTTTTAATCGATTTACACAGCAAAAAAAAAATAAAAAATACAATAACCATGTATACACATTCTTGGCACTGAATTGGTTTAAGGAAGACATTAGCTTTTCTTGGGGGGGGGGGGTATAAAAAGAACTTTTTATACTTTAGAAAAAAAGAATTCAGGCCAATTACCACTCAATTTTCTACTTTGCTTTATGATACTTTAACTATTGCCAGGTGCCGATTCTCCTGTCAGTAATGTAAAATCTTACCTTGATCACTGCCAGAATCCCCTACAAAAACAAAAACAGTGAGAACATTGAAGCCGACAAGGTGTTGTTGAAAATGGTAATAAAAGCAGCAAAATCGATGCAAATTGTTAGAGCTTGTCAAAAATGGTAGGGTAAGAAGTACAAAGTAGCAGTAATTCCTATTAGGTAAAGATCATTTGATCCTTTTTTTTGGGCAAATACACACAAGAGGTACTGTACACGTAGAAGCATTGGCCGAGCAGCAACGCACAGAGCTGTACGGTGCAACTCTAAACCTCAGAAGGCTGGACACCATGAGATGACTGGGCTCACCACGATCATTTAATTAATGCTAGTCGTGTCATGTTCGGTGGCCAGAGCGTCCCCTTTCATCTCACCATCCTATTTTTATGAAATTAATTACGGTATACTCTAGGCATTTTCTTTTTTTATAACGAGAAAAATGTCATCTGCGCTTATTCCCATTATATCGTGTGACACACGGTATAATAGGAATAAGCGCAGATTAAATTTTTCTCCTTGTTATGTTTTATGCTGGGCTGGATACATTTGGTGGTTGCAGCTGCCCCATTGGGGAATAGGCGTGACCCCACCCCTCCTGTATTATGTATTTTCTTTTTTTTAACCCAAAGATAGTGAGCATAAACCTTTACATTCCTGCCCACATCAGAGAAGAGAAATGGGAATGCAGCCAGGTCTTTCAGCATGTTCTCACATTTTACATATTCTGCAAATGTTTACGTATCTGCACAATCCTTTAAAGCTCTCCCACACAAAAAAAAAAAGGAAAATTGATCACCCCTTTATGAGCGACAGTACCAGCTCCTGTCAAAGACGTTGAGCATTTGTCAATATTTCAGGCAATGCAAACAGAGTCAAAGTCATTTGTTCACATAGCATTGTGTTTCGGCAAACAGATCTCTCTGCCTGCGATTATATCTGTCCTGGTCTCACCAAATGCCAACTCACACCATGTGGAATCTGAACACCCTTACCTCCTCCTCCTCCAGGCCTAGCTGGACGTCTTTCTCTTAGTTTTGAAGCAGAAGGTCTGGCAACTCTCTGTATAAAAGGAATTTTAGAAAAAAGGTGTAAAACATGATGTAAAGTTCTTTTCCATTATATATAGCCACATCCCCCCCAAATAAAATTATGTAGGATAGAAATATATATATATATATATATATATATATATAATTTGAGGGGAGACTGCTGCACTCCAAAAACGACACCATCAAAATTCACAAAATTTAAAAGATATTTGCCATGATTCCGTAGTTTGTGCTAATGTAGCGTCTCGATATGGAATCGTTAACACTAGGAGAAGCAAGTTTAACGTCTGGCATCGATATTCAGATTTTGACGCTAAACGGGAGGGGGGAGGGATGTTTTGTGCCTCGCAGATTGAGCGAGCTTACTGTACTTAACAGTCTCCTATACCTAACAATTTTCAGCGTCTCGACAAGTGAGGTATTACAAAGTGCTGGCGCAATTTACCATCGAGACACGAAAGCAAAGATTTTAGTACCTCCTAAAAGCTGGTGCTAAGTGATTCTGCAAATGCTCTAAACCACCCTTAAAAATCCCATACTCACCTCTCATCCTGCAGTAAAAAGGTTGGCCCGAACCGCCACTTCTCTCTAGGAGCAGAGTAAGTGAACAAATAGTCCTGGACTCCCTCTGCGATCACTCCGTGATGTGATCTCACAGAGCTCGTGACCCAGAAGCACAAGGCTCCATGGAGTCCTATGGACTTCACGAGCGGCTACTTGCGGTGGCGTGGAAGCAATACTGCGGGTATCAGGAACCTTAGCGCCTCGCTCTGAGGTACTGAGATAGCACCTACCCCAGAATACAACGATAACATGAAGACGGTCTGCAAGTGCAGATGTTCCTGCTTACAGTCACCATCTTCTATGAAATCACGGTTTTCACTAGAGTTTATTTTAAAAAAACCATTAAAAAAAATCATTAAAAAAAACCATTTTCCCACAACCTATTTCACAAAATATGATCATATCATGATCATGTGAACGTTCTGAAGGAAAAGGGCCCACAATCCTCTGACAAGCACCTCTTCCTGCCACAGGGAGTGGGCACTTCTTCCTGTAGTCTTTTTTGAGACGTTTTCAGATGATTTATACTAATGTTCAAAAACCTAAAATCAGGGTCACAAACTATAAGTCATATGCCCCGTACTCTTATCACAGGTTCTATTTAACCTTTAAGCGCTTGGAGCTCCAGAAAGAATTCTGTTCTCAGGGAGTCAATTCTATAATTATGTGATCATTAGGCGTTTGAGACTGGGACCTGTCACGTTGGGATACATTGACGATGTGACAGGCTTAAGCAAGATATGATCAGATTTTGTGTACACACACACAGCTTTTAAGTAAGTTTATTGTTAAGATTTTTGTTTATAAACAAAAGTGGAAACTCAAGTCTTTTACACCATATATAGCCTGAGTATTTAGCGCATGAAAAGGAGGGGGTGGGGGGATAAAAACCACAAGGTGATCCCTCAGAGCAGGGATATCAAACTCTACCGCCCCAAATGTTGATAAACTACAACTCCCTTGATTCTCTGGCTATTTCATGCAACATTTTCTGGGAATTGAGAGTCATCCCCATGGGTGGATGGGCATAGTTTGATATCCCTGCCTTAAAGGGACATGAGAATTTTGTATTCATTCACATCCTTGACAGACTATCAGGTCTATTCACTAAAAGGTGAAACTCAGGAGAATTGGAGGAGAAGCGAACAATCTATGCCAAATAGCCGATTTGGAAAAGTGAGATAAATCAGGGACTTTTTCTGTTTTGGCCATTTTGACCTAGAATTTTCACTTCTCCTGAGTTTCACCTTTTAGTGACGATCCTATGTTAACCTTGCACTCCCACCTATTGCTGGATGGTGAGCGACAGGGATGAAGACTAGTGGTTCATTGAATTGAAAAAAACATCACATATGTAGACTAAAAGTTTGGTTTACGTAAAATTGCCAATGGAATGCTGGCTTACCCAAGCAAAAATAATATGATCACATTTCCAAAATAAAGATATTTCCTTACCTCGGTTGCAGGCTTGCTTTCTTTCATCGGTGCTTCTGCAGTCTTTTTTGACAGGTTTTCAGATGATTTATGCTAAAGTTAAAAAAGTAAAATCACTCTCACAAAATCTAGATATCAATATGGAAGTTGTGGTTCAGAAACATCTGGGGGGGCCAGAGAATGACATCCATCTCAGCTGTCACTGTGTCTACATTTCTACAACCAAAATTAAGAAGTAAATAAACCCTGCAGACAGCCTAGGCATTACCCTAGGTCAGAAAAGCTATAAAGCCAGCTTTATCTATGGACTACATCCTCCTTTCTCTTGCCACCCATCATCCCTTCCCAATCTTGGACACTATTATAAACATAATGCTAGCGTTTGTGCTCAGGTATGGGAGTGCTAGCGCTAGGTTAAGGGAGTCTAGCGCATGCCGCCCATATTACATTCTGAATGCTAACTGGTTAAAAAAAACTGTTAGTTTTTAGCACATCGGGGATTGCGCTCACATCCGTGAGCTTACTGTACTTTGCGCTCCCTATACTTAACATAGCGAGTGCAAAGAGTAATTAGCGTTAGGATGACAAAGTCCTAACGCTAATTACTGCACCGCTGCAACTAACTGAAAAGCTAACCACAGCTAAATACCGGTGCTAACTGATACCGTTTCTGAGGACTTAGTAGCAGCTGAACCCCCCGCCCCCATCCCATATCGGAAACTCACCTCTCATCCTGCAGTGCGAACGGCGGCCCGATCCGCTGCTTCTCGCCGCCGTGAGCAGAGTGAGACTGGGGACACAGTCCCCAGTCTCCCTCTGCGGATTTGCACAATCTCACGAGAGTGAGATCTTGCAGGTCACGTCACCTGGCAGCAAAAGCCTCCATGGAGTCCTTTGGACTCCAGGTGATACTCGCAGCAGCGCGTTAGTCTGCTGAATCAGCGCCTGCCCCATAATATGGTGCTAAAACCTGGACGCTAAGGGCAAACATGCAGGTGCAGCTTTTCCACCTTAGCCACCTCGTTTTGGCGGGATGTATGTAATAGAGCCCCTTATGTTTCTAGTGCACTCCTTCAGTACATTTTCTGGTTTTAAAAATAACCATGGTAAATGTGAACTATTGAGCTGTAGCCTCACCCTGGTTGATGTACTGGCCCTCGCTCACCATTTCCCATAGAGTACAAATTACTTTGCATATTAAGTGCTCTTACTTCATTAGCAAGTTAAGGTTTTCCTCAAACCTGGTCTCACTATAATACAGCGTTTTTTTGAATGCATAGTGGCCCTCAAAATGACACTTCTACTAGAATCCCACCCCCTTGATCTACCGTTAGACTATACAGACCTAAAATCTTTTCAGAAATAAAAGAAAGTGTGCAATTCACATGAGATTTGTTGTTTGCAAACATGTACAAACATACAGAAAAGTAGTGCAAAACTAGTTAAGGTTTCAAAACAAATTAGATTTATTTTATTGCCAAGGCTGAGAATTTAGATCTCTTTTCTACCTTGCGTTCTCCCCTTTCTGGTTCTGGAGGCCTTTCTTCATCTCTTGTGCTTTCTTCCTCCTGAATTCGCTCTTTTCGCCTTTCCCTTTCAGGATCTCCCTCCCTGTTGCGATTTCTATGGTGGTCTTTGTCTTTTTCTCTTCCCTTTTCCCTCTCTCGGTCTTTCTCCCGATCCTTTTCCCGCTCTCTGTCTTTCTCCCGATCCTTTTTTCGGCTTCCTTCGCTCCTTCGCTCTCTGCCTTTCTCACGTCCAGATCGCTCTTTTTCTAAATCAGAATGAGACTCCTTCACTTTGCCGTTTTCCTTATCACTTTTATCGCCTTCTCGTAAACCATCCCTCTCCGCGTCTGTTGCTCTGTCTCTCTCCTTTTTCTGCTCTCTGTCCCTCTCTGAATGCTTTCGATCATCTTCTTTTCTATGCGATCTGTCTTTTCTATCCCTACTTCCACTTCTCTCGCGAATTTCAGACTCCTTTCGATCCTGAAATGTAAAAAGAAATAACAATAATCAATTGCAATACAGTGTCAACGTACTCAATGTATTTGGACACTCTACGCACCCTGACCACTTTACCTTATTAAAGTGGTCAGACTGGAGTGCCCCCCCATAGCACCTGCTCAATTATTTAAAGGAAAACAAAAAGGGTGGGGGTGCATTTTTTTAATAGACTGTTCCTTTAAAAGGGATACTCTAGGCAACATGACCACCTAAGCTTTTTAAGGTGGTCATGATGACCTATGTATGCCCTTTTCTTCTGCTGCCCCTTCGCTGAGCCGATCGGCTGAAACGGCTGAGAGACGTGGAGGACTTTACTCCGCCCTCCCAGCTGTCAGTCAGCAGAGCGGGATTTGTATTTCCCGCTTCTGCCGACTATTGCCGAGTAGGAGACGTCATCTCGCTTTCAGTGCGATGACGTCTCCAACTCGCCGCAGTAGCTGGCGGGAGCGAGCTGTCAGCATAGCCAGCGGCTGTGATTAGTGTTGCGTGCATCCTCTTGCGCGTAACACTAATCAAAGAAGGTAAAGCGGGCAAAGAAGGTGTGGCATGCACGGAGTTCTGGGTACAGAAGAAAGAGGGAGGCGTGGGAGAAAGAAAAAAAACGCCTCCGTTTTAAGGTAAGTATATCATTAAAAGAAAAAAAAAAGTAGAACGACTAGGTAGGGCATTAGCATTTATATACTGTAAAAAAAAAGTTGGTCATTTTGAGCTTAGAGTGTTCCTTTAAATTAGACAGAAACACATTCAGATTAGAGTGGTAAATTCACTGGTTTGTTTTCCCTTTCACTAAGAAATGCAACTACATGGCAAGGGTGACATCTCCTCCCGTCAGCCTAAGTAATTATACGTTTTTAAAGTTAACGCCCCACTACCGCCAAAAAATAAAAATGTCATTATTTTATGTTGCTGATAAATATACACATTTTCTTTACTAAACAAACAAGAAAAAAACCAAAGTATCTTAATCTAAGTGTCACTGGCTGCATCCCTTTTGTGTTGTAAAATTGCCCCTCCCCACAGTATCTTTACATCATTTGCTCCTCTCTGGGTGGCTTTGAGAACAGAATGCAGTTTATGGATCGATCAGAGACTTCATTGTATCGTGTTGGATATATTTGAAGGACATCACCAGGAGGTAGGTTAAAAGTCTTTTAAGCTCCCGGTTTTAGCTCATTCAGCTGCCATTTCTTATCTCAAGTAGCCTCAGGAACAATAGCCTCCTGATGCCTTATCTAACCGTTCCCTCTTCCACCTCATTAAATGTTAAATACTGTAGGTTAAATAAATAAAACCGTAAAGAAAGCTTTTGAACAGACTTTGGAAAATGTTGCATCATGGGAAAAATCCAGAAAATGGAAACTGGAGATATAACCTAATGTTATTTTTCCTTTTTACATGCAATTACTTCAAATGGAAAAAAGCAGCAGCATGTGTTCTAGAATGTGGTTTTGTTTGTAATACACCAGTAAACTAGTTACAGTTTATGTAAGTGGTATTGTCCCTTTAAATTACAGTTATACCATAACATTTGCATTACTGAAGGAAGCAAACCCAAACTTTTGCTTAAAGATCGAGAAATTCTGACACCACAGTAATCAGAAGTCTGGGACGGAGGTGGATTGTTATGGTACTAAGTTGGTGCAAAGTTCCATATTTATATCCACAGACGAAGGTCTGATTCTAACTCAACAAGACAGGATTATCTTTACACGTATTACATACATATATACCAGGTGCCATCATTTTTATAAAGCCCTAGGTCAGGGATTGCGAACCCTGGCACCCCTGATGGTTCAGTACTACATGTCCCATGATCCTTGGTCATAGATAAGGCTGGCTGAACATTATGTAACATGTAGTGCCCAGGTTCACCATCAGGTACCCTAGGTGATTTGGACCCAGTAAAACACATCAAATAGTATAGGTCAGGGGTCAGCAAACGTGGCTCCCTGATGTTTTGGGAACTGCATTTCCCATCCATGTGGCTCGGCAGCCTAATGTGTGACTAAGCATCATGGGAGATGTAGTTCCCAAAGCATCAGGGAGCCAAGTTTGCTGACCCCTGGTATAGGTCATTAAAAGCCAAATGCCCTTACTTGATACGTTAACTTTTATTTTTAAAATCCAAAAGCCCCTTCCTATTGCCTTCCCTGAGCTGGGAGAAGGAGGTGTGTTATAATGCATCCCTATAGGAACACATTCCTAACATGTAACTGGTAAATTATTAATTAGGGAGAAGGGACTAAAAGAAACCTGGTTTTGACTTAAAGAATTCGACTGCAAACTTAGATAAAAGAAAAACAAAGCAAGCACAGAAAGTCGTGTAAAGGTATCACATTACACTTTTCTAGCCGTCAGTCAGATCAGATCCGTTTCCATGTGTGCTGCTTCATATGCAGTGACAGCCTTTATTCTTTGCCGACACTGACCTCAAAATACATACCTCCTTTTCCTTGTGGTTTTTCTGCTCCTCATCTTTGGCGTCTCTGTTCTCTTTGTCATGAGATTTGGAACTTGATGGAGGCTTTCCTTTAAGGTCCGTTTTCTCACCTGCCAGAATCCTTTTCACAGCATCATCACTGGACAGCTGAACACACCATAACAAAAAAGTTGATTGACAAAAATATATAGGCATCCTAATCTATCAAGGAAAGTGTGTGTGTGTGTGTGTGTGTGAGATAGTCACACCAAATTATTTAATATACAGGGCTATTCACTAAAAGGTGAAACTCTGGAGAACTGTCAGGAGAAGTGAAAACTCTAGGTCAAAATAGCCAAACCAGAAAAATTCTCCCATTAATCTCCCTTTCCAAATCAGCTATTTGGTCTAGATTGTTCTTTTCTCTTGCCAATTCTCCTGAGTTTCACCTTTTAGTGAATAGACCGGATAGTGTGTTCTGGATTGGGTATATTATGTTCATTGGTTTTAGAAGCACCCTTATGAAATTGTGCATGTTCGGCCTGGGTACAGCCATTCTGGTTTTTATTTACAAACACACACATTCTAAATTTGTCTTTTGGATGATTTGGGACCAGCATAAAATCCACTACAGCAATTTAAAAGGAAGTGTGAATCTTAAGTGAAACATTAATTTTAAACCACCCAAAGCAACCTTTAACCTCAAGATTAAGATGAATAATTGGGGAATTTTCCTAGTCTGTGACGGAAAGTTCTAATTTTAATAAGGACTCAGAGGCGAGTATTTTGCCATCTCTTTCTTTACTTTCTTCATAGCAGCAAAGAGTTAACAATACGAAAAACAAACTTCCCCCACAACAGGGGATGAGCACACCCCACATCCTCTCCCAGCCAATCAATATAGTCCCGCCCAGATATAGACTCCTCCTCTTTCTTTGCAATCCAGAAGTCAGAATCTCCAGGACGAGACGCAGCTACCCAACGGGGAAGCATAGAAGCCAAACACGGCCGGGCGTGGGGAAGTCAAAGAACGCCATCAAGGCAGGACGATCAGCGTGGAGCTGAAAGAGAAAAACAAACACGATGTCGGGATTAGAACTGAACCATCACCTACGTGTAACGCAAGCGCCCAGGCGATAAAACACAGGAGGCCGCAAAGGCGAACAGTTTATTTAGGAACATGAGCGCACAACGTAGCGGAGTACAACGCCAGAGCGCAGGTGACAAAACACAAGAGATCGCAAAGGCGAAAAGTTTATTCAGCAACATGCTTGCACAACGTAACATTACAACACAAAGTGCAGGCGCGCGCATGAAATAAGACACGGACAAACCACCCAATGTTTATTGCTTAATCTACAAGAGAAACAAACGGGAGGGAATCCAGGGGGGAAAATACTCTCCGAGTCCTTATTAAAATTAGAACTTTCCGTCACAGACTAGGAAAACTCCAATTTTACCACAGGACTCGGAGGCTCCTATTTTGCCAATTCAAAGCTGAGCAAGAACAGTCTCTGTCCAGTGTCGCATCGGACGTACGTAGAAAAGGCGAGCAGTAGACTCCCTTGACCAATTAGCGGAGCACATGATGTCCTCCAGCCTACAACCAGCAGCCACCGCTGAGGAGGCCATGGCGGCACGGACCGAATGGGCCCCAAAAGAGGCGGTATCCACCCCGTCAAACCCAGTAACCAGCGTACCCATTGCGCTAAAGTCGATGAAGACACGGGTCGATGGGGAGCCCGGAATGACAGGAACAGAGGAGAAACCGGAGCAGCATGGAACCCCACCAGGCGGTTCTCGTAGACCCTGAGGCAACGAACCGGGCACAATAACGGCCGGTCAGGGTAGGCCAGAAAAAATACGGAAGAAATGGACGTCTTAGTACGCCTAGTCACGTCAAAGACAACACCATCCGGACCGAAGGAGCGAGCAGGATAATCCAGAGCTCGGACATCGCCGACTCGCCTACAAGAGAGCAAGCAGAACAGCATCACCAGTTTCGCCGATAACTGCCGTAGGGATAGATCCCCATTGTCTGGCCAATCCGCCAGGAAACGTAGAACCAGGGAAACATCCCACACCGCAGAGTACCGAGGAAAGGGGGGGGGGGTCGTTCGAAACGAGCACCTCGCAGTAGACGGCAGACCAAAGGGTGTTGCCCCAAAGCCACACCAGCGAAGCCCACATGGCCAGCTGAAAGCGCCGAGCGATAGACGTTGAGCGTGCGGAAAGCCAAACCAGAGTCAAATAAAACCGTAAGGAAATCCAAGACCGTGCTCAGAGAGGCTGAAACGGGATCCTGACTCCGTCCCCCACACCAAGTGGACCACCTGACCCAGGCAGATTTGTACACTCCCCGGGTTCCGGGGGCCCATGCCTTTAAGAGCAGCTCACCAGCCCGGACCGAAATGTCTTGGCTTTGCCAGGCAAACGGGAAACTAGCCACGCCAGCAAGCCCAGGTTGCCGTCCGACACCAGGGGGTGAGGAGAACCCTCCGCGTCCATGAGGAGGTCGGGCCGCCGGGGGAGAATCCTGGGTGCATCGACCGCGATTTCCAGAAGGGCTGGGAACCAAGGCTGAGCAGTCCAGAATGGGGTAACCAACACCAGCGTCGCCAACGGAGTCCTGATCTGCATCACTGTTCGAGCAGTCAGGGCGAACGGAGGGAATGCATAGTGGCGCGCCCCAGACGAATCCTGAAGGAAGGCATCCATGCCCAACGCATCCGGGTCCGGTCTCCAGCTGAAGAACTCCCGAAGGTGGGCGTTCAACCTCGAGGCAAACAAATTCCATCGCAGGGGTCCCCAGAGAGAGCGAATGTTCTCGAACACTGAAGGTGGTATCCGCCAGTCCACTGGATCCGACAGGTGACGAGAATTCCAGTCCGCGACTCGGTTCGATAGACCCGAAATAAACTGGGCCTGAACCCAGAGGTTGTGTTGGAGACAGTACTCCCAAAATTCCGTCGCCATGAGAGCTAGCAGTTCCGATCGAGGGCCTCCCATGGCGTTGATGTAGCATACCGCCGGGAAGTTGTCCAGCCGTAGGAGGATCCGGTGATGTGAGGAGTTCCTCGTGAAACACCGAACCGCGAACAGCCCCGCCAAAAGCTCCAATTCGTTGATGTGACGGGTCCGTTCCAAGGGGGACCACCGACCCCCCGTCTCTATGCCTTCGCAGTGGGCTCCCCATCCGAGGCCACTGGCATCGGAGTCGATGGTGAGGGTCGGGGAAGGAGGAAATAATTGTTTGCCGTTCCATGACATCATCTGAGAGTGCCACCACGACAGGTCCGACCTGGCGTCCTCCGTCAGGGATATCACGTCCGGATAATCCAAACTCGCCCGGAGGGAATGGGCCTTCAGGCGTTGGAGGGCCCGATAGTGGAGAGGAGCCGGAACTATCGCCAAGCGTGCCGCTGACATAAGTCCGATGACCCTGGCCAGCATCCTCAGAGTAGGCGCTGAGTGTCGGAGGAGAGAGGAAGCCTCCTTGCGGATGTCTCGAATCTTGGAGGGAGGCAGGAACAACAACAGGTCCCGGGACTCCAGGAGGAAGCGTAGGAACTCGATGCGGCGTGTCGGGATCAGTAAGGATTTCTCCACGTTGACTAGGAACCCCAGTTCTTGAAGGAGGGAGATCTCTATTGCCCCTTTGGTCAACAGGTCCCGAATCTCCGCTTGCACCAGTAAGCCCTGCGCGTACGCAAAGTGGAGCGGCGCTGGGGGTCGTTTCTGTGTAGGCGTGTCCACAAAGTCTATGGAGAAACCCTGTATCGTGGCTAGGACCCATGCATCGGTAGTAAGTCGCGCCCAAGCGAGCACAAAATTGGCTAGTCGGCCCCCGACCCTCGTCCCTGAATGAGGGATAATCTGAAAGTCTCTCACCTGAGGATCTCCTGTAGGAAGAGGATCTGCCTCCTCTGTAGGATCCGCCGCGCCAGGGTCTGGCTCTGGACGGGAAGAAGCAAGAGCCGTAGCTGGGGTTGTCGGCAGCATATCGAGCTGAATCGAAGGAGGAGCTGTATGAGCGGGAGGGACCTCCGCGACCGGCAGAGTGACTCCTGTCTCTACCGGCCCTGTGAGAGACCCGACCCCGACCCGGGAATACTCTTTTCATTGTGACCTCCGCCTTGTCCAGCATGGAGAAGGACCCCACGTATGTGTTTAATTTCTTTGCAAACGGATCACCAAAGAGCTGGCCGTCCGCCTTGACTCCCAGGTCGGTGGCGGCAATGTGGGTCAGATTGGTATCCATTTTGAGTAGGATCGTTTTCCTGCACTCTGCTGCTAACGCAGCATTGGCGTTCCCTAGTAGGCACAGGGACCGTTGGAGCCACTCCGAGTTCCGAGGGGTCCAAGGGGGTATCCGACAGTTTAGCGTGGATGACGATATCTAGGGCTATTACCAGAGGGCCAGTAGTGTCAAGTAATTTATCTTGGCATGTTTTCATGGCAAAGTCTATGCCCTTTTTGGCCGACCAACCTTTGTTGGCGGCAAACTGCTGGAAGGCCTCATCCACCTCAGGTGTGATGCACGTCTTGTCAGCTGTGGTGGGCCTAGGACATTCAGTCCGCAGGTTAAATCTGGTTCCCTTATCAAGAGGGCAGCGCATAACGCTGTCGACCCAGCATTCGACATGGGGTTGAGGGGACCAAGCAGTGGAGCTTGGGTGGGAAATCTCACGGGGATTAAACATGGGATTTCCCGCCGGGTCATAAATTGTATCCCCAACCTGCATAGGGGGCTCCACCATAAGGTCATCGTGGACCGGGGCGTATAAAGTAATGGAGTCATCTCCGTCATCGCCCTCAGGATCGCCTTCCCCTGCATTTGTCCCTCTTGGGACGAGACTCCAGGCAGCCGCCTTAGGTCTCTTTATCTCGGCCGCATTGGTTGCCCCGCGGTCAGAGGCTCTTTTGCGAGAGTCTGGCTCGCGAATCAGTAATGGCAGTGCTGCGGGGATGCCAGCCCCTCCATAAGCACCTGGCGGATGTGATAAATAAGAATCACTAGGCCCTGAGGCAAACGGGTCTAAAACCCTGTGAGGGGAGGCTTCCTGTGGAATTTCCTGAGGTCTGGAAGGTTCATGTGACTGGGCCATATTTGTATTTAAAGATGCAGAGCATGAGGCTATCGGTTTAGGGGGTATTTGAAGGGCATTAACTGCCTCATCCATGGAGCGCCTGAACGAGTAGTGCAGGTCAGCGACAGCCGCTGAGACCGACTCCGTAATGGATGATCTGAGGGAGGCTTCAAGGGCCGCGAATTTCGCTGAGCTCCCGGACTTTTTATGTTTGCGGGGGGGGGGAGGGGAAGTCCCTTCCGATATGTATGCCCTGCTTTTAGAGGGGCCCTCCGACCCGGAGCCCCGGGTGGGGGAACGAGAGGGGCTGCGGTGGGAATCGGACATCTTAATTTGACTGTTGGTGTCGCGCGCGCAGGAAGTGGGCGTGCCTCGGCGCGTGAGGGAACACCAGGTTGGCGCGTGCGGGAAGAACGCCGAGATCTGAGTGCTACACGCAGCGGTAAAAGCTATGCCCAGCGCATCAGAGATCCGAGCGGGGCAAGGAGAATGAATGCCGGATCTGACTATGAGTACCCTTGGTCCCCAAGTCAGGTCCGGTGGGGACACCGACCCCCGCGGCTAGAACCGGAGGGTAGCGGCGCCTCATCTAGCGGCGCCCCATCTAGCAGCGCAGATTGTGTAACAAACAGACGCTGCAAAGGAAAATCAAAGTTTACATAAAATGCATACAATATAAGAATAAATACAAAATTTTCACAGAGCATAAAGAAACAATACTTATCTGCTTGAAGAGCAGCAAAGAAAGAGGAGGAGTCTATATCTAGGCGGGACTATATTGATTGGCTGGGAGAGGATGTGGGGTGTGCTCATCCCCTGTTGTGAGGGAAGTTTGTTTTTCGTATTGTTAACTCTTTGCTGCTATGAAGAAAGTAAAGAAAGAGATGGCAAAATAGGAGCCTCCGAGTCCTGTGGTAAAATTGAGCTTGACTCCATATCGCACTTTCCTGGATATTTTGTAAGGTCGCCATTATCCACATGAATAAATCTGAAATAATTCTGGAATGGACAACACAATCTTCTTCTGATGTAGTTTGGTGACAACATATGAGAAACATGTGAATAAATAAAACACTTATTGCTGGAAATGTTCATGAGAGCAGGAAGTGGCTGGATTTCCCAAGCCAATCCTGGTGCTCAAACTACTTTACATGATAGCAAGCCCATGAAACCCATTGTGGCATGTTTAGATATGTAGCTGAGCAATAGTATTGTAACAAAAGAAAAGAACATCATAAATAAGTGTGTAACCTCTAAAGACGGGGACGTGCTCCATGGACTTCTAAATCCTTTCTTTTCATCCGTGACCTCCCTGGCTGCTGTTGGACGCCCTTACTTTATATTGAGATTGCATTTACCTTGGGTCATCATTTCATGTCCACACTAGCATATTAGTACTGCAGCAGGTTTATTTATTCTTAGGTGGATTTTCTACTGCATGCACCCCATTGCAATTTCTCAATCGGTGCACGCAAACTGTAGCCTATAAATCTGGTATTCCCCCCCCCTTTTTTTCCTTGCATTTACCGTTTATATGCAGTGGGATGTATAGCTATTGTAGGTACCTCTATTGTGGTTTCTCATTTGGTGCACATTAACTGCAGTAATTAATCTGATACTTTGTGCCCATCTACTACTTCAACGTACTTACACTCTAACTGGTTTTGTTGGGGGGCCTTTTATTGCATCTCATGCTGGACACATCTTTGGCTATTTGGCTATAGCTTTTATATACAACCACAAAAAAAAAAAATTTTGTGATTCGATTTGGCTATAGCTTTCACACACTACCACCAATTTTTGTGATTCGATTTTGCATTTGATGCACTTGTGACTGTACCTGTTGACCTTTGACTATGGTCTCAGGCATTTGACTTTTAACCTTTTTTGTTTATGTGTGCACGTTTTTTTTTATATATATGTTCAATAAAGGTTTAAATATTTTATTCTTATTTTCCACCTTGTTTTGGGTTCTTTGGAATCCATTTTCTCTCTTATCATTAGGGCTAGGTCCTGCAAGTTTCTTGGTGGATGATTAGCAATCACTTGCTATTCCACACCCCACCCTGTCTTGAGTGGGTGTCTGCTATTAACCTCAAGATATTCAAACATTATTTGAATGCAAAGGTCTGTGTTGACACGTAAAAGCTTACCTTATTCAGGCAACACTTCCCCATTGCTTGGAGTAGTTCGTTCGTCCGCTCAGGTTCATGTCCAGCCACGATGCGAGCTGGCTTCACTGCCAGAGGCTCTCCAGTCACGAGAATCACCACATCAACGGCTTTCTGCAGGAAGCTGATCTTGGAATCTTTATCCTAAAACATATTCACATACATAATAACATCAGAGCTTTACAATGTAAACATTAAAAGGTGGTACAGCAGAAATGAACCTGCCAGGTGATTTGCAAGATAAATCCTGCTGTACAATGCAATTGATCAACCTGCAGAGAAGTCACAGTGCTGGCATAATTAATCCAACTAAACAATTAATCCAGTCAATATGCACTATACAAACTGTGTTTTAAAGTGCATCTTTAGTGACCAGGTGCACTTTGGCTGCGATAGCCCATTAGGGGATGGATAGGATGTTTTGATCTTACAGATCAATGTGATAGCTCATACTTTGATGAGAGGTCGGGTTATTTATTCATTTATAAAGGATTTTACCAGGAAGGATACATTGAGATTTCTCTTGTTTTCAAGTATGTCCTGGGTTCAAGAACATTGCAGTGTTACAGTTACTTTGTATTTCTATAATACAATGCAAGATATTAAAAAAAAAAAAAACAAAAAAAAAAACACACATCGATCTAAAGTCAGGCATTGCCAGGTTTCCACCTCTGTGGGTCGAGCTTGTCATGGACTGTTATCAGAGGGCACTTCAAATTCATCTTAAATGCTACTACCACCAAAAACTGAAATGTCCTTATTGTGTTTATTATGTGATGTCGATATCTTACGTGCGCTTTGTTTTTCTCTTGTATGTTTAGTTAAGAAAATATTTTACTCTATAAATTCTATGTACTCTAAATATAATCGATTATGTAATCTTTTGTGTTATAAACTGCCCCCACAGTATCTTTACAACAATAGCTCCTCGATGTTTGGCATTCAGCATAAAATGGAGTGAATGAGTCAGTCACCGACTCATATCATTGTATTGTGTGGGATGTATTCAAAGGACACCACCAGGGTTTAGATTAGAAGTCTTAAACTCCCTGTTTTATCTCTGTCAGCTGCCATCTCTTATCTCAGGTAGCAGAGGCAGGACAATAGACCTCCTGCAACCTTATCTAAACATTCCTTCCTCCACCTCATCAACGTTTAAACCACAGCCGCAAAGTAAAACTTTTGCACAGATTTTGGTAAATGTTGCGTCATGGGAAAAATCCACAAAATGGAAACGGGAGTTTAAAAAAAAATTACTTTATTTTTACATGCAATTACTACAAAGAAAAAAAAACCAGCAGCCGGTGTTCTATAACCAAAGTGATTCCTAACCCGTTACAATTGAAACCTGAGTTGTCTTATCAGAGAGCGCTGGGTCTCCCTCAAAGCATTCTCCTCACACGGGGAGGTGAGTCATTGTATTCAATAGTAACTGAGCAACTGTAATGTACATTGGGGGAAGGTCACCACATAGAAGCAGCCACAAAAACTGCAGTACATTGTAACAGGGAAATTAAGAAGATGCACTGGGAAATGATCATCTAATCCAAGAAAAATCATACATGAATCAGTATTTCCAGGCTATCCGTGGCACCACATTAGGCCCTGTTCACACCGTGCGATTTATTGCGTGGATTTTGCTGCGACGTCGCGCTGTGTAGCTTCTCCAATGCATTTCAATGGAGCTGTTCACATCTTGCCGCGCAATGTTGCATGTCGCAGAAGCATGTCCCTTTTTTTGCGATTTGCTATCTGCGATTTGTATTGGTGTTGCTTTGAAAAAAAAATAAAAAATATCGCACAACAGTGATGTCGCGCGACATTATCGCACCATGTCGCGAATATGAAAATCGCACGGAAAGTCGCGCGATTTTCAAATCGCACAGTGTGAATGGGGCCTTAGCGTGTATTGATGGCTCTTTTACACAGAGACATAGAGCGCAGAATGAGGACACAAATAGTGACAGTCACAAACCTACTGTATAATCATGGTACGGTACAACTGTTTAACACTTTTTTTGGCCACTGATGCTTGCGGATATTTTGTAAAATAGTGGTTATCCAGGTAAAGTATAAAATACGAGACACTCTAGCCAGCAGGATCACTTAAGTGGTCATGATGGCAGGACATATGATGTAGTTGGTAGCTGCGAGAATATATTTGGAGTACAAGGGCCACTACCATTGCAAGCTTACCCCGAATGCAGCCAAGCACACCCATGGCTGGGACTAGATCTCAGTTACATGAACAGATTTCAGTGCCGATTCTGCATATGGACTATTGTATTGTGTGCCCACATCTTCAAACCCACAGCTTTCTGTGAGATGACCCGATGCGTGGCCATTGTGCGCAAATGGCTGAAACAAAGTCCATTCATTATGAAAAGCTAGGAAGGCGCAAGACTCACCTTTACATTATCGGATTTCAGTTCTGATTCGGTGTACAAACCCTTGAGAAAGCCAGTGGTTCGGATGACCTATAGTGATATAAATATTACTTTAATGGAACAGAAAAACAATGTGTTATTAGTTTATGAATTCTTTTCCCACCAAAGAGATTATCTGGTCACTTTAGGACAGACTGGCCGATACCTTCCCGCTCTATCGCCAGTGATTCAGATTAGGTTTATCCTCAGATACCCTTTCTATGCAGGAGGGAGTGCGAGACCGGGCTGGAACATACAAGTATTGGATGGCAAAGTATAATAATAAATTATAGCAGGGATATCAATCAATCGTTTTAAAACTAACTTACTGGAGAGAGGAGAAAAATAAAATAAAATTCACATCAGCCATAACCTTCTTTGGTAACTGGAATCAACCTTGGCATGATGCGTCAACAACCAACCACAAAGTAACTCTACGTGAAGACAGGAGACACATGAAGAGAAACGTTGCTAGGATAACACTTGCTACATTGCGTTTGAATGTAAGTGCCACCGCCAAAAGTTATAACCCAGGTATCAAACATGGAGGATTAACCCTCAGATATGAACTTGCAAACGGTCATCGGACACACAAATACTCCAGTGTCGGCTGGTGAGATTTTAAGATCCTCACGAGCTGGAATTTTATATTTGTAAACAATAGAGATATTTATATAAAGAGACGAGAGAAAGGGGACTACAATATCCTCCAGGAGCCATAGAGCATGTTCGATTTACTAGTGTGTTTTTAGTTTTAGCGCACTTTGCTAAATACTTGTTTCAGGACTTGTTCCTGAGTCACAGTGCACTTGGCACCTTATGTTCACTTTTGTTTGTCTGCTTTTCTGTTTTTTTTTTACTTTTTTCCCCGTGTATACCCGTTGTCTAGTGATTATGATTTGTACTGGGCCTTATTGGAAGCACGTTTTTATCGTAACCATTTGAAGTAAAATCTATGTTTTATAATTTTTGTACACCTCTCAGCCCTCCATATCTTTAATCTGTCTAAACCCAACCTTTTTTCCTATACCATCTTATCTAAATCCACATGCTACAAACGGATAAATAAATCAGAACATAGAAATAAAAACGTGAATGTGCTATTGAATACAATCTAATTTAATTCACTAGAGCAGAGGTGCTCAAACGTGGCCCTCCAGATGTTTCTCCTGTGTGTCCTCTTCCTTCCATTCTCTCCACCTGTGTCCCTGCTTCTTCCACGGTTCCTGTGGCTCCCTGCTGTCCCCATTGCCTTCTACTCCTCTACATTTAATAAATCAAAGCACCAACTAGAGATCAGTAAATATTTACTGACCATGCTGTCGGACTCTTCTTTATGCACGGCTCTAAGAGTCTCGAGATATGTTCGATTCGTGGCTCAGCATATGCATGTGATTCAAAGCTGGCAGTAGATGTCCACTGAGCCGTACATAAAGAACAGGTCTATGGCATGAACAGAGTGATCATGCAGTAACCTGCAGTCAACAGGCACCAATGCCTGGACCAAGGCCATATACTTTTCAAGTCGCCATGGGTTTCCTGGAGCTACGGTTCTATGGACAGGGAAATCTAATTTCTCAAGAAGTACACCTTTGGGATCTCCACCTGCTATACGATGACAGAGGATCTACTCGAAGAGAGTTTCTTAACAGTAGTGGCAAGGGATTCCATAAAGTGGTGGCCCATACTATAAAATCTGTCAGTGGAGGCATCATTAATGGCGGCTGCTGTTTGACAATACGAAATGGAAACAACTTCTTGAGGAAAACCGATCGAGTGAAGGTGATGCAAAATGGATTCATTGCTGGAGACTAGATATCAAAGATGTCATGACACCTACTAGAGCAGTGTTTCCCAAACCTGTCCTCGGGACCCTCAACCAGGCCAGATTTTGCAGATCACCTGAGGGAAATGCAGACTGAATCCTGCAATCACTGAGCAGAAAATCATATCACCTGTGCTGTGCTTCAGATATTCTGCAAACCTGGCGAGGCTGAGGGTCCTGAGGACAGGTTTGGAAACACTGTATTAGAGCTATAATGCATATTATTATTTTTTTATTATTATTATTCTTTATTTATAAAGTGCCAGCATATTCCGCAGCGCTGTACAATAAGCACAGTATAGACAGGGTTACAATACATTGAACAACATTTGACAAACAGTACAGGAGGAGATGAGGGCCCTATTCCCGTAGGAACTCACAATCTAGGAGGGTTGGGGTTGGAAACAGGAGGAGAGGACTGTAAGGTGAGAGTGATTGATGGTTGCGTCAGTGAGTTGGGTGGTAGGCTTCCCTAAATAGGAATGTTTTCAGGGAGCGTTTGAAGGAAGAGAAGTTAGGGGAAAGTCTGACAGTACGAGGGAGAGCGTTCCAGAGAGTGGGGGCTGCGCGTGAGAAATCCTGCAGTCTATCATGGGAAGAGGTGATGTGGGGAGAAGCTAGGCGCAGGTCTCTGTTTGACCTTAGGGAGCGAGCTGGGGTGTATTTGGTGATTAGTGAGGACAGGTAGTGGGGAGCTGAGTTAGTGAGGGTTTTGTAGGTAAGGATAAGGATTTTGAACTTAATTCTGCAGTGGATGGGGAGCCAGTGAAGGGACTCGCAGAGGGGAGCGGCAGAGACAGAGCGGCGGGTGAGATGAATTAGCCTGGCGGAGGCGTTCAGGATGGATTGTAGGGGGGAGAGGCGGGACAGAGGGAGGCCAGATAAGAGATTATTGCAATAGTCGAGTCGGGAGATTACCAGGGCGTGTATGAGTTGTTTTGTGGTGACAGCGGTAAGAAATGGCCGAATTCTGGAAATATTACGCAGTTAGTATCGGCAGGAGGAGGAAAGAGACTTGATGTGGGGGATGAAGGAAAGAGCAGAGTCAAGTGTAACTTCAAGACAGCGAACTTGGTTCTTTGTGCCTATTGGACAACAGCCCCTAATTCATAGATCAACAAAGTGGTCGCTAGCCTGACAGGATGTGCAGTGTGTCGCAGATGAAATGCACTAGTTCTGCTCAAAATCCCAAATTTATTTATTTATAAAGTATTTTACCAGGAAGGATACATTGCGATTTCTCTCGTTTTCAAGTATGTCCTGGGTTCAAGAACATTGAAGTGTTACAGTAATACAGATGCAATACCATAACCCAAGGCGTTCAAACTCTCAATGCCTCAGATGGTTCTGAACTAGAATTCCCATGATTCTATGTATATTAACATTCAAAGAATTCTGGGAATTGTAGGAGAAACATCTGGGAGGCTGGAGTTTGACACCCTAGCCATAACCAATGGCAGGGTGAGAAAAATGTACGACACAGTCGTAAGTCGTCATTAGTCAGTAAAGGAGATGTTGAAGTCATAGTCATAATACCGTATACCACATGATACAACCTCACTTCACAAACCTCTGAATTTGCGTCCGAATTGCACCAAAAGGTGAATTTCATCATAGGTTCAATTTCAAGGGAATTAGTCTAGTCTATTCAGAAATCTGTCAATTCATCAAATCGAGAAGAATTGACAGCAAGATATGGCGCAATACGCCAGCACTGAAATGGTCCCACTGTAAACTATTTATTCTGCTATTCACAGAACGCTGAATTTCATTTAAATTTTGGCAAAATGACTTGATTTTCTGTTTGAATCCAACAGACCTTTTTATTATTATGCACATTTTTATGAATTTAAACTCCAATTAGGAGAATGAGAGACCCCCCCCCCCCCCAGTTTGGTGGAATTCACTGATGTCAAATTGGGGCAATTGGGACTTTACGTCGACATCCGATAACGGTTTTGGTGACTCCGATTTCAGCAAAATACAGTGAGAATTTGATAGTGAATTCACCGTATTTATAAATTTCACCTATAATTTCCCTTTAGTTACATTTTTGTCTACATAAACAGTCCTGAACGTTGGTGAAGTAATGGCTAGTCGTGCACTCACATATCTTCACGCTGCGGCCACACTTCAGGTGCCGGGAATGTTTATGTAATCATTCTGCAAGTTAGGGATCAGCAACTTTGGGACCCCCCCCCAGATGTTTTGGAACTACACCTCCCATGATTCTCAGCTACTCATTTGGTTTGCAGAGCCTCAATGGAAATGTAGTTCCAAAACATCTGGAGGGCCAAAGTTGCTGATCCCTGCGTGTAAGTCTCATCAATGTGCCTCCATGGCAGTCTCTCATCCTGCTGTATGAGGGCCTCTTGTACTGCACTGTCCATGCTGGGCGGGGATGAGTATAGGAAACTTCTGGTTGTTTTGAGCTTTCCCAAAAGTACCCATTCAACAAAGCAAGCATTTTCACAACTTCCACCCATATAACATCATGCAAAGTCCCATTAGATGAAAGCTATCACACGGATCATTTCAATTAAATGGATACGCTGTTGAAAGCAGAGTGTCCTTTTTTTTGCCTTTAAATAACTGGGCAGAGGCTTCTGATAGTCTCTATCCAATCATTTTTTTAAAATATTTTTTTTGATTTCAGGTAAATTTACTCTCCCGTGGCATGTAAAGCTCCTTCTTTTCAGCTCAGGGGCTTCTGAATCCAGGAGTCCCTGCAGCTTTACGTCACAATTTGTGTGGCAAAGCAAATCGTGCATCACTCGGGACTTGCGCACTTCACGTACTCAAGTTCAGTAGCACCTGCACAGAACCATGGATCGGAGCTGCCCCGCGCATGCACAGAACTGATCCATCAGTTGCCTCTCTGAAAACACTTGTGTGACGGACCGCCTGGCACCCAGACTGTGTGCCTGCGTCAGACTATCTTTCTTCAAGTTGGAAACCGAAATCCAGGAACCTCAGCCCAAACCTCCCTAAGTTACCAGGCGGAACTAGTAACGTTTAGGGCAAGAACTCCCAAAATAATAAAGATTTACCCCAAATCACTAGGCAAGACCAGTGTTCAGAGTAACAGCAGCAGACCTAACTCTTTACTCAAAGACATACAGGGATCAGCAGTAGAGGGACAACCCCCCTTCATGAATAAAACACAGATAAAATCAAGAAGATCCATTAATAAGACATGGGAAGGGACATTCAAACAGGATTAAACAATAGACAGTTTAAGCAATTACGCACTTCCGACACAGCCCACATGCCCCTCTACTTCACATACCCCATTTACCCTCATCTAGTGTGTCACCCCTCTCCTCTCAGATTGTAAGTTCTCAAGCAGTTAAAGTTACAAGTTTTTATAAAGCGCTAACAAATTCCGTAGTGCTGTACAGTGGGAGGCAGAACAACAAATAAACATACAGGTTCAACACAGAGTACAGTAGGTGAGAGGACCGTGCTCAAGAGCTTACAATCTAAAAGGATAGGGGTGACACACTAGGTGAGGGTTAATAGGGAATGTGAAATAGCACAGTGCATGAGGGAAGATGCAGCTGAAGATGAACGGCGGGGGGATTATGGAGTGAGATGATAGGCTTCGCTAAATGAATGCGTCTTCAGAGACTTCTTGAAGGACTGGAGAGACCAGGAGAGTCTGATGTTGCGGGGAGGGAGTTTCATAGAAAGGGGGCAGCTCGGGAGAAGTCTTGAAGGTGGGAGTTGGAGGTGAGGGTACGTGAAGCTGATAGCATCAGATCATTGGCAGAGCGAAGTGGTCAGGATGGGATATACCTGTTAATAAGGGAGAAAATGTGGGCAGGGCGTGGTTTGGAGGGCTTTGTACTTGAGGACTGTCACGATTAGATATATATAATATTAGGGATGCACCGATACCACTTTTTTAAGACCGAGTACCGATACTTTTTAAAAAGTACTCACCGATACCGAGTACCGATACTTTTATTTTATGTCATGTGACCGCTTTCCAATAAGAACAGACCTCATATAAAAATGCCCCCAGCTCACAAGTATATATCCCCCCAGATACATATACACAGAATGTCCCCCGCTGATATATATATATATACACACACACACATATATATACACAGAATGCCCCCAGCTCTCATGGATTTGCCCCCAGCTCACACCAATTTGCCCACCGATTTTCCCCCATCGAACGCTGGCCGCGTGCATGAAAAGCACGCGGCCAGCCTTCCCCTCTGGCGGCTGCAATACTCACCTGCTTCCGGAGGTCCGGGTCGCGCTGCTGTGGCGCGATCATGTGGCAGCCGGCGCTTCTGTGACGCTGCCTCCAGCAGCCTCTTGGCTGGAGGCAGAGTCACAGAAGCGCAGGTGGCCACGTGATCGCGTCACAGCAGCGCGACCCGGACCTCCGGAAGCAGGTGAGTATTGCAGCCTCCGAGGAGAACGCCGGCCGCGTGCTTTTCATGCACGCGGCCAGCTTCCCCAGCCACGCGGATACCGGCAACTCAGCCCAGCGCTGGCTTCCGGTATGGGGGGGGGGGGGGTATCAAGCCATTTGCACGAGTACTAAGTACTCGTGCAAACGGCAGTATCGGCACCGATACTAGTATCGGTGCATCCCTATATAATATATATTTGCTTATGTATATAAAATCACCCTAAAGGACTGGTAATACTTTGTGTATATAAACTGACAATACAACGCAGCTGCCCAGACAAGCCTAAATTTCTGATGTGTTCAAGGAAGTAATTAAAATGTTACTGGCCTTTGTCTCTTTGCGGGCCACTAAGTCCCCTTTTGAAGGGATATCACAGGCTATTGTAGAGTGCTAGGTGAATAGGTTTCTTTGATCTGCATGATAAGGGAGGAAATTACCCATTTGCTCTAATGGAATGTCCCTTCCCCACAGGGTCCCCAACCATTTTACACCTTGAGCAAATGTAAAAGCACATCAAAGAGTGTTTCCCAGACCCAGTGGCAACACTTTGTAATTGATCATGTAGATCAGGGGTGGGCAAACTAGGGCCCGCCACACAGCTTTTTGCGGCCCGCCAAGAGACAGCGGCGTTCTTCTACTCCCGAGGCGAGCGGCCGCTGACATGCAGCTTGGTCGCTCGCCGGGGATGGGAATCACCTGACCAGTGCGCGATCTCGCAAGAACGCCGGCAGATGCGGAGCCTGGGGCCACCCATGTGAGCTGGGGCCAATATATACCCATGTGAGCAATATATACCCATGTCAGCTGGGGGCAATATATACCCATGTGAGCTGGAGGCAATATATACCCATGTGAGCTGGAGGCAATATATACCCATGTGAGCTGGAGGCAATATATACCCATGTGAGCTGGAGGCAATATATACCCATGTGAGCTGGAGGCAATATATACCCATGTGAGCTGGAGGCAATATATACAAATATATAACTTGCAGGCTGTGATGAGAATCTCAACAAGCAATCTCGCTCCGGATTTTAAAAAAGTTGTAGAAAAGTGTGATAGGATAAGTTTGTCTCATTAAACTGGTTTAAAATTAAATGTGCTTGCAGCGATAGATATGAAATTAGCACAATAAATAAATTGAATAAAACTACCACTATTTCATCATTTTAAAAGGTGTGGCCCTCCGCTAACCTCCGCTCCCACAAAGTGGCCCCCGAGCCAAAACAAATGCCCACCCCTGACGTAGATCAAAGAAGTGGGCATATCCTTTTTGATAGCTAGAGACGAACTTTTGATGAGTGTGATTATATCTGTGAATTAAATTAAATAAGAAGTGAACTGAGCATGCCCACAAAATAAAAGGAAGGGGGAATTCTAGGAAATGTAGATGGCGGGCTGTACCATCTATGGGCTGTACCTTGAAGGAACAGGAAAAAATCTAGATATTCTGAGACAAGCATGGGCTCCTTTGCTTATTTCTTGGAGGTCAAATCGAAAAATTGAAGAAATATTGCCATCTCCTACTAGAACCTCCGTAGCAGCCGATCCCACAGCGTATATTATAAGTACCTAGGATCTGTTGTTTATGTCCCTTTTATTTCTCTGCTTGTGTAATTGTTAATTATCATATCTATTTTTTCTGTAAAGAAAAGCACTGTGATCTAATTTTCTGTCATAATAAATATAAAAGTTATTAAGATCTGCTTCTGCCTGATTTTTGATCCACGCTAATTGAAGGACTGGATTATAGAGATCAGCCTTTGTTAAAGCTTGAGTTGATCTACTAAACAGTGAGTTGGGGTGAAGTCAGTCGATTGGACTGCTTTTCTATTTTGGGGTGCATAGCCAGAGTATCAGGCCAGCTGTGGTTCAGACGGTAGGCATCTTAGGTAACAAGTCGGTCTGTGGTGGCAGTGTGAAGAGCATTACAAGGAACGTGGGTACAGGGATTGCGGGCAACGTAGTCAGTACTCTGGGTGGAGTGTAGACGGATACCACGCTGCAACCTTGTGTCCACTTCATCACGTTGCGTGCCCTTCTGGAGTGACAGGCAAGCATTGTGGGCCACGTAGTCATTATTCCGGGTCTAGTAGATGGATAGTGATTTTTAACCCTGCGCTTCCTTCTCCGCGTCGCGCAGTCGTGACAAGGACCAGTAATTTGAAATGGATTATATAGGAGACAGTGCAGAGATTGACAGAGGGGCGAGGTGTGAGAGGTGCGGGAGGGGATGGGGGGTCAGAACACTTGAAGACAGGCAGCCCATGTATACAGAGGGGGAGGGGGGGGTCAGAACACCTGAAGACAGGCAGCCCATGTTTACAGAGGGGGAGGGGGGTCAGAACACCTGAAGACAGGCAGCCCATGTATACAGAGGGGGGGGGGGTCAGAACACCTGAAGACAGGCAGCCCATGTATACAGAGGGGGGGGGTCAGAACACCTGAAGACAGGCAGCCCATGTATATAGAGGGGGGTCAGAACACCTAGTGACAGCGATACTCTCCCACCTTACATACGGGGGGGGGGGTCTCACCTCTGTCAGGATATCGTGCAGATAGCGGAAGGGCGGCTTTCCCAGTAGCTTGTCGGTGAGCGGCGGCTTTCTGATCACCTTGCCCAGGGTCTCCTGCGTACGGCGGATAACAGACGGATCCATGGGGTCAGCTCTTTCCTCAGCAATCGACTACCCTGACCTTCCCACAATGCTATGCGCCCAGCTGCTCTGCGCATGCGCAGCCCCAACCAGTACCAAGCGTCGGTCGCTATAGCAACAGACCGTAACACAGAGACGACAGGGGTGAGGCCTGCGGGGGATGGGTTACGTCTCGACTGACGTCATTGCCAGCACGTTTTACCTACCTCATGCAGAGATCAGCTCAGATGGGTTTATTCGCTGAACAGTATAGTGCCCGCTGCATGGAAATCCCGGGGACAGGACAATAAAACCATGTTTCTCAAAATTGGCTATTTTGACCTGAATCTTGCATTTTTTCCTTTATATCGCATTTAAGCGTATTAATGGTGATTTTTCAAGACACAGTGAAACTGACTGGAGGCAGAGATAGCCATCACGCCTCTCCACTCTGTTATTTTGATCCAAAATGTGCATTTCCTCTGTCAGTTTTATAATAATCGCAATCTAAGGTAGGGGAACTACATCTCCCAAAATGCTCAGTCACTCATTGGGTTGGCTGAGCCTCATTAATGTAATTCTAAAATCTCTGGAACTAGCTCACGGTTGCTGACATCTGATCTAGGGGATACAATCGTTATAAAGATAGATTGACTCGATAAACCAGATTAATAAAGGTGTCATGGAGTGCCGCCGTCGCTGAAGATGGCTCCGTCTGGGTTTGCAATGTCAGAATCCTTTCTGTCGTTATAAACTCGGCATCATCAACGGGAGTGGGATAAACCCCGGTGTGTGCTTTCCTACAGAGTATTTAATAGGCGAAACCTTGACACTACTGAAGACCCTTTAAATACCTTTATCATCTTAAAAATAATAGTTTGCGTGACGAATAATACTCGCTTGGTTAATAAAGTTCTTTGATGTTGAATCTAACGCAAAAGAGATGTGTTGGGCTCAACGCGTGGCGCAGAGGGATTTGTAGTCCGCTGCTAACGAATCGTCCTTGCTGTTCTTCGTCCAGGAAACCACACGCCCCGGCATGCCTCGCGGAGTCAAAGTATCCACAATAAACATGGCGGCACCCAGGTAGCAGATGCTTGGTACCGATTCGGATTTTCCTACACTGGGTTAAAGACGCGGCAGGTAAGATGCAGGTCGCGCTATTTGAAACGCCACACGAACCTGTGAATAAAGCCATGTTTGGCTTCAGGAGCAACAAACGGCATTACAAGGCGCCTTCCGGGGAGGACAGTTTCCGGGCTGTGTGTTCGTGAAAGAGCAGTGTTACTGCAATCCTTCTCCTCCCTTAATCTCTAACCCGGGTTTTGCTAATAAATCATCACAACAATAGCGCTTTAACAATGCTGATTGCACGATTAACATGGATTATAACACCATCATATATATATATATATATATAACGAGGTCTTGTGATACCCTGTCCACTTAGATTGTAGTTTTCCTTGATGACATATTCCGTAATGCCGACGGACTGGACATGAAAAGGGGACCTACTAAAAGGAATGACTGAATGGAATGACCATAGACTTTAACAGGGTAGTGAAATACCCATAGAGAATATTGGACAGAGTGGAATACCCATAGAGAATAATGGAACTGAGCGGAATACCTGTAGAGAATATTGGACACAGCAGAATACCCGTAGAGAATATTGGACACAGTGGAATACCCATAGAGAATAATGGGACTGAGCGGAATACCCATAGAGAATATTGGACAGAGCGGAATGCCCATAGAGAATAATGGAACTGAGCGGAATGCCCGTAGAGAATATTGGACAGAGCGGAATGCCCATAGAGAATAATGGAACTGAGCGGAATGCCCGTAGAGAATATTGGACAGAGCGGAATGCCCATAGAGAATAATGGAACTGAGCGGAATGCCCGTAGAGAATATTGGACAGAACGGAATACCTGTAGAGAATATTGGACACAGCAGAATACCCGTAGAGAATATTGGACACAGTGGAATACCCATAGAGAATAATGGGACTGAGCGGAATGCCGTAGAGAATAATGGAACCGAGCGCAATGCCCGTAGAGAATAATGGAACCGAGCGCAATGCCCGTAGAGAATAATGGAACGAGCGCAATGCCCGTAGAGAATAATGGAACCGAGCGCAATGCCCGTAGAGAATAATGGAACCGAGCGCAATGCCCGTAGAGAATAATGGAACCGAGCGCAATGCCCGTAGAGAATAATGGAACCGAGCGCAATGCCCGTAGAGAATAATGGAACCGAGCGCAATGCCCGTAGAGAATAATGGAACCGAGCGCAATGCCCGTAGAGAATAATGGAACCGAGCGCAATGCCCGTAGAGAATAATGGAACCGAGCGCAATGCCCGTAGAGAATAATGGAACCGAGCGCAATGCCCGTAGAGAATAACGGGACGGAATGCCCGTAGAGAATAACGGGACGGAATGCCCGTAGAGAATAACGGGACGGAATGCCCGTAGAGAATAACGGGACGGAATGCCCGTAGAGAATAACGGGACGGAACGCCCGTAGAGCATAACGGGACGGAACGCCCGTAGAGAATAACGGGACGGAACGCCCGTAGAGAATAACGGGACGGAACGCCCGTAGAGCATAACGGGACGGGACGGAACGCCCGTAGAGAATAACGGGACGGAACGCCCGTAGAGAATAACGGGACGGAACGCCCGTAGAGAATAACGGGACGGAACGCCCGTAGAGAATAACGGGACGGAACGCCCGTAGAGAATAACGGGACGGAATGCCCGTAGAGAATAACGGGACGGAATGCCCGTAGAGAATAACGGGACGGAATGCCCGTAGAGAATAACGGGACGGAATGCCCGTAGAGAATAACGGGACGGAATGCCCGTAGAGAATAACGGGAAGGAATGCCCGTAGAGAATAACTGGACGGAATGCCCGTAGAGAATAACTGGACGGAATGCCCGTAGAGAATAACGGGACGGAATGCCCGTAGAGAATAACTGGACGGAATGCCCGTAGAGAATAACTGGACGGAATGCCCGTAGAGAATAACTGGACGGAATGCCCGTAGAGAATAACTGGACGGAATGCCCGTAGAGAATAACTGGACGGAATGCCCGTAGAGAATAACTGGACGGAATGCCCGTAGAGAATAACTGGACGGAATGCCCGTAGAGAATAACTGGACGGAATGCCCGTAGAGAATAACTGGACGGAATGCCCGTAGAGAATAACTGGACGGAATGCCCGTAGAGAATAACTGGACGGAATGCCCGTAGAGAATAACTGGACGGAATGCCCGTAGAGAATAACTGGACGGAATGCCCGTAGAGAATAACTGGACGGAATGCCCGTAGAGAATAACTGGACGGAATGCCCGTAGAGAATAACGGGACGGGATGGAATACCTGTAGAGAATAACTGGACAGAATGCCTGTAGAGAATAACTGGACGGAATGCCTGTAGAGAATAACTGGACGGAATGCCCGTAGAGAATAACTGGACGGAATGCCCGTAGAGAATAACTGGACGGAATGCCCGTAGAGAATAACTGGACGGAATGCCCGTAGAGAATAACTGGACGGAATGCCCGTAGAGAATAACTGGACGGAATGCCCGTAGAGAATAACTGGACGGAATGCCCGTAGAGAATAACTGGACGGAATGCCCGTAGAGAATAACGGGACGGAATGCCCGTAGAGAATAACGGGACGGAATGCCCGTAGAGAATAACGGGACGGAATGCCCGTAGAGAATAACGGGACGGAATGCCCGTAGAGAATAGCGGGACGGGACGGAATGCCTGTAGAGAATAACGGGACGGAATGCCCGTAGAGAATAACATAGAAACATAGGTTCTTATCTGCCGACATTTTTCTTTCGGCCCATCTAGTCTGCCCAATTACATGGATACTTTACCTGGATTTATCTTTTGTTTAGGATAGCCTTATGCCTATCCCATGCTTGCTTAAATTCAATTACTGTTTTGGCCTCTACCACTTCTACTGGAAGGCTGTTCCATGTATCCACCACCCTCTCAGTAAAATAATGCTTCCTGATGTTACTTTTAAACCTTTGCCCCTCTAATCTAAGACTATGTCCTCTTGTTTTGCTTGTTTCCTTTTAAATATACTCCCTTCCTCTACCTTGTGGATTCCCTTTACGTATTTAAATGTTTCTATCATATTTCCTCTGTCTCGTCTTTTTTCCAAGCTGTACATGTTAAGATCATTTAAGCCTTTCCTGGTAACTTTTCTCCTTCAAGCCGTACACCATTTTAGTAGCCCTTCTCTAAACTCTCTCTAAGGTGTCTATATCCTTCTGGAGATACGGTCTCCAGTACTGCACACAGTACTCCAAGTGAGGTCTCACCAGTGCTCTGTACAGTGGCATGAGCACTTCCCTTTTCCTACTGCTAATACCTCTCCCTACACAACCAAGCATTCTGCTAGCATTTCCTGCTGCTCTATTACATTGACTACTTACCCTTAGATCCTCTGAAATAATAACCCCTAAATCCCAACCCTCAGATGTAGAGAATAACGGGACGGGACGGAATGCCTGTAGAGAATAACGGGACGGGACGGAATGCCCGTAAAGAATAATGGAAAGCAAGATAGCACCTTGTTTTTGGACAAACCTGTGAGATCTAACAGGTATGCCCCTGGTATTGTAGCAGATTGTAACACTGAAATTCTCTGGGATTATAGCTGTTTTCTATGAAATGCCCGCAAATGAGGTGCTATGTTGCTGTCCCTTATATCCTGTCTGCGTTGTGGGATTAGTTTGATGACTACGTCCGACTTGTTAGACGTATGAATACAGACCCAGTGGACAGCCAGCCGCAAGCACAGCTTGCATCTTGATGTAGCGCTGGGTTACTGTACATTAGCTTCTCCTATACTTTGCATGGGAATCACTAATGTGGCCTCAGCAGACGAAGAACGAGCTATTTAAACTAGCTCGCTTTCCATCTGCATCTGACATTATTCTGAAAATAACAGGTGACATTGCCATGGGTGCTGTGGTGGTTGCCTCTCCTTGCATGCCTGCTGATGTCTCATCATTGCTGGTGGCAATTTTGGTTATGGTCCCTGGCCTATAATCGGTGTTGTGCCAACTGCAAGGTATGCCCCTGGTGCTGCGTTTCTCTCTGGTAGTGTTTCATGGATCCCTTCATCAGATCATATGTGTGATCTCGCAGTTGGTTTAACTATTTGTTCGTAGTGTCCTTCAAGCTGTGAGAGGACACCGTGGATCCTGAATATAGTTACATAGGCTGAAAAAAGACATGTGCCCATCGGGTTCAGCCTTCCACACATTATCTACTTCTGTTGATCCAAAAGAAGGCAAAAAACCCAGTTTGAAGCGCTCACACTGGGAAAATAGTCCTTTTTTTATATACCACGAAATAATTGTCAGATTTCTTCTTGGATCAAACTGCTTTTACCCACAATTTAAATATAATAACCCTTTAATATTCTGCTTTTCCAGGAAGTCATCCAACCATTGTTTAAAAGTCTGTGCAGACTCTGACCCAACCACCTCAACAGGCAGAGAATTCCACAGCTTTATTGTACTCACCATAAAATAACTCTTCCTATGCCTTAGACTGAATTTCCTTTCATCCGGTCTATAAATGGGTGACCTCGTGTCCTGTGTATAGTCCTATTATTGAATAGGTTATATTATAGGATCTAAATCCTGGGATGTCGACCCATCTATTTGTACTTTAATTTGTGTTTTCTCTTTCTGGAGTAAAGGAAGCATTCTTTGGTGTTTTGCGACGTGGTGTTTGTCCTTTTTTTTTTCTCAAAACAACTTTGCGCGTGTGTGTGTAATATATATTTTAGGTTCTGTGTAATAACCAACCCAGGATGCATAAAAGTGAGAAAGGGGTCATTTGCATATCCTACCCAGAATTCCTTGCTGCATATGGCACAGGAGCTCTGGGATGCAATTCTTTGAATTGCTATGATGTGCAAGTGGCTTCTGCAATAATAAAAAGCCTCCACACTATGATAAGTGTGTTTATCTCACTTTTAGTCCTCCACCACAACCCAAATGTTACGTCAGTCCAATAAAAAAGGTATCACTACGTACTGCTATACTCGTGATTTTGGCCAAATGGACTAACATGGCCTATCGATTTTTTTTTTTTAATTTTTTTTTACCCGTTCGCTGCGGAGGACGCGCTCAGCGCGTCAACCCGCAGGTAGCGTTCCTTGCGGAGGACGCGCTGAGCGCGTCCTCCCTTTGGGGCCAGCGTTCGACCGGGTTCCAGCCGATCGCTGCCCCCCCCATCCTCGATGTCAGCCCAGCACCCGGAACCGCCGCCGGAGTAATTGGGTGTCATCGCGGGGGCGCGATGACACCTAATTCAGGCGCCGCCCGCATGTGCGGAGGAGGCGCCTGAAAGGGAGGGGGGGAGGTCCTTCGGACCTCTCTCCCTCCCGATCGGTGGTGTGCAGGGGGTTAACCCAGGCACCTTTTGGAAGGGCACAGCCTGCCCTTCCAAATGGTACCTGGCATTAACCCAATGGGGGCCGGATCACGAATCCGCGCTGAAAAGCGCCGGTTAATGATGATCCTTTCCCGGAGCTGGCCGACATCTTGGATGTCAGCCAAGCCTCCGGGAACTCCCCCTGAGGACTGGCGTCATCGTGCATAGCACGATGACGCCAGTCTTGGAGTTAACCCCTAACTGCCACCAATGGTGGAGATAGGGGGTTCCAATGAACCCCCTATCTCCCGATCCGTGGCAGTTAGGAGTTAATGTTCGGTATTGTTGGATCGGCCAGAGCATGGCCGTTCCAACAATACCAAACATGAGTAGGAAAAAAGTTTTTTAAAAAAAATTAAAAATAAAAATAAAAAAATATTTAAAAAAAATTTTTTTTTTTGTTTTCTTTTTTTTTGGTTCGTTAATGCAGCAATATTGTTCCCATTTAAATTATAATGTGAACAATGATGCTGCACTAACAATTTTTGTATGCGGTGCGTTTGTTAAAAATCGTGTAATTTCCCCCCAAAAAAAATGTAACGAGACCCCATCTCTAATTTTTTTAACAAGCGCACCCCATACAAAATATAACCGCAATTGCTCACATGTTAAAATGTGAAAAAAAAACACTTTACACGTTGTTGTAAATTATTGAAAATTCATATTTTATTGCATTTTTTGTTATAATATACAGACAGGTCATGACATATACATCTAATAATGACATATTATGAATCTGCCGAGTCTGACGGAAAGAACAATATATAATATGTCTGGGTCATATACTAAAATAAGCCTTCAAAACGCGTTTAAACATGATGAGCAAAATCGGTAAAAATGAGCTCCGCACAGAGGCGGGAAAAGCCTCAGCAGCGAAAGGGTTAATATGTATATTAAATATATATATTTTTTTTTAATTGACCTGATATCTAGCGCTGCCATTTTTAACACTGTATGTTTAGCATCTGGGTCATCAGCGACTGGATAAGATTAATAATTTTTTTCACTCTGCTACTTACTATTCATAGGCTTATGGTATAAACAAAAACCTCATGTAGACATCACAGTGAATTGTATATATAACGCTCTGGGTTTTTGCTGTCATGTTTGCATTTCATTTCTGTTACTGAGCGTTACAGTTTTGTGTTAATAGCTATACAGCATTCATACAAACCACTTTCCAGGTAGTTCTTACAATTTCTCTACGAAATATAAACCTTTTTCTTCTGGTATCCATGTAAAGATAATATAAATGTTGCAATTAATCTTGCTCTATATACATTTGTATTAGTAATGTAACCTAAAGAAGCAAAGACTATCACAGCACATCAAGGATTAATCTAGGAACATGGAAGCCATTGTCCAGTGACATCTAGGGTTTTTATTTCTGCTTTATCAATTTTTGTATTCAAAACTGGTGTCTCATTCATATGGGGTTATTCATTAAGCCCTGAAATGCACCAAATGGTGAAATTTACTGTGCGGTGCAATTTAGGCTGCAGCGAAAATGTCCCATAGAGAAATGTTGCGCCGTCTACTCACAGAACGCTGAAGATTTTCGGTGATTCCGTTTGACAGGTTTAAACGGGCAAATCCCAAAGGATTCAAATGTAAAAAAAGTAATATCATTTTTAAAGTTTATTCTTTTTTCTTTTTCAGCAAAAAGCCTTTTTATTTTTTAGAACACTTTTTTTGTATTTTTATTTTGTCCGAAAAATTTTGTTTCCCAAACTTTTAACTAGGGCGGAAACAACTAGTCGATTTAATCGGCAACTAATCGATGATTAAATTAGTTGTCAACTATTTCCATTATTGATTAATCGGCTGTCGATTAATCGTTCTGTGTACAGCACACACTGTTTAGAGTCAGACCGAGTTAAGTGTATATAACCTCAGCTTCGGAGCTGATTGGAGAAGACGCGCCGCTGCTTTACTAGGTATGATTTAGTTCTAGGGTTATGTCAGACACAACCAGTTTGTTTTTATTCCGTTTACAACAGTAGCAGAACTATAACACAAACAATAGGATACTGCAACTGGGTGAAGGAACTGTATGCAGAGCCGTAGCTAGCTCTTTCTGCACCCGAGGCAAGAACAGAAAATTGTGGGCCCCCCACATTACTGTGAATTTTATTGCTGTGCAGCTCTGATACGCTCTTACACACAGCCCATTACTGCAAGTTTACTGCTGTGCAGCTGTGATACGCTTATACTGTACACACTGCACTTTACTGCGAGTATACTGCTGTGCAGCTCTGTGATACACTTATACTGTACACACACACCTTACTGCTCTGTAGCTCTGTGATATGCTTATACACAATATATTGCCCCCAGCTCACATGGATATGGATATATTGCCCCAAGCTCACATGGATATTTCCCCCAGCTTTAATTGATATATTGCCCCCCAGCTCTCATGGATATATTGCCCCCCCCAGCTTTCATGGATATATTGCCCCCCCAGCTTTCATGGATATATTGCCCCCCCCAGCTCTCATGGATATATTGCCCCCCCCAGCTCTCATGGATATATTGCCCCCCCCAGCTCTCATGGATATATTGCCCCCCCCAGCTCTCATGGATATATTGCCCCCCCCAGCTCTCATGGATATATTGCCCCCCCCAGCTCTCATAGAAACATAGAAAGTGTCGGCAGATAAGAACCTTTCGGCCCATCTAGTCTGCCCAATTACATGGATACTTTACCTGGATTTATCTTTTGTTTAGGATAGCCTTATACCTATCCCATGCCTGCTTAAATTCAATTACGGTTTTGCCTCTACCACTTCAACTGGAAGGCTGTTCCATGTATCCACCACCCTCTCAGTAAAATAATGCTTCCTGATGTTACTTTTAAACCTTTGCCCCTCTAATCTAAGACTATGTCCTCTTGTCTTGCTACTTTGTTTCCTTTTAAATATACTCCCTTCCTCTACCTTGTGGATTCCCTTTACGTATTTAAATGTTTCTATCATATCTCCTCTGTCTCGTCTTTTTTCCAAGCTATACATGTTAAGATCATTATTCCTTTCCTGGTAACTTTTCTCCTTCAAGCCGTACACCATTTTAGTAGCCCTTCTCTAAACTCTCTCTAAGGTGTCTATATCCTTCTGGAGATACGGTCTCCAGTACTGCATACAGTACTCCAAGTGAGGTCTCACCATTGCTCTGTACAGTGGCATGAGCACTTCGCTTTTCCTACTGCTAATACCTCTCCCTACACAACCAAGCATTCTGCCAGCATTTCCTGCTGCTCTATTACATTGACTACTTACCCTTAGATCCTCTGCAATAATAACCCCTAAATCTCTTTCCTCCGAAGTTGAGGTTAGGACTGTATCAAATATTCTATATTCAGCCCTTGGATATATCAAATATTCTATATTCAGCTTTCATGGATATATCGCCCTCAAGCTTTCATGGATATATTCACCCCCCAGCTCTCATGGATATATTGCCCCCCCAACTCTCATGGATATATTGCCCCCCAACTCTCATGGATATATTGCCCCCCAACTCTCATGGATATATTGCCCCCCAACTCTCATGGATATATTGCCCCCCAGCTCTCGTGGATATATTGCCCTCCAGCTTTCATGGATATATTTTCTCCCAGCTCTCATGGATATATTGCCCCCCCAGCTCTCATGGATATATTGCCCCCAGCTTTCACGGATATATCGCCCCCCCAGCTCTCACGGATATATTGCCCCCAGCTCTCGTGGATATATTTGCCCCCTGCTCTCGTGGATATCCTGCCCCCCCAGCTCTCATGGATATCCTGCCCCCCCCCGCTCTCATGGATATATTGCCCCCCCAGCTCTCATGGATATATTGCCCCCACCCCCAGCTCTCATGCATATATTCCCCCCCAGCTGTCACCTCTGTCAGCGTGGCCGTTCTTCTCTCTGCGAGCGGCCGCATGCAGCTTGGCCGCTCGCCGGGAACCACCTGACCAGGGCACGAGATCGCGGAGTTCACGTGAACTCGCGAACGCGGCTGCGCTGGTCCAGCGCAGGCGCATTCTCGCGAGCAGGTTAGGTGGTTCCCTGCGAGCGGCCAAGCTGCATGCAGCCGTTCACAGGGAGAAGAACGGCCAGCGGCGGCGATGTTCTCGCCCCTGGCCTGCGCCACACTGCAGCTCTGTACCCGAGGCGAGCGCCTCACTCGCCTCGCCCTCCCTACGGCCCTGGCTGTATGCCTGTGTTTTATCCATACTTGAAGCTGGAGTCCTGTGCCACCACCCCACCCTGTTTGGTTGGGAAATGCCATTTCCTCCCCTTTGGTTTGGTCCCTTTCCCCAAATTCACTACCACACTCAGATCCGTTTTTTTGTCCATACCCACTCCCTCTCACACTCAGGTCAAGTCACTTGAGCAAAGTCACTCCCTTCCACCTCCAGTCCCTCCTCCCACTCAGTTTGTTCATGAAATTATTTAAAAGGGACACTCTAAGCACCCTGACCACTTTAGCTTATTAACCCCGATTTCATGCTGACATCATCATCTCTATCCAAGTGCTTGTAGCTGCGTTCATTTGAGAAAGCAAACATGGACTTAAGCTGCGCATGCAGCATCAATCACTCTGATCAACCTCGCACACCTTGTGTATGAAAAGTACGCAATTTGTGCATGTACGTAAGTTACGTACACTACACAAGTTGCTTATGAAAAAAGGGGGAGGGGTTGTGGTTATTTTATTTTTTTTACATAAAATTCCTTTTAAGTAAATTCATTTATTTATATACTATTTTACCATGAAGGATACATTGAGATTTCTCTCGCTTTCAAGTATGTCCTGGCCTCAAGAACATTTGAAATACATTTTTTTTTTTTTTATCCGATGAATCGATTCATCGGCCAACTAATCGATTTATAAGAATAATTGTTAGTTGCAGCCGTACTTTTAACCCTTTCCTGCAGCAGGGCTTATTATGCCTTCTACGCAGTGGAAAAGAATCACCCCCCTTGAAAATAATCACATTTTGTTGCTTTGCAGCTTGAAATACAGACACAATTTTTGTTTATCCAGTTGTATTTAGTATTAACATCCAACATGTCCGACCAAAAATAAAGACCATTCAAAAACAGAATCACTGAGTTGGAAAAAGGATCACTCCCTTGTGTCAGTATTTTGTTTTGCTTTAGCAGCCTGTTGGGATGTGTCTGTACTTACTTTGCACATCTACTCTGTGCAATATTTGCCCACTCTTCTTTGCAGAACTGCTCAAGTTCAGTTACATATGATGGTGACCGTTTGTGGACTGCAGTCTTAAAGTCCTTTCACAGATATTCAATAGGGTTTAAGTCTGGGCTCTGACTAGCCCATGCAAGGACATTAACATTTTTCTCCTTCAAACACTGTGTGGTCATTTTTGTTGTGTGCTTTTAGTCACTTTGGAAGGTAAACCCTCTTCCCATTGACAACGTTCTGACAGAGGGCTGCAGATTTCCTTCAAGAATGTGACAGTATTTTGCCCCATCCATTATTCAATCTATCCTGACAAGTGCTCCAGTGCCTCTGCAGAGAAACACCCCCATAACAGCATATTACCACCTCCATGCTTTACTGTAGGTATGGTGTTATTTGGATGGTGAGCTTTATTGGATTTCCTCCCGACATATATCTGGCAGTATCACAAAGCTGGTGCTAACTTACCCAGAGCTGTTGTAAATTTACCAGAGCCATTATAGTCTATGGGGTTGTTACAACAGCTCTGGTTAAGTTAGCACCAGCTTTGTAATACTGCCCTTAGTTTGGTGTTGAGGCCAAATAATTAAATTTTATGGTCTCCTCTGACCATACAACTTTTTTCCATGTGGCCGCAGAATCTTCAAGGTGTGTTATGGCAAAGCTCCGTCGTGAATGCATGTGGCCTTTCTTGAGGTGTGTCTTTTTTCTTGCAACCCTCCCATACAAGCCACCTTTGTGTAGAATTTTGATACTGTTGACACACGCACACAATGACCACTCTTTGTCATAAATTCCTGCAACTGCTTCAAAGTTGCTGTGGGCCTCTTGGTAGCCTCTCTGACCAGTTTCCTCCTGTCGCCTTCATCCAGTTTGGAGCGGTGTCCTGATCCAACGAGGGACTGTGTTGTACATAATTGCTTTCACTTCTTAATAATAGACTTCACTGTGCTTCTAGGCATTGATAAAGCCTTTAAAAAATTTTTTTTATATGCATCTCTTGACTTGTGCCTGTCCACAACTTTATCCAGGGGATCTTTCGACTTTGCCTTGCCACCCATAGTTGATTGTTTGCTTCATTTGCACTACCAGGTTCCGGAATGCTCCAGGATAGCTCTTTTCATGCTGATTTAGGCTGGGGCAGACGAGCGCATTTTTCACGTCCGTCTGACCTCACTGTTTGCTGTCTGTTGTAGCTTTTCAAAGGAGTCAATAGAGAACAACACACGAAGCAAGTGCGCACTTTTTCACGCACGGGCAACGCATGTTACAACGTACGCCAAAATGGCATGGAAGTGAAAAAGCTACACGGACGTACAGAAACCCCAGCATACAGCTTTTTTTTCTCAACATCAGTCAAAACTAACTGATACAATGTAACCACAATCTCATCCGTTACTGTGCGCAATCCGTGCGCTTGCCTGACGCCAGCCTTAAAGGGACACTCTAGGCAACATGACCACCTAAGCTATTTTAGGTGGTCATGATGCCCGGAGTATGCCGCCCTCTGTCTCCCCTCCCTCCGCTCGGCAGTTCAGCTGAAAACAGCTGGGAGAGGCGGAGGAGTTTACTTCGCCCTCCCAGCTGTCAGTCAGCAGAGCGGGAATCATATTTCCCGCTTCTGCCGACTTTTGCCGAGTAGGAGACGTCATCGCGCTTTCAGCGCGATGACGTCTCCAACTCGCCGCAGTAGCTGGCGGCAGCGGCTGAGGGTTAGTGTTGCGCGCATCCTCTTGCGCGCAACACTAATCCTCAGAGGGAGCCGGGAGGAAGCCTGCCGATTGGCTGGCTTATGTGAGAGGCGCGCATGCGCGCTTCTCACGTAAACCAGAAGCCAAGAAGCATCAAGAAGGACGGGAGCGGAAGAGGAGGGAGGTGACTGAGTATATATAAAAAAAAAAAAAAGACGCCGCTGGAAACGAGAGGATTTTAGGGTAAGTTACAAAAAAAACTAAAGATTTATTAAGGGAATAGGGATAGGTTAGGATAAAAAAATGGGGGGGGTTTTTTGAGTAGAGTGTTCCTTTAATATGTCCACAGATGATCACTGTTTAAAGCTAAATGGCTGTGTTTGCCATTGAGAAGGTGATTAGCTACACCAGATAGAGTTCACAAGTTATTTTTAGGAGTGAGTGATCCTTTTTCCAAGTCAGTGATTTTTCCAAGTCATGTATTGTCTGACATGTTGGTGTTACATCTTTCACTTGTATGTTATAAATTGCACGGAGTAGATACAAGTGAATAAACAAAAACGGTGTCTTATATTTCAAGCTGCAAAGCAAACAAATTTTGATTATTTTCCGGGGTGAAGTGTGATTCTTTTCTATACCCACTGTACAAATATGTCTCTATATATACACCATAGATGGGCATGTGTGATTTCTCACTCCATTAAACCTGTGTCTGCTGTTCTAAAGTCTAGTGTTTGTGTGTTTTATACCAGTGTTTCCCGACCTTGTCCTCAGGCCTAACTAACACTTCAGGTTTGCAAAATATCTAAAGTAAAGCCCCGCTGGGATAATTTGCTGCTCAGAAATAGCATTTTTCAGTCTGCATTTCCCCAAGGTAATCCTTAACGTGTGGCCTGTTATGGGTACTTGAGGACCAGGGTTGGTAACCAATGTATTACATCACTCAAGCTGACGCTAGGCTCTGCGCATGTTGAAGTGAGGCTCGTGTACAGCTGCTCAGCCATGGATCCCTTTTCCTTAAGCTCCTAACACAGTTCTTGTTCTGATGTTGCTTCCAGGAGCCGTTTGGAATCTGGAGTGAAAAAATGGTTTATTTTTATGTGCTACATCTACCTCGTTGTGGTCGGGCAGTTGTCACTTTTGGAAACTTGCTCTTCATAGTAATATAATTTTCAGTGACTGAGTCAGATCCATGATAGGAGGCATTTCACAAAGAGTTGTGGCAAAAGTGGCATCATATGACAGTGGCACGTGTAAAGTCACTGAGCTTCTCAGTAGCAGCCACTGTCCTGCCAGCGTTAGACTGAGGAGATTTAATGTTGGCGTGTCAAATTACTTAACTAATTTGCATTTGTCCACACACTCTTTAATGTTTAGTGTGTTGCCCCTTTTTTGTTTTGGATTCTCTAGTTTCTTATGTTTACATTCTCTTCAAGTTCTAGCTTCTAAATCAAGATGTTTGGGGATCTCTTTGAAGAGGAGGACTTCTCATTCCTTTCCAACAGTCAGAGTGCCAACAGTAGAAAATTCCGATCCAAAGGTTCACAGATACCTGAACCACGGGGACCTACGAAACTGAGCGGACTCAGAAATCAAGGAGGAACTTGCTACTTAAACTCGCTCCTTCAGACTCTGCTTTTCACCCCAGAATTCAGAGGTTTGGTTATTAAATGTTCTGTGAGCTCTGTAAAGTTCTTTATTTTTGTGGTTTTTTTCCGTCATCCTGTTTGTCATGAAAAATCTATTTATTTTATAATGTTTGCTCCATTTTTTTTATCCTGATGAAGTGTGGTCACCTGTAAGCATTGGTCTGCATGGTTAGTGTTCAGTCTTCCAAGGGTGATTCTTTTGCTTTTTAAAGGGCCACTACACCATTAAATTAAATGTTCTTTTGTTTATGTTGCTGATATTTTACATGTACTTTGTTTTTATCTTGTATTTTAGTTAAGAAAATTTTTACTCTATATATGTCACCGAGTGCAACCATTCTTTGTTCTTTTGTGTTGTGCACTGCTCCCTCCCACACAGTATCTTTACAATACTTGTTCCTCACTGTGTGGCTTTGGCCTTAGAATGGAGCAAATAGGTTGATCCCCAACTCAAATCATTGTATTGTGTGGGATGTGTTCAAAGGGCATCCCCATGATTTTGATTAGAGGTCTTCTAAGCTCCCTGCCATCAATTTTTTTTTTTTTTTTTTTTTTACTTTACAAATTAAAAGTTTATTAGAAATATTAACATAGCTTCAGTACAAATGTAATCACAATAACCAGACATAGAAATACATGGTAATAAGTTGAGAGTACATTTTGATATGAAAATCCGTATAGTGTACATTCTAAAAAAATAAAAATAAATATATTTATATACGAGGGTGCGGCCACCACAGTCCAATACTAATGATATGAATTGGCTAGGGTGTGTAAACAATCTCCATCTATTGCCATCTATTATCTCAGTCTGGAAAGCACAATAGACCTCCTGCTGCCTCGTCTAAACATTCCTTCTTCCACCTCATTAACTGGTCAATACTGTAGATCAGATAAACCACAGCCTCTTAAAAATGTTTGCAGAGATTATAGTACTTGTGGCATCATGCTAAAAATCCACAAAATGGAAACGGGTGATTAAAAACCTAAATTTATCTTTCCTTTTTACACGCAATTACTTAAAAAAAAAAAAAAAAAACAGCAATCTGTGTTTTATATTGTGTCTTTATTCGTAATGCACAAGTAATCTAGTTACAGTTTATGTAAGTGGTAGTGTCCCTTTTAAAGTAAGCTTTCAAGCATTTTAGTTACTGAAGCTATTTTTCACCTGCAATGTTTGAATCCTGTCTGTTCATCAGTTCTCAGGAACCAGCACTTTTCAGCTGTGGTCTGTATCTTTTTTGTTCAGATGGGGGGAGTTCTCTTTCAATGCTGAGGGAAGGAGATTGCCATCTTGTAGATACAGAAGGTGGCAGAGGACAAGCTGAAAGTGCAACATATTTTACTAAAATGTTCTAAATGACCATATCTGGCAAGCCTTTGGGGAGATGTAACCCTGTTACCACAAAGTTGTTTTTTGTAGAACTAATGCCAGGAGTGGATTCTTGGGAAAACAACTTTCCACTGCAGACCAGTGTTAAAATGAATGTACTCTTAATAGGGATAGACCGATATCACATTTTAGGTGCCGATACCGATAATCGGCTACCTTTCAGGCCGATAACCGATATCGGGTGCCGATATTCTGTACATTAAAATTTTTCGAAGGAGGGTGGGGGAATCACAATTTCTACATAAATCTGGTGTCAAAATTGTAAACCTAACATCTGAGAGAAATAAAGTGCTTGAAAAAAAGTGTGTGGGTTAAGAAATCGCAACCACCCCATTTTTCTTTCTTTCAGAAGCTCCAGCTTTTTTTCTTTTTTGGTACAACAAAGCAACCTGCAATGCAAATAGATTTCCAGTGAGGGGCATGGAAAGCTTTACATTAGTTTGTGGGCAGATAAAGGGACTATTTGAGGCATTTATTTATGTTGTTTCCCCGCTCCTTGTTGTACTGCGCTGCGGAACCTGCTGGTGCTATAGAAGTGATGATCTGTAAAATGCTGGTCCCAGCCGCTCGGCTCACAGGAGCTTATAATCTAGAGGAGCAGAGGGACCAGCTCACAGGACCTTACATTTCATTTAAGGGGTTTATTCACTAAACCGTTCTTCCTGTTGGCTGTCCTTGCTGCTATGTGGTTCATAAATTTCAGGTTTATTCTATGCAAAGCATGCCTGGCCTGGCTCCTAGGTATTGCCTCGACTCTGTCAGGCTCAGCTATGGTGGCTGCAGAGGTGTTTGCAGCAGGAGTCAGATGTTTGCAGGATTTGTGCACGGGGCATATTCTGCACTTATTGGGGCACAGTAAACAGAATCTTTAGAATCCACTGCTGGGAAGGGGGGGGGGGTTCAGAGACCCAGGAAGATGGAAATCAGTTCCCCCTCCTTTGTAAAAAGTGCAGCACTACTTTATAGCAAACTTTTATGCCAGGGGCCGTGACACACAAGCTGGCAGTCGGGTAGCCCAGGACCACTAAAACCCTAACTGTGGCTTCTATCATTACTAAAAACACAATCTGCAAACTCAGTTCCTTGTCCCCAGGTGGCTCCCTAGAAAGCTGATTGTAAGCTCCTGGGGTCAGAAATCAAATTTTCCCTAATGTAAACTCAAATCCCTGCACCTGCCAAGACAAAACTAAACGGCTGGCAGATAAAGGGTGCCGTGAACTATTTGAGGCATTTATTTATTTATTTAATCTCGGTGTCAGGGCAGTAGAGTTGAGCAAGATTTATGCTCCTATGCAGCCAGTCTGAAGTGGGATGGGGAGCTTTACAGACTGGCAGGTAGCACAGCGTGAAGGAGCAGACAGGGAGAGTGAGAGCAGGGGAGGAGCACAACAGAGCGCAATGGACCCTCCGTAAATCAGTCCGACCATCCTGTTTGTTTGTTTTTATTACAATTAGATGTGCTTCCTCCCCCTCTGTTTCTTACTGTGTTCGAGCCGGAGGAAGGGGGAGACCTCGAGGTGACCTCATCATTGCCGGCCAGAGTGCGGAAGTGCCGGGATCTCATGCTCAGAGAGATCGCAGCTTCTCAGAGTTATCGGCACATCGGCAGTGATGATGCCGATAACCAGGAAATCACTGAATATCGGCCCCGAATATCGGTAGTACCGATAATCGGTCGACCCCTAACTCTTAATAATGTATATTTTAGAGATGGTAAGCTTATTTGACAGAGGGCTCGCCTGCTGGCCAAAAAGTGCTACTGCATGTACAATACAGCTGAAGCTGCCTCTCTCTCTGTATAATGGATCTCTAAGCATGTCAAACTACTTCAGCACCTTGGTTGACATTTCCGAGGTGCTGAAAATTTGGTGGCGCAGTCTGGATCCCATTTGCAAACAAATTACGTGTGCAGAACACAAAATTCCTTTGCATTGCCCCAGAATATAAATATACGTTTACTTGATATTAGGCTCCTGCAGGAGCTTTTGATTATACTCGATTATAGTAGAGATGGGGGGGGGGGGGTTAAAGAAAATCCAGATGAACTGTATAACAGACTATAATTAGGGTACACTACACTACAACAATAAAACGTTGTAAAGATTGTAAAAAGTAAATCATACATTGTTTGTTTTTAAATCCACATCCACTGAATTACAACAAAAGAGGAGAAGAATTTTATTATTAGAGTGGAGGAATGAGCAACAGATGCATTGTTACCTGGGTAAACTATGCAATAATGACTGGAATAAGATTTTGCATGCCTGTCATACGATGAAAGCTCTTGGACAGTAATGGTGAACTTTGGCCCCAGATGTTTTGTAACTAACTGTAATCTAGTTACAGCTTATGTAAGTGTTACTGTCCCTTTAAAGCAAGATTTCCAAGCATTTTAGCTACTGAAGCTATTTACTTTTTTTGCTTACAGGGTTATTCAAAGATTACCGAATTTTTTTTTTTTTTTTGAGAAAGGATTTTACCAGGAAGGATACATTGAGATTTCTCTCGTTTTCAAGTATGTCCCGGGTGGCGAGTATGTACCGTTAGGTGTCTTGCCCAAGGACACTTACTGGAGAGGTGCTCGCTGGGATCGAACCCATGACTCCACCGGCTCTCTCCATGCAGAGCAGTGATGTTACCTCTACTCCACCCAGCCGGTACTGCTGGAGAAAGGTAACCGAAGGCTGAAATTCAGCGTACGGTTACCTTTCCTGGCCATTCGACTATCCAGACAGCGGGCAGTTCGCCAAATCCTGGCGAATTGCCTGCACATTTTGTGCCTGTTCGAGGGCAGTGAATCCCCATAGAGAAGCAATGCTTTGGCTATTCAGAGAGCAAAACCCAGCAGTGAAAAGTTGCTGAATTGCCCTGCCAATCGGTGGTTTCATTCGACAGGTTTATTCAGACGAATCCCATAGGCTTCAATGTTAAAAATATTCCCGTTTTAATTCAATATCTAATAAACCGTTGATTATAATATTCTGCAGTAAAAAGTCTCTTTATTTATAGATTTTAGAACCTTTTTTTAGACATTTTTTGGGATTTTTTTGCAAAAAAAATTATTTATTTTTTAATCCTTTTTTCTGTAACCGGCCTTTTTATTATCATTCATTGGACCTCATATGTAAATTTCAGACATTTTCGCTCAGTAGTTTGTTTGCAAACAGCGTTTCACTTTTCAAACATTCAAGCATACTGTTTTTTTTTTTTTTTCTTCTTTCTTCACCTCCTTCGTCTGCGGTGTCGGGTTTTCCGGCGGCTGCTCTGTGTGTTATCGGCTCCTGCTCGGGTTTCTCCGGCATCTTCAGCGGGTTAATCCAGATGTTTTTGCGGGTTTCGGTGTGCGTTCGCCCTGGTTTTGCAGTGAGTTTTCGGCAGGGTTGGGGCCGCTTTTCCCTGCATTACGGTGGCCCTGTGGTGCTTGCTGAATAGACCGCAGGGTTGCCGAAATGGGATCGCCAAATCGCACCGATTTTGAAGAGAACGAAAAGTCACCGAACGTGCGGTGACTTTTCGATTCTCTTTGAACAACCCTGTTAGTCTAACATAAGGCTCGCACGGCATCATGGGATGTGTAGCTCCGAAACACTTGGGGTGCCAAGGTTCGCCATCACTGTTCTAAGACTAGCTAGCAATGGGCATGATGAAGAAGCAAGTGGTTCGTTTACCCCAGGGCATGAGAAATCAAGCCTCAGATTTCAAGAAGCCTTCAAGATTTTACATCTTCTTCATGTCTAGACTACCCTTTACAAACCGAATATTCAAAACGGTGCCTGGCTAATTGTGACTGATTTAGTTAAATCCTCAGCATTCCTATTGTCTCCTACATTTTTTAAATTTATTTTTTTAACTATTTTCAATCTTAGCAAAAGTACAAAATAACATATGCGAGAGTGACCATAAGCCCAGCAAAGGAAGACATTGAAAGATAAGAGATAACCACAAAAAATACAGCATTATAATGCACAAATTCTTAGATTAGAAAAAGGGCCACCGAAAACACTGAATAATAAGGGGAAGGACGAGAAGGACGGGGGGGGGGTTGACACAGCAAATACGTTTCCCAGAAGAAAAAGGGGGCTATGGCCACCACGTGGATATCAGGGAGACAAAAAAAAGGGGGGAAAGGGAAGTGGAGGTGGAGAACTGCCATATATAAAGTGGTATTCCAGGCTTGCTCTGGTGCCCAAAAAGGGGGAGCCATTTGCCACGGAAGGGGCCACTTGGCCGGGCGACCTAGGGCAGGACGAGGCAGACAGAGCCATGGTATCTGCCTGAACGGCTCGCCTAGATCAAACCCAATGTCCTGTCACTTAAATGGAAAAGGGGGGGGGGCGGGAAAAGAAGAAATCCAATGTCCCGGACGGTAGCACATAAACCCCTAAAACATAAAAGGAAAGAAAGTCCGGGAACAAAAGTTTCTGAAAGCGTTTAAGAAAATCATCCAAAATAGAGAAAAATACTGTGCGGCCAAACCTCTCCATCAATGTCCAGCAACCACAACAAGCTGAAAAGATGGAACGGGATAATTATTCAGCCAGGATCTGTAGGAACAGCCAGGCCCGGGTTCTCTGGAATAGAGGCGATGAGGCCGAGGGCCGGGAACAAGGCCCACATTTCTTTTGGAGAGGCTGCAGAGTGCATAGTGTCCCCATGAGAGATGAGTATAGAAGTGGACACTCCCCAGCGGTAGCGCACCTTCTCTGCCCGCAACCGCGCAGCGACCCCATGAAATCGTCGCCATGCCACAAAAGTAAGAAAAGGCAGATTGTTATACAGGGAGAGGAGTGCGGAGTCAAATAGAAAAGGAGACCTTGCTTCAGGTAGGGACAGCAAACGCGACTTCACAGCCACTTCACCAGCAACCGCAATTATATCCCTCGGAGCCCCCGCTGGGGTAGCCGCGGCTTGCGAAGGCGGTTTGCTGGGTCAAATACCGCTGGCGCATCTGGAGGTAGCTGAAGAAGATGACGGGCGACCCCGTTATCATAATCCAATATGGAGGTCGGATGTACAGCCTTCGGGACCCCCCCCCCCCCGTATCAGGACGTTGCGCTGACGATGATGAGCCTCCATCGTTTCCAGAGCCCTGGAAAGAAGGTTCACATGGGCTTGAAGAGAGCCCATGCAGGTCTTTGCCGCCGACTATGCAGCCTCCACGACGTCAGCTTGGACTCTACCGTCTCCACTCTACCCCGCAGCTCCGCAATCTCATCATGCAGGCCATGAAAGTCTTGCTTCCAGATCACCCACAACTCAACGAGATGAGGAACGTCCTCCTTCGTGAAGGGCCTAGCGCTCTCCCGGGCCGCTGCAGAGACATGGTGGGCCGGGGCTGCCCCACCACGAAGGAGATACGCACTCTGGGGAAGCAGTAGTTGCTGGGGTTTCAATCCGCTACCTGCAGGGCCAGGACGGCCGCAATTACCTCCCGGGCCTGAAGCGGCATCATCTTCCTCCGAGCTGAAGTCCCATGGGGTAAATACCGCAGCGTCCTCCAGGCGACGTCTGTGGGCCCCGTCCAGTGAGGTACGTATGTCCCGTTGCCGGGGACTTCCAGCCTGGAGTGTCTTTTTAAAAGATTTCTTCCCCATCTAGAGACCAGAGTCAGCGGTAGGGGAAAAGCGAGGCCTGCCCCTAAGGCTCCCACAATAGCCGCATCAGCTAGGCCGCAGTTCGGGAATGAGCCGAAAAACAGCACGGCAGGGTGCAAAGGGAGCAGGAATCAGCCGCGATTGAACTCCAGTCTTTCGCCCTGCCAGGGAAACGAGAATGACTACTAGAAACATAGAAAATGTCGGCAGATAAGAACATTTCGGCCCATCTAGTCTGTCCAATTACATGGATACATTAGCTGGATTTATCTTTTGTTTAGGATAGCCTTATGCCTATCCCATGCCTGCTTAAATTCAATTACTGTTTTGGCCTCTACCACTTCTACTGGAAGACTGTTCCATGTATCCACCACCCTCTCAGTAAAATAATGCTTCCTGATGTTACTTTTAAACCTTTGCCCCTCTAATCTAAGACTATGTCCTCTTGTTTTGCTACTTTGTTTCCTTTTAAATATACTCCCTTCCTCTACCTTGTGGATTCCCTTTACTAGGCAGGCGGATGGTCCTCAAAAGGCAACATAAATCCTAAGCAGCTCACGGAGCTCAATGAAGATGCGACCATCCACCATGCCGCTCGGCTCCGTCCCCCTCATTGTCTCCTACATTTGATATAAATGTTAGGCACTGGTTTACACTGCAAACAGGTTATGGTGTCAACAACTCTAGAGATGCAAATGAATAGTACAGGGAGGATGCAACTCCTTGGCATCCTGAAATGATCCTTTTTAAAGGAACACTATACTCATCTTGACCACTTTTATATTTTTAATGTGGCCAGGCTGAGCATAGTGTCCCCCTTCTCCTAACCCGTCCCAGCTCCCCCAATATGGCTAAAAAACCTGGATGAAGTGGAGGAGTTTCCTCCACTCCACCCAGCTTCACCAGCAGCTGGGAATTTGAATTTTCCAGCTGCCAGGTAGTAGTTGTAAAACACACAGAACAGTAGGAGAGAGTTCCCTGCTCGAGAGCTTACAATCTAAGAGGAGAGGGGTGACACACTCGGTGAGGCTAAAGTGAAGTAGCGGATGCGTAGGGAGATGGTGCAAGAAATGACAGTGGGGAGACCATGGAGTGGGCTGATAGGCTTCTTTAAATTAATGTGTTTTCAGAGACTTTTTGAGGGACTGGAGAGACGGGAAGAGTCTAATGTTGCGGGGAGGGAGTTCCATAGGAAAGAGGCAGCTCAGGAGAAGTCCTGAAGGCGAGAGTTGGGGGTGCGGGTACGCGATACTGATAGCATCAGATCATTGGCAGAGCGAAGTGGTCGGGACGGGATGCACCTGCTAATAAGGGAGGAGATGTAGGAAGGGGCGCGACTATGGAGAGCTTTGTATGTGAGCACCAATATTTTGAATTGGATTCTAATGGAAACAGGAAGCCAGTGTTGAGATTGACAAAGTGGTGAGGTGTGGGAGGGGAGGTGGAGGAGTCTGGCACAGGCGTTCATTACAGACTGCAGATGGAGAATATGGGATCTCTTAAGGCCAGCGAGAAGGAAGCTGCAGTAGTCAAGGTGGGAGATAATAAGAGCTTGGATGAGCATTTTAGCAGAGTCCTGCTAAAGACTGGGTTGGATGCATGCAATGTTTTTAGGTGGAAGTAGCAAGATTTGGTTAGCAACTGAATGTGAGGAGTGAAGGAGATATCCGAGTCTAAGCGGACCACAAGGAAGCGAGCCTTAGAGGTAGATGTAATGGTGGCACCATTCACCTGAAGGAAAACTGGCGCAGGAATGAAGGTTGTAGAGGGAGGTAAGAGGAGAAGTTCTGTTTTAGAAACGTTGAGCTTTAGGAAACGGGAAGTTATCCAGCCGGATACAGCCGATAGGCAGCCAGTAACACGGTTCAACATGGGAGGAGAGAGATCGGGAGAGGAAAGGTAGATTTGGGTGTCGTCAGCATATAGAGGATATTGGAGTCCATAGGAAGAAAAGAGGTTGTCCAGCGAGGCGGTATAGATCTAGAAGAGTAGAGGACTCAGGATACCTCAAGGCTCTGTTCTAACTGAAAAAGGAACTGGGACGAAAGAGGCACCAGCAATGAAGACACTGAAGGAGCAAAGCGAGAGATAGGAAGATAATCAGGAGAGAGCAGTGCCACTAAGGCCAAGTTGACGCAGCATGAGGAGCAGGAGAGGGTAGTCAAGAGTGGCAAATGCAGCGGAGAGGTCGAGAAGAATAAGTGACCTTTGGCTTTAGCAACTAGCAGGGTTTTCAGAGAAAGGTGAAAACCAGGAGAATTGGCAGAAGAGAACAATCTAGACCAAATAGCCGATTTGGAAAGTGAGATAAATGGGAGAATTTTTCTGGTTTGGCTATTTTGACCTAGAATTTTCACTTTTCCAGTCATTCTCCTGGTTTTCACCTCTCTCTGAATAACCCTGTATATCATTAGTCACGTTGGTCAGAGCAGTTTCAGTGGAGTGCTGGGAGCGAAAGCCAGACTGCTGCGGATCAAGTAGAGAGCAGTGAGGAATTCAGAGCTGGTTATAGACCAGGCGTTCTAAGATTTTGGAGCAGAGAGATGGGACGGTGGTTCGAAAGGGAGGTGGGATCAAGAGATGGCTCCTTCAGAATGGGGGTGATCAGAGCACGTTTGAATGCAGATAAGAAGAGTCCAGAAGAGGAGGGAGAGGTTGAAAATATGAGCCAAAGCAGAGATAATAGGATAGACCGAATAAGGTGCGACGGGATGGGGGCAGGTGGTCGGTCAGGAGGACATGAGAGCTGTTTCTTTTAAATGAACTGTTATTGTATGTAATAGCAGAACCTCTGCATAGTTGTCAAAATAAACAGCATTTAATGAAAACCTACAAAAGTTTTCTTTTGAAATCGTTTTATTTGTCTTTCAGAAGCCCTGTTTGCTTTGGGTCCTAAAGACCTTGGCATTTTGGAGGAGAAAGATGATCCAGAGGCAAAGGTAATTATTTCAATGCAAATTAAGTTCTTGCAGATCAATATGCTTTGTTTGGGTGCCAAACTGATCCTTCATAAATAGTATTTTACGTACTAGATATGTGTAATTCTTTGATTACAAATCCTTTTTATTCTTTTATATTTTTCCTGCCAGACTAGTTTACATTTATATTTCTGTTTTGAGTGTTGTTTATTCCACCTTCAACATTTATATAGTAGTGATTTTTCTCTTTCTTTTGTGATCTGTTTATTTTATCATTTACAGCAACTCAACAATTTTTTCTTTTTTTTTCGAACAGCTGAACGAGGGCTAAACCTTTGCACTTTGAAATTTTGAATTATTTTTTGCATCGGGTTTATTAGTGAGCTGAAAGAGAAGCTGTAAGAAATTACGGATGATCTGTTAAGTTACTATTCAACCTTTTTCACAATTCTAACATTACTTGTATTACATGTTGTCTATTATTATTCTAGGTACGGATCATTCCCTTGCAGTTACAGAGACTTTTTGCACAGCTCTTGCTGCTGGACCAGCAGGCTGCATCCACATCCGACCTCACCTGCAGCTTTGGTTGGGACAATAACGAGGTCTGTAATCAATTGCTGTTGGTTTTATATTGGCAACTAAAATTATTTTCATACCACCCACGTTACGGAAGTCACCTCTTACTGCATTTGAAAGGGAGTGCATTAAAATTATTACAAAACATGTGTACACACACACACGTATAGTGGTCTAACTCACGTTATAGGTACTAGGGATGCACCGAAACGAAAATTTGGCTGGGGACTCGCCTGATCCCGAAGGCCGGCCTAGCAAGCTGCTTGGCCGGCCTCCAGGCTCAGGCGAGCTGATGTCTGTCTGCCTGTGTCTGTCAGACCGCTTGCTACTACAGCTGGTCTCATAGAGGGTGACGTTGCCATGCTCTCTTCTTGCTGATGTCATTATTGCTCAGGATAAGTAGGCGTGTCCTTTTAACTTGCTAGAGGATCCAAGTACCTCAACAAATCATATTTTGCGTAACTCGATTTACGTTGAGGTACTTGGAGTATTCGGAGTGTCCTTTTAAACTGATAGGTTCTGTCCTTTTACCATGAATGAATTTGGTAGCTCACAATGTTGTTCGCGGCAAAGCTTTATCATATGTAAACAGAATCTGCATTTTATTCCTTTTATCTCATGTAATACTATTTTCATTCTATTTGTTTCACTTTCCCATGTACTTTCTTTTCACTATACGTAATCACACTTTTCCTACTTTACAGGAAACCGGCCAGCATGATGTACAGGAACTAAATCGTATTTTGTTCAGTGCCTTGGAAAGCTCCCTGGAGGGTACCTCTGGCCACAATCTTATACAACATTTATACCATGGTACTGTGGTTAACCAAATCAAGTGCCAGGAGTGTGGTTATGTCAGTAAGCGTCAGGTGAGCCTTGCATGTTTAGATTGTGCTGTAAGAGAAAAAAGTACACCTATAGAAGGGCAATACTGTACCGGGGATCTTGTATTACATGTAATCTGATGTGTGGTTTCTTAACTGCCTAGCTACATTTTGAAAACCCCATTTTTTAAATTCCGAAATAAATGTATAAATTTTAAATAGGCAAATTTTGTAAGTTTCATAAGTCCTGGGCGCCTCACACTGCAAGACTGTCAATGTTTCTGATCAATCTTGATTGTGTGCTATATCTACCTTATATACAGTATTCTAGTGACCGGGTGATTAGGGGCAGAGTGATATATCACAAGATCGTCAGCAGGCGAATGGAACAAGCTCTTTTCCATTCTGTATAGGGTTAATTAACTGCTGCTAATTTATTCTGCCCAGCCCTTTTATAGTGTGCTGAGACCAGCAGACTAAGACTACTGACTCCTGACTACTGACTACTAAGCGGAGTAAGCAATCCTCTTTCTTTTGATTGTTTTGACTGGTAAGTAGCTTAGCTGCCAGTATTTCTAGTGAGGGAAAGCATCTTGTTAGTCTACCAGGAAGGAGTAGGCTTTCATTTATGTTTTATTTTCATTTGGAGACTGTGCCTGAAGCTGTTCTTCCTGGCAACAATGAGCATGCATTCAAACAAAACAATCACTGCAGTGGCTATATCATGTATAGAGAGGCCCAAAAAATGTGTAACCGTTGTTATCTATACCCTTTTTTTTAAAACCCGTATTGAATTCTGGCAGCAACATGTATTGTTTCCTTTAAAGATATCAGTAGTCGCACCATTGATGATATCATCATGTGACCGTCAGAGTCTAAGAATATGGTGGAGGCACGCTTGACCTTCGAGCAGTGTAAGACCTTTTTTGAAGTGGTATTGTAAGTTTGAAAATGTGTGTGAAGTTCAACAACAACGGCGTCATGCGTTTGGAACAGAACCACCTACACGACTATCAATCGCACGGATTTGTGATTAAGTTCCAAACCGTTGGCACTGGGGGTGATGTGCACAACCAAAGACCTGGGAGGCGTCGCACAGAAAGTCCTGCTTCCTCGGGTATGGTTTTGCAACAGTTTACACGCTTGCCACAAAAATCTGTCAAACAATTTGGACGTGAGACAGGAATTGGTAGATCAAGCATACAACATATTCTAAAGAGAGTATATTGGAAATTTTACATCCCAAGACTGTTACAAACCATGATTGAAAATGACCCTGATCGGAGAATGGAGTACTGTGAGTGGTTTCGACAAATGGTACATGAAGATGAGGACTTTGTACAGAAAATGGTGTGGGCTGTCATCCAAGGGTTTATTTGGACCATACTTTTTTGAAGGCAGGGTCACTGGACCAAAGTACCTCAACGTGCGTGGCATATCCATCTTACCGGTCATACATGTGCTTTATGCAGATGAGCAATTTGACTTCCAGGAAGATAGGGCACCACCGAGACGTAAGCACCGATCTAGACGACGTTGGATAGGACGCAGAAGTGCTGTTGAATTCCCTCCGCTCCCCCGACTTAACACCTCCATTTCCTCTGTGGGGAACACTAAAGAAGGTGGTTTACCATAGAAAACCACCTATGCTGGCCGCACTATGGGAAGAAATTGAAATCTCATGCAGAGTAATCCCTGTGGATACTCTAGTCTAGTCAATGTTGGTCATGCAGTAGTGCGCCGAAATCAAAAGTGTCTGGATGCTAATGGTGACCACGTGCATAATTCAAACATGATTTACAGCTGCCTTTGATGTTTTATATGAATCTAGTAAAAACATTTGAATGCATTATTTTTCATGTTGAAGTGTGTGTATACGTATTTTTTTGGCCCCTTTTGTGTATATTACTACATTATTTTTTGCCTTTTTTTGTATAAAATTTGACGCCGTAATTTAACAACAAAACATCATTTTAATTAACTGTTATGAAAGAATTTAACGCAAAATACTTGAAATGGATGATATTTTTATTTTATAGGAGGATTTTCTTGATTTAACTGTAGCGGTGAAGGACTTTTGTAGTTTGGAGGAATCTCTGTATAGCATGTATGTCGAGGAGGAAATCTTTGAAGGCGATAACCTATATCGGTGTGGCTCGTGCAATAAACTTGTTTCAGCTGCCAAGGTACATATCGATCTTCTAATGCTTTGTGACTGTAAAGCATGGTCTCAGCATAGACATGATGCCATTCCTTTGAAATGTCTACACATTCTTCAATCTTTTGGGTTTTCTTCCGTGGTACTTTTAATTAAAAGTCTGAAATGATGCATCTGATTTTTAACTACAATCCCAAATATTTCTGACTTTCATGGGCATCTTAAAATTCTAGACTAGTTTTGCATAGAAATGTGATTTTTGTTGTCCGTGTTCTTCAGTCTGTCATGTTAGTATGTCTGTCTCAACAGTCTGCCAAGCTGGGAAAGCTGCCACCTTTCCTTACACTGTCTCTGCTGAGGTTTAATTTCGACTTCACAAAGTGTGAACGCTATAAAGAGACTTCTCGCTACACTTTTCCCTCAAATCTCAACATTCGACCCTTCTGTGAGCAGGTTTGGGTTTTAATATTTTCTCCTCTCTGGTTTGTGTATAATCTGTCAACATAATAACGGACATATGTGTGTATACAACTATTTTATTGTTCTATATAATTATAGCAAGGTGTCATAACTGTTTTGTACCTGAGGCATTCCATATACATACTGCAAAAGATGCACCTGGACGGCCAGTTGCCAACTGGGATCTAGGTCCCTAATTGTAAATTTTATTCGTCACAACTGACAATACAATTTAAAAAACATGTAGGGCCATATTACAAAGCTGGTGCTAACTTAACCAGAGCTGTTGTAAACTTAAAACCTCCATAGGCTATAATGGCTCTGGGAAGTTTACAACAGCTCTGGTTAAGTTAGCACCAAGTATGTAATACTGCCCGTAATGTGAATTAAAAGCGGATAGGACAGAATATCATGTGCACGTAAGATCAACAGCAGAGAAATCTTTGCTAATGATTAAGGGATGATCATCCCTTAATCATTAGCAAAGATTTCCAGGTGCAATGTCCAGGTGCATCTTTTGCTGTTATTAGGTGGGTTAGGCCCTTTGGGATCTGGTATCCAGCACCATCCTGTGGTGGAACCACAACAGTGTGTTTGTGTAAATATACATGCTTCCACTAATACCATGTGATACAAAACCATTTCTTGTTGTTACAAATGTAAATGTTTCTTTTAATGACATTCCTTTATATTTTCTGCTGTTTCTAATAACATTATTCACTTATTTTCATAGTTTTTGTCACTTATGAGTGTATTGTCATAATACATCAATATCTACTCCCTATTATTTCCCTTTTTATTTTTGTGCGTTTACTCTTAAGTCATGGATCTTAATCTCTTGTCTCTCCAGATGTTTCTGAACTACAGCTCCCATGATTCTCTGGCCATCTATTACATTCAGAGAACTCTAGGAATTGTAGGCAATCAACACATGAGGGTCCAGAGTTTGAGATCCCTGTTCTAATAAGATTAATTTCCAATAGAGTGAGGTGCAGTAGACATCCTAGCATTGTTTTTTTATTTACTTTCTTCAAGAAAACTCCAAAGGCTTGAAAGCTTTAGACACACTTTGGCCAAAACCAGTTTAAAACCATAGCTTTAGCAAAGGGGTGTCACACTGCCGGTCTGAATTGTCTGACGTTGCAACGATGGACTGACGTATAAAATTTATTTATACAAATGTGCTAAAGCAAAAAAAAAAAAGTAGGCACAAACATAATGCCATAAATGTCTTAGTCCATGGCTTAAACACTGGTGTTTATTCACTCAGTCGAGCGCACTTTGCACGTACGTCTGACCGCACTGTTTGTCATTCGTAGCTTGTCAATGAAGAACAACAAAAGAAGCACGTGCACACTTTTTCACGCACGGGCAACACGTGTTGCAACGGACGCCATAGAGGCATTGACCTGAAAAAGCTACAAGGGACGTAAAGACACCCTCGCATACAGCTTTTTTATTTATTTTTCTCAACCTCAGTGATAAATAACTGATATTAGGTTAACCGCAATCTCATCCATTATAAAGTGCATCCGTTTCAATGGACGCACTGTGCGCAATCAATGCGCTTGTCTGATTGCAGCCTAAATCTGGAATAATGGGATGATAATTCTCCACTCTTTTTTGGTTTTCAATATAATATGCGTATTACTTTATGAATTAAGCCCGTAAGGACCCGGGGTCTTTAAAGTCAATGCATTTATGATGTAAACGTTACGTCGTTGGTCCTTACGGGTAAAACATAAATCTCAGTTTTCTGAATAAGCCTGTCTCGTATGCCCTGCTCATTTGTGAGTGTTTTCTTTTTCTGGAGCTCTGTGCTACAATCATGCACACATTACTGAGAGTTTTATTGCTGTGGAACGCAGTGATACTTACATTGTATGTTACTGCGGAACTCAGCGATAGAGTAATGTGGGGTTTGTATGAGCATGAGCTTTATTGCTGTGGAGCTCAGTGCTATGCTGATGCACACTGCACGTTACTGGAAGCCTTATGATCATGGAGCTCTGTGATACACTCCTACCACTGCACATTACTGTTAGTATCACAGAGCTCCACAGCAATAACTCATACATACAGTGGCAAGAAAAAGTATGTGAACCCTTTGGGATTACGTGGAGTGTTGCATGAATTGGTCATAAAATGTGCTCTGATCTTCATCTAAGTCACAACAATTTGAAAAACACAGTCTGCTTAAAATAATACAACACAAACATTATATGTTTTCATGTGTTTATTGAACATAACATGTAAACATTCACAGTTCAGGGTGGAAAAAGTATGTGAACCCCTAGCCTAATGACTTCTCCAAGAGCTAATTGGAGCCAGGAGTGAGCCAACCTTGAGTCCAATCAGTGTGATATTATTGGATGTGTTGCTGAAAGCTGTCCTGCCCTTTAAAAACACACACCAGTTTTCGGTTTACTGGTTTCAATAAGCACTGCCTGATGTGAACCATGCCTTGCAGAAGAGAGCTCTCAGAAGACCTACAATCAAGAATTGTTGACTTGCATGAAGCTGGAAAGGGTTACAAAAGTATCTCCAAAAGCCTTGATGTTCATGTGTCCACGGTAAGACAGACTGACTACAAATTTGAGAAAGTTCAGCATTGTTGCTACTCTCCCTAGGCGTGGTCGTCCTGTAAAGATGACTGCAAGAGCACAGCGCAGAATGCTTAATGAGGTAAAAAGGAATCCTAGAGTGTCAGCTAAAGACTTACAGAAATCTCTGGCACATGCTAACATTTTTGTTGACACATCTACAATAAGGAAAACATTAAACCAGAATGGAGTACACGGGAGGGCACCACGGAGGAAGCCATTGCTGTCCAAAAAGAATATTGCAGCACGTTTGAAGCTTGCAAAAGAGCACCTGGATGTTCCACAGCACTACTGGCAAAATATTCTGTGGACAGCTGAAACCAAAATTATGTGTTGAGAAAAAAAGGCACAGCACACCAACCTCAAAACCTCATCCCCACTGTAAAACATGGCAGAGGGAGCATCATGGTTTGGGGCTGCTTTGCTGCCTCAGGGCCTGGACGGATTGTTGTCATTGAAGGAAAAATGAATTCCAGAGTATATCAAGACATTTTGCAGGAAAAACGTAAGACCAACTGTCCGCCAACTGAAGCTCCGCAGAGGATGGGTGACGCAACAGGACAATGACCCAAAGCATACAAGTAATTCAACAAAAGAATGGCTTCAACAAAACAAAATATGCCTTCTGGAGTGGCCCAGTCAGAGTCCCAACCTCAACCCGATTGAAATGCTGTGGCATGACCTTAAGAGAGCGATTCACACCAGACATCCCAAGAATATTGCTACACTGAAACAGTTTTGTGAAGAGGAGTGGTCCAAAATTACTCCAGATCGTTGTGCAGGTCTGATCTGCAACCACAGGAAACATTTGGTTGAGGTTATTGCTGCCAAAGGAGGGTCAACCAGTTATTAAGTCCAAAGGTTCACATACTTTTTCCACCCTGCACTGTGAATGTTTACATGTTCTGTTCAATAAAAACATGAAAACCTATAATGTTTGTGTTGTATTATTTTAAGCAGACTGTGTTTTTCAAATTGTTGTGTTGAAGATCAGAGCACATTTTATGACCAATTCATGCAAAACTCCACGTAATCCCAAAGGGTTCACATACTTTTTCTTGCCACTGTAGTGCACTATACAGTGAGTTTTACTGCTATGTTTCTCCTTCTCTGTCATATTTACTATGACTCATTGACTCCCCCTTATTATATCACTTGCTCTAATCATTTTATTATATATATACCCCCCCCTTCCTAAGTATCATATGGGAAGCAGAGGTTTTGTCCATGGATGTTGAAGCAGCTCCTAAAGATAAAACGTGCTCCATGAGCTGTCTGACAACAGCTTTCTGACCCAGCACGAGAAGCAGAGCCAGATATTTGGCTGATTTATGTGGCACTCAGCCGTGCAGGCCAGATTTATTTGCAACAAAGCTCTTCCAATTTCTTGCACACTGCCATGGCCACTTAGCGGGGAGCTGATGCTGAAGTTCTACGTATCTTCTTTCTAATGATACAACCTGGTCTTCATTTCACACCTTCACAATGAATTGTATGTCAGACATGCTTGCCTCCTTGGAGCTAAATTCTAGTTGTATCCCTTTGCTTTGTCCCACAGGTATCCGCCACCTGACTTAAGGAAAACCAAATTCTTTAGCCCCGTATTCAGTTCTGTTGTGTACAGTTGTACTGTGCATTTTCACTGCTACTCCTTTACATTATTAAATATACTGCATTTAACAATAGTGTCCCTTTTTAAACATAATAACAAACTCTTGGTTATTAAAATGTAATGCCATGTTGACATTCTTCAAAATGTCAGCTCTAAGGTCAAGCAAACCATGTATTTCAGTTCTATGCAGATAGTCTATCATTCCCAGGTGTATTTTTCTTTTGAGAGAAATGGTATTTTTTGTTTTTGTTTTTACATTTCCTACACGTAGCATGTGAATCAAGTAAATATATTGGAGGAAATGAATACAAGAGGGACTCGAACGTGGACTGAAGCACTGTTTACTGTAGAGACAAAAGGAGCATTGTTTCAGTAAGCGGATCTTAATCATACTGGCATCTTCTGACCTACTTTTTCTACATTAAACCATCAATCGGCTCACTTTTAAAAGTCTCGCCTAGTCTCCCTTTGCTCTGCCGCCGGGTTTGGTTGTGCCCGTGGAGCGTGCACCAGCTGACTGACCGAGATGCTCAACAGCAGAGTCAGGTCAGGGTCAGAAACTAAAAAAAAAAAAAAAACTTTCTTGCTTCGCTCATATCAAACAGAACAGGCAGAATCTGTTGCCTTAAAGGGCCACTAACCCACAAAATGTCCTTGTCTAGTTTATGTCGCTGATATCTTACAAGAGAAAAACAAACATACATGTACTTTGTTTAAGAAAATATTTTACTCTGTCACTGGGTACATCCATGGTGTGATTTAATTAAAAAATTTTGTGTTGTAAACTGCCCCCACAGTATCTTTCCATCACTTGCTCCTCACTAGATGGCTTTGGCCACAGAATGGAGTCTATGGGTTGATGAGTGGCTCAAATCATTGCATTGTGTGGGATATATTCAAAGGCGTTAGATTAGAAATCTTTTAAGCTCCCTGTTGTATCTCATTCAACTGCCAGCTGTTATTTGGAGTAGCATGCAGGACCATTAAACCAAATCTTAACATTCCCTCCTCCACCTCATTAACTGTTAAATACTGCATAAAATACAGTAAAGCACAGCCACAAAGTAAAACTCCCCATTAGATTTTGGTAAATGCTTAGATTTATGGGGAAAATGCACAAAATGGAAACGAGATAAAAAAAAACTAATTTTACTTTTCCATGCAATTACTTCAGAAAAAGAGAAAAACAGCAGCATGTGTTTTATAAAGTGTTTTTGTTTGTAACGTACAAGTAATTCAGTTACAGCATATATAAGTGTTAGTGCCTTTTAAAATGGAGCAGAAGATAGGGCTCGGGTTAAGGCTAAAACCAGCACAAATGATAACCTAAACTTTAACCTTAATTTCTAAGCCTAACCCTAGCTATGGAAAATGATGTTCCATTTCAGGCCGCAGCAATAAAATTCTAGACCTCAAAATGTGGCCGCGGCTGAGGGTCATTTTGAGGACTGGACTTTTTTTGCCACTTTTACTGCTTGTTTATTTTCAGAAATTTTTCAATGGGATATCAAAACTTGCTTTGGAGCAGAAAAAGTGGTGGGGCATGTGTTTTTTTTTTTTTTTTTTTTTCTCCTCATTGTCTTGTGGAAAGACCAGGCTCACAGACCTGTCCAAGGACCCCTAAATTGAACTTGTAGGGTGTAAAGAATGCATCAGAGCTTGTGGCATTGCATAATCACCTCTGCATTTGTTCTCGGCGTGGGAAATGAAAAGGTGAGTTGGTGCAGTGGCATTGTTTCCTTTAGAAGTAAAAGCACATAATGCCACCAACTTAGAAAAGAGAAAAAAACAAATTTTGCACATAATTTTTTTCCAGTTTTTTATTTTTACCCATTACATGGTCACGTTTGTTATCGTTGGAAAGACCAGACTCTGACCTTTACGATGATGCCTAACTTGACCTTGTGCAGTGTAAAAATCAGAGATGCAGGGTTCCAAAGTCCTTCTGTCTCTCCTCACAGCAATGCCGCAGTCTAGGTCGATGAAACCATGCATTGTGCCATCACCTCCACACAGCTAACAGTGTGGGAAATGAGAAGGTGACTGCAGCATCTTTGTAAAGTGAACAATAGTGCTGCGGTAAGGAAAAAATATTTTTATTTTATTATTTTTACACAGACCTGCTCATGTTTGGTATAATTGGAAAGGCCATTCTTTGGACTTTCCAGTGGTGCCCCACTTGCCTGTAGAGCTCCAGAGACACAAGGGTCTAAATGATTGTAAATTGTAATTTTTTTTGTTTAACAGAGCAAAGTGCGCTCTTGGGGCAGGTGCCTCTAGGCACATGCCTACTCTGCCTAATTATAAATTCGACCCTGCTTGAAAAGGAGCTCTTAGTTCTCATCTTACCTTCCGTTTGCTATCAAGTAAATATATTGTCACATCTTTCTGTTTGACCGACTTATGGCTTTTTCAACTGTCGAGCCGTCATATCTAAACTTATAATGTATGACATTTAACTTCTGCGTTTATTGTTCAGTGCAATAACAAGTGTCCTTGAGTGCCCCTCTGCTAGTACATTCTTAAATGTTTACTTTCTGTGAGATTGCATGACCATTGTGTGTTTGTGGCCTTCTCTCTGTTAAACCAGATGTTGAATTTCGTATTCCTTGCAGAATCAGTTGGATGACCCCGAATGCACATATGAACTCTTTTCTGTTATCATACACAAAGGTGGCTGCTATGGTGGCCATTATCATGTTTACATCCGGGATGTGGATGAGCTGGGCCATTGGGACTGTCGGGTAAGATTTGTATCAATTGAGCAATGTGTAGGATGTGCACATAAATGTGGCACAACTTCAGACATAAAAACAAAACTCTTTACACTGACAAGAATCTGTGCAGTTACGTATTTATTTTCCTTGCATACAGAAAAAGCGGTGTCGCGCCCATGCTCACCAGAGCGGCTGCAACCTCTCTGAGCATGGGCGCGACACCGCTTTTTCGATATGTATCGTATGTAACACCAGTTAGGTCATTTTTGCTGCTGTTCCTTTTCCCATGTTTTTGTTTTCAACCCCAAATGGGAAGTGCTTGGTGCGTTTATAAATAAAACCCACCATTTTGCCTCTTGTCTGAAAAGCAGCAAGAGAGCGCAGAGATGCTCAGAGCTGCGGCTTTTGGTCACATTGGTTAGGTACTCACTCTACCAAGAGGTGCCGTGATGGAGCGAGCGAGTGAGCTTACACTTCAATGTCCATTCAAGTAAACTAGAACCTTTAATTGTGTTTTGTTTCTCATGGAATTGTATAGAAACGAGCGCAGATGACACCTTTTTTTCTTGCTACATTTATTTTCCTTGCCCATATATTACCATCTCCCTTTTTCTATAAGGATGTTTAGGACTTGTCCCTGAACTAAAGTGGAAGGTTCTGTGACAAAATTATTAGATTTGATAGGAAAGAATGAATTATCATTTCAGTGCCTTCTTTTCACTTTGATGCCTAACCGGTTAATCTGTCTACGGAGACTTCACACTGCATCGCGGCCTTGTCTTCACTCAAACAACTGCCGTTAGGTTGAAATGTTGTCTATATTATATTGTGATACAAATAGACAATTTTTCTTATCATCGAGTGGTTTTATAATGATTATACAACAACTCTCTTTACTCTATCATACGCTGGTCTTTTTTATATGTTTGTGTTGCAGTTTAATGCACTGTGTTATTGTTTTTTTTTTTTCTTCATGAACCTGTTTTGATTAAATCTATATTTTCAGGCACAGGAAGAAGGGAGCAGCTCTGTTGTGGGGGATGCTGGCGATGACTACGAATCTCCTGCTGTGACTCTCGCTTCTGTTATAGCAGAGGTACATCTCCATCAGCAAAGTTGGATGACAAATTTGGCTCCAATCTCCACTGTTTGCTCCAGAGACATCTGTTGGGACAATTGTTTTCTTGTGCTAATAATTAATATTGCCGTATTTGGTTACTGAGGGAATGGCAATGAAACTTACATGTGATAAACTCAAATTTTTACACACATGAAGTTGTCCCTCTCTAAATGACTAATTCGGTATGGGACTTTAAAATGGTTAGCTTTTCAGAGTTGACCTAACTTTCACTGTGTTGGTACACATCTTCATTCATATTTACGCTTACCTCCTCTTTTGTTCTGTTTTAGACTGGAGTGGATAAACTGGTTCCAGTGGATCAGCTAGGGCAGAAACTGTTAGATCATACAGGAACATCTTGGAGTAAAATGTACCGGAAGCAGCACGGAAGCATCCGCAAGGTAAAACCCCCCCCCAAAGTAGTGTCAGGAGTACAAAGTTTGTGTACAGTTGTAGGACCAGAGCAAAGATAATGAGAAGTAACACATCAATGTACACAGACTTGTGGCCAGAGTTTAGAAGAAAAAAATAAGACCCATTGAATGATGGAGATATAATATGGTCAAATACAAATCATGGTCCTCCAAGCATTTCCTTCATAATTTTTTTTTAATTCTAATGTGTAATCAAAAGTGCTAACCTTTTCTAAAATGCTCCTTGTCACAGTTCTTGCAGAACCATCCACACATCTTCCAGCTAAGCTCAGATGGTTCCTTGGTGGGTTTGGCTCAAAGCAGAAATGATAAGGAAGAACAACTGTCTAATGAAAACACTGAGAAACCGAAAGATCTACAGGATGGTGCAAGCCACTGGTTTGACTTCAATGACTCTACAGTACAGGCCATCCGCGAAAAAGACATTGAGAAGCAGTTCCAAGGAAAGGAAAGTGCATACATGCTCTTCTATCGCAAGAGCCAGCTGCAAAGACCTCAAGAAGGTGTGGATGCAGTCCAAATCCCTACATTTCACAATACTTTATTGCATATCTAAAAACAGAAGATGGCGAAGGTTATTAACCAGTCTGTGAAGGGAAAATAAAGGTTTTCTGGAGATAAATATAAAATATATATAAAAAAAAAATGGGTGGGGGGGTCTCTGTTTAAATCTGAAGGGTGGAAATGTAGGGTTAAGCATTAACATCTCCTGATCCACTCTGTACTTGCCTTTTAATCCAAGGCCAAGTTCAACACGCTGCCTCACGAGCTGCTGCTATCATTTGAAGGGGGCAGAAAGCTGGACGCTCAATGTGAGTGCATTGTAAGCTATTGGCTAGAGGCAGGAATGATCTGATGTTGATTTCTGACCTTTTTCCAGGAAGTCAGGCCAGCTATCACCGATCAGGGCTTTCTGAGCAGTACTAATCCTCCCCTTGCTCAATCAGCACTCCAGGACACCCTAGAAATTCATATTTCAGTTGAGAAACCCTTCCACTTCAACCTACTATCAGATATCACTTAGGGCAATATTCCAAAGTTGGTGGTAACCTAACCAGAGCTGTTGCAAACATAAAACCTCCATAGACTATAATGGCTGTGGTAAGTTTACAACAGCTCTGGTTAACTTAGCACCAACTTTATAATATGGCCCATAGTCTTTAAAATGTTAGAAAAGATTGTGTCCTCTGCTTTGCTTTGAGTAACCGGTTTGTCTTCGAGATATATATTACTTAATCTATTTAACGTGCTATTGAACTTGGTGGCCATGTCAATTGTAGACTGTCCCGCTATGCCCGCTTGAACCAGTGAAATTCAAAGTCCTTTCCCATCTTTGTTTGTTAGCAATTTGTATAAAACTTCATTCCTTGTAGTGACAGTAGTTCATGTTTATGACAGGTGGAATTTAAGGCCGGCGTCAGATGAACGCAGTGATCACGTCCGTGTCGCCGCACAGTTTAACATCTGTCGTAGCATAGAATCATGATCAATAGAGACCCACACACAAAGTGAACCGAACTGCGCACGTGTCAAACGGACGCAAGTTAGGCAAGAACGTAAAACCGCTAGGACACGCAGTGCGCCGCGTAGCGTTCTGTGAATGATAAGATGTCAGACCGCGCGCATTTGCGACGTCCAGTACCTTGACGCACAAAATGGTTATTAATATCTTTTCAGATTTTTATCATTTTTCATATTAATTTTGTTTCCCATAGTTAGTCCTTTTTTTATTTCTTCTACGTCCGTCAACAAAAACGGACCGTGTGGTGTCTGCAGTATCTTCCGTCAGTACGTCCGTCCGTTGTGCACGCATGTAGAGTGCGCGCAGACTGCGTTTGTCTGACATTAGCCTTACTCGTACCTTTTCAAAGCCTTGTAAAATCATTTTTTCAGGAAGCAACATCAAAGCATTTTTTAGGTGAAGGTGAATTTACTCAGCCGACACAGCCACACAAATGCAGGTTGGATTTTCAACGATTGATAGCATTATTGAATTTGTGCGTGCATTCTGTCATTATATGGCTTGAATCCTCTGAGGCTGATTTTCTCAATTCTCTCTTGCAGCAACCGGCAATGTTCAATTCGGAGTTCCAGATTTTCTTCTACGAGAGATGGACCTTGAAAACAAGGAGCTTCAGAGAAAGAGGCATGTTTAGAAACTGACCTCTACAATGTCCACTACAAAACCAGTTTCTAGGGTTACAACTAATGATTATTTTCATAATAGATTAGTTGGTTCGTTGGATAGAAAAATCTTTTTATTTTTTTAATCTTTTTTTTTTTTGCTCAACCCTTCCACGCCGGGTAGGTGGTACTAGTACACCCCACTAGCCAGCTGCTGCGGCAGGTTCCTCCTTCGGCCTACCTACGCAGCTGGGTTCACTTCATTGGCTGTTGGGGGATGGCCTGAAGCAAGCCGTCCTGCAGCAGCGACTGGTTTCGGGTGTGCAACAACTAGCGGGCAGGGCCTGAGGAGGCTCATAGACACTAGCGGGGCGTACTAGCCTGCTGTAGTATTCAGGCCCACCCACTGCGGAGATGGCATAGTACTCCTTGAGGTGGCAATGGGTTAAAGGAACACTATAGGGGTTATTCACTAAGCTGTGAACTTGTATCTTTCGTATATACATACGCAAACTGCGTATCTCACTTACTTGTTGCACACTTGGTACACGAGCATCTGGTCAAAGGGATGGATCGATGCTGTGTGCACAGCTCAAGCCCATATCTACTTTCTCCCCGGATACACATAATGTCAGCTTGCAAAGCAAAGTGAGAAGGAAGATCACTTCATGCAGCCTGACCATTTTAATAAGCAGGAGTGTCTTTTTTAAAATAATTTCATGGACAAACTGAGTAGGAGGAGGGTGTGAGTGTGCGCAAGGGACCAGAACTGAATGTGGGAGGGAGTTTGGTTAGGAGACTGGACCAAAAGAGAGGGATCGCAGTTCCGGGGTGGAGTGGTGGCACTGGACACCTCCAAGTAAGTATAAAACACCAGAGGTACAGATCCTCCACCTAGAGGCAGCACCCTAGGGTCTATGCTATAGTTTTGCTACCGCTAAACTAAATAGAAGCAAATTTGTTATGTCCGACATAACCCTAGAAATAAATCATACAGCATAAAGCAGCCAGCATATCTTCTGCAATCAGATCTGAATTCTGTAAACAGTGTGTGCTGTGCAGGCCGATTAATCGAATAGTTGTCAACTATTTCCATAATCGATTAGTTGTTTCAGCTATGCTTATTTAATATTTCCAGTGATACTTTTTACTTTATACCCATCTTAACCAGAGCTGTTGTAAACTTGATAACTCTGTGGACTATAATCGCTCTGGTAAGTTTACAACAGCTCTGGTTGAGTTAGAACCAACTTTATAATATGGCCCCCTACATGTAGCATTTTATACACAGCAGTGACTGATTCCCTCTATGAACAGGACTGACTGACATCACTTTTATACACAGGCTAGAATGTGACACGGAGAACAACCGCTTGGAATTGCAGCTCCATCCCTCATCTGGTTATCAGTTTCTTAACGGGGCTCTGCATCCAACGGTGTCCTGCAATGATGGCATCTTGAAAATTACTGTGGATCGACGTGGGACAATTGGAGACCTAAAGCAAACAGTTTTTGAGGTAATTTTATTCTCACTCTGATGGTTGTGGGGGTTGTTTTTTTTTTTTTTTTTTAAACTATAGTCTATCATGTTTTATATTTTCTTGTATTATGATGATGATTATTTTTTATGATCATTTTATCACTTTATACAGGGAATTGAAATGGCACAAGAAGTAAATTTAACAAGGATGTCTTCATGTTGAGATATGGCAAATGCAATAGACAAATCTGCCCTAGTAAACAGCTACATAAAGGCTAGATTACAATAATAATATTATAATTAATAATTTTTGTTTTGGAACTGAGATTGACAATTCTGAGGGTAATGGTTCTTAAATCTTTACAGAAAATACTGCAAATATTTATGAAAATGAGCCAGGATCATGAGTTTGAAGTTGTCAAGTTTCTTTTATTTTAAGGGAAATGGTCGCATTTCTGTTGGTTATAGCTCATGTTTTTCTCACCCCTTTGAATACTATTGCTTTTGAATATAATATTTTTTTGATTCACCTCTTGTACAAGCCACATGAAGCCGATCTTGGTAATACTTTATTGTAGTTTAGAATCTGTGTGGTTGACGTTTGAAAGGGACGCATAATCTCTTATTTTAAGTCCTAGCATGTTTAGGTTTGAGTTTATAAAATAATGTCACAGCAATTACCCATCAAATATTCCTTTGTTGTTGGTACAGCTGCTGGATAAGGAAATAGAAGGTCAAGTACTGAGTATCGCGAAGTCTTTACCTGCAGGTCTACATGTCTTCCAGAACCTGGAGGGTGAGTATTTGGTGAAAGAGGGTCATCTACACAGACTCCTATATACCGGCTGGGTGGAGTAGAGGTAACAGCACTGTTCTGCGTGGAGAGAGCCTGTGGAGACACAGGTTTGATCCCAGCAGTAAGTGTCCTGGGGCAAGACACCTAACGGTACATACTCGCCACCCAGGACATACTTGAAAACGAGAGAAATCTCAATGTATCCTTCCTGGTAAAATCCTTTCTCAGAAAAAAATAATACCGTCTGTGAAAACGAGAATATGCATGTGTGCTGGGTCAGTTCCATTTGTTATATGGTATGTTCAGTCAGTGGTGTAATCTATTTACGTTTTCTATTTGTGTGCAATATAAAAATGTATTTTTTCTGGTTTCTTGTTGTGCATTGATTACCTGCATGCAGACGAGGAAATGGACCTAGCAGGTGCAGGAGTCAAAGATGGTGTGGACATCTTTGTGTGGGATGGGAAACAGGTAATTATTCTTCAGTAGTATCATTCATGTAAATGTCTGCAATAACTAGATATGCTATAAATGCTCATCCCTTGAGATATAGCAGCCTTTCCTTGCCCAGTGACTCAATGTCGATTGAGCCCAGCATCCCTTGGGCATCACAAGTGCACTTTAACACTGTCATTATCAAATGTATATCCCTTTATACTGTACAGTCTAGTAAAAATAGGAGGCGTAGCATAGAACGGGTAGATAGGGTTTCAGATTTACATCTGCGGATCACCTAAACATAGAATATCTGCTATAGGAGTTACGTTTTTTATTTTTTAAATAAAATCATCTTCTGTGTAGATCGGATGAGGGCCATAAGGAAAATAAGCCTGTACCGGCTGGGTGTAGTAGAGGTAACATCACTGCTCTGCATGGAGAGAGCCTGTGGAGACATGGGTTTGATCCCGACAAGAGCACCTCTCCAGTAAGTGTCCTTGGGCAAGACACCTAATGGTACATACTCACCACCCAGGACATACTTGGAAACGAGAGAAATCTCAATGTATCCCTCCTGGTAAAATCCTTTCTCAAAAAAAAAAAATGGGTAATGTGTGATACAACGTTACCTCAGTGTGTGCGCAGTCAGTGAATTTTAAGGCAGGACACGGAGACTCATATTTGCAGTTCTCTCTGTACTGCCTCAACCGCAGCAAGCAAACTTTATTTAAACAATTTGAAAGAAACAAGAAAAAATTTCAGGTATTGCCGGCCCAACCTGGGGAGGCACTTCCCAGCCCCAACACCCACTCCCCATGTCAAATAAAGGCCCCTCCGGAAGCAACACTTTCTCTCTCTTCTCTGCTCCCAAGCACAAGATAAGTATTGCGTTCTGTGGTTTGTGAGGGGAAAGATTTATTTTCTGTTATTTTCCCTTTCTGTCTGGGTATATCTGGTCCGGTAGTTAGCTGCGGTATCCCGGCGCTGGTACCTTTTTAACCGGCATGGTGTTCGGTGCTGTCACGTATCCTTCTATATAGCACGACACAATTCCTAAATTTTCCTACCAAATGTGACGGAAAGTTTAGATTTTAATAAGGACTCGGAGGCTCCTATTTGCATCAACTTCTTTTATTGCACCCACAGCAGCAAAAGATGAATGCAATGAACATAAGAAAAAAACGTAGGGGCATTCCCCCAGCAGGGAGGTCCCAACCCCAGTCCTTAGTACCACCCCCAAGGTTATATATGTCCTGAGCGGGAGCAGCTTAAGCCTCTTCTTTTAGCAGCAGCCTCAGAAACCAAAACGTCCAACAGTGGCAAACGAAGAGCCAACAGCGACAAACGAGGAACTGAACCAGTCGAACCATCTGGGAAGTGAAGTCTCGCAGCATTCACAAGGCTGTGAAGAGAACACAAACACGAGCCAGGTATTAAAACAGGGAACCCATCAGGAACCCCACAATGAGCACCCACCCACCGGTAGGAAGTGGTCAAATACATCGACGTAAAGGGACATCCCCGTAGGGCATGAACCCAGGGGAAACCCCGTCAACCTAGCCCCCTCCCCCCGTCACCCATCAACGGCGGAAAGAAAAACCACAAGAAAGACCCAAAGTTCAATATTTTATTATCCGTATACATTGGAAACATGAAACATAAGAACGGGAGGGTGTGGAGGGAAATACTCGCCTGCGAGTCCTTATTAAAATCTAAACTTTCCGTCACATTTGGTAGGAAAATTTAGGAATTTCAATACAGTAACTCGGAGGCTCCTATTTGCAGTTTTAATGCACCAGAGCCTGAGACATATGGGTGAGCAGGCGGAAATAAAAACGTCGAAAGGTAGATTCCTGCGGCCAATTCGCCGCCTTCATCAAATCCTCGAGCCTACAACCCGAAGCAAAAGCCTTAGAGGCCGCGACCCCCTCATGTGCGCCCCAAAACGCGACACATCAACGCCTGCCAAGGCCAACAGCCAGCGGGCCCACCGTGCCAACGAAGAGGAACACACCGGGGCATGCGGAGCCTAGAAAGACACAAATAATGGAGAAATCGGGGCATCACGAAGGGACACCGTGCGAGCTTCATATGCCTGAAGACACCGCACGGGGCACAATTGAGGGTCACCAGCGAAAGCGGGCTACAACACCGAACGAATAGCCGACTTTGTACGCCTGGAAACATCAAACCGAACCCCTTCCGGTGTAAAGGAACGGCCCTGGAAGTCCAGGGCCCTAACATCGCCCACACGTTTGCAGGAAATCAGACATAACAAGACTAACAATTTGGCTGATAATTGTTTTAACGACAAGTCGTCATTAGCTGGCCAGGCACGCAAAAACTCAAGAACCAAAGATACGTCACAGGTCGAGGAATATCGAGGAGCCGGAGGCCGGGAGAGACGAACACCTTTTAGTAAGTGACACACCAGGGCATGGCGACCCACCGGGACGCCCTCCAAACCAACATGACCATCCGAAATCGCCGAGCGATACACATTGATAGTCCGGAAAGCCAAACCCGAATCAAACAGACGACAGGAAATTTAACACAACCATCACAGGGGCAGTAAGGGAATCGTGGCCCCGTCCCAAACACCAGCGGTGCCAATGGTCCCATGCCGACTTATAGGCGCTCCGTGTGCCTGGAGCCCATGCCTGTTGTAGTAGGGAAGCAGTCCCCTCCGAAACGTCTGCAGTTTGCCAGGTGAACCTGAAACCAACCACGCCACCAACGTCAGCCGATCCGCCTACACCAAGGGATGCGAAAGGCCCTCCGGGTCTGTCAGCAGGTTCACTGGGCAGGGTAGCACCCTCGGCACATCTATCGCCAGTTCCAAGAGGTCGGGGTACCAAGGTTGGGACTGCCGGAGCGGGGTCAGGAGTACCAATTCCGCCCCTTGCTATCTCAGCACGGATAAAACTCTGCATAATATCCGAAACGGAGGGGAGGCGTAATGACGGCCCTGTGGTCATCGCATTTTGAGGGCATCTATGGCCAGTGCCTCCGGATCCGGTCGCCAGCTGAAGAAACCCGGCAATTGATGATTCAGTCTGGACGCGAAAAGATCCACCTGCAGCGGACCCCAGAGAGTAGCGATGTCGTTGAAAACTGATGGTAGTAGATGCCAGTCCCCACTGTCTGTCAGATGACGCGAGTTCCAGTCTGCCACTGTTTTGTTCAGTCCTGGGATGAATTCGGCCACTATGAAGAGTCTTCTCTGCAGGCAGAATTCCCATAGGTCGCAGGCCTTGGACGTCAAATCTCGAGATCGAGTGCCCCCCAGGGTATTGATATAACGGACCGCCGCCTTGTTGTCCATGCGTATCAGTACACACTGTGTCCCGTGCCCTGCGAAGCATTGGAGTGTGAAGAACGCTGCTAAGAGTTCCAACCCGTTGATATGGGCCTCTGCTTCTGAGGGGGACCACCGACCCCGTCTCCAGGTGCCCGCATCGGGCGCCCCAACCCCTGCGGCTGGCATCCGATTCTATGGTCATAGTCGGGGCCGGGTCCATCACTGGACGAGAGTTCCATCTGGCCCAGTCGGAAAGCCACCAGCGGAGGTCTTGCATGTTTTCCCCGCTGTGGTGGGGCGGGGGCATTCGGCCTTGAAATTGGTTCTCGTAGCCTGGTCCATGGGCAACCGCATGTTAGCGTCCACCCACATTTCCACATGGGGAAGGGGTGTCCAGGCTGAGGATCTCGGGTGTAAGACCTCAGAAGAGTGGAACATTGGTTGGCCATGCGGGTCACATACCACATTCTTCTGAGACAACAGAGGTGGTGGTGGTGGATTTTGCTCCCCATCGACCGTCAGGTCTGGATCATTCAGGGCGTGGATCTCTAACCCCTCATCCTCCCCGGACACGATGCCTTCTGAGTCTGTAGATTTGGACCGTTTCTCAAAAACCGCTACTGTTGCCCCGCGGTCAGGGGCTCTCTTACGCGAGGCGACCTCGCTCGTCTTTTTAGGTAAGTTTACGGGGTTGCCAGCCCCTCGAGGAGCTTTATCAATGTGCTTGGTTATAGCACTGCTCTTTGCCCCAGAAGGGCCTGAAATCATGGGTACTGCCGGAGCAGTAGTCACATCAATTGGTTGGGTAGGGGGCCCAGACTGTTTAGGTAAGTTAGTGACAGAGCTAACTGCATCATTCATAGATGATTTAAAGGCATCAGTTAAGGTGGAGACAGCAGAGGACAAAGTGGAGGCTTGGAGATTAGCCTCCAGGGTGGCAAAACGTACAGCCGTTTTTGAGAGGCGTTTGGACAGAGGAGTGGGGGAATCCCTGTCTGAGGGATCCTGTACCTGCCGCGAGCTGGAAGCAGAGTCAGAGTCTGCCGCTGAGGAAGGGCTTTCTCGTGAGGGAGCTGAGCGGGGCACATTGTTGTAGCGTTGAGAGCTGAAAGTGTTGTGTAAATCACGAGGCAGTCTGAGGGTGAAAGAGCGCGAAACGGCTGCAATCCAAGATGGCGGCGCCATCCGCCACCTGTGAGATCTCGGCACTCACCACAGGCCGCGTGGGACCCGAGGAGCCGCGCGCCGAGATGGGAGCACAAGCGTTGCGGCTCGGAGGGTCACCGCGGTAACCGGATCAAAGGAGGATTTGTTTACAAGTCACATGTAGCAAATCCGGGCGCGCCGCCAAGCTGTACAAGGCAGCCGGCGGCGTCCCGGTCACGAGGGAACCCGACCCCCGCGGTGTGAGCCGGGGATAGTTGGAGCCTCGAACGCAGCAAAAACCGTAACAATCAAGTGGAAATAGAATAACAAGTAAATACACAGTAAAAACCCCGAAGATCAGTAAAAGGTACTTAGCTGATGCGGGAGCAGCAAAAGAAGAGGCTTAAGCTGCTCCCGTTCAGGACATATATAACCTTGGGGGTGGTACTAAGGACTGGGGTTGGGACTTCCCTGCTGGGGGGATGCCCCTACGTTTTTTTCTTATGTTCATTGCATTCATCTTTTGCTGCTGTGGGTGCAATAAAAGAAGTTGATGCAAATAGGAGCCTCCGAGTTCTTGTATTGAAATTCCCTTTAGGCAGTTCCTATCTACCCCTCCGATCCTTGTGTGGTCGGTAATCTGGCTGCCTTTAGAGACAGAATCACAGATGTATATATCTCTTATGAGGAATACACAGGATGAGGTTAAACTGAGGTAGACCTGATACAGTTGTGTTCAAAATTATTCAACCCCCACTGAAATGGAGTGTTTTGGCCAGTTTGACATTGATTTTGATCATTCAGTCATCTTGCTTACAATTAAATCAAAGAGGCACGTGTAGGTCAGACAAGTATAACATAACATTTATAATGAAATAACCACAAATGTCTTTTCTGTGCTCACATCATTATCAGTTTTATTCAGCCCCCAAGTGACATTCAATCTTAGTACAACATCCTTTTACAGTTATAAGTACTAACAGCTTTTAAACGTGAAGCATAGCTTGACACAAGTGTCTTGCAGCGATCTACGGGTATCTTCGCCCATTCGTCATGGGCAAAAGCCTCCAGTTCAGTCACATTCTTAGGCTTGTGCACTGCAACTGCTTTCTTTAAATCCCACCAGAGGTTCTCAATCGGATTTAAGTCAGGTGACTGCGATGGCCACTCCAAAATGTTCCAGCCTTTAATCTGCAACCATGCTCTAGTGGACTTGGAGGTATGCTTGGGATCATTGTCCTGTTGAAAGGTCCAACGTCTCCCAAGCCTCAGGTTTGTGACGGACTGCATCACATTGTCATCCAATATCTCCTGGTACTGAAGAGAATTCATGGTACCTTGCACACGCTGAAGCTTCCCTGTACCTGCAGAAGCAAAACAGCCCCAAAGCATGATTGACCCCCCGCCATGCTTCACAGTAGGCAAGGTGTTCTTTTCTTCATAGGCCTTGTTCTTCCTCTTCCAAACATAGCGTTGATCCATGGGCCCAAACAGTTCTAATTTTGTTTCATCAGTCCACAGAACACTATCCCAAAACTTCTGTGGTTTGTCCACATGACTTTTGGCATACTACAGTCGACTCTTCTTATTCTTTGGAGACAGCAAGGGGGTGCGCCTGGGAGTTCTGGCATGGAGGCCTTCATTACGCAGTGTGCGCCGTATTGTCTGAGCTGAAACTTCAGTACCCACATCTGACAAATCTTTTCTCAGTTCCTCAGCAGTCACACAGGGACTTTTCTCCACTCTACGCTTCAGGTAGCGCACAGCAGTCGAAGTCAGCATCTTCTTTCTGCCACTACCAGGTAGCGTTTCACCAGTGCCCTTTGCCTTGAATTTGCGAATGATGCTTCCTATGGTCTCTCTTGGTATGTTTAACATCTTTGCAATCTTCTTATAGCCATTGCCCTTCCTGTGAAGAGTAATCACCTCTTCTCTTGTCTTCCTGGACCATTCTCTTGACTTCACCATGTTTGTAACCACACCAGTAAATGTCTAGAAGGAGTTGAGTATCAGTCATTTTAAAGCTGCCTAATTGGTGCTTATTATGCTTTATTGCTGCTCCGTGACATCCACAGGTGTTTTCAATACCTGATTGAAAACACTTGAATGAACCTCTGTTCTTCAGAGTGGTAGTCTTTAATGGGTTAAATAATTGTGTCAATGAAGAATTCACAAAAGAAACATTTACTACTGTATTACAAAACCAATTGATGTCATTTTAGTTGCATATGGTTCTTTAAAAAGTCCTTGTAGGATTTCATTCTGAATACAATTACAAATGTACACTAAATTCCCTAAAACCCTTTACAGCATTGGGGGTTGAATAATTTTGAACACAACTGTATATGCAAGACAGAGTAGATCAGGATTGCTAGACACTGGCACCCAAAGGGTGGTAGCAGAATCACTAGAGATAGAGTTGTCAGGAAAAGCCAAAAGCTGGTACACGGGGGTAGTTCTCATACAAGCAAAATCACTTAGAGATGGACTGGTCAGGGATAGCCAAAACAGGTACACACGGGTGGTTCTCGTACAAGCGGAGTCAAACCGTAACCGAACAAAAGTACAAATGAGTCAGTGAATCGCACAGCACCGAGGGAAGGAAGGAACACCACAGCGCGATGAGCCGGATCGCGTTCTCTGCATTTACACAAGGCGGGTCTGCGTCCTCATACCGCGCCCCACCTCCTGGTCACCCACGCGAGCTCCGGAAGCCGGTGCAACTCCTGGCACCCGGCTGGTCGAAGGCAGTGCCTGGGCCTCCTCTGAGCCCCAGACAGGACAGGTGCATCCTCTTCCTTTGATTTATTTTCCATCCAAACAGCTTTTCCTTGTCTTTTCTACCGGTGTCCACTAACATCGCACGGGCTCTCAAAAGCGTTCAGTGTGCTGTGTTTGGCCCCACCTTTATCTCGTGGCTACTCTGCTAAGATTGGACAGCCACCGTCTTACCTTTCGGTGAGCAGACACTTTGTTTCTCGCCTCATCACTTCGTTATTGTGTGCAAGTGGGACTTTGATGTACCTTTCTAAGCCCTCCCGTGCTAGCCTTTCCCATCAGGGTCTGAATCCAGCTCCATGCCGGGGTCTAACAAAAATCTAAACACTCCTCTTCAGAGGCCCATTTTGCCAGACTGGAAGCCTCTCTGCAGGACTCAATGTCTAAGGCCGTGACCTCTGTTGTATCCTCCATTTCTGAATCCTGGCAAAAATCCCTTACACCCATCATTTATGCTGCCCACTCAACTCCCATCTGTTAATCCCACAGCTGAGGTGCCAGTGGATCCCCACGCAGTGCCCTCCGCGGAGTTGGTGTCTATACCCCTGGATGAGCCCTGAAGGGATATGACCTGCTTCCAGCTCTGCATGTCACATCACCTCAGGGGGTCTAGGTGCTCCAGCCAATCCAGTGGCTCTAAATGCAGGAATTCTTGGATACCATTGGATGGGGCTGGTATCCAAAGTACTCCCAGGAAACTTGAGATGATGGATCCCTATATAGAGGTTCTGGGCAAGACTAAGCCCATTGCATTTAGAGGGCTGAATTGGCCAACCCCCCAACACATACACTTAAAACGGTTATTCAGACGCCACTGAAATTTCGGTGCTCTCTTTTTTGGCGTGTTCAGTTCGCTGACCCTGCCGTGAATTCAGCATTCACTGCAGGGTCCCCGAAGTGCGCCGAACGGAGCTAGCAATCTGCCTAAAAAAGATGATCAGCCGCCGAACTGGGGGTAAAAATAACATGGCAATTTTTCAAAATGTTTGGAAATAATAAAAAAGGTCCTATAAATAATAATAAAAGGTCTGTTACAGAATTTAAAAGAAAAAGCCATTTAAAAAAAATGGGAATCAAAAAATTCTAAAAAAAAAATAAATAAAAAGACTTGCAAATGAAAAGAATAAACATTTGAATAAAAAATAATCAAAACGGTATTTTTTTTCCCCATCGAAACCTATGGGATTCGTCAGTTTAAATCTGTCGAACAGAACACCGAATATCTGGGCATTATACCAACATTTCAGTGCAGTTTGGCGTTCTCTAAATAGATTAACCATTCTCTATGGGACAATTTCACTGTCGCCGAATTGCGGCAATCTGAGGCAAATTGCATCTTATTTCGTTTGCAATTCGCCAATATTTGGCAAATTTCCAGCTTTCTGAATAGTCGAATTGCCACGAGATTGCACCGTATGGGTGAAATTCACCGTTTGGTGCAATTTGGTGGCAAGTTTGGCTTTATGAAATAACCTCTTAAGTGGTCACACTGTGTAGAATATCCCTTTTTAAGACCAATGCAATATCTATCCATCGTGGTGCAACACAGTATTATTAGTGCAGTTTACTTTAGCGTTTCTCTTGGGTTTCTTTTTTATTTGAGTTTTGGTTGAGTTTGAACTGAACAAGCTCTGAGGTTTGCATGTTTTAGGTCCGTAGTTTTTTTTTTTCTCCATTACAGCATTGGACCACTTCTCTTTGATTCTGACTCGAGATATTTTATTGACAGGTTGGCGGGGTGTTTGTACAGAGTGGCGAAGACTGTGCTCCGATCCTCATCACTGTCTTGCACAAGACCCAAAATAAAACCTCAGAAAATCAGTGCGTCTTCCCATCAAATGCACAGCTTAGTGATGTGCAAGAGAAACTGACTGGCTCCAACAATCCAGAGCCCTTGCTGTGCTTGCCATCTATAGACTGTGCCGGCGGTTGGCGTGTCTGTTCCACAGATGATATGAGCAAGACTCTGAAAATGCTGGGACTTAAAGATGGAAGTTCTATCCACCTTTTGAAGAGCGATGAGGAGAGGTTAATCTAGCTTTTAGTGCTTACATTTTTTTATTATGGTCTTATTGGTTTTATTTATTTTAAGAATGTGCGTGTCATTTTATTTTGTATTAACTCTTAAAGTATTTCACATTTTGCTCACCGTCTAGTTGTGTCCGTTTATTTTGCAGTGAGCTGATTCTCGCTACGGTTAATGACTCAAATACAGACTTTATCAAAGTGCAGGACTGGTATCTGTCCAATGACAAAAAGCAGACAGTGGACATACCGGTGTCTCCTATTACTGTGAGTAAAATATTCATTTTTTTTTGTTTTTCTTCACCTATCAGCTGGTGGGCAAATTTTCAAAGTCTGTGGATGTTAAAAGGAGGGAAGAACAAGAATTAAAAAAAGTGAATTCTTTAAATTGTATTATATGGGCTGTATAGGTGGTCTGTTTAAAATCTTGGGTGGTTTGTTATACAAGTGGAATAGGCACTATGGGAAGCAATGGCATGTTGTGTCTGAAGTACCCTTGATACAAAATATAAAATAGTCACTGACTGAATTTGTGATTTTTATCCTCAGACCATTTCCAAGATCTGCAGCAAAGCCGTTGAAAGGTTGCAGTTACAGGTCGAGTGTGGTAAGCGTGCAATGCTTTGTGAATCCCTCTTGCTTTTAGAAGTTCTTTACCGTTTTATCTTCTTTTAGTAGTAGTATTTTATGTTGGCTATCAGTAATCACAGTGCAAGCATACTTTCTTATAAATCATTCATGTGCAGCGATCAGTTAATTAATATGTTTAAATTTGGACGGTCTATCATTTGGTATTAAACCTCCATTCTATATATGCAAAAACAAGGTCTGTGAGGATCCTGAGAACGGACATCGGCACTAGTTGCCTTCCGTACGCTGAGCTCAGATCTCATAAAGTTTTTTCTTGATGGTGCAATTATAGAGAGGTCTAAACCATATGCAAATCACCAAGAAAGGGTGCCCAGCACTGAAATGTCAAAACAACCGCAATCTGCACAAGAGATGCAACAATGCTCAACCATCGTTTCAGCCTAGTTAGTGCGATCGTCTGATATGGCCCTATGTGCGCTCATAAGGACGTGCCTCCAGGCATCCGTCGCAGCGTTGTGACGCTTTGACAGGGCCAGCCACACGCTGAAGCGCGTGCACTACATCAGGTGTGCTGCGTCTGTTCAGAAAGCCTCCCTGTCAAAGCGCTACGATGCACGTTCAACAAGGCTGCTGTCAGGCCCGAGCCAGGATGGAGTCATGGTGGGACCTTAGTTTAGATTTTATTTCCCAAGTGCTGGGAGTGGTCAGACAGACTCAGAGGCAGCGGTAAGCACAAAATATAAGTGTATTGGAAGAACACAATAAGTGGCAAAAAAGGCTTTCACAAAAGGAAGTCCCAATACAAAATAAAGCACAATTCAACGGAGAGGATTATGGGCAATGTAGTCCTGCACTCAAGGTCCACGAAAGGAAGCAGCAGGAGCTTAGGCAGCACTACCTACACTACAGATAGGTCTCTGTATGGATGAAGAGAGTTGGACGTCTGGCAGCCACAGGTAGGATTCCTGGCACAACGGGTAGTGGGCTACGCAGTCTTCAGAATCCACTCTACTGGAACCAGCAACAATAGCAAGACTGGAATGAAGGTGGTAATATCCAGGACCCAGGAAGCCACTGGCAAGGTGATAAGCACAGTGGGAACAGCAAACAAACAGAAAATATAAAACAAAAAACAGAACTTGGAGAGACCAGAACTTAGAGAGTTCAGACAGGACTATAACAAGACTATAAGACAAAAAGTAGGTTCAGACTGGAGAAACCAGAAACTATAACAAGAAATGAGGGAGCTCACACAACCTCAACAGATACGTAAAGGAAAACGGAACAGAATGGTAGAGGCCACAATAAATGGCTGGTCGTCCAGGTGAGAAATCAGAAGACATCCAGCCAAGGAGAAAAGCAGAAATGGCAGGAGCCAAAAGATGGAGTGGGAGAAGGGGGAAAAGGCGGAATGGAATAGGATCCAAAAAGGCGGAACGGAGTAAGTAGAGATACACCAGACAGGACAAACAGGTGAGACAGAAGGAAAGGGCTCCTTTTCCTACGCTTGTCTGACACCAGCCTAAGGCCTTGTCGGGAGGATATATCTGATGCATTATATGACTAGAGCAGAAGCCATTGTTTGTACTGAACGTGGTTGTTCTCTTTAATTCATGGAAATGCTTTTTATATCCCGTTAGGAAGTAAAGTTTGTCTGTGTGCACACAATGGATAAGCTACTTTCTTCCAAAGCAGTAAAAAGGAGTGAGCGTTATGCTAATAATTCTATCTTGTATTTCTTGTTTCAAAGTAGGTGACATCTGTTTGAGACCATTGCATAAAAATGGAAAGTTGCTTCCACCAGGTGAGACACAATAAATCTAGATACTTATTGGGTTTGCATGGTTTCCTTGAACTGATAAGGCCATCGTGTAGCTTAGCTACTAAGAAACTGATTTGCCCCTTTAACCACTTCACTACCGAGATCGAGATATCTCGTGCTTTAAAAGTCACCATCCTGTGCCCTGATATCGAGATTTCGTGATCTGCAGCCCAAAAAGCAAATGAAACTTGTTTACCAAACACGTTTCGCTTGCTTTTGGGCTGCAGAAGGTGCCCCCAAGGTTTTAGCCCTGTGGGCATAATGCCCAAAGAGCTAAAACTGTGTAAAATAGGCTGAAGAATGCCCTGACATCAGACATTCAGCAAGCTGATACAGTTGCAGCCCGTGGTCCACTACAGCAAATGTAACTCCATTTGGCAGTAGATTGCACCATCTACTGGCCAAATATGTTAGTACAATAAAAACAAATTGGGAGAATTTCTAAATATTTCTTACAATATAATTAAAATGATTTTTCAAAACCACACATTCCTGGTTGTTTGGAAAATCACTTGTTAGTGAAGGGGTTAAAGTAATACTCTTTTGAAAATGGAGAGCTAAGGGAGGCTTATTACTCCTCATTATACTCATTCTACAGCAGCCTTCAAGACTGACCAAATATTCTCGTTACTGGAACAGGTGCTGTCATTTTCTGAGGACTCTGCTCATCCTTCAAAATCCTTAGTTTTGATCCTCGGCAGCAGGGCCGGTGCTAGACTATTTTGCGCCCTAGGCAAGACCAGCTACTTGCACCCCCCCCAAAAAAAAAGCTCTCACATGGGTATATTTGCCCCCAGCTCTCACATGGTGGATATATTGCCCCCCAGCTCACATGGGTACATTTGCCCCCCAGCTCACATGGGTACATTTGCCCCCCAGCTCACATGGGTACATTTGCCCCCAGCTCACATGGGTACATTTGCCCCCAGCTCACATGGGTACATTTGCCCCCAGCTCACATGGGTACATTTGCCCCCAACTCACACATGGCATGGAGATATTGCCCCAGCTAACACATGGAGATATTGCCCCAGCTCACACGTGGCATGAATATATTGCGCCAGCTCACACATGGAGATATTGCCCCAGCTCACACATGGAGATATTGCCCCAGCTAACAAGGGGAATGGAAGGGTTAAGTTATGAGGAAAGACTAACAAGCTTAAACCTGTTTAGTTTAGAGAAACAGCGCCTTAGAGGGGATCTGATAACCTTATATAAATATATACGGGGCCATTATCAACCATTGTCTGATAACCTATTCATTAACAGGACTATACACAGGACAAGGGGTCATCCATTTAGACTGGAAGAAAGAAAATTTAGCTTAAAGCATAGGAAGGGTTATTTTACGGTGAGAACAATAAAGCTGTGGAATTCTCTGCCTGTTGAGGTGGTTGGGTCAGAGTCTGTACAGACTTTTAAAAAACGACTGGATGATTTCCTGCAGACACAGAATATTAAGGGTTATAATATGTGGGTAAAAGCTTCTTGATCCAAGGAGAAATCTGACGCCATTCAGGGTTCAAGAAAGAATTTTTCCCTAGTATGTTGCATATTGGCAAGCGTTTCAGACTGGGTTTTTTGCCTTCTTTTGGATCAACAGCATAGGTTATGTGGGAGAGGCTGAACCCGATGGACGCATATCTTTTTTCAGCCTATAGAACTATGTAACACATGGATATATTGCCCCAGCTAACACATGGATATATTGCCCCAGCTAACACCTGGCATGGAGATATTGCCCTATCTCACACATGGAGATAGCATAGGTTATGTGGGAGAGGCTGAACCCGATGGACGCATATCTTTTTTCAGCCTATAGAACTATGTAACACATGGATATATTGCCCCAGCTAACACATGGATATATTGCCCCAGCTAACACCTGGCATGGAGATATTGCCCCATCTCACACATGGAGATATTGCCCCCAGGCTCACACATTGATATCTGCCCCCAGGCTCACACATGGATATCTGCCCCCAGGCTCACACATGGATATTTGCCTCCAGCGCTGTCTCCGTCTTCCTGTAGCCAGTCTCAATGCGTGCTGGCGTCGCCGCTGGCATCAACGAGATGGAGGCGTGGACTTGGTCCAGGAAGCTGGAAGCACCCAAGTCCACGCCTCAGTCTCCTTGACGACAGCGGCGACGCCGGCACGTATTGGGGCCGGCTGCAGCACGCGGCCGCCCCACGAGCATTTTTTTTTTACAAATTTTTTTTTACAATTGGTCGGGCCGGCTGCGCCCTAGGCGGGTGCTGCGCTCTAGGCGCCCGCCTAGTTGGACTAGCGGCAGCGCCGGCCATGCTCGGCAGTGCAGTAAAGTTTAGTACCACTTGGTACCATCACAGCTTGCCAGGACAGCCGAGATGTGAAAGGTGGGCTGCACAGCTCACCATGACCATGTATTCTAAATGGTCCTGGTGGCTTGAGCCTCCATTTTCAAGCTTCAGACCACCATGGTAAGAGCAGGAGAGTTTGGCTTTAAGTGATCTGAGGATTTGCACTAATGTGCTAAAAATATGAAAAATAAATCATATTCAACACTAACTTATATACTAAATGTATTTACCTTTCTCATTCGTAACAGTTGTGGTTTATCAAGGTAAAGTTTCACCCTATTTGACTTCTACAATGTGCCTTTAAAAACCACAAGATAAGATATATGCACATCCTTCTGACACTTTTATGAAAACCTCTGTTTGAAAGACAGGAGGTGATTCAAAAAGTTTCTAATATTAGTGTTGCAATGGCGACAACATTGGCGTTTCACAAAAGGGGAATTCAAACAGCGGCAGGAGCAGTTTCACTGTGAAAGCTACTAGCACGTTATTTCTTTTTTTTCCCAGTGCCAGAGAACGTTACTGTACAGGAGGCAGAGCTTAAAGCTGGTAGTGTTTTGGCGCTGTGCCAGGGAAAACCTCCAAAGCCATCTGAGGTACGTCTTGTGAAAACAGTGGTTTTCCCTTTGTTTTGTAACACCACTCATGAGCAAATGTTCACTATGTTTTCTTTGAAAAGCCTATACCAGGACACCAGTGGGTTCCAAACCTGGTCCTCCTGTACCCCCTAACTGGCCAGATTTTAAAGATTACCTTGAGGAAATGCAGACTGAATCCTGCAATCACTGAGCTGCAAATCATATCACCTGTCATGTGCTTCAGCTATATGGAAAACCTGGCCTGTTAGGGGTGCTTGAGGAGCAGGGTTGGGGACCACTGCAGTAAAGGAAACCTACACGGTTATTCAGAGAGAGGTGAAAACCAGGGGAATAGCTGGACAAGTGAAAATTCTAGGTCAAAATAGCAGATTTGGAAAGTGAGATAAATAGGAGAATTTTTTTGGTTTGGTTATTTTGACCTAGAATTTTCACTTCCCCGGTCATTCTCCTGGTTTTCACCTCTGTCTGAATAACCCTGCTAGATTTGTTCTTGGTTCCCCTTACTGTAGTTAACAAAGGGGTGACGTTAAAGGATAAATTTACTCCCAGTCTCCCACACAATTGGGAAAGGTAAAACAGTAAAAATTACTTATTTATATCTAAAACACGTAGGTGGTACTCAACCGGGTTATTTGAGGCAGTTCAGTCTTATGTATTTTGTTTTACGTTAAAAAAAATGATAAGGTGGTATTCTAACGGGTCTATTCAATAAAGGGTGAAACTCAGGAGATTTGGCAGGAGAAGCAAAATTTCTTGATCAGAATAGTCGAACCAGAAAAATTCTCCCATTTATCTCACAAATCGGCTATTTGGTCTAGATTGTTCTCTTCTGCCAGTTCTCAGGAGATTCACCTTTGGTGAATAGACCTGTAAGTCATTCTCATGTTCTTTTGGTACTTTTTTAAACATTTTGTTGGATTTTGTACTCGGTACTTATTTTAATTATAAGCATCATACAGGGTTTTTAAAGAAAATTGTGTAGATCTTTCCCCTTTGCTCCCATTATGTCCATGTTTATAGGGCATCCCCATCCATCCCCCCATCCATCCATCCATACATCCATCCATCCATCCCTAATCACTGTCAAGTAGGTGTAGTGCACCCTTGTCATAGTAGAGCTTTAAAGAAGAGGTGCTAACAGCGTCTTGTTGGGGACTCATGGGACTATAGTGAAGTGGATGGGGTGGTTATGAACACTTTAAAATACCTGCTACATGGTTTTCATTTTTCATGCATATTTTCTATTTTCCCAGCTGTTTCTGTATTATGTATCTGGAATTGATCTGGATGGACAGGAGCAGGAGATTGTTCTAGAGGAAACATTGACTGTTAAGGAAGTGAGTGATAATATAAGGAGATGCGTTCTGTATCGCACTCATTCCATTTTATTCCCATTCCCATCTGATCTCCCCTTTTTTTGATTTATTTTGTTCCTTTTTATTCTGCTACCATAGAATACTTCCCCCCCCCCCCATTGTTTCTCAGACACTTCACTTAGTCTTGTTCTTCTTTTGTTTCACTATTTTATCTTAGAGTCTGGAGCTTATGTTACAAAAGGCTGAATTATCCGGTAAGAAGACTCATTCTTTACCTATGTCCTAGAGCAGTAACGGCACCCTAGAGGTTTATGAACCACATTTCCCATTAATGCTAACCCAGCCTTTTTGTGTGACTAAGCATCATGGGACATGTAGGTCTGAAACCTCTTGTGTGCCAAGTTTCACCATCACCGTCCTAGAGTAAAAAGATTAAGGCTAGGGTCAAACGAAAGCATTTTTACACGCGAACGTAAAAAAGTGTGTCCGAACGCATTGATGTATTTTTTTCACGGAATATGCGAAAATGGTCATACGATGCGCATGTTCGTGCGTGATGTTTTACGAATCCAAACCAGGAAACTTTTTGCGTCTGGACGTTATGTTGGCCGGACATGAGCAGGGTCTGACGTCTCCATATCACGCACACACACCGCTAGCGGGCGCAGCGCACTCTGTACGTCCGTACTAGAGGTTCTGCGTTCTCGAAAAAATGCGTTCATTTTCCACTTGCGTTGCGCGGCCGGACTTTCGTGCGACCGTACTTCGTATATTGGCTGTCATTGCCCGTCATTTGCTGCTAGTGCGGCCGTGATTAAGTGCGCCAGAACGCACGTTAAAAATGCGCTGGTCTGACCCCAGCCTAAGATCTTCTTGACCCAGTAACAGTATGATTTTAAATCACGGCTCGGAGGCTCATATTGACTTTCTCTTTTCTTTAACTCTTACTGCTGTGAGAAGGAATAATCAACCTATCCCCAACATGGGGATTACCCCTCCCCAGTAGTCATAGACCACCCCCTCAGCAGTCTATCTATAAAAGGCCATGCACGGAGCAGCAAGCCCTCTTTTCTTACTGCTCTTTAAAGGCAGTAAGTATTCTCTGCCTGTCATTTTATTTTATATAGTTTGTGTTTGTGTGCTTTTGGTGCGTGATTGAATTTCCCAAGGACTGATTTGCTTGGTTTACAATGTGGGAATCGGTGCCTAGGGTCCCAGACCTCTGGGGTTCCCCTATCGTTTGTTCATTTGTGTGCGTGTTTTATATGATCTTACCGCAGCACTTACTGTTCTCGAGGCGTAGAAAGACTTGTATTAAGTCAGTTTTTCATCTGGCTTTTCCAGATGACCCCTTGTTGTGCCTTGTTTGTTGTCTGCGAGATTAAGAGTCTCATACTTGGTCCCCTCGTTTAGGGGGAGGGTCCACCTTTGTGGTGCTACATTCGCCAGAGTCTTAAGTTTCGTTGGGCTTGTTGGTTGCTGGCTCCGGGCCGGCATCGACAATTCATGTTTTGGGCCTCATTTGATTAGGAGCACTGTGGCGTCTAAGGCTTTTTCGGCTGGTTGTCGCACATGGAGTATATTTTAAAGGTGGCGGGCTAGTCAAGGGAATTCTTTTTCCACACCTTTTATTTTCGACAGGTTCCTGATTGGTCTGAACAGTTGTTGTGTTGAACCAGCAAATATGAGTCTACGTGTCATGTTTTAAAATTTCCAGATTTTCCTACCAATTTAAAGGAAAGTTTGGATTTTAATAAAGACTCGGAGGAGAGTATTTCCCTCCTCTCCCACAAGGTGTGCTTTATGTTTGCTTTTATTGGTTTGTGTTGTTGTAATTGGTGTTTAATTTTTTGGGGTTTGGGGCGCAGGTGCTTTATTTACACAATATCGGGTTTCCTCATTTCTGCGTGCATGGTGTAGTGGATAGGGACCTTTGTTGTCCTGCTTTTGCTAATTTTCTGTTCTCGTTTGTTCTCTTTGCAGTTTTTTGAATTTCATAGTTTCCGATAGCTTCGGATTTCCGTTTCCTTAGTTCTTCTTCTGGTTGGGCTGTTCGAAGCGCTTTTAGAGCGTTTGCTGCTCTGTGCACAGCCTTTTATGGATAGGCTGATGAGGGGGGTCTATGATTACTGGGGAGGGGTCAGCCGCATGTTGGGAAGAGGTTGATTGTTTTTTTCTGATTAACTCTCCCTACTGTGAGAAGTAATCAAGAAAATACTCGCCACAGAGTCTTTATTAAAATCCAAATTTTCCATCAAATTGGTCGGAGAATTTTTGAAATTGTTTTTTATACATATAGCAGCAGTACCTTTCGGGTTTTCTCTTCTCACCATAAAAGCAGGACAAGTTGCCTTCAAAGCTGTGAGCCTCAAAAAAAAAAAAAAATGCAGAGGCACGGGAGAAATTACCTCCTCCCCCGTCATCTCCTCCGCCGTACCTATAAGACACCTTCAGCCCAGAGAACCCCCAGTCGTCTTCTTGTCCTTCAGACAGCAGGTTGCTTGTAGAACAGTGCTGGGGTTAACAACACCTTCCGGGGGCGACCGCTCTTTCCTCTTCTGCCCAGGCTGCTCTTCTGCATCCCTTGCGGATTCCGGCGTCGGCCGTCCACAGTTGACGCGTTCATCCAGATGCCGTTTCGAGTTGCTCTTTGGAGTGGTGTGTTGATGGTGTGTGTGATGGGGAATTATTCTTCATTGCAATTGAATTTCTAGCCAGTATGTCGGGAATAGTAGTCAGATGACAACTTGATAAAATTACTGTACCCTATTTTAAGTGTGGATTATGCAGGATTTTGGAGCACCTAAGGTCAGATTTGACTACAGATTCCTGCGTTGTATTGATAACCCTTATAAAAATAGTGAACCAGCCAGTTGCCAAAAGGCAACACTAAACTCCAGCTCTAAAGCGATTGCTCACAACTGCTTTTATGTCTGTCCTGAGGCAAAATGTAGTTCAGATCTTGGTAGCTGATTTATTAATGAAAAGACTTGAAGTTTCATCACAAGGTAATTGACGCCACATGTTTTTTTAATGACCGGAGTTGGTCGCAGTCATGCCACACATTCTTATTGGTTCATGTAAAACAGAAGTATTGTAGGTCTCATTCTGGATGACATGTTGCTGTTGAAAGTCACATATTGTGCTTATTTCAGCTGAAACCGGGTGGCACCTGAGAAAGATGGATTGGTGTTATGAAGCAGGCGATCCACTTACAGATGAGGTAATCATCTCTTCCATATGTGACATCTTGCTGGTATTCAATGCTTATTTTCCTGTTCACCTTCACATTTTTTTAATTGTAATTAACTGGTACATTACCTGGTCCTTACGATTTCCAAGGCTGTTACTGGAATTCACTTTATTTTTATTTATCTTTTTTGCAAAGAACCACCTAATCCAGCATTCAGCACTATTTACTGGTTTTTAGCCTGTAAACATTCATCAAAGCAATTTATCTTCTTGTTATACACATGACTTCTTTATGTCAGTGGGCGAATCTGCAATATATCTGATTGAATTAATAAAATGATTCTGATGTGGTAGGATTAAGAGCTTTCCCACGGGGGCGTGGCCTGGCTAGAGACCGAGATGGCGGCGTAACTCTCGAGCTCCCGACCCCATTACTGAAAACACTCGCAAAATTCACGCCACGAGTGGCTATGGTCCGCACATCGCACGGCAGGAAAACCAGGAACTCCTCAGCAACCTCCGGCGCTACCCCGACGAGACCTATTGCCGAATTTTTCGACTCCCCGCAATCACGGCCCAGGACGAAGAGCGCACCCAAGATGGCGGCCTCCCCGGCACCTTCAGAATCATCCTCCATGGGAGGACAATCTGCCATACAGCGCCTGGAGCTTCTGATAGCCGACCTCCCCACCCGGGCTGAACTACCTACCCGCGCGGACTTCACTGACATGTTGGCTCAGGTGCAAGCATCGTTCGGGCGGGAGATTGCAGAGGTACGTGCTGAAGTCTCGGCAATCAATACACGTGTCCAATGCCTCGAGGTGGAGGTAAAGGCCCTACCGGCTGTATCAAGACCAGACGACGGACCTACGTATCTCAGACCTTCACCGCAGAATGGACGACCTAGAGAATAGATCGAGGAGACATAATATAAGGGTGAGAGGGGTGGGAGAAGATGTTATTGAAATCAAGGCCTTCTTGCTAGGGGCCTTCTCACATATCTTGAGCGGCCCGCCATTACCCAATGCTGCGATTGACAGGGCCCATCGAGCCCTCCGCCCTAGAGCCTCCAACGCCTCAGCGCCCCCGAGGGATTTAATTTGCCATCTCCCTGATTTTTCACTAAAAGAGGCAATAATGATGGAGGCCCGAATACGCCGACAATGGAAATTTGCGGGTGAGACTTTTGAGATCTTTCAGGACCTCTCCCCTCATACACTGGCAGCGAGGAGAGCACTGCGCCCTATAACCCGCCAGTTGCAAGAAACAAATACCCCATATCGGTGGGGATTTCCCTTTGCACTTTCAGCTCGCAAAAACAATTTAACGCATACCATTCATTCCCCTTCGGATGTGACCTCCTTTCTCTCGGCGATGGGATTGCCGGACACTGAGGTATCAGACTGGGAACGCGCTCCGCTGCCCCCCCCCCCCCCCCGGCAATGAGGCCTTTGAACGGGGCAACTCGCCCACACCGCTCTCTCCCAGAGGGAGTCGGTTTCACAAAACCCTGCTAACACCTACTACGCAACCGCTCTCTCAGCACCCAGATTGAGATGGGAACTCTTTTCTCTCGGCACTGGGATTGCCGGACACTGAAGATGCAGACGGGGACCATACTCCGCTGCCCCCCACGGCAAAGGGGCATTTGAACGGGGCACTTCGCCCACACTGCTCCCTCAGAGGACCTTGTGTCATGAAAACCAACCACCACCTGCTACGCAACCGGTCTCACCGCGCACAGATTGAGGTACGATTAAAAATCTACACCGGTGTGTTCCACGCAAGCCGCACAACTTTTTACTGCTCTGACCAGTCATGAACCGTTGGTCGTTGGACCATGTCGGGAGTGACCGCACTTGAGATACCTGGTACTGATCACTATACTTGCTGAAAGAATACCGTCTTCGATATGCGCTTGATGGACTGAGTCCGCCGCCTTATAGGCCTCCGCTCCCGTTGACCCGGACGAACTGGAATCCTGCCATGATCAGGTTCTAACACTACGATGCCCGGAGTTATCTCCGGATTATAACTGCCCGAGCTTTCAGATGTGGAATTTTAATAGCACTCAACCACTGTCGGTGGTGTCTTTGAGCCTCACTGGTTAAGATGGTTGTTTATCTAGGTGGCTAGTAGTTGAGTGGCGGGAGGTCGGATTTGGGGATTTAATCTACATTATAGAAGGGTCTGAACTTCGTTAAACGGCTCTCTTTAGTTGAATATAGACTTATATGTTTGGTTCTTTAACTTGGTTGGGGTTAGGATTACATAGTGTTCTTGACATTACACTTGCCTTATTACGTTGCTGAAGGACATGTTACTGTTCTTACATAATACATCAGTTTAAAATGTTCTTTCTATCCTACGATTTTTTTTTATTTTTTTTTATGCTAGCCTGCTATTTCAAACCGAGTCCAGCTTAGCTTAGACCATGGTAAACTCTAATTTTTGAACATCGGTAATTGTGGGTGGGATGCTTTTTAGTGGAGCTGCACATTGATACTATACGGGTATTGAAATATTTTCTCTTGTAGTGCTTAATCGATTTCTAGCCTTGCCGCCTACGCCCCGTGAGGCATAGTGCAGCGACTCCCCCCCCCTTACCTGTGGGCCCTCCCACCTAGCCCTCGGACTTGGTGGTGGTGAGTATCTTCACGGTAAACGCACTTCAAACCTCCTTTTTACGTATAAGTTCGTCTCTCGCACCTTTCTCGGTGCTTCTCCTTATTCTCTGTGTTCTAAACCACTTCAGTAACCTTTTTCACGCTTTCTCTTTATCTTCAGCCTTCTTACTTATTCACTCACTTTTAATCAATATCAATCGTCTCTCTCTCTACTCTCCTCTTTACCCGCTGCGTCTCTCCCACTCCCCCTCACCCATTCTTGTTCCTTCCCGACTATTTTTCCATATTGTTCCTGTGCCCCAAACTGCCTCCTTCTTACCAGCGACTCCTTTAAACTTCTTACCGGCAAATAACAGAATATGCCACGACAAGACCCTCCATATGTGGCCCGCACACTACAGCTGACTAGCATTAATACACGTGGTTTAAATATACGAGAAAAAAGATCCCGACTCTTATGTGACATAAAATCCTCTAGGACGTCCGTCGCCTTCCTCCAAGAGACGCATTTCCGGGCTGGCTCTGCACCCACTTTTGGAAACACTGATTTCCCTACAGGTTTCTTTAGCAACTACACCGTGAGTAAATCACGTGGAGTAGCAATCTTGTTTTCTAAAGATATACCCTTTGTGGTAGATGCGACAGAAACAGATGAAGGAGGAAGATACCTCTTTGTTAGAGGATCTATTTTAGACACCGTTTAAACGTTTGCATCGATATACTTGCCGAATAAGAAACAACACTCGTGCTTGACATGAATACTCCGATCCTTGGACTTGTTTGAGAAGGGTATCACTATCATGGCCGGAGACTTTAATGTGGTCTTAGACCCCAGACTTGACTCCTCGGCCGGCACATCGACTACACCACCACATGTGTTACGTGGAGTGCGACGCACATTACAAGAACGTAGATTTGTGGATGTGTGGCGGACCCTACACCCCACGGAACGTGACTATTCTTTCTTTTCTGCCGTCCATACGGTACATACGCGCATCGATTATTTTTTCATGCATTCTCCAGATCTAGGTCTGCCTACGTCAGTGGACATTAAGGCTACTACGTGGTCCGATCACGCCCCTCTTTCGCTTTCCTTACGGTCACCTCTCTTTGCCCCTCGGGAGAAAAATTGGCGCCTTAATATCTCCATTTTAGACGATCCATTAATCATGGCGGAATTGAAGGCCACGTTGACCAACTTTTTCACGGATAACCTGACACTTGATACCCCCATGCCAGTGATTTGGGAGGCTCACAAAGCAGTCGTTCGGGGGTTCTTTATTAGTAAGGGTACGGACCGTAAGAAACTTTGCGACGAGGAACTTCGCGCACTCACAGCAACCATCCGGGATCTCGAGGTGGAACATATTTCCACCAACGACCCGATGGTCTACCAAAACCTACTACAAGCAAGAAGTTCTCTGAATAGGACGTTGAATGATTCAATCCGCTTCCAGGCCTTGCGGACACGTTCTTTTTTTGCGCTAAACAAGAATAAACTGGGAAGCTTATTAGCGAGGATATTGCGCACCAGACGCATAACCTCTTACATTCCCAAGATTCGTATGCCGACTGGCCTGCTCTCCACCGACCCGAGAGATATCTCGGCGGCCTTTCTTGACTATTTTCGATCCTTATATAACATTGAGTCGACAGACACATGGACATCCTCGCCGGAACAACAGAAGACTTATTTAACCTGGACGATTACCCGCTCTCTTAGGCCAATAGACCGGGTGACTTTAAATGCTGCGATTACTCCTGAAGAATTACTAGCCGCGCTGAAAACAACAAAAAATGGGAAAAGTCCGGGTCCTGATGGACTTCCAATTGAATATTATAAGAAGTGCGACACGGAATTACTCCCGGCCCTCCTTAATCTTTTCAACGCAATACGAGATGGAGTACCCCTCCACCCACACTCGCTGATGGCAACGATCTCTCTGATTCCAAAACCTGAGAAAGACCATACGTGTTGCGAAAATTTTAGACCAATATCGTTATTAAACAATGATATGAAATTGCTGGCTCGCATACTGGCCAATCGCCTGAAGCCATTTCTACCACAGCTCGTGGATTCCGATCAAGTAGGATTCATTCCTGGCCGTGAAGCCAGGGATGCCACTACCAGGATACTGAATGCCTTAGCACTCTCCAAGCAGTCAAGGTCCCCACTATTGCTGCTGTCAGCTGACGCCGAAAAGGCCTTTGACAGAGTGCGTTGGCCTTTTTTGTTCCATACCTTGCAACATTTTGGTATTGGAGAGAAATATTTGAGTTGGGTGAGGGCTCTGTATTCAGCACCATCCGCAAGGGTCCGTGTTAATGGTGCTCTCACACAACCATTTTCAATTTTGAACGGCACTCGTCAAGGATGCCCGCTCTCGCCTCTGCTCTTCGCACTCAGTTTAGAACCGCTATTATCCTCTATCAGACACAACCCACTCATCAGGGGGAGCAAGAATGGACCACAAGGTATTGGCTTACGCTGATGACCTTATGTTCATCATGCCCGACCCAATCGGAACATTACCGGAAGTTCTCCGAGAATTGCAAACCTATGGCGCACTTGCAGGCTTTAAAATCAATGATGCAAAGTCGGAACTTTTGGCAGTCTCGATACCAATGTCCTGGCGTACAAGACTGAAGGACCAGTACCCATTTCGCTGGTGCTCTTCCTCCCTCACCTACCTTGGGATCCGTCTAACATCAGACTACTCAAAACTTTTTACTTTTAATTATATGACGTTGCTAGACAATTTTCAGAACGGACATCTCACAATGGACCTCTAAGTATTTGTCCTGGTTGGGCAGAATTGGGGTACTTAAGATGAACTTTTTACCGAGACTATTATATTTGTATCAAGCTCTTCCGATCTTATCTTATTACCAAGATCGAACCACCACCTGGTCCGCTCCCTCTTCTCAAAATTCATCTGGCCCCGAGGCCGACCACGGATTAAATATACTACACTCTGCAAGCTGAAACTAAGGGGAGGTCTCGCTGTCCCAGAGACTTTCCTTTACTATACGGCGGCCCATATGACCAGAATTGTGGACTGGATGGCGGGATCCCCTAACCAGAAATGGCTTGATCTAGAGGAAGTTTTGGCCGAACGACCACACAGACTACTTTCTTGGCTCTCTTGGATAGCAGTGAAAAAACTCACGCTTTCAGCTTCTCCCCTCGGACATACACTTCACATTTGGCATAAATACAAAAAAAAATTTGCGCTGACAACATACCCTTCTCCGTTGCTCCCAATCGTTCACAACCCTGATTTACCGATTACTATCTTATCATCTCTAATGGAGCATTTTACAGATTCATCGGACCTCCGTGCCTATCATTTGCTGTGCAATGGAAATTTCGTACCACTTGACTCGCCGGAACATCCAGTTCCAACTTTCAATGTTAGCTTTAACTATCACCAAGTTAAATCGTTTCTTAAAAAGTTGCCGGGTAATGCCTCACTGAACAGACAACTCACCTCGTTTGAATCGCTATGCCAAAAGGCGCTGCTGCTAGCACACGGTATTTCCACAATTTATCGCATGCTACAAGCAGTCTGAGAGGAACCTCCGGATTTTATGGCCCGATGGGAACGTACCCTTAACACCCCAATTCCCGATGAAGCTTGGACCAAAATACTCACTTTGACACACCATGGCTCGCCGATGGCGAAACTACAAGAAAGCTCGTACAAGTTGCTGGCTTTCTGGTATCGTACACCGGCTTTGGTAGCCAACATCTGATGCATCTCATTCGCCGAACTGTTGGAGATGCCTTACGGCAATTGGCACTTACATCCATATCTGGTGGGAGTGTCCTTCTCTGGAACCATTTTGGAGAGGGGTACAGGACTTAGTGTCCCACACTACAGATGTGGACCTTGACTTCACACCACAAGTTTTTCTCTTACTTATATTACCCTTCTCCGTGAAGTCGATGAAGAAATCTGTTCTACTGCGCATCCTTCTGGTTGCATGCTCACTGATTCCCCTTTGCTGGAAAACGGCAAATATACCAACGCTGAGAATGCTGACGGACAAACTGGAGATATTGCGCTCCAATGAGGAACTTGCACTTCCGCCAGCAGCAGCTGCACAACATTTTACTGACGTATGGTACCATTGGATGGCATATTGCTCCACAGTCGGATTCCGAGAGGTCCTGGCGGCGGAGGTGACCTGCGGAGGAAAGGCAGGGATAGCTAGCGCGGCGGAGGGAGGTGACGGACGGACTCTTACAGTCTGAATTGACTAGCAGCACTCGCTCTCACTACTCATACCCTCTGATTAGGTCATACTTCTTTGTATTGCCCACCCTCCCATCAGGTCAGTTGTGTTACCCACCCACTCTTCCACCCCCCCTCCCCACCACCACGGTTTCCCCTTATCCTTTATCTACTGATGTGGTCTTTCTTCTTTTTCCTATTCTCACTACTTTCACTCTCATGATTTCTATGACGCTTTTGGATGCATGATATCTCGCCTTGTTCTGAAGGTCTTCAGCAGAACACACACAGGTTTTACACCATGCCATAACCCCCTTTACATCAGGCCAATCTATTCAGCACTACTCTAGAAATAGGGTAATTTTTGTTCGTTTTCATATACGTATTAAAACAATGATCTGTATCCGGCCATCACTAGTATATGGGTTTGCTGGGTATGAATCATATTGTTTATAGGACGGCAACAAATATTTCATTGTATTAGCATTCTAGTCTATATTTGATATTTTAGATGCTCACTTTTGCTTGTATCTTTCTTATTTGAAAATCAATAAAACCTTATATTTCAAAAAAGAGCTTTCCCACCTTGTAGAGGAGATGCTCAGAAATGTGCCCCTAACTGGTACAAAATTGTTAATTTTCAACTAAAAGGTAACTACTTGTTATGAAACGCCTTTTACATTTCACTTTTTTACCTCTGAAAAATTATGCAATCATAAATTATTTAATACCTCCTAGTGTTTCTCTGATTTTGTTCTTGGCATCATGCTGGTTTCCGTCATCTTCAATTAATGAGGTATTTATAATTTACCACTATAGTTGTCAACTTTATTTTATTGTAAAAAGAGGTTTTCCTTCCTTTGTTTGATCAGGAATCCACACTCAAGGAGCTGAAGATCTGCTCCGGAGATACTTTTGTAATTACTGAAGGAAGACTTCCACCCAAGGTGGGTCCTTTATTCTTCATAAAGACCAAATCAGCTATAGTATCTGTTAACTGCAAGCAATTGAGAGAGCCTGTGGAGTCATGGGTTCGATCCCGACGAGCACCTCTCCAGTAAGTGTCCTTGGGCAAGACACCTAACGGTTCATACTCGCCACTCAGGACATACTTGAAAACAAATGTATCCTTCCTGGTAAAATACTTTCTCCAAAAAAAAATAAAAAAACTTTCAGTTATTTTTTGGGGGTTTATCCTCAATTCTTCTTGAAAAACTTAAAATTTCCCAACCGTTTGGATGTTTTTGGGGTTTTATTTTCCGCTTTATACACTGCATTCAGATAGTATTCAGACCCATAAAGTTTTTTCATGTTGCATCCTTATGCCAAAATTATTTATATAATTTTATTTATTTTTGCAGCATTGCAAATTTAGTTTGATAATCCCCTCTTTGTTTTTTCCCCCTTATTAATTTATTAATAAATTTTGCAGTGTTGTAAATCTGTATTTTGCCTCGTCATCAAAAAATTTATTTTTTTAAACCCCCCCCCCCCTCTGATAAGGCTGCAACATAACAAAATGTAAAAAGAATATGAAAGGATCTGCATGCACTCTATAAGTGCATCTTTTTTCTTTTTGTGGGTTCTGTTCACCAAGTGTTAAGTTGGTATAGATAAGTGCAACTCTGCTAAAATCACAAAATTGTCATTTTCAGACTTGACCAATCACGTAGGGAAACATTGACTAAATCATGAGTATTATTATCAGACACTGACAAATATGCTGATCACAGCCTAGTTGCACCGGACAGCTGCAACTCAGCACTTATTGAATAGTGCCCTATGTCTGTCTCTATTCTCTATCATACCTGGTGTTACACATTGAAAGTATTAAAACAAATAAGTAAATTGATTAATCATTGCAGGGTTTCCTGAAGTTACCAGTTTGGCTTTGCTATTCCCATGCACAACAGGATCCCATAAATCATGTCACTTCTCATCTGGCAGCTCTGCAAGCATCCACATCTGGAGGTACACAGGAATTATTTTTGTATTTTGAAATATACAGATTTGTGATAGCCTTCAAGGAGCGGTAACGGATACTAATACATTCGAAAAGTTACCAAAATACATATTGCATTTTAAATTCCCTTTCTCCCTTTGCTATTTTCGGTCAGTCATCAGTATTTTGTCGCAATCCTTGTTAGCAGTCTACTGCATTGCTTTAAATTTTTTCTCGTTTTCCTCAATATGTACATATGTCCCACTTTATTTAATCTCTCAAACTCTGCCCAATTTGTATTTTGTTATTTTCAGATGCCGACCTGAAAAATGGTGACAATCCTGACTTCTGCTTTGTGGGAAACGTAGAGATATCTGGTGAGAATTCTCTCCAGGATTTGAAAATGCAGGTTCGTATTTACACCTTACTCCATAATATTTATTTAAATGATAATTGTCAAAAGGGTTCCTTTTTATTTCGTCATCCATATCCGTTACTGACTCGCCTGTGTTGACTGACACCAGCTTTACTTCTATTCTGTCACAGATCATGACATTGCCCATTTTTGAAGAATTAGGGATCCTTTCTCCTGAGTTCTTTCGTATATGGACGTTGGAGAATAAACATTTAGGAAAAATCTTGCGATCACCTAACCTCCGGATCAGGTATGCAACGTTCACCTATCCTCTGTAGCAAACATACAATTTACAGCCGAATTTAGGCCGCCTTTCATTTTGGTGTATTTAACCCTTTAGTGACCAGGCGGTTTTACCATTGTCTGTCCAAAGGTGTCCGCTGCGGTTTTTAACATTTCTGCGCTGTTTGTGTTTAGGTCTACTTTTTCTCTTACTTGTTTATGGAACCCATGCATATTATATACCGTTTTTCTTGCTATTAAATGGACTTTCTAAAGATACCATTATTTTCATCATACTATAATATAATTTACTATAAAAATAATTATGAAATATGAGGAAAAAATGAAAAAAAAAAAAACACTTTTCGAACTACGACCTCAAATCTACATCCGCCAAAAAATAGTTTTGAAGTTTTGTCCTGAGTTGAGAAATACCCAATTTATACATGGTTTTGCTTTTTAACCATTTCACCTCTGTATGCTGAGCTTTTTTTTATCGTTTTATGCTCATCATGTTTAAACATGATTAAAAGTCCTATATTTTTTTTTTTTTTTATACGATCCAGTCAATTTTTATTTTTTAAACCAAGCTCTGGCCTTTCCAATGATACCAGATATGACGCACTAGCTGCCACTAATCGGGAGATGCAGGGGTCCCAAGGACCCCCCATTATCTTCACTTAGCAGCTTGGGGGTTAACTGCCCAACTGACGTCATCGCGCATATGGCGACGACGTCAGTAGGCGGGGGAGGCCCCGGAGGCTTGGTTGACATTGTAGATGTCAGCCAACTCCGGGAGAGTACCATGATCCGGTGCCGAATCACGAACCATTCCGTAAGGGGTTAAAGAGCAGTACCGCTGGAAAGGGCAAACAGTTTTTTTCTTTTTTTACCTTTAGCCATTCGGGGGTGAATGGGGTCCAAAGGGCTCTCCCCGGCACTGCCGGGGCACCTGAATCTAACGTCGCTGCGACGGCCAGGGCCTATAAAACCATTGGTCTGACTTCAAGGAAGTACACGGGAAAGAGTCCCATTAAGGACCAAGGACATTCCAAGACGTACCATGTACGTCAGTGGTCCTTATCCTGGTTAACCCTTAATTAACCCCATATCTCTTCCTGTTAAAGTATTGCTTATTTATTGGCACTTGTTCCTATACTGTGTATATATTATAATAAAGATATCAGCTTTGGTGATGCGATTCTGCCCCCCCCCCCCCCCAGAGTATGCCCACAGTAGAAAATATTTCAAGTGCTGAAATGGGCTGATGAATGGCTCTTCTGCAGGGAAACAAAAAATCACACTGACACCATCATTTAAACGTTTGGTTTTCAAATAGGCATGCCTAGTAGCCATAATTAGTATGATGCGAACTATAGCAATATACATCATATCCATGCCAGTGTCATATCATTAATTATTGTATCATAAACATAAATTAAGGGGGGGGAGGGACAAACGGACAAACAATATTCTAAGTTCTTAAAAAATATACACACAATGTATTGCATTCCATTATGTTGCTGTATCTGTCGCTGATATGCTTCCTCATGCTTTTACTGGCCCACTTTTTATCAAAACGGGACCATATTTTGGTTGGGTTTGGGGTGGGGGGCAATAGAATGCAGTCGAGCACTGGGTTGGAGACCAGGGCCCCATTTTATGTTGTAATAATGAAACTCTGAATCCACTCAATTCAGCGACTACAGCCTGGGGAACAGAGCCGTACTGTGCGTGGAAATCTTGCAGAGAGAGGAGTTTTTGGGGTAAGTGTTACAGTAGGATGAGCCAAGGAGAATCCATGTGCGTAGAGACCCATGTATCTTTTGCAATATATGTCTCCTTTTTGCATTGCAGCATGCAAGATATGCTTCTGAGGGTTCAGCTATCCGTCCCAGGGGAGATACATTACTTTCCCGCTGTGGATGTTGCTTGGGATATCTCTCACGGTTGCACAGGCCATGCCTTACGTCAGAGAATTGCCAACCATTGTTCACTCCCAATAGACAAGGTGGAGATTGCAAAATATCTTCCAGAAAAACACGAGTGGCTCCCAATATCCAGTTGGGTAAGTTGCGTTAAGAACTAGAATATAATAAAATTGCGCTTCTTAATAAACCATGTGTGACTTTGTAATACTTTTCTATTTATGCCAGTCGATGAAACGTATTGCATGAAGGTACCCAGAACTCCAATCTATCAAAAGGACCAGTTTATTGGGCATAAACAAGCTTATGCCTGTAACAGCCTTTCTCAAACTCAGTACTGAGCTCCAGAAAGACTGTTACAGCCAAAGCATTGCTGTAATAATCTGGTCTTTTTACAGATTCAAGTTCTGGGTTCCTTCATCTTGTGGAGACACAGGTTTGAATCCAATCCCGGCAAGGGCACCTCTCCAGTAAGTGTCCTTGGGCAAGACACCGAACGGTACACACTCGCCACCCAGGACATACTTGAAAAAGAGAGAAATCTCAATGTATCCTTCCTGGAAAAATACTTTCTCCAAAAAAAATAAAAATTCTTGTGGCATTTTTCTTGTCTGTTCCATTGTTTGTAGAGCATCTGACCATGAATTGCTAAAAACCTGTACATGCACATCCCTTAACATGTTTATTTAATATTCTCTTTCAGACCCAACAAGTCTCCAAGAAGAGAAAAAAGAAGAAACCTGAGAACTTGCATGGAGCACCTTATCACCTAAAGGATGGAGATCTAATTGGAGTAAAGGTGAGTAGCGTCAATAGCTTGGTAGTATAACGGTGCGTGGTGAATAGATAAAACTCATGGTGCTACATGCAATCTCTATTTCGTGTAGAACCTTCTTATGGACAATTGCATGGACTTCGCGTCTGAGAATGACCTCATGGCAAAGGAAAGACAAAAGCAATTCTTAAATGAGAAACTGAAAAGGTAGGAACGACATTAATTTATCTCTGAGCACTGAGCCGTCTCTACCACGTACATTTATTTTTGTTGACATTCATATAGTTGGTTCCTACTAGTAATAGTCAATATTAATTTTGGATTTCAAAATTTTACTGCTTTTTTGTTATTGTAATGCAAAAAGAGAAAAAACGAGGACCTTTAACTTTAACGCATTTTTCATGTATTTCAATGGGTTTATTGTCAGACAGGGTTATTCAAAGAGATCCGAATGGCTGCCGAAAGGGAACCGAACGCTGAAAATCAGCGTTCGGTTGCCTTTCTTCGCCATTCGGCTATCCAGAGAGCAGGCAATTCGCCAAATCTTGGCGAATTGCCTGCACATACGGTGCCTGTTCGGGAGCAGTGAAATCCCCATAGAGAAGCAATGCTTCGTCTATTCAGAGAACAAAAACCAGCAGTGAAAAGTTGGCGAATTGCCGTGCTGTTCAGTGGTTTCATTTGTCAGGTTTATTCAGGCAAATCTCATAGGCTTCAATGTTAAAAATATTCCCGTTTTAATTCAATATCTAATAAACCGTTGATTATAATATTCTGCAGTAAAAAGTCTCTTTATTTATAGATATTTTTTGGGATATTTTAAGCATTTTTCGGGATTTTTTTGCCAAAAAAAGCTTGCCTATTTTTTTTTTTTTCCCTGTAACAGCCCTTTTTATTATCATTCATTGGACCTCTTATGTAAATTTCAGACATTTTCATTCTGTAGTTTCTTTGCAAACAGGGTTTCACTTTTCAAACATTCAAGCGAACTGTTTTTTTTATTTATTCACTGCATTCGTCTGCGGTGTCAGCTTTTTCCAGCGGCTGCGCTGCGTGTGATCTGCTCCTGCTTGGGTTTTTCCAGGTGTTTTCGGCGGGTTAATCCAGATGTTTTTGCGGGTTTCTGTGTGCGTTCGCCCTCGTTTTCGGTGGGTTTGCGGCGACCTTTCCCTGCAATTCGGGGACCCTGTGGTGCTTGCTGAATACACCGCAGGGTTGCCAAAATGGGATCGCCAAATCGAATTAAAGAGAGCGAAAAGTCACCAAACGCGCGGTGACTTTTCGATTCTCTTTGAATTACTCTGATAGTAAATAGTGTCTTGTAGTAAATTAATAGTAATTGTACTTGTAAACCTAAATCGCCATGGAAACATTTCACGGCCTCCAGTTCCTCCATAGAAATTAAATTCCTGCTCCTTGCTTTTTTTCTGGAAAGATATCACATATGCTTTTGTTTTCTTCTCACAGTCCGAAAACTGAACATGTCCAGAATGAGAAGAACATAAGCAAGGAGAAGTCGCGCCCAAGGACCCGCAAAGCAGAATCTGCTCTTTCCATCCGAGTGGGGGTCTTCCGGTAGCGCAGGCCTATCCTTAATCAGGGAGTAGTTACATAGTGTGTGTGTACGGATGGTCAAACTCAGGGAGGAGAGAACATACTCGCCAGTAGGAGGCAATATGATGAAGTTGTATGTGACTAGTTTGTAATAACCAGATGCTCTGCTGCCTCTTGTGAGTGTATCTTTATTCAACATACATCTGGCCCTGGTGCAGAAAGGATTCTTACTCCTCACAGCCCAGGGACATTTGTCTATATGGTTGTGCCTTTTGTCTCCTTTTTCTTATCCCTTGTAAAACCCCCTTGCTGTAAGTCATGTACTTTCTTAATTGCTGCTCTGGGAAAGGAAATGGGGGATAAATTCCCTCTAGTAACTGTATTTTTCATTGTAAAATTACCTTGTCATTTCCATTATTCTGTTAGAAGTGATACAGATTTCTTATTGTGTCAGTCGTAACAAAAAATGTTAGAAATATCTGAGGAATATCGCCTGATTGGAGAGCAATGATTCAGAAGCATTTCTAAAGTGTGTTCGGGAAGGAATTGAACGTGTTTTCTAGTTTTAAAGCACAAAGAAATAAACATCATTTACATCTTTTAATACTCGGTTTAGGTGTGATGCGTTCATGTCCGTGCCTTTACCTGAATGGCCTATTGTCTCCAGTATCTCACACCTCTATTATAGAGTTATACTATTGCATATTTTTAAAAAATGTCACCACTGCCCTGAACTAGTGGTAGGGAAATAAAGGCTTTTGTTTCTTTATGAAATACACTTTCCATAGACCTCAATTTGCCACCAGGTAGCAGCGAATCAGCAGAGATTGAGTCCACTACCAACCCAAAAGCTATATTTGCCTATACGTAAGCATTCCTGTAAGTAACAGAGTCATATTATTTGGGTTTATGTTTTACTTTTTTTAATTATTAAATGGCATCAAGATTTTCAATTTTTTTTATTTAGAAAATGTATGCTACCAGTGCTCTGGTAACTAGGAACAGTGTGTACATTTTAAAACGAACATTATTTTTCCTTTGCCTATAGTGTCACTGTCCGCAAAATGTATTCTGTTTTAATTTTTGATTTCTGATTAATAAAAACAAGGAGTTGTGATTGGTGCTTACCATTTCTTCAGGACCTCAAACATAAGGGGATACTATACAGTTAAAAATGGAAAGGTCGGAAATGAAGGGGTTAAACATTAAAGACGTACCATTTTAATAAGTGCTGATCTCCCTCTGAGCCCTGCCTGCAACGGCATGCCGCGTGACTGCAGAGGGGCTGAGTGCTCCAGCCAATCAGACAGACCCATTGGTGGGGCCTAGTTCCCAAAGTACCTGAAGCCCTGGAATCTGAGCTCGGCACAACTGTGTCCCTGCACTAGGAGGGCTGAATCAGAGTTCCCCCTCAGATGGTGAAGAGGGTTGAGGGAGCGCAGAGCAGGGTGACCACTCGTAGAACACCAAGTGATCACACTATGTAGAGCAGGTGCATCAAACTCTGCACCTCGCAAGATGTTGATGGCCTACAAATCCCAGAATTTTTAGAATGCACTAGATGGGCAGGGAATCATGGGTGTTGTAGTTCAGAAACCTCTGGATGGCCAGAGTTTGACAGCCTTGGCGCGTAGTGTCCCTTTTATTTATGTTTATGACATATCCAAAAAAAGGAAAAGAAACTGAAAACAAGACACTCATACATGAGCGATAGAGCGAAGAGATTTAGCATACCCATTTGCACTTCAGACCTGCACGATCCTGCACCAGAGCTGTTCTTCTGTTTTACACTACACCATTTTTTTAAAATCTGTGTAAGTAAAATCTAATGCGTTTTTGATTTATATAAATCGTGTTTTTCATAATTTTGATTTTGTACCTTTTTAAATACTGTACGGCCGATTATCTGCATCTCCTGAAAATGTATTCTAACTGTACATTTTTGCAATATCGCCCTGGGACTGGATAAGAAAGGAATTGAATTGGAGGCATCTTCATTTACATGATTATCCTAATGAGTATATGTATTTTGTATGCCGAAATTAGCTTTTATAGAAACAGGTCTGTGACTTACTGCCAAACAGTCATTAAAGTTAAAAGGTGGGGTGTTACTGTAATTAAAAATAAAAGCAAAATAAAAATCTAATTGAAATCTTTATGTGCCATGTGTTTCTATTAAACTGCTAAGAGTTGCTCTAGGCAACATTTGGAGATTACTTGAATTATTTAACCACTTCAAACGAGTTTTTTTTATATTATATATATATATATATATATATATATATATATATCCTTTTCCTTAATTGTACAGTAAAAAAATTGTCCAATTTAATGTAGTTGTACATTTATATAGTAAAACCGTAAATTACTGTAGTAGCCCTGTTTGACAACAAACGTCACCATCTGCTGGCCAAAAAGTGCTACTGCAGCTGGGACTCCATGCTGAATCTGCTGGAGATTCGTGTTTTACACAGTCCCAACTGTTCAAAGTGTTTTAGCAATACTCAAATTTTGCATTTCTATGGCTGCTACAGATGAAAATGTTTGTTTATTTTGCTTGTGGACGCAGTCTTGCTGGTAAAGTAGATTGTAGTTAAGAGTTTAAGTTACTCAGAAAATTTCAGTGACCTTGGTCTCCCAGGGCCTTAAGACATAATATGTGCATGCAGATCGATAGACCCAGTCATAGTCTTTTCATAGGGCGAAATTAACCAAAGCATGATTAGGGTTACCAAACTACATGTGCAAATTATGTCTCTGGGAGACTGTCACTTCCATGATGCACATTTCTGGTGCATAGTATAATGCAAACCCCACTGCTTTATTCCATCCATGCCCAGCTGTGGATATTTCTTGCGAAGCCCAAAAGAGCATTATTTGTGTTCCTGATTTCCTCTGACTACATGATTGACCATTCTGAACTTCATTATGCTGATCTTGGCTTTGTCTCTCCTCCTTATTTACCTCTGATGGTCCTGTGGACTGGCCTGGCTTTACATTTTGGGTCCCTCTGTGCTCTTTGACCTCTACTTGTATTTTGTTTTCCTCTTGAACAATCGTTTTTGGGCTTTGCGTACAATCAGCCATCATAAGTACCAGTACACCCTCTTGATAGATTTTTGGTTTCTGGTTCTGTGTGTTGAGTGTAGCCATTAGTAACCAATATAAGTAGACCAATAGAAACCTATTCCCAAAAACCTTATTTTAGTAATGGACTCTTCTGTCTTTTTAATGGTGTTAAAACTGTGCTTTGATCAATGCAATCCAGTCGTCTTTCTGGGAATTTTATATCAAGTCAGGAGGCTTCATATTTTGCATTCTCTTTTCTTTACTAAAACATCAGCAGCAAGGAAAGTTTACATAGCAACAGCAGTAACCAATCAACAACAAGAGTGTAGTAAGTCCTTAGCCACGCCCTCTTTTCTTGCTGCTGGCGACCAGGTGAGACGTTTTCAAAACAGCTCCTGGTTGCCAGGCTTTAATTTAGGTGTAATTTGTCACTGTTAGGTTTATTATGTAATTTTATACTCAGATTTATTATATGTACTGTGCACCTGATTGTTTTTTTCCTAGGTTTCCTCCCTGCTGTGTGGGCACTCTCCCGCCTGCAGGTGCGCTTTGCTCGCGTTGCGCGACTTGCGGCGCCCCATCGTAATTTACTTTGTTTTAACAGCTCTGTTTTCTCCTTAAGGTTTTTTTCCCCCTTTCTTTGTGTTTTGCGCGGCACCCGCCGCCTTCCCGCGAGTGCGCGACTAAACTTTCTCCTCAGGATAGTATGGCGTTCGTCCGTGCGCACTCCGGCGGCCATCTTAGTTCTAACCAGCGATTGCCACCATTCGGGACATCGCGTCCCGATGCAAACTAGCAGGTCAGCACTTACATGTTAAGCGGCCTCCGCTTCTATTTATATAAATAAATTATTATTTTTGGTGGGATTTCTGTCTGCCCAACGTAAACATCGGGTAAGCCCCGATACGCTTATACTATATATATATATACAAATAAATATTATTTCTTCTGGTGGGATCTGTCCCATGAAGGCATCGGGTGAGCCCCGATAGATAGATATAGATATATATATATAAAAATAAAATTTTCTGACAGGATATCTGTCCCACGAATGCATCGGGTGAGCCCCGATAAGTAAGTAAGTAAGTAAGTATGTATATATATATATATATATATAAAAATAAAATTTTCTGACGGGATATCTGTCCCACGACGGCATCGGGTGAGCCCTGCTAAGCTTATATATATAAACAAATATATTATTTATCAGGCGGGATATCTGTCCCATGAAGGCATCGGGTGAGCCCTGCTAAGCTTATATATATAAACAAATATATTATTTTATCAGGCGGGATATCTGTCCCACGAAGGCATCAGGTGAGCCCTGATAAGCTTATGTATATAAACAAATATATTATTTATCTAACGGGATATCTGTCCCACGAAGACATCGGGGGAGCCCTGATAAGCTTATATATATAAACAAATATATTATTTTATCAGGCGGGATATCTGTCCCACGAAGACATCGGGTGAGCCCTGATAAGCTTATATATATATATATAAGTATATTATTATTCTGGCGGGATCTGTCTGTCCCACAAAGGCATCGGGTGAGCCACAACACATTAATTTATAATGAATATATTATTACCTTCCTGACGGCTAGTACAGGATTTTTCTGTTTGGCCACACTAAACATCGGGTGTGCCCTGATATATATCCCTATAAATTTTAATATATATATATTACCTCAACAGGTGAGTCCCGTTATTCTGTTTTCCATGGATCCTCCTCAGCTCCCCACCAATCCAGAGGAGCTTTCGGCCTGGCTTTTAGCTGCCATTTCAGAAACACTGCCCATAGCTTGGCAGCCAAGCCCTGCTTCCCCAGCCAGAACCTCCGGTCCTTTCTAGGGCCCAGTCACCGGCCCTTTCTGAGGGCTCCCATTCGGTTCATTCTGAGGCTGCCGTGCCATCTCGTAAAATACTCTGGATGGGTCAATCTGAGTCCGCTGGCTAGGGTAAGGGCCCTGCTACAAACTCCTCCCGCACTTCTGTCCCCAAAGAAGGGGACGATGATTATGACATGGATATTTACCAGGCTCACTACCCGAGGAGGACGGAGCCAATACCACCGGTGATCCACCGACTACTGCAAGCTCGACGGGTGAGCCCCGTTCTGATAGCTTAGCGATCGTGCCCTTGTCTACCGCTCCAACACCGCCTCGCTCCTTGGTGTCCTTGGATACCCCGGCGCCACTCCTCGACGCTAGAGGAGCCCCCCTCCTTTTTCGATCCATGCACTACCACCCACCCCAGGTCTTCGGCCTGGCTCCCGCCTGACCACACAGCGGAGTTTCTGCTCTTCTGGCTACGCGGTCTCTTAGTTAAAATTTCCAGGGCGCATCTGTGGGCAGGATGCCCTTGCCCGACGCTGCCTGACAAGGTATCTCTTACGCCAGAGTTTGACGTGGATTTCGTCTCCTTTCTGGGCAAGGTTGGCAGGGATCCTTGTCGAAGTCGAACAGGGCTTCCGCATCGCCCAGGACAAATGCTGGAGGTTTCAGGCCCGCTCGTCACGGTGGACGAAGCACTACCTTCTGGAAACATAGAAACTGTCGGCAGATAAGAACCTTTCGGCCCATCTAGTCTGCCCAATTACATGGATACTTTACCTGGATTTATCTTTTGTTTAGGATAGCCTTATGCCTACCCTGCTCGGCCCTGCAATGGTCCGTGAATGGGCACAGCGTGCCCTCTGTCTTTAGGTAACGCCAATGTCAGCATCTCTTCTGCACGCCGCAATGAGGCGCTTTTTCGCTTTGACGCTAATTTAACAAGTATGTGCTCCAAAGAATTGGGTCCTGCGGCCAAGGGGTTGTTTTTTTGGGGACCTCTTCTTAAAAGAATCGAATCATAAGGTTAACATCTATACCAACCTTCCGACTCTTGGGTCCTACGAATCGTATCTGGTTTCTTGATAGACTTTTCCCAGGTTCCCTTCCAGTCTGTTTTCCCCATACAATGTGTTCTGGTACACAAGAAGTCTGGGGACCTTCGCCCGGTCTTAAACCGGATAGTCTTCAATCCCTTCTTGTCCTATCGACACTTCACAATGGAGAGCACACATCTACTCAGGGGTCTCCTATCCATCCTGCACCACCGACAGTTCACCTGCCTACCTTTCGGCCTCAGCTCCGCACCATGGTGCTTCAATGAAGCTCCTCTTACTGGCCATGGCCTCCATATATTCACAGGGCATCAGGTCTCTCATATACCTGGACAATATCTTCGTACTGGCTCAAGATCCGGTCCTGTTTTCCCATCACACGGCCCTAGTGCTTACTCTCCTGTAAGACCTCTGGTTCATTACCAACATGGACAAGTCAGCTTGTCGCCCAGCCCAAGTCATCACCCTTCTCCCTGGCCCACTGCATTATCGGGCGATGCAACGTCAGAAAACCACGTGCCTCAGTCTCAATCCCTCCTACGACCAGCTGGTCCCTATCACTCCTGAGGCTCGAGTGGAACTCCTGTGGTGGCTGCGCCTCATGGAAGCCTGGAATGGGTGGACCATTTTTGGCTCTCTACCGGACTTCGTATCGGAATCGGACGCCAGCCAGTCGGGTTGGGGAGCGACTTGCGGACCTGTATCCACGGGTGGGGCATGGACGCCAGAGGAACAGCCGCTTCACATCATCTGCCCTTTACTCCTTTGGGTCAACCTGTTTACTTCCCGCTTGACCCACCAGATGCAGACCGGCTTCAGTTGGCTTACGGACCTGCAGGCGGCAGCGGTGGATGCTTTCCTCCCACCATGGCCCCATCGAGGAGCCTACACTGTTTCCCCGTTCACGATGCTCACGTGCACGCTTCAAGAAGTCCGCAGATGGATGGTTTCGACTTCTTCTCACGCCTCTATGGGATGCACAGAGCTGGTTGCCACTGACGCTACAACTCCCTTGTCTACTCCTGCCCGCTGCTGCCGTCCTTTTCCATCCATTCTTCTGGACCCTCAAGCCAACCCTAATCCAGTGGTATTGGAGGGCAATCTTCCACTGGGGGCTTGGACAATTTCCGGGGACCCTGCATGCTACCAGGCTTATCAGCTGCGGCTCGCTCCCTATTATGGGAATCCTGGACTTCTGGCACGCAAAAATGTTACGCCTGGGGAAATTTGGTGTGGTTGGTGTGTGCCTGATCCTGCTACAGCCCCTCTAATTTGTTGGCGAGCCTTTCCACGGCCGGCAAGTCCTATCATCACCTGGTTCCGCTCGACCATCTCGGTGGCTCACGCTCCCCTGGGTGGCGTTTCTGTGTGTTGTCTCCTCAGGGGCGTTAGGCTCGCTCGCCCGCCGGCCCCAAATAATATACTCACTTTTGGGATGTGGCGCTTGTTTTGGAGTTCCTGCGTAACTGGCCAGATACTACTCGCTGTTCCTGCGTCAGCTCTTGATGTATTCTAACCATCATTTTGTGTTTGGGGTCCTTTAGACGTGTTTTGGATGCTAGAGCCTTCGATGCGCACGCTATGGTTTTCTCTCCTAAGGGAGTAGTTTTTCACGCTTACTAGATGTACAAAACCCCCTTTTTCTAAGGTTTTCTACCCTATGTGTCGCTAGGTGCGTTACGAACTACCTCTCCCACTTAGGCTCTTTGCGCTCCCCTCCGGTTGGCCAGCTCTTGGTCTCCTAGGTTTCCACTTACAATCCTGTTTCCTCGCCTACACTTTCTAGAGGGGTCCCCTGGCTGCTCTCCCTAGCGGGTGTTGCTCCTCACTTCGGCGCTCACTCCGTGCGGGGTGCAGTGGCTTCTTCTGTTGCGGTCGCCGGCGGCTCCCTGTCCGGCATACTAGCGGCTGCTGATTGTTCTAGGGCGGTCACCTTTCGTACCTTTTATTTTCGCCCTCGTTCTCATGCATCTGGGGCTCTGGTGCAGCTTTAAAACTGCAAAATATGAAGCCTCCTGACTTGATATAAAATTGTGGATTATTCCAGCCTTGGTGTTAGAATAATCTTAATTTTAATAAAGACAGGAGGCGAATATTTTTCCCGCCCGCCCATACCCGGGATTGCTCACATTGTACCGGATTTACTGCTATATTCGATTAAAAAAAAAATAAAAAATAATAATAATAATATATAAATAAATAAATAAATTAAAAAAAATAATAATAAAGAAAAAATAATAATAAAAAAAAAATTAAAAAAAATAATAATAATAATAAAAAAAAAAAAAAAAATTTTGAATAAAGGATGTAATTTATGTACCTACACTTCTTCGACTTTTGTCCATTATTGTCTAACTATTTTTCATTCCCCTTAGTAGGGTTTGCATGTCTCATTGGCCTAGCCTACGGCTACTGTCTCATAATTGATTTAACTATTGATAATTCTTCGCTTTGACTGGTCAGTTAGTTAACTGTTGATTGGCAAGCCTCCATCACATGGTACTTTCACGTATCCTCTGCTTTCTCCGTAGCTTGATTTGCTTCTGCGGCCCTGTTGGTCTCCCATCGTTTCGGACGCCCATTTGCTTCCAGTTCTGCGACTGACCATCTCGTTGACTCCTACCTAGTCTTGGCTTTCACCTCTTCAGTTTCCGGGTTCTTCCTACTTCTTGGATTTCTGGAATTTCTACGTCACGTCTCTCCTGCTCGTTCGGCATACAAGAAAAGAGGGCGTGGCTAAGGACTTACTACACTCTTGTTGTTGATTGGTTACTGCTGTTGCTATGTAAACTTTCCTTGCTGCTGATGTTTTAGTAAAGAAAAGAGAATGCAAAATATTCGCCTCCTGTCTTTATTAAAATTAAGATTATTCTAACACCAAGGCTGGAATAATCCACAATTATTTATTATGGATGCTTTATGTATTTTAGAACACCCCTTATTGATACACAAAATTCACTCTTTATTTCAGATAAAACACATTTAATCTTTCAACTTAAAAATACATAGTAAATATTTTAGTATAAAATGTATAATTTTATAGAACAGCTGACGTGATCCTTGTACATATGAGGATGTATGTGTAAGAAATTTGACTATTTCTTTGGCATATCATAAGTGGAAGTACTGTAAGGATACTACAAGGTGTAAAGCAGAAGAAGCAGTGTGTCTGATAACCATGACACAGAAATTAGTGATAAGAGCAGTGAAAGCTTATAGTTTGGGCATTTTGGTATTGGGTTGACTAAACATGCGACTTATTGAGGTATTCGTTTTCCTTGCTAACCAGATCAAAGGAGAGTTCAGTGCTATTGGATGTGGTTCAAAAACCACCAGTGGATTCATACTAATGGTGTAATAGAATGTTAGCAGTGAGGAGCAACATAAAATGTGAAATAGGATGCAGCTCTTTATGCTTTCTCTAACTATCAAGCAGTGTGGTTCCAATAGGCGTCATGATTTAGTAGCAATCAAATGCACATTACAATTTTCCTGGAGGAGAAGGCGCTGTAAGACCTACAGATTGATACATTGCCATCAACTAAATGGTCTCGTTATCAAGGTCTTTGGAAAACAAGGGGTTAACTGTCCACCTGTCCAGGTCAATTGTGTAACAGATGCGATATCTCGGAGGGCTTCAGCTGATCTCTTCTGGTGGAAGGTCCATCATGCATCAGTTCTATAGGTGCGCTCTCATACTTTTAGAGCTCGGTGTGCAGAAGGGTTTTGGCTTTCTTCATGTTTGTGATCACTATGGGGTGAAAGTAGACAGAGCAAAATAATATAAGCAGAGCGTTCCAATCAGATTCTACATTAAAAGTAATTTATATTTTCTTTCTCACTTTCCTTTTTCCTTTCTCTCCTCCCTCTTCTCTTTAGGCCTTTCCTCTCCCTTCTTTTCCTCTCTGCTTTCTACATCCCTTTCCTTTCTTTCTCATGTTTGTCCTCCCCAGTTTGTCTTTTAAGTAGATGTTGTGACAAGGTGGGGTGTATTATATCTCGATGATGTGTACTAGCTACGGTTGTATCCTAGCACCCCCTGGTGTCGTTTATGGTTTCTAAATTGCAATAAAATATGTTTACAAAAAAAAAAAAAAAAAGTAATTTATAATGCCATTGTTAAATCACTGTATTAGACTAAAATGGTGAGCAATTTTGATTCTTTATGGTCTGACACCTTGTTTGCACGAGCGGGCAACAGGTGTCTTGGGAGAAGTTTCACCCCTTTTTGTTGATCACGTGGTTCCTGATAGGAATAGACTTCTAAAGATGACAGACTCACTGATACACCTCACTGCCCAACCAGTGCATCACTCTCACCTTGCAGTCCTCTCCTCCTGTTTCCACCCTAACCCTTCTAGATTGTAAGTTCCCGTGGGAATAGGGCCCTCGTTTCCTCCCGTACTGGTTTGTCAAATGTTGTTCAATGTATTGTAACCCTGTCTATACTCTGCCCATTGTACAGCGCTGCGGAATATGCTGGCGCTATATAAAGTGTAATAATAATAAAGATCTCTCTTTTCAGCAGGGTCTATAACCTACATCACATTGTTACACTTTAGGACCTTACGACAGGAGAGGTTAAATGGTTATCTGAACTACACAGGTGATGGGAGTTACTGCTCAGAGATTGTCGTTCCCTGGGGTAATGCGTAAAATGTGGCCTGTTTGGGGTACTTGAGGACCAGGGTTGGGGGAAAACTGTTTTAAAGCTACTGGAAGTCACTAAAAGGGGGTTATTCAATAAGCAACGAACTTGCCACTGAATTGCCTGAACGGTGAATGTCACTGTACGGTGCAATTTCGTGGCAATCTGTCTATTCAGAAAGCTGTCAATTCGCCAAATACTGACCCAGATTTTCAGTTTGACCGGTTTAAACAGGCGAATTCCATAGGATTCAATGTTAAAAAAATATTGTTTTATTTTTTGGAACACCTTTTAATGTATTTTTTATATTTGAGGGGAAAAACATTTTTTGAAGTTATTTTTATTTTGTAACAGACCTTTTATTGGACCTTTTATAATTTATACACATTTTAATACATTTTATTGGTTTAAACACCTATTCGAAGAATAGAGTTCCGTTTTTTTGTTTTGTTTTTTTTAAGGGGTCACCAGTGATTCCATGTTCGGCTCACTTTTGGAACTCCGCGGTGAATAGTGAGTTCACCGCGGTTTCGGCGAAAGGGAATCGGCGAAGAATACCAAACAAAAAAGCACAGAAGTTTCAGTGCTTTCTGAATAGCACCTTAAGTGATCAATTGCTAATGCTACAAAAATTCCCTTGATTTGTTCACTGCAGATGAGAAAGCTGAAGTCCATTTTGAAATCTTGTCTGAAGAACATGTAGTGAGCAGTCAGCCATGCTATAGGGAGAAATTGAAATAAATAACTGGATATCGGTAATGGAAATTAATGGATTTAGTTCTTGCCAAGCGTTAAGTGGCAGAAAACTCCAGTTATTTCTGAATCCCAGTGTATAATACTGCAGTGTCTATCTGCTAATAGGCTCCTAAGGACTCATTGTGTAGGAATGCTCAGAATTTGCAATACTCACATTCAGGGATATCTTCAGCTTCGTAAGCATACATTCTGTTTCCATATCTACCGGCAAGGTCTGTTCGGACAGTCATTGATGGGTCTGTGTGTAAAAACAGCAGGTCAGTAGTGATATATGTTTGCACAATTCAGGGACGTGAGGTCAATGGCTAGTATCAGAGCCAGATATACACAGGTTAACTTTCTGTGGTTTGTGTTTAGCAGTAAATTATCTTTTACTGTACCCACACATATTATATACCGGTTTCCTTGCCATTAAATGGACTTTCTAAAGATACCATTATTTCATCATATTATATACTTTGATAGATTACTATTGAAACAGTTTTTCAGTGCCTGTCATACTCTGTATCTGCCACTAGAGGGAGCTGCCTGAATCACATATCATATCATTGATTTGCCCCTTCCTGTCAATGAGAGGCCAGCCTCCCATGCAGGCATTTTTTTGAATGGCTTGGACCAATGGTGCTTTCCCATTGGTCCAAGCTATTCCATTGCTCTCTGTGCCTCTGAGGAGCAGTTTTCAGAAAGTAGGCAGCGTGTGTGTGTTCCTATTTGAACAGATGCGTGCTGCAGGCATCTTGAGCAGCTTCCGCGATTAGCATAGCGGAGAAGTGTACTGCTATGCAAATTGCATAGGCTGTGAAAAGAATGCGCGCAAAGGCAAAGGACGGCGGGGGGAGCGCAGAGCTGGTGAGTTTAATTACTTAGGGGAGGCAGAGCCTCACCTGCCACTGACGGCACGTCCCTGTTGTACATTCATGTGGTGTATGTATGGGTCTGTCTGTACACATTTGCTCGATTTCATGAGACACGTCACACTACACAAGGAAGCCTTAAACTGCAGTTCCATTTGTGAAGGGATGTAATGTGACTTTTTCCTACACTGATATGGTTCCCACCCTGACACACCTTATAAAGCAAACTTTCCATTAACAGCTTACCAACAAATATGATCCTAGGTACATAATGTCCATCTGGAGACTGGTTCTCGTCAGCTACAGGATGCTGCAATAAATATAAACAAACTTATTAACTAAGCCATAATCTGTAGCTGATATAGAAATTTTATACGCTTCTACCGAAGCCAAATCTCTTATTTTATTATTATTTTTTTTATCTCTGTACAACTTATTTTTGTGATCTGTAGACAACAAAAGGATTATGCTCTATGACCCAGCCTGAAGATCACTTCTTGAAATGTGACTTGCATTGGTGACTGCGGGTCAAAAGGGTTTGGGGCGAAGATCACATTGAGATGATAGGGTGAAAATGAGAGAATTGGGACTATTCCCTCACATTATACCTTTAAATACTAATCTATTCTAGTTGACACTAGCGTGTTTTTACTACATAAGTAGAAGAGCATAATATGTAGCTGCACTAAACTTTCTACATTCCAATTAGGTTTACATAGTTAAGATAATATTACCACTACGTTCAGCATGATGAAATCCTCCATAGCCAGTTTCTGCGCCATAGGATCAGCAAGAAAAGCAGCTTTCAGCGCTGTATTGGACAAAATTATATATCACGGATTATATCTATTTCTAAAGGCACCGTAAGGATTCACAATGACAGATAAAATGATTTTGCTTTGACATGTTGCTCACCTTGGCTGTATGGACAATCCTCTAAATGGTGAATCACCATCAGGGGCTTCTTTCTGAAAAAGTAAAAAAAAAAAAAGTATATTATGGCCTATAGATTGGATATAACGAAGAGTAATGTTATTTTGTGATTAAGATATTACCTGAGCGTTGAGGCCATATAGTAAAAGAAATAATTATTCCCCCCCCCCCCCGAAGAACATATTGATATTTTTCCCATTTCTAAGCACATTCTGTTGAAATGTTATTAAATGAACTCGTGCTTTTAACCTTATAACAACACACATTATTTATTGTTGCTTGCTGTAAATTATAAATAGGACTTTAATATTTGAATAAGTATTGTGGTAACATTTACTCTTATTTCCTTTACTTCTAATTGTTGTCACTTATTTAACCCCATACAATCTATTTATTACCCTGTTTTATGTGTCATGTTTAATTACAAACCATCACTTCTATTTATCTATGGTTTCCAAATGGTAAATTCTACATGTCAGTATTTCGAAACGGCAATTACTTACGTTTCTCTAGAATTGGACAGAGCTTCTTCATAAGTCTGGGACCAGATGATAGCATCTCCCCATCCTGCAGAGGCAATCAGCCATTCGTTAGAACAATCCGATTAAAAGAGACAAACACATCTTCATGACTTCTTGTCACAAGAATGATCTTAACAACGCAAAGCCAAACTAATTTTTTTTCTTACTCCCCAATCAAACTCTGAGTCAAAGGAAAACATTTGGTGAATAACATCTCCTTTAATCTGATAATAGGGTGAGTGTAATACATCATGCAATCTCTTCTCGTATCCTTTTATTGATTTGTACAACAGACCCCATTAATATCAGAAGTGTGTATATATCATTTCTATATCCCCTCCCTTCCCCCTGCACAGAGGGTTTAGTCTCACAAAAGCAGCAAGAGCATAGAGGTAAAATCAAGGAAAGCAGACCTTGTCCAGATGCCCGATTTTTAGAGACCGATGATCAACTTACACATTGAATTTACATATCAGCATTATTTATCAGCTGGGCTGATACGCATTGGTGAAAGTTGTGTCCCGCTTCTGGGAACTCATCATAGAGTGGAGATGATCACTTACTGACCTCAGCTTCTGGATGGGGTCAATCCCCAAACTTGGAAAGCTGAATCATCCCTCAGATTCGCCACCCTCCCCCTTGGAGGAGGGAGAGGGGCGAGAACAATACAGTGAGCGGTCGTTGTGCCTAACCTAGATTGTCCCTTTAAGTCAGTGTTTCCCAAACTTGTCCTCAGGACCCTCTGACACGCCACTTAGATATTTGAAGCCCAGCACAGGTGATATGATTTTCTGCTCAGTGATTGCAGGATTGAGTCTGCATTTCCCCAAGGTGATCTGTAAAATCTGGCCTGGTAGAGGGTTCTGAGGACAGGTTTGGGAAACCCTGCTTGAAGTCCATCGGAGTTTCCACATACTACCTATTTTTTATTCCGATAAAAATCATTATAGTAGAAATAATAAATATTGTCAATAGAATCGTACCTCGGGACAAGGTCTTTGGAACCGTGACAGGGGCTAGTGGTTTTTCTGGTTCAACTTTGGGGGTAGCATTGGCATCAGCTGGTGGAGGTGCCTTCTTTGATTTTCTCAAGGCAGCTTCTGCCAGCACAGAGCACAGGAGGAGAAGACAGCAGAGGGACAAAGTAGGCTGCATAGTACCTGTAAAATACATGTTATTAAAGCATTGGTGTGAGACAGGAGAAGCCATCTAGGTTGTGAAATAGAAAGTGCAATCTGTTTTCACATCTCAACATCATATTGATAAGGCTCTCTGCACAGTTATATTACACACAGTTATATAGGAATATTCCACATTTTATAATAGCTAGAATATTGCATCTCTGAGTATTTAGTCTCCTATTTTTATGATTACGCACAGTTTACACATCCAACTATTTTTCTCTAGAGCAGGGATCTCAAACTCTGGCCCCACAGATGTTGATTGCCTAGAATTCCCAGAATTTGTTGAATGCAATAGATGGCTAGAGAATCATGGGAGCTGTAGTTCAGAAACATCTGGGGGGGGTGCAGAGTTTGCGACCCCTGCTCTAGAGCCTTATTATCTGCAGAGGCATTGATTTACTGATGAGTAGAAGATGATTTGATTATTACATTAATTTACAATATTATATTAAAAATAAAGCCGGCTCGAGGATGATGTAGCCATTGGAATTGCACAAGGTAAAACAAAATCCTAAGAAAGAAGGAAGCCATTAAGAATTCTTGATATTTCAGAACATTTCCTCATTTGTGGTTATAATTACTTAAGCAGGGGTCAAGACAAAGGGGAACTCGTGGGAAGGCAGTTCCTCCACTATTTTTGCAGAGGGAAGGGAATGGAGATCCCATTGGCTCAACACACTATAAACACCTGAATACAAGCTTTAATCATAGATTTCCCTGTTAAGTCACAATAAATATAGAATTTATCATATATTTTTGCTAAAATCCACATATATACATAAATATATCAGGTTTGAGTGTCTGTGTTAAGTGGGAGATGATAATCGCTAATTGGGGGACAGAAATCTTGGGGAATTCCTACACTTCTTTTTCTACGACTTTGCCCCTGTACTTAAGTATCTTAACTTTGTGCTGAGGTTCGTACTCAAAAAGAGGGGTTGATTCTCCACATCTTTGGCTTTAGACCAGTTTGTGCTATTATGGGTAGACATGAGTATCACCCATTTGCCCGTAAGGGTGTTTCACTGTAGGAATAGTTTGAATTGCAAAGTTTAAACAAAAACAATCAAGTTAGGAAAATAACAATGATCAGAGAATTGTACAAAACGAGTATTTGTTTTTATTTCAGGTTTGTGAATAACCCCTGAATAGATGTGACTATTCATAGGTCAAGTACAGTCACAATACAAATTGCCTGCTCTCCGTACCTGTCTCTCCCTGTCACTTGTCAATAAGGATAACATACCTGAGGGTTGACCCGGTGTCGCTAGAAGGGACAGCTCTTGGATGACGAGTACTGAAGGTAGCAAGCGAGCCCTTATTTATACCTAGCCCATGCTTGAGATCAACGTCAGCTTTAAAACCAGGATGTCCTGATCCCTACAACCTGCGTGACCCAGCCCAAGGCTCAGAGCCGGGAGGGAGCAGCCCCCTAATCACACCTCGCCTTTTCTCTTGGCTTGCTGGTGTTTGCTTAGTGAAAGTATGCAGGGGACACGCCTGCACCGTGCTTCTTTATTCTTTATGTGTCCTTCCATTATTGGCTAGCCAGATCTTTAATTGTAATCTTAAGCATCTTATATTTCTGTTTAATGTGCCCCTGTGCAACTTTTGAGCCCCCCTACCCCTCAATAACACAAAGTGTCTTCATTTGGAGTCTTGTAATTGGCAACACAAAAAAACAACTTAGTGCTCACCACTCTCATACACTAGCTAATCATTGTAGCAGCCTGAATATTGGCATCAACTGGGTTAAAAACCTGCTCATAGGCTTTTATCATACGACAAATCTCTTGCTTCATGCCAGGAAGAGAATGCCAAATGTACAACATCCAAACAATGGAGCGAGCCTCTGCGAAACAAAAAAAAGAGAATACAAACATTCTAAAACTGAGCTGGTAGAGGCAAGACGGCAATGTAAATGCTGTAGAATATTTTTTCAATTTCAGTTTTAAAGAAATGTCTTTATTAAAGACAGGTGGCATAAGAGCAAACAGAGTCACAGGGATCAGCAGCAATAAACAGTGTCACCAGTAAACACAAGATCTGTGACATGATGGGTGTTCGAAAGCAATACACTACACCTCACAGAGGGGAGCAAGTTCAGTTTCGGAATAAAAGTTCAGGTCTGAGCAGGACGTGCCTCGAGGAATAGAACACTGGCCTTTAATACGACAAATGTCAGTTATCAGTTCACTGTTTAGTGAATAAACCCATAAGTACACACTGTAAAAGGAAAAAAAGCGACAGGGTTTCCTGTAGTTATCTTATCGGCAACTATGGAATATAGCCCTAAGTGAGGTTATTTTACAAAACAATGTAGTTTCCTATTGTTGCAACGACAATAAATGTCAACGTTTCCCAAAGGGGAATTCAAGCCACGGCAGAAGATTCATTGATGACGCTTTTCCTGCCGTTGTTTGAATCTCCCTATCAGGATCACCAGCAACGACAAACTACGGTGCTTTGTGAATAACTTTTTAAGGGGGTTCAATAAGAGCTGAATTTCACCGTACAGTTCAAATTTGTGACAATTCAGCTATTCAGAAAGCTGACAATTCGCCAGATATTGGCGAAACACAGTACAATTCACCTCAGATCATCGCAATTCAGCAAACTTCAGCAACAGTGGAGTTCCCCATAGAGAAGTAATGGTTAATCTATTCAGATTTTTTGTGCTTCAGTTCAACAGGTTTAAACAGGCGAATCCCATAGGTTTCAATGGGGAAAAATATATACTGTTTTTGTTATATTTTTATTCAACCATTTATTCTTTTAATTTGCAGCAAAAAGTATTTTTATTTATTAGAATTTTTTTGGGCATTTTTCTAGATTTTTTGGCGAAATGTTTGATTTTTGTTTTTTTAATTCGGTAACAGACCTTTTTATTGGACCTTTTTTATTATTATCACATTGTGAGACCTGAACGGGCCCCCAACGTAGAGCAGGCCACTAGTGCTGTTGTTCGTCCTCAGGACCCTCACAAACCCCCCTCTTTTCCTCACTATTAGTCTACAGGGTTATCCAGACATGGACCCCTTGCTTGATGTGTCTAGAGGGATGTCAGCTATACCCTCCTGGCGAGGCCTAACAAGGCCGAAACGATCGTCGGGGGTTGCTGCACCTCTCTTGCAGGGATGACGTCCTTGGCAATCAGTACTGGCCACCCTCATTGGGTGAGAGCAGGCTGATTTGCATATGGAGCATTCATCCCTGTAATGGCACAATTGAGCTAAAACCTTGTGAGACCTGAACGGGCCCCACCGTAGAGCAAGCCACTAGTGCTGTTGCCCGTCCTCAGGACCCTCACAAACCCCCTTCTTTTTTATTATTTCCATGCATTTACATGTTTTAAACACCTTTTAAAAATCACATGATTTTTTTTTACCCCCAGTTCGGCGGCTGATTGGCTTTTTTCAGCGGATAGGCCACTGCGCTTGGCGGATCGTCGGCTGTGTTCGGTGGTCTGCAGCTGCGTTCGGCAGATCCCTTCGGCGCACTTCAGAGACCTGGTGGTGAATGCTGAATTCACTGCAGGGTCGGCGAACTGAACACGCTGAAATTTCAGTGCTCTCTGGATAACCTTTTAAGATTAGAACGCTAATTAAATAATGGATTAAATGGGGCTAAAGCTAGTCACCCATTCTTGGGGTTGTTATTCTAGGATACTGGGGGCTGGGGTCAAAGGAGATTGCGGAGAGGAAACTGTGAGCCTTTAAAGGGATACTCTAAGCAACATGACCACCTAAGCTATTTTAGGTGGTCATGATGCCCGGAGTATCCTGCCCTTTGTCCCCCCTCCCTCCGCTCAGCCGATCTGCAGAAAAGGCTGAAAACAGCTGAGAGAGGCGGAGGACTTTACTCCGCCCTCCCAGCTGTCAGTCAGCAGAGCGGGAATCATATTTCCCGCTTCTGCTGACTTTTGCCGAGTAGGAGACGTCATCGCGCTTTCAGCGCGATGACGTCTCCTACTCCCCGCAGAAGCTGCGGCTCCCTCTTCGGGTTAGTGTTGCGCGCATCCTCTTGCGCGCAACACTAATCCTCAGAGGGAGCCGGGAGGAAGCCTGCCGATTGGCTGGCTTATGTGAGAGGCGCGCATGCGCGCTTCTCACGTAAACCAGAAGCCAAGACGCAGCAAGAAGAAGGACGGGAGCGGAAGAGGAGGGAGGTGAGTATAAAAAAAAAAAAAACGCCGCTGGAAACCAGAGGATTTTAAGGTAAGTATTGCAGTTACAAGAAAAGAAAAAAAAAGAAGGTTTTATTAAGGGAATAGGGATAGGTTAGGGAAAAAAAACGGGGGGTGATTTTTTTGTTGGAGTGTTCCTTTAAGTGAATGCTTTTCTGAAAGACATTCTGGTGAACGGTCATCTGCATGTTCAATAAAGTCAGCCTTTCAGATGCACCAGTCAATCCAATACAAATTAATGCAAACACATTGATTCTGGTTACAAATTAATACAAAATACACATACATACACACACAGTAAACTATCATCACTGCATTCTTTTCTCTAGTTAATAAAGGCGTGCTGGATCCTTGCCAGGGCATTAAAACATGGTGGTGCAGTTGGTATAAACATGTATTAAATTTGCAGTTTAAGTCAAAATAGTCAAACTGAAGCAATTGGTTCATATTTTAATTTTTTACCTAAAATTTGCTGGACTCTTGCAATCTCACACTGATTCATCTTTAGGGAGTCCTAATGATTTAGTGAACCCCTTAAATGTAGTGTGTAAAACAATTCAATTCTAGGATTATTCAGGGGAAAAGGGTAGATTGCACATCATTTAGATGTTACAGAAAATGGTGAAGAAAATAGCTAATTTCATGTCTCTCAGCTGTTCTAGAAGGTTCGTGTTTTGAAAAATGTTTAGGTTGTAAGCCGAAACATCATGTTTTTTGTATAGTTAATAAAAGGTTTTTTTCCACTTGATTTATATCGACTGAGTGTTCCCCATTTTCGCTTCCAATCTATTATCATCAGTGAAATCAATGTGGTGTTTTCAATGATGAGACACGGAGTAGGGCTGGTTCACACAAATGCAATATAATGTATATACAGTATTAGGGCTGGGCGATTTCCATGATTAAGACTGTGGTCAGACGAGCGGTAGTAAGAGCGGAAGGAACGTCCGTGAGAGTGGACGTTCCTTCTACTCGACGGCGTCGCTCGTCTGGCCGCCTCGCTGAGTACAGTTACTGCGCTCAGTGCTGCAAGGCTTGATTCTCCTACGGAGGATCACCCTTTGCAGCCCCGTCACGCGCTTCTTAGCGCTTTGACAGGGAGGTTTGCTGCATGGACGCAGCGTGGCCGCTGTCGCGCACACAATTTGTTCATGCGCAACAACGTGTGGCCGGCCCCGTCGCAGCGTCCCAACGCATACAGTGCACTCATCTGACCCCAGCCTAAATCGATCTTTTGGTTGACCGCCATTTTACTACAATGAAAATTGATGAATCTGGATTATTTAATTGACGGAGAATCATCCAAATGCATGATTATTTATATGTACTGCTATACTCTGGTGTTTTTGCCATCTGGACTAACAAGGCTTATCCAATCTAATATATATATATATATATATTCTCCTTACACAGTAAAAAACAAATCTATTTAACTATTCTGTATTATGATAATATGTGGTGCTTAAATGACATTAGTGTTCAGCGCTGCTAGTTTCTCAAGTCACCTTAATGAGGTGCTGTTTGAAAGGTAGTACATTCTATTAATTTATTCAAATGGGAACTAACTGGTATCTTAAATTAAATCTCTCAGGACTATTTGCCTCACTAATAAATTAAATTGTGTTAAACTCAGGGAAATCTGAGAAGGATGTAGATAAGGTCCATTAACTGATAATCCAGGTCTAACAGTAGAATGGAAATGGCCTAATCTGAAAATGAATGAAACACTCCCAGACTGTGAGAGACAGGTCTTCAAGGGAGGAAAGTAACACAAACTGCAGGTAAAAGTAAAAGCTTCATAATGGCATTTAACATTTAAGGGGTTATTCAAAGAGCACCGAAATTTCAGTGCTCTTTCATTTGGCGCGCTTTGGTGCAATTTGGTGAGTTCAATTCACCAACCTTGCGTTGAATTCAGCATTCACCGCAGGGTCCCCGAAGTATACCGAATGGATCCACCGAACGCCACCGATAAACCCGCTGAACGCAGATGATAAAGCACCGGTTAAGCTGCTGAACGCCACTGATAAACCGCCGAACGCAGCCGACGATCCTCCGAACAGACCGCAGAAGGCCACCAAAAAAGCTGCCAAATGCCGCCGAAAAAAGCAGACCAGCCGCCGAACAGGGGTACAAGAAAAACCTGTAATTCTTAAAAGGTGTTTTAAACAAAAATAATGTATAGAAATAATATATAAGGTCCAATGAATAACAACAGTTACAGGCAATTATACAGCGCCAGCATATTTTGCAATGCTTTACAATAGGGGAGCACAAACAGGAGACGTACATGATATATGATGAAAAGATGACCCTGCCCGTAGGATAACTTTCCAGGTAGTACAGCACTTAACCAAGTGCTCAGTCACACATCCCGTGAGCTTACAATCTAAGGGACTGGGGTAGGTGAAACAGATAGAAGCAGAGGGAATGTGAAGATGGTTAGTAGGGCTTGCATGGGAAGGAACAGAAGAATTGGCTTAGTGAGAGTAATTAGAGAGAGAAGTGGAGACAGCTGGAAAGGAGACCTGAAATTATGGACTGGACCTGGCCTGGGTGGGACAGCAGAGGGTAAGAAGCAGTTCAGTCTGTATGTGTGTGCTGTGGAGAGAGAATAAGGCTTCTTTTGTGACAATGCACAGAGTGTTAACCATTTACGGATGTATGGGGAGGGTGCAACAGAGGGGGGGTTTCTAACAAAAAGGTCTGTTACAGAATAAAAAAAAAGTAATTAAAAAAAAATTGGAATCAACAATGTCACCTACAAAATCCAGAAAAATGGCCAAAAAAATTCTAAACAAATAAAAAGACTTTTTGCTGCAAATAAGAATAAACAGTTGAATAAAATAGTTAATAAAAAATGTGATTTTTTTTTTTTTTACATTGATACCTATGGGATTTGTCTGTTTAAGCCTGTCGAACAGAAGCACCAAAAACCTGGGCATTTCACCAACGTTTGGGTGCTGTGCAGCCTTCTCTGATTAGATTAACCATTACTTCCCAATGGGGAATTTCAATGCTGCCAAATTGCACAGTATTTCACTGGCAATTCGCCAATATTTCGCGAATTGCCAGCTTTCTGAATTGCCACAAAATTGCACTGTACAGTGAAATTCACTATTCGGCACAAATGTGTACCGGCTGGGTGGAGTAGAGGTAACATCACCGCTCTGCATGGAGAGAGCCTGTGGAGACATGGGTTCAATCCCAGCGAGCAACCTCTCCAGTAAGTGTCCTTGGGCAAGACACCTAACGGTACATACTCGCCACCCAGGACATACTTGAAAACGAGACAAAACTCAATGTATCCTTCCTGGTAAAATCCTTTCTCAAAAAAAAAATAGGTGGCAAATTCAACACTCTTTGAACAACTCCTACAGTTTTTGTAATGTGTATATTTATTTATTGGTATTGTTTTGCATGAAAATTGATTTCCAGGGTTAGACCCAATCAAGCAGTGGAGAGGAATTTCTTGACTAAGACTTCAAACATAGAAAACATAGAAACATAGAAAAATGTCGGCAGATAAGAACCTTTCGGCCCATCTAGTCTGCCCAATTACATGGATACTTTACCTGGATTTATCTTTTGTTTAGGATAGCCTTATGCCTATCCCATGGCTGCTTAAATTCAATTACTGTTTTGGCCTCTACCACTTCAACTGGAAGGCTGTTCCATGTATCCACCACCCTCTCAGTAAAATAATGCTTCCTGATGTTACTTTTAAACCTTTGCCCCTCTAATCTAAGACTATGTCCTCTTGTTTTGCTACTTTGTTTCCGTTTAAATATACTCCCTTCCTCTACCTTGTGGATTCCCTTTACGCTATCTTCTTTCTTTTTATTTTCCAGTAGCAACAAAGCCCTAAATTATTTTCCATATCTATTTGGAATAGCTTTTAGAGTCCTATGGCTGCAGTTTGCAGCTCAGAGGAGCTATCTGGATCTTTAAATTTGAGGAGCAAAAAAGCTATGATTTGGGTATCACATGTTTGCTATGTTCCTTTATATTAATTTAACCCTGCGTATGCATGGACTTGCGGAACCCATGGAAGGACAGTCACTATTAAAGACATGTGACATAACACTATTGGTTCCCAGTGTTTTCTGCATATGGAGAGAGGAGGCAGCACTCTGCAGTGGGGACCAAGGTGTGCAATTTTTGTAAGCCATTTCTTTTAAGGTATGGAGTGAAATTGATTTTGCAAAATTGCTTTAAGACCAGGTCTCTGAGTTGGATTGCACTCTTAAATACCGTCCCGAGACGGAAATAGAAAGCTATTCTGATGCTGCCTCGTTAATTGCGCTTATACAAAGTACAAGAAGCAATTACTTGCTAGAAGAAGCAGCTAATAAAGGTTTGAGGCTCAGTTAGAATAGTGTCTCAAACCATTTTAACAACTGAGGCTGTTGAGTGTATATGTAAGCTCCTATGAGCAGGGCCTCTACACCTCTCGTTTCTATCCCATGTCCGTTTATATGTATTTTGTTCCCTTTGGTTATTGTAAAGCGCTGCGGAATCTGTTGGCGCTATATAAATGATGACAATAATAATAATATATATTTGGACACCGGCACAATTTTCGTTTTTTTTTGGTATTTATCAAAACATATTCAAGCTATAGTACTATAATGGATATGGGCTGAAAGTGCACACTCTCAGGTTTAATTTGAAGGTATGTACATCCAAATTGGAGGAAGGGTTTAGAAATTACAGCTCTTAGGCTAGGGTCAGACTGAGGCAGTGCGAACGCGCGTTCTGGTGCACATAATCACGGCCGCACTAGCAGCAGATGCCGGGCAATGACGGCCAATATACGAAGTACGGTCGCACAAAAGTCCGGCCGCGCAACGCAAGTGGAAAATGAACGCATTTTTTCGAGAACGTTAAACCGCTGCTACAGACGTACAGAGTGCGCTGCGGCCGCATAGCAGCGTGTGTGCGTGATTAGGAGATGTCAGACGCTGCTAGTGTGCGGCCAACATAACGTTCAAACAGCCGGATTTCCCTAGACTTCTTTTCACCCCATCGTCATGAAATACGTCCAGAATTGCGCATCGTCTGACCACTTAAGCGTATTCCGTGAAAAAATGCGTGCGCACGCATCGACGTACATTTTGACGGTGGCCGCAGAAAATGCGCTCATCTGTCCCTAGCCTTAAGAGAAGCCACCCAAAAATAATTGAACAATTGAATCAAAAGCTGTTTCGTGGCCAGGTGTGGGCTCGTCCTTAGTTATTTCTTCATCAATTAAGCAGGTAAAAGATCTGGAGTTGATTCTAAGTGTGGTAGTCGCATTTGGAATCTATTGCTGTGAACCTACATCATGCGTTCAAAGGAGCTGTCCATGCAAGTGAAACAGGCCATTGTAAGGCTTCAAAAACAAAACAAATCCATCAGCGACATAGCAGCAACATTAGGAGCAGCCAAATCAACAGTTTGGTACATTCTGAGGCAAGAAGAACGCACTGGTGAGCACAGCAACATAAAAAAGCCTGAACGTTCACAGGCGAGAACAGTGATGGATGGATGGATGAATGAATGCAGGATCCTCTCTATGGTAAAGAAAAACCCATTCACAACATCCAAACAAGTGCAGGACACTCTCCAGGTGTAAACTACAAGGTGCAAACCATTCATAAGCCTGCAGAATAGAAAAGCCAGATTAGATGTTGCCAATAAACATCTAAAAAAGCCAGTTCTGGAAAAGCATTCTTTGGACGGATGAAACTAAGATTAATCTGTACCAGAATGGCGGGAAGAGAAAGGTATGGAGAAGGCTTGGAACGGCTCATGATCCAAAGCACACAATGCCATCTGGTGATGGTGGAGGCAGTGTGATGGCATGGGCATGCATGGCTTCCAGTGGCACTGGGGCATTGGTGTTTATTGATGTGACAGAAGCAGCCGGATGAATTCAGCAGTGTTTAGAAATATACTATCAGCCGATATTCAGCCAAATGCAGCAAAGTTGATTGGACGGTGCTTCACAGTACAGATGGAAAATGATCCAAAACACACTGCAAAAACAACCCAGGAGTTTTTGAATGAAAAAAGTGGAATATTTTGCAATGACCAAGTCAATCATCTGATCTCAACCCAATTGAGCATGCATTTCACTTTCTGAAGGCAAAACTACTGTATAGAGGCAGAAAGACCCACAAACAAAGAACAAGTGAAGACAGCTGCAGTTAGAGCCTGGCAAAGCATCAGAAAGGAGGAAACCAAGTCTTTGGTAATGTCCATGGGTTCCAGACTTCAGGCAGTCATTGCCAGTGAAGGATTCTGAACAAAAGATTAAAAATTAACATCTTATTTATGATTATATTCATTTGTCCAATTACATTTGAGCACCTGAAAATGGGGGTCTGTTTATAAAAATGGTTGTAGTTCCTAAAATTTGTACTTGATATTTATGTTCAACCCCTTGAATTAAAGCTGAAAGTTTGCACTTGAAATTAATTTGGATTGTTTCGTTTTAATTTTATTCTGGTGGCATACAGAGCCAAACGTATGAAAACTGTGCCTGTGTCCAAATGTATATGGACCTAGCTGTATGTATTTTTATTTATATATATACAGTATGTATGTTTGTGTGTGATTGTGCTACTGCACAGACTATGTATCAGTTATTGTGTTGCTGCGCATTCTGTGAATTTGTTACTGGGTTACTGTGTAGGCTGTGTAGCAGAGATTGTGTTACTGTACAGGCTGTGTAGCAGAGATTGTGTTACTGTGAGGCTGTGTATCAGTGCTGCACAGTCCCCTGGCCGAATTTGTTGTTTGCATAAGATACAGAAAATCAAGTCTACAACACATAGATTTAAGGTACATGGAATTAATGTGGCAGAACAGATACTGTCACAATTTGTTAGGGATTAGCTCATATCCAAAACAAATAAAACCAATATTAACACCTGGCACGGTCTGTGTACACATGTGCTATACACTGTATGAGCACCCTACCTGCTACAGCCAGAAGCACAGATATACATTTCCTTGACCTGAATTGTCCTATAGGAAATGTGTGCTTAAGACCACCAAAAGATTTAAAAACATACTTGAACTCATGGTGCAAAGTGACCCAAATTAATGGGTTAAAGATGTTTTATAGGGCGCTGATGATTGAATCGAATGGAAATGTAAGGAAGTGCAGCTCACCAATGGGTGTATCCCTCACCCACATATACAAGTGAAAAGGGTAGAGTGGCCAAAAAAGCAACTCAGGGAGCGCACATAAATAAATAAACACTTGAAACTCTCACACCAGATGACAAAGATGGAGATACAATATTTTAAATACTCATCTTGGATAGAAACTGGGCGGGAAGGTCATAGACCCTACGAATAAGAACAGAGATACAAATTGCGCAATACCAAAGGTCAGATGGAAAAAATAATGACATGTGACGATTGCACACTCACAAAGGTGGAGCCTGTAGGGCTCTCTATCTTCACCTGTAAGCCACTTAAAAGGGGGGCTTCTCCCACCAAATCGATGCTGTGTTGGTCTGGATATGCAGAGTACATCGGATAGGACCTCAAAAGATAATGAGAATATAGCGCAATACTGTTGATATTCACAAAAGAGAGGACCAAAATAGCGTGGAACCACTCACATGTCACAGAGCCTGCTCGAGAGTGGCTCAGTAGAAATAGGCTCAGACCATATAGAGGTAGGTCTCAACCTTCTTAAGTCCCAAGGATCTCAGGAATCACGAGATGGTAGGGTCCCAGGGATCACAGAAATAGTAGGGACCAAGAGAAGTTACAGCAAGTGATTGGGCTGGAGCAGCTGAGGTGTTTAATGAGGGGAACTATCCTGCATCTGTAACTTCTCTTGGTCCCTACTATTTCTGTGATCCCTGGGACCCTACTTTGTTAATGGACATGTATGATGGATATGGGTCCAATAGGTTAGATGATGATGCTGCATTACAGTGCGTCACTACGACCAACATTTGTATTTCTTTATTCCGTAAAGTACACTCATTGTGTAGGGGTTTAGATGAGATTTTTTTTTTTAAATAGTGTTTTTTTTCTCTGTAGCAGACCTTCTTATTATTATTCATAGGAACTTAGTTTTTTGCAAACAGCGTTTAAAATTTTGAAACTTTCATTCGTTTTGGTTTTTGGTTATTTACCCTGTTAGGCGGCTTGTCGGCTTTTACCGGCGGCTGGTCGGCGCTGTGTTTGGCGGATCGTCTGCTTTTTTCGGACGCGTCCGGCGTGTTTGCGACGGATCGTCAGGAACATTCGGTGGGATTTCTACGGTATTTCGGAGCGATCTGATTTTTCAGATCGTATCGGCAGATTTTCAGTGGTTTTTTTCGGCAGATTTTTGGCAGATTTTCAGATCCGTTCCCTGCACTTCGGAGCCCCTGCGGTGAATGCTGCATTCACCGCAGGGTCGGGGAATTTGATTCCCTGAAGTGCGGGAAACAAGAGAGCACCAAAATGTCACTGACATTTAGTCTTTAGTGTTATCTGTCCTCACTTCATCCTGCCGGACAAGTGTAATTCTGCTCCAAATCTGAATTCATTAAGTAGTAGGAAAAGCAGGGAGCCGGCTAATAGGTCTATTCATTAAAAGAATAGTGAATCTTAATGTAATTAGTCAGAAATTGACATTGTGAACATGACTGTAGTCTAAAATCCATTGTTTAATTATAAAATTATTTCAGTGACCTTTTTCCCTATTTACAACACAATAGAAACTAGATTGAAAAAACAGGTATTAACTTGCAACACATTATTTAATTGCAAGATTATCCCAGTGACCCACTGTACAAATGTAATATAATATATATTAATAAAAAAAACTAACACACCATCACTGTACTGGGGAAGGTAGTATCGCTTTCCTAGACAATTTATCATGCTGCCACAAACAAGACTATAATGGGTCCATTTTAATTAGAAGAAAAAAAATCATTTTGGGCCTAGACAAGGCAAAATAAAAATATTTTAAAGGGGGAGGAAAGTGTTGTAACTATAGGTTATTAAGCTGGGGCCACACAAGTGCACTAAATGCGTCCATTGTAACATGCATCATGATGTCCATTATAGAATATCGATAAATCGTTTAGGGAACAACACACGACACACACTTGCACTTTTCACGCACGTTAGATCAGATGTGGATTTTTGGTCGGTCGTTTAAACGTAAGGTCGCGCATAGGGAATTCTCTACAGACACGATGGGCCCTATTACAAACATAACACTAGCATTTTCACTCAGAAATATGAGCATTATCACTAGGCAGTGATGTAGCGTGGGCTGTCAGTGCCCGGGGCAAGGCGAGAATTGTGTGCCCCCCCAACCTGTGGACATGGTAACACACCCTGATTCCCTTCCACCAGTAGAGTATTGACCCCCCCTTACCCCACAAGCAAATGTATTGTATATTAACAAAATACTGATATAATAAAAAAATGAAACAAACATGCCCCCCCACGCTACGTCACTGCTACCAGTCACCCTGTCCCAGTATACCCTAGCATAGTTCCACTCTCACACTATACCCAGTCACTCTCAATATCCCCACTTTCTCTCAATACCCCCACTCTCTCCCACTACCCCCCAGTCACACACTCTCTATATCTCCCAGTTCTCCCAGTCACTCCCTCCCAGGACCCCCAGTCACTCTCTCTCTTTCTCTCTCCAAGTACCCCCACATTCTCCCAGTACCCCCAGTCACTCTCTCTATCCAAGTATCCCCAGTCACCCTCTCCCTGTACCCTCTCACTGTGTGGGGGTCACGCTGCTCTGGTGTCAAACAGTATCACCTACCTGCTTTGAGTTGCTGTTGGCCCAGGGGGGAGCTGTCCAGGGGGCTTAGTGGAGACCGGATTTTAAATGTGTGGCAGGGTGGGCACCTCCCTCCCTCTTTCCTGTTCAGCGACTGCAGGGCTGCCAGTGGTGGGGGGCTGGAACGGGGCATCAAGGTGGGGCTGACAAGCGTGGTACAGGGTGCTCTGTCGAATAATTCTGCGTAGGATAATGCTGTATAACGGGGCAGGCTGCTGAATCAGCGCCTGCCCTGTAATATGGTGCTAAAAGGGGTACGCTAACAGGAAATCTGCAGGCGCAGGTATTCCCGTTAGCGTCACCATTTTACCGCCAACATTGTTATAGACCCTGATGCTTTTTTTTTAGGCAGGAGTACAGGACATCACACAAGCGCTAATTTGATATCCATAACGTGTAGGGAACGGAGACTACAAAACACAACTGCGTCTTCAGCTTCCATATTTCTCGAGTTTTTCATCTACAACACCACAATTCATGCACATCATGTGGTGTCCACAAGTACGTCTGTGGAAAAATATGTCCATTACAATGGACGCTTTTAGTATGCTCGTGTGGCCCCAGCATTGGTACACAAAGGTTCCTTCATGGTATATACAGAAGGATGAATTAATGAATACTAGAATACTCCCATATTAAGCTTTCTGCACAATTTGTAAGCTTCTATATTGTGTTTTAGGATGAAGTACGATAATTGAAATGGAAATGGTAAGACTCTATCACCCAGTATCCACAGACACCCACATCAACTGATCCCCTGCATACTTTTGCTGGTAAGACTCTATCACCCAGTATCCACAGACACCCACATCAACTGATCCCCTGCATACTTTTGCTGGTAAGACTCTATCACCCAGTATCCACAGACACCCACATCAACTGATCCCCTGCATACTTTTGCTGGTAAGACTCTATCACCCAGTATCCACAGACACCCACATCAACTGATCCCCTGCATACTTTTGCTGGTAGGACCCCCATCACCCAGTATTTGCAGGCACCCACATTGTAACGTTACCTTGGTCTCTTTTTTAAAATTTATTTTTGTCTCCTTTCTCCACCATTTGCTTTGCTAATTAGCATGTGACTCTCCTGCCCTATTGACACAGCCCATCCAGCATCAGGTGTTTACCTTTTAACTGCCTGAATGCAATCAGTCTGCCCTATATAACAACTAAGAGTGGCTCCATTGAGCCTTGGCTCCAGTGACATTCCCAAGTGGCATCCTAAGTGGACGTTTAGAGTTGATCTCCTGGAGTTCAGTGGCATCCTAAGTGGACGTTTAGAGTTGATCTCCTGGAGTTCAGTGGCATCCTAAGTGGACGTTTAGAGTTGATCTCCTGGAATTGCGGGACTGGAGGAAGGAACTGAAAGGCACACTTTTTACTCTGGGTAAACGCACGTCTATATTATGCTTTCTCTCACGCTTCTGCTCTTTACTTCTACCTTTCTCCTTAAATGGAACTCCTGCCCCTCTACCACCGACCCCTACACTATCTGCATCTCTCCCTCCATCCTCTCGTCCCACATGATGGCCTCGCATGAGCTCCTTTGTTTCCTCAGAACATGGTCTCCCTCTAACTCTCGTGCTGCCAATCACTCCCACTCACACAAATCCCATTCCCACCTTCTCTTTCTCACCCTCCTGCTGTTACTCTATGCAGGTGACATATCCCCTAACCCTGGCCCCACAACACATCCAATACTTCCCTCTAATCCTATCTCCATCGCACATAAATCACCTCCCTGCAAGCCCAGCAACCTCATTCCCATAATCCCTCAGCACCTGTCCTCTTTCTCCTGCGCCCTCTGAAACGCTCGCTCTGTGTGCAACAAACTCACAGCCATCCATGACCTCTTCCTTTCAAACTCCTTCAACCTCCTAGCTTTAACTGAAACCTGGCTAACTCCCTCTGACACGGCCTCCGTTGCTGCTCTCTCACATGGCGGTCTACACTTGAGCCATACCCCCAGACCGGGTGAGAGAAATGGTGGCAGGGTCGGAATCCTGCTCTCTCCCACCTGCACCTACCAGCATCTCCCTCCACCCCATCCCTCTCCTTCTCCTCCTTCGAGACACACTGCATCCGCCTGTTCTCTCCTCTGGCCCTCAGGGTGGCAGTCATCTACCGCCCACCGGGACCAACCTCACAGTTCTTTGACCACTTTGCTACCTGGCTTTCTCACTTCCTGTCTTCTAATCTTCCATGCCTAATTCTCGGGGACTTCAACATTCCCATTGATGATCCTTCCGCCCCTGCTGCCTCCAAACTTCTTTCACTCACGTCCTCCCTTGGACTCACACAATCCTCCCTCCTCCCTACCCACCGCAATGGTCACGCTATTGACCTTGTCTTTTCCAACCTCTGCTCCATTTCTGAGTTCAACTGTCACCCTTTCCCCATCTCTGACCACCACCTTCTCTCTTTCAACCTATCTGGACTTCCTAAACACCCTGCTCCCCCACCCCGCACACACACACTCGCAGAAATCTACATGCTGTGGATCCCCATCAATTCTCCAACCTACTTCACCACCTCCCTCACACCTCATCCTTCACCTGCCCTGATGCTGCCACTAACCACTACAACACTACGCTTATCTCTGCTCTAGACACTCTTGCTCCTCTTCGACTCTGTAAGGCCCAACGCCGCCAGCTTCAGCCCTGGCACACCCTCCAGACTCGCTACCTGCAAAGATGCTCCCGCACTGCAGAGCGTGCCTGGAGGAAATCTCGCTCTGAAGCTGATTTTGTTCACTTCAAGTTTATTCTCCGGTCATACACCTCTACCTCCACTTGGCCAAACAATCCTTCTTCTCATCTCTTATATCTACGCTGTCCTCCAACCCTAAACGGCTCTGGTCCACCTTCAACACCCTCCTCTACCCACCTGCACCTCCCCCCACAGCTGCCTTCAGCGCTCAAGACCTGGCAGACTACTTCCTCAGTAAAACTCTAACTATCAGAAGCAACATCCAACACAAGATAGTTATCTGCCACCTCCACTCCCACAGGTCCCCTCTGCCACCCTCTGCCGCTTCCTCCCAGCCACTGAGGAGGAAGTCAATTCCTTATTGTCCTCCTCACATCTCACCACGTGCCCACTCAACCCCATTCCCTCACATCTAATTCCTCCCCTCTCCTCCTCCCTCACCCCTGCTCTCACACACATCTTCAACCTATCTCTCTCCACTGGCTCCTTTCCATCCGCCTCCAAACATGCACTAGTTACCCCTTTACTAAAGAAACCATCCCTCGATCCCAACTCTCCGTCCAACTACCGCCCGGTATCCCTGCTTCCCTTTACCTCTAAGCTCTTAGAAAAACTAGTCTTCAACCGCCTCTCCCTCTTCCTGTCCTCCAATTCCCTACTTGACCCCCTGCAATCTGGCTTCCGTCCCCTACACTCAACTGAAACTGCCCTCACCAAAGCCACCAACGACCTCCTAACTGCTAAAAAACACGGCCACTATTCCATTCTCATCCTGCTTGACCTCTCGGCTGCTTTTGACACTGTTGACCACCCCCTCCTTCTACAGACCCTCAACTCTCTGGGTCTCGGTGACACTGCACTTGCTTGGGTTGACTCCTATTTATCCAACAGGTCCTTCGGTGTGTCCTTTGCTGGTAACTCCTCCTCTTCATTGCCTCTATCTGTTGGTGTACCTCAAGGCTCTGTCCTTGGTCCTCTGCTCTTTTCCATCTACACCTCCTCCCTGGGAAAAATCATCAACAGCTTTGGCTTTAATTACCACCTCTACGCTGATGACACTCAGATCTACCTCTCTACCCCTGATCTCTCTCCCCCTGTCCTTTCAAAAGTCAGTGACTGTTTATCTGGCATCTCCTCCTGGATGGCCTCCCACCACCTAAAGATCAACATGTCAAAGACTGAACTCCTACTTATTCCTCCCTCCAATGCCTCCCACCTCCTGACTTCTCTATCACGGTGGAGGGTATCACCATCTCCCCATCAAACCAAGTTCGCTGTCTTGGAGTTACACTGGACTCTGCTCTTTCCTTCATCCCCCACATCAAGTCTCTTTCCTCCTCCTGCTGCCGATACCAACTGCGTAATATTTCCAGAATTCGGCCATTTCTTACCGCTGTCACCAAAAAAACTCATACACGCCCTGGTAATCTCCCGACTCGACTATTGCAATAATCTCTTATCTGGCCTCCCTCTGTCCCGCCTCTCCCCCCTACAATCCATCCTGAACGCCTCCGCCAGGCTAATTCACCTCACCCGCCGCTCTGTCTCTGCCGCTCCCTCTGCGAGTCCCTTCACTGGCTCCCCATCCACTGCAGAATTAAGTTCAAAATCCTTATCCTTACCTACAAAACCCTCACTAACTAAGCTCCCCACTACCTGTCCTCACTAATCACCAAATACACCCCAGCCCGCTCCCTAAGGTCAAAAGTGACCTGCGCCTAGCTTCTCCCCGCATAACCTCTTCCCATGATAGACTGCAGGATTTCTCACGCGCAGCCCCCACTCTCTGGAATGCTCTCCCTCGTACTGTCAGACTTTCCCCTAACTTCTCTTCCTTCAAACGCTCCCTTAAAACGTTCCTATTTAGAGAAGCCTACCACCCAACTCACTGACGCAACCATCAATCATGCTCACAGTCCTCTCCTCCTGTTTCCAACCCCAACCCTCCTAGATTGTGAGTTCCTACGGGAATAGGGCCTCATCTCCTCCTGTACTGTTTGTCAAATGTTGTTCAATGTATTGTAACCCTGTCTATACTGTGCCTATTGCACAGCGCTGCGAAATATGCTGGCGCTTTATAAATAAAGAATAATAATAATAATAATAATAATAGAATATTAAAACTAATCATTAGGACCAAGACGTTCTAGAAACGTCAGACATTCAAATTTATTTTATGCTCAACCTCAGAACTGCAACAAGTGGTGCAGGCATTCAATTATTCGCACTGGTGTCTAGAGAGGTGTCAGCTATACCCTCCTGGTGAGGCCTATGTACGCCAAAACATGCAGCAGAGATTTCCTTGGGCCCTGCTTCCAGGTTTCCATCCATGAAGATCAAATCGGTGCTTGGTGATCAGAGCTTTTGGGCGGAGCTAAACAGTTTACGAATTTGGGAGGTTAGGGGGTTGGAATCTTTGCCTTTATGCCCCAAACATCCTTGTATCGGGCAAGTAAGTGATCTTCATGAAATTGATTTATTTATTGTTTTATCCTTTTGTTATGTTTATGCTGGTTTTGTACAAACCCTTGTGTCATCTTCTCATTGGCTGGGATATTCATATTCACAATTTACTGGATATATGGATAATTGGAAATGCATTCCTTCACGTTTACTAAGCCATTATTGGTGGACTGCAGGAGGTTAAGTAAACGTCTGTGGATCAATGAGCACTTAATAACATTTCTCTTGCTGACTCTGGTAATGCCTCCTCATATGAGGATAAAGGCCTCACCCATATGCAAATCTTTTTGAGTCGTCAGCTGTACGTGAAGGTTTAGTCAGCATTCGGAGTTCTAGAATATTCACGAGGAATCGAAAATCTCCTGTTGTGCTGACTGTAAGGTAGCTATATCCTGCTGTACAAGAACTGTATAGACACGTAGCCAGAGAAGAAAGGCAAGAAGTAGATAAAAACACAAAGCAATGAGTAGAATGACCCATATACAAATAAAGAGAAATACTAAGCATTATGCGATGTGGATCACTGGTAAAAAGTAGGTGTAAAGGTAATGCATAGCCTTATTCATTTAAAATGTGGTTATCAGGAATGCTGTTTAATAGGGGTTATTCACTAAACACTGTTCTTCCACCGAAGTTCACCGTAGCTGCAAACAACGGTAAAAAACAATTGCCATTGTTGCGATTATGGTGGACTTCGGCTATCCAGAGAAGCAAAATTCAACAACAGCAGGACCAGTTTCTGCAAACAATGGTGAACAATGGCACCACGGCTATTCTTTGACAGAAGGTGTCATCTGAGGCTAATCTCCATTCACCCATGTTTGTAACACCAGTAAATATACTTCGATCTTCATTGAGCGCCGACAGAATCAACGGTGAAAGTAGTGGAAAAAAATAATAACACTGAACAACTCCAACAGAAACAATGGTAGGGTGGAAATAATGGTGAAATCTACTCTGAACAAATTCAGCAGTATCTATGGTGAAAACAGCGATGGAAATCACGCTGAATACAAAGTTAAAATCTATTCTGAACAAGTTTGGCAAAAAGAACAGTAAAAACTACAGCAAACTATAGTGGTATGTCCCTAACTAGTGAATACAATGTAGTTTCAGCCTACTTCGTCAGCTCCCTGGAACCTGCTCCCAAGAATGCTCTTGGCATAGAGAGCCATTGGATTGGCGACCTCCTTACAATTGCATGATATGCTGCAGCTGAGAGGAAACTGGCAGCATGTCGCATCCCACGAATGCAGAGACAGTCCAATGCTGGAAAGAATGCGAGTTTAAAAAAAATCTAAAGCGTTAAAGGAGAGGAGGTGCATAAAGGTTCAGGAGGGGTTAAAGTTTAACCCCTCCAATTCCAAACTCCTGTTTAACTCCTACAGTGTCTCTTTAACTATGTAGCTGAGTATTTCAGTTATTCTAGAATGTCAACACAAAAACAGTGCGGCATCTCCATACTATTGCAAGGAATGCTGGTTAAAGGGACACTACCACTTACATAAGATTACTTGTGCATTACAAACAAAACCTTTTTATAAAACACATGCTGCTGTTTTTTTTTCTTTTTCTGAAGTAATTGCATGTAAAATGGAAAAAAAAATTTTATCTTCTGATTCCGTTTCATGTATTTTTCCCATGATGCAACATTTACCAAAATCTTATAGTGAGTTTTACTTTGTGGCTGTGCTTTATCCTACACAATTAATTAGGTGGTGGAGGGAAAGGTTACATAAGGCACGGCGCAGCGGGAGACGAGTATTGTCTGCCTCTGCTACTCAAGATAAGAGATAGCAGCTGAATAAGGGAGCTTAAGGCTGGGGTCAGACGAACGCAGTGTTCACGTCCGTGTTACCGCACATAAGTACGTCCGTGATAGCATACAATTGTGTTAAATGGAGCCCCACACACGAAGTACGTCCGCACAGAAGTGCGGAAGCAAAACAGACGCGGCAAACGGACGCAGGTTAGGCAAGAACCTACTGCTAGAACGGACGTGCGGAGTGCGCCACGTCTGCAATGTCCGTGTAGCTTTGTGTGTGAGTGATGAAACGAGGTCAGATGGACTGCATTTATACGTCCAGCATGTTTGACGGACAGAATGTTTTTTCATTGTAATTTATTTTCCCTGCTACATCAGTCAAAAAAATACGTTAGTGAAAAAAACAGACTGTGTGGCCACTACCTTGTTGTCAGTCAGTAAGTACGTCTGTACTGCACGGACGCACAGTCCGTACAAAATGTGCTCATCTGACCCTAGCCTTAAAGGCTTCTAATCTACCCCTTGGTTATGTCCTTTGAATACAGCCCACACGATACAAGGGTTTGAGTCAGTGATTGACCCATAGACTCCATTCTATGACCAATGCCACCCAGTGAGGAGCAAGTGATGTAAAGGTACTGGGGGAAGGCAGTTTACAACACAAAAGGTCACACAATGGATGCACCCAGTGACACATATAGAGTAAAATATTTTCTTAACTAAACATAGAAGATAAAAACAAAGCACAATGTATGATATCAGCAACATAAAATAAACACAATAAGACATTTCAATTTTTGGTGTTAGCATCACTTTAATGTTGGAGAGAGGGCTGTAATTTTATACACCCACATTGTATCCCATGTGTAAATCTACCCCCAAAAAATATCACCTCCCTACCAACTGACACTATGCCTGCTGGCTACGTTCTAATCAGCTTTTCTTAATGTTGCTATAATGACTTTGAGTTGGCACACAGTTATATATTTGCTTTAATACTGATCATTTATATAGGCTTTACCAGTAATGTTAAAAGAAGTTCATTCAGTCAAAGTAATTGTAGTATGTATGACAGGCAGGTCAGTATACAATGTCGCCATCTAGAGGACATTTGGGGGGCCGGCGTTTGACATCCCTGCTCTAGAGGAAAAAGAAACTCTTATTTATTGGACTGAGTCATTGTATAGAAGCGGCTTTCTGCACTGTGACCTTGCACAACCGTGATATAAAGGCACATTTTTCTGCAATTGTTTTAAAGTTGCATTCATGCAATTAAATAACATTAGCTACCTGGGCTGTTAGAATGTGGGCATTGAAGTATTTGTTTTGAGAATTTGCACAATTCTCTCCTTCAAACAAGGGGTTTTACTAGAGAAATAGGATGAATGACATTTAGCAGAATGTGGCAATTAGGCTACTAAAACAAAATTTGATTAGGTTTCCAGTGCTTCAACTATGATTGAAACTTTGAGGACACTAACTTTTTGTAACACTGTATAACGAGCCGCCACGAAAAAGTTAATTTACCTGCATGACTTTTTTTAGGTGCCCACCGTTAGCTTCTAAAATAAGAATTAGCTTTTTAATAGATTAAAGTATGTCTATAACTGAAAACGTTGATATGTAATTAATATATGATAAATAACTATATATATATATATATACTGTATATAAATTTGATAGGCCGTGTTAGTCCAAATGCCAAAATCACGAGTATAGCAGTACGTTGTGATACCTTTTTTATAGGACTAACGTTACATTTAAAAGACAAGCTTTTGAGAGTGTAACTCTCTTCTTCAGGTCTGGAAGCTTACTGAGCAAAATCGTAGAATTGAACATTAAAGAGCCAAGCAGAAGGATGGGGGGGGGGGTGCTAGGATGGGTGTCGTAAATACTAATAGTGGAATAGTACAGTCAAGAAAGGTAAACAGAGAGGGCAGATCATAGGCCCATAAAACAACACAGCTAAGCATCCTGGTAAGCAACTGATGATGGTGCTAACATATATATATATATATATATATATATCAACAGCAAGGATGCAAGCACTCCAAGGATTTTCCAAGATTATTTTCTTTTATTGGTCCAAAAATCAACGTTTCAGCTCACCAAGGAGCCTTCATCAGGACAGATGAATATATACAATGTAGCCCAACAACTACATCAAATGAGGGGTTACTTGTATTGCTAACTCAAACCATGTCCATGCACCAGATGATAACATTTGCCGGCATTTGCCGCTAAGAGTAAAAACACTATTTTTATGGTTGATATAGGAAAATTACTGTATTATGATTGGTTAATCAGGTCTACTGATAAATACCTGCTGCCTTAAATGTAGCTACCACCACCCAGATGTTTAGGATCTTGTTAAGCAAGCCAAATGTCAATTGGGAGATGTTATTAAAACTTTTCTGACTGATGGTAACATTTCATTTGGTCATGGGTTCTTGCCTATCAGAGTACGCATATTACTAGGCTCCTTTTTGGTAACAAGCCATTTCACCTAGTTCAAGTACCTGCTGTCCCGATCTTTAGTATCAATTTCCAGATTGTCACGGGGGCACCCAGCGTGAGCCAAGGTGGGCCCTTTGTCCAGGATATTCAGCCCTTGAGGCAGGTTAGCTGCTAGCTGCATAGACAGACCACAGCACACATATAATATATGGATACAAGACAAGATATGTAACAGGACTGTAACAGGAATGGCAGGAGAACAATGGGAACACAGAAGAACTCTAAAGGGATCCCTAACTCTGGGGTAAGGTCCTTGTATGGCCTTTTGTCTAGGAAAGGAAACCTAACAAGAAATAACAGACAGGAGAACAGGAAGGGCGAGGGTTAAACAAGATTCTGGCCACATAAAAGTACACACACAAGGGAACCCTGATCTGGGGAAGGTCCTTATACAGGCCATATAATACTATACATGATACAGGGCACAGAAATGACAGCAGGGGTTAAGAAGAGAATAGTCAAAGGAAAAGCAAGAGGGTCTAAACACCAGGCTAGTATGTCAGCCGTATGACAGGGATCAAGAGCCAGGAGAGTAGTCAGACAAGTCAAGAATCAGGAACCAGAATATCAATACACAGTGTACAGGGATAACACAAGAGGGTTGTCAGAACCAGAACAAAGTCATACACAGAAATACCAAGACATGATTACAGGAAGCAATTCTCAAGAACAGGACTCATGAACAGACTCTCAGGAAAACAGGAATCCTCAAGAACAAGACAATCAGGAACATAAAGCCATGCAAGAGCCATGAGCCTCTCTGCTGCTTGCATCTTTATAGGGAACAGGACTCAGCAAACAGCACATGTCACCCCAGGCCTAACAGCCTGGATCGCTCTCACCACCGGGGGACATTGCTGGAACCGTTGGAAACGTGACACAGATCCAGATAACTTGGGCCCTAGTAGAACATCACTCGTATTGTTCTAATTCAAAATAATAAAAAGAACAGTACGCATGGCATGGTTGGCACTGTTTATATGCCAAAATCACAGTTGGGCAAGGCTGAAGACATTTAATTTAATAAAGGTTATCCCCCTCTATGTAAATTCAGATTGAAATTATTGGCCCAATGATATTTAACACTTTGAAAACATAAATTATTTAAAATGATGCAAAACTGCAATAGCATAATGTTCATGCCAAATTCACAGCTGGATCAGGCTAAGGAGAAATGTATTTACAGTAGAAAGAAAAGTATGTGAATCCTTTGAAATTATTCGCTTTTCTTCATAGATTGATTAAATGAGATGACATTTTGCGGCCAAAGTAACAAGTACAGACGAACACAATGTGCTTCAGCTAACAACACACAATAACTATCTTTCATGTCTTATTGAACACATTCCATTGAACATTCACAGTGCTGTGGAAACAGTGAACACATGGAGTAAATAGCTAGTTGATCCTCTTTTGGCAGCAATAATCTTAACTATGCATTTCCGGTAGCTACAGATTAGACCTGCTCAACGTTCAGGAGGAATTTTGGACCATTCTTCCTTACAGCACAACTTCCGCTCAGCCATATACTTAGGATGTCTGCTGTGACTAGCTCTCTAGAGGTTATTCCACAGCATCACTATGGGGTTAAGGACCAGGCTCTGACTGGGACACTAAGAAAGGTGGATTTTCATTTTTTGAAGCTGTTCTATATTGGATTTATTTGATGATTAGGATCATTGTCTTGCTGTATCACTAAACTTCTACTGAGCTTCAGCTGCCACCAGCCACTCTCATATTATCTTGTAGGATAGCTTGATAAATGTGGGAATTAATTTGCCCTCGATGGTGGCAAGTGGTCCATGTTCCAAAGTAGCAAAACAGCCCCAAATAATGATGTTCCCTCCACTGTCGGGATGATGTTTTCAATGTTGGTAAGAAAAAAATATACATAAATGAAGTCATTTCTAAAGAGCTCTCATACTTTTTCTTGCCACTGTAGGATATGAATTACCGATTATCTGGTGAAAATACACAGCAAATATTTAAACTATGTAAATAAGCATTATAGGGTCCCACTCCAAGTTTCCAACTGTAATAAAACAAAATGCTCTTTTAGATGTCAGCTATAATGAATAAAATTTGTCTTTAGAATTTACAAAATGAGATAGCAGATGTGTTTACTTGGCATTGACAGAAATGTGCATGTATGCCAGTTCGCAAATAATGACTAGTACATTTTGTTCAGAAGAAACCCTGTAATTTTCCACTTTGTGGGCTGGGCCATGGTCATTACTTAATTCACTGAGCCCCTTCAGTTGATTATGTTAGCTAATGAAAGGGTTATTAACAATTTGATAATTCATGTGAATGTGTTCATAATATTAGTTTAGTAGTTTGATCTGTAAAAATTGTAGCTTTCACTTAAAAACGATAATTTTATCCTTATCTTTTCTAGGATGTTGGATATTGTTGGGTATATTAGAGACAAAAAGAATTTAAAATGGATGTTTGTAGCCATTTTGTTTTAAAGACAGTTTTTTTTTCAAAATTTCTCTACGTTTAGAAATGAACGAGATTTTTTTTTATAGAGTTCATTCCTGGGTGAAGTCCCAGACATGAAGGAACCTAGAATGAATGAATGTGAGATAATGTTAAGACGTGTCATAATTAAATTTATTGGTCTGTCTTAAGTTTCTAAAACAAAAGAGATTTTGTCTTTTGGGTATAGGAATAAGAGAAAATATTCTGTAATATAAATTTATATTCACAAAATATATGTTTATAATCAAGGTATATTTTATTATATTTACAGTGTAGGAAATATACTCCAAAATATAGTATATAATTGGTAAATAATAAAAATTACTAAAGAATAGATTCTGTGAGTTAACCAGGAAAGAATTTAGCTGATAAGGCTCTAAGCAACCAAAAGGGAGGAGAGCTATAAATCAGGTATGACAGATGGAGACAGAGACAGTCTAGTTAGAAGACAAGGCTCTTTGTAAGTCAGTCTGACCTTTTGACCCAAGATAAGATATTAAAAAGAAATGGTGGAATTAATCGGAATTAATAAAAGAAGTGCAATACTGCCCTCTAGAGGATAGTGAAAATAGTGATTCATATTGTTATTAATTAACCATGACGTCAAATTGGCTATAATAAGCGGCAAAGGTTTTTGTAAGTCAGTGGGGAGATTCCAGCAGTCAGGCTCACATCGCCATGCACTCAGACGTTCATTATACATGACACTCTGAGAAGTCGGAGATTCCAGCAGACAGACTCACATCACGATGCAGGCAGATCCCAAGACATGAGGCAATCAATATTCTCACCAAATCTCTAACTCACATGCATTGATTATCTAATATCGATAATTTTCACATATTCCAAAACAAAGCATCACATAGAAAATTCCAAGGCAGACTCATCAAAATCCAAATTGGACAGGTAATGTAAATTAATGTACGAATTAATGTAATCATATATTTGTAGATATTCTTACAACTTAGACTGAGATTCTCAGACACCGTTAAATCCAAAAATTCTAAATATTTTTATTCTGCAGATAAAGATATGAAGAAGTGGATATAAGGATTTATTCCTGAAAGAAATGTTGTAAGATTGATACCAATATATATATGTGGAAATTGGAAATTACTGTGATTAAAATTAATAAGCAAGGAATTATATAACTACAAAATAAAAAGCAAAAGATTAGAAGTTTAATTCTCGAGATTAGGGGAGGATTCACTAAATAAGTTTTTATTACTTATCATTAAATTAGCTCATCTTTTGTTGATCCATGTAGCATAGAGATATATATGTATCTATAAGAGCTGGCTGGTTAAACATTGTTTGCTGGGAAATGCATGTTGTATTAAGCAGAAATGTTTATTAACCATTTGTGTATTAGTTACTAACTGATAAGGTAAATTATATTAATCATATATGCAGTTACTAACCGGAGATACATATATTGTGAAGCTAGTTTTTATATGCTGGATTGTGGTTTATAAATTTTTGTTCATGATATGAGATTTGAAACTTTTTTGTATACGTAATAAATATATATATATTTTTATTTAATTATTGATGATTGTATTTTTTAAAGCAAAACACAGACAATTAAAAGAATTCAGGATAATTTCTAAGAGATATAAACGATTGATATTTGTGTCTCGTATAAATTTCTTATGAAATAATAATCCCTGATATATTGGAGACAACTGCCGAGGTAGGTCCAGTAAGTCCAATATAGACATATTGGAGGCTTGGCTGATAAGTCCAATATATATAAACGTGTTGTATTCACGTGCAGAGATTATATCCGACAATATGAATGCTGTATGTTTTGGGATTTGGATGTTGGGTGTTCTGGGATTTAGATGCTAGATATTCTTGGATCTGAATGTTAGGTGTTCTGGGATTTAGATGTTAGATTATTTTGGATTTGGATGTTAGGTGTTTTGGATTTGGATATTGTGGGTTTTGGGATTTGGATATTGATATTGGGTGTTTTGGGATTTGTATGATTTGGATATTGGGTGTTTTGGGATTTGTATGTTTTGGGTATTGGGTGTTTTGGGATTTGTATGTTTTGGAAATTTGGTGTTTTGAGATTTGGATATTGGGTGTTTTGGGATTTGGATATTGGGTGTTTTGGGATTTGTATCTTTTGGAAATTTGGTGTTTTGAGATTTGGATATTGGGTGTTTTGGGATTTGGATATTGGGTGTTTTGGGATTTGGATATTGGGTGTTTTGGGATTTGGATATTGGGTGTTTAGGGATTTGTATCTTTTGGAAATTTGGTGTTTTGAGATTTGGATATTGGGTGTTTTGGGATTTGGATATTGGGTGTTTTGGGATTTGGATATTGGGTGTTTTGGGATTTGTACGTTTTGGATATTGTGTGTTTTGGGATTTGGATATTGGGTGTTTTGGGATTTGGATATTGGGTGTTTTGGGATTTGTATGTTTTGGATATTGGGCGTTTTGGGATTTGGATATTGGGTGGTTTTGGATTTGGATATTGGGTGTTTTGGGATTTGTATGTTTTGGATATTGGGTGTTTTGGGATTTGGATATTGGGTGTTTTTGGATTTGTATGTTTTGGATATTGGGTGCTTTGGGATTTGGATATTGGGTGTTTTGGGATTTGTATGTTTTGGATATTGGGTGTTTGGGATTTGGATATTGGGTGTTTTGGGATTTGGATGTTTTGGGATTTGGATGGTGGGTGCTTTTGGATTTGGATGGTGGGTAATTGTGGATTTGGATGTTGGGTGTTTTGGGTCTTGTATGTTGGATTTTTTTCGTTTTAGATGTTGGATATTTTGGGATTTGGATGTTGGGTGTTATGGAATTTGGATGTTTTGGAATCTGGATGTTGGATGGTGTGAGATCTGGTTGTTGGGTGTTTTGGGATTTGGGTGTTGTATTTCTGGATGTTGGATGTTTTGGAATTTTTTATGTTGAGCTTTTTTGGAATTGGATCTTTTGGATTTTGGATGTTGGGTGTTATGGAATTTGGATATTTTGTCTGTCTATGAAGGAGCTACATATGATGTGAAAATTAGTACAATAGTTCAAAATATTGAGGAAGGTACAAATAGTGAATATGTTAGTGCAGATAAAATACTTTGTTACAAATAAGTAAGTGGCATTGCTCCAAAAACAGTATACTAAAAAGAATTTTTATACAAATAAGCATTATTTGCTGGTTCATGCCTCAACTGGAAAACATATACTTTTATTTTTACAGAATGTTTACTCTAAGCAATAAGAATACTTTCATATTGCTATTTGCTAATATAGAATGCACTCACTGAACTACCCTGCTTGAAATTTCTTATATGTCTTTTCTTGAAATTCTGACTGTTTTCAGATTTTAAATTTGGTTACTGCACAGCTTTCCCTTTGTCTGTTTTCACCTTTATCCTCCAAAATTGACAGCTCACCGTTATGACAGAAAATAATGGATCTTTTACTCTGTCAACAACTGGGAAATACAATTTAACACCTTTTTTAGCTCTCTTTTCTTTTATATCCTCCTTCTAAGGAGCTGATAAATAGCAAATGTGTGTGTTCAATTCAACTTTCAAGTAGAACGAGAGAGGTTAAAGGAATACATGAATATTTATTTGCCTTTTGTTGGAAACAAACTACAAATGTCATCAGAGTTGGGATATTTAAGGTCATTCATTAAAGGCATAATGCCACATATGAGTTGGGTTAACTATAAAACACCATTCCACAGGTGCTCTATCTAATTTGTTGCCAGAAATGGAGCTGCTCTCTCATAGACCCGCTTTTTTTGTGTTTCTCCTGGGATTTCTCTCTCTGGCTGAGGGAGGAAAGCTCCTAGTGATCCCTGTTGATGGCAGCCACTGGCTCAGCATGAAACCTGTAGTAGAGAGAGTAACGAAACATGGGCATTAAGTTACTGTGCTGACATCAGAAAGCACATTTGGAATGAGCAATTCATCACTTTACACTCTGAGGACCTACTCAGTGCCATACAGCACCCAAGAGGTAACTGCATTTTTGGAGAATTTTGGAAGCAGTCACTTCAATAAACCTCCATTCCCAGGGGCTGCCATCACCATGTTTCATAGCATGATGGAAGTCTTTCGCATGTTTCGCACCCAGTGCACAAGTCTACTGTTCAACAAAGAATTAATGCAGGATCTCAAAGAAGAAAAATACGATGCAGTGCTCACCGACCCATTTATCCTTTGTGGAGTGATGGTGGCAGAATATCTTGGAGTTCCTAATGTGAATTTCTTAAGAGGGTTGCCATGTACATTCGATTATATTAGTGCACGGTGTCCAAGCCCCCTGTCTTATGTGCCCAGAATGTTCAGCCAGTCTACGGACAAGATGGATTTCATGCAGCGTCTGAAAAACCTATTAATTAGGCAAGTTGAGTTCTATTATTGTTCGTGTGTATATGAACCGTGGGAGAAACTGGCTTCTGAGTTCCTAAATAAGGAAGTTAATGTATTGGAACTCATCAGCAGATCATCCGTCTGGCTGCTGAGATATGACTTTGTATTGGAATATCCAAGGCCTATAATGCCCAACATGGTGTACATAGGAGGCATCAACTGTGCTGTGAAAAAGACTTTGAATAAGGTAGGAATTTCTCACTCGTCAAATATTTTGGGTACTAACTTGATTGTCCTTTTTATTATTTGTTTAGATAATATTTAAATATTTAACACTAATATCTGGGACAGGAAGAGATATTTTTTCACATCTTCACATCGAGTGAATTAAATAAGCATGCTATTTACAGGGTTATTCAGAGAGAGCCGATCTGGCACCGAATCGCACCGAACGGTGAATTTCCCCGTACGGTGCAATTTTGGGGCCATTCACAAAGCAGACAATTCGCCAAATTTTGGCTGAATTGTCAGCGGAATACGGTGCTGTTCAGCAGCAGTAAAGTCCCCATAAAGAAGCAATGGTTAATCTATTCAGAGACACCGAACAGCAGTGAAATGTCTGTGAAATGCCCTGAAGTTTGGTGGTTTCATTCGGCACGTTTAATCAGACAAATCCCATAGGTTTCAATGTTAAAAATATTCCTGTTTATATCTAATATCTATTAAACCGTTTATTCTTTTAATTTGCAGCAAAAAAGTCTATTTTTGTATTAGCCATTTTTCAGGATTTTTTCAGAAAAAAATTATTCTGCTTTTTTTAAATAGCTTTTTTTTTGTTTTCTTTCTGTAACAGACCTTTTTATTATTATTCATAGGACCTTATATGTTAATTCCAGACATTTTCATCCAGTAGTTTTTTTGCAGACAGCGTTTAAGATTTTGAAAGTTTCAATCCTTTTTTTTTGTTTATTTTTACCCCATTTCCCGGCTTGTTGGCTTTTTCCGGCGGCTGGTCGGTGCTGTGTTTGGCGGATCGTCAGCTTTTTTTGGACGCGTTCGGTGGGCTTTCTGTGGCTTATCGGATCGGATCCGATAATTTCAGCGGTTTTGCGGCATTTGTTTTTTAATCGACTCAGCGGTTTTTGTGGCGGCTGTTCCCTGCACATTGGGGACCCTGCGGTGAATGCTGAATTCACTGCAGGTCAGGGAATTTGATTCCCCGAAGTGCGGGAAATGTCATTGACATTTCGCTGCTTTCTGAATAACCCCTTTAGTCTTTTTCTGTCATACGCTCACTTCTCCATGATGGTAGACAAGGAGTAAGCAACCTTGGCCCTCCAGGGGCAGTATTACAATGTTGGTGCTAACTTAACTAGAGCTGTTGTAAAACTGAAAACCTCCATAGGTAGGGCCGGTGCTAGACTATTTTGCGCCCTAGGCAAGACCAGCTACTTGCACCCCCCCCCAAAAAAAAAAGCTCACATGGGTATATTTGCCCCCAGCTCACATGGGTACATTTGCCCCCAGCTCACATGGGTACATTTGCCCCCAGCTCACACATGGCATGGAGATATTGCCCCAGCTAACACATGGAGATATTGCCCCAGCTCACACATGGCATGAAGATATTGCCCCAGCTCACACATGGAGATATTGCCCCAGCTAACACATGGCATGGAGATATTGCCCCAGCTCACACATGGAGATATTGCCCCCAGGCTCACACATTGATATCTGCCCCCAGGCTCACACATTGATATCTGCCCCCAGGCTCACACATGGGTATTTACCCCCAGGCTCACACAAGGGTATTTGCCCCCAGGCTCACACATGGATATTTGCCCCCAGGCTCACACATGGCTATTTACCCCCAGGCTCACACATGGATATTTGCCCCCAGGCTCACACATGGATATTTGCCCCCAGGCTCACACATGGATATTTGCCCCCAGGCTCACACATGGATATTTGCCCCCAGGCTCACACATGGATATTTGCCCCCAAGGCTCACACATGGGTATTTACCCCCAGGCTCACACATGGGTATTTACCCCCAGGCTCACACATGGATATTTGCCCCCAGGTTCACACATGTGTATTTGCCCCCAGGCTCACACAGGGATATTTACCCCCAGGCTCACACAGGGATATTTACCCCCAGGCTCACACATGGATATTTACCCCCCCAGGCTCACACATGGGTATTTGCCCCCAGGCTCACACAGATACTTGCCCAGCAGCTCACACATGGATATTTGCCTCCAGCACTGTCTCCGTCTTCCTGTAGCCAGTCTCAATGCATGCTGGCGTCGTCGCTGGCGTCAAGGAGATGGAGGCGTGGACTTGGTCCAGGAAGCTGGAAGCACCAAGTCCACGCCTCCGTCTCCTTGACTACAGCGGCGATGCCGGCACGTATTGGGGCCGGCTGCAGCACGCGGCCGCCCCGCGGGCATTTTTAGTTCATTACATTTTTTTTTTATTTTTTTTTACAATTGGTCGGGCCGGCTGCGCCCTAGGCTCCCGCCTAGTTGGCCTAGCGGCAGCGCCGGCCGTGTCCATAGGCTATAATGGCTCTGGGAAGTTTACAACAGCTCTGGTTAAGTTAGCACCAACTATGTAATATGGCCCCAGATATTTTGGAACTACATCTCTCATAATACTCAGTCAGGCATTAGGTTGCCTGAGCCTTGTGGGAAATGTAGTTCCAAAGCATCTGGAGGGTCAAGGCTGCTGAACCCTGTGGTAGACCATTTTTAACCCAATTGCTCTATTTCAATTCACACCAGTTGACATATCAGACAGACAGAAGACTGAATACAAGTGACAAACTGACAATGTATATATATTCTAAAATATACAAGTTCAACTTGTTTTATTTTCAGGAAGTGAGAGTTAACCCTTTCATACACAATGGATTCAATCTGAAACTACATTTCCAGATTGAAGCCACTGTAGTTTTCCAAATTACATTAGTGTTTTCTGTGTCTTTAACCCCTTAGTGACCGGGCGGTTTTACACAAATCCGTCTTTTAGTGACCGCTGCTGTTTTTACGTTTCTGCGCTGTTAGTGTTTAGGTCAAATTTTCCTCTTACTCGTTTATTCGACCCACACATATTATACAACCTTTTTCCCGCCATTAAATGGACTTTCTAGAAATACCATTATTTCCATCATATCGAATAATTTACTATAAAAAAAAATATGAAATATGATGAAAAAAATGGTAAAAACACACTTTTTCGTAATTTAATCCCCAAAATCTACAACCACCCAAAAAGACCCTGGCTAAATAGGTTCCAAATTTTGTCCCGAGACTAGAAATACCCAATTTTTACATGCGTTTGCTTTTTAACCCCTTCACTGCTGAGACAGTTCACCTATGTGCGCTGCGCTCATTCTGACCATTTTGTGCTAATTATTTTTAGATGACAGCCTAGGTCCTATTTAATTAAACTCCCCCCAGACAAAAAAAACGTTAAAAAAAAAAAAAAAAATATTTTATTTAATTTTTTTATTATTTTTTTTATTTAATTTATTTTTTGTAATTTTTTTTTAAAACCAAACCTGGTCATGTTTGGTATCATTGGAAAGGCCATAATCAGCCATGGATCGGGAGATAAGGGGATCCTAAGGATCCCCATATCTCTACATGGCAGCTAGATGGTTAACTGGCCCACTGACATCCTCACACATATGGTGAGGTTGTCAGTGGGTGGGGGGGGGGGACCTGGAGGCTTGGCTGACATCCAAGATGTCAGCCCCCCTCCAGGTTTGAATCGCGTTTTGGCGCCAATTGGCGACGTCATCAGCCTCGCCTGCCCATGTAAATCACATGGGCAGGCTTCCTCCCTGCCAGATCGCCGTGGGATCCAGCGAGGGAGGTGAGTATCGGGCGGGAGGGGGATTAGGCGCCGCTGACGTACCCTGTATGTCCGCAGGTCTAAGGGAGACCTGTGGACAGGACGTACAGGGTACGTCAGCGGCCCTTAAGGGGTTAAATCAAGAGTTAAAAATATAAAAATTTTGTTGTACAATTTCCATTTCATTGGCTTGAAAGGAATAACCAAGAAAAGACTAAGGGGGTTATTCAGAGAGCACCTCTCTCGTTCCCCACACTTCGGGGAATCAAAGTTCAGCATTCACCTCAGGGTCCCCAGAGGGCAGGGAAAACTCGCTAGACGCTCGCCGAAATCCCACCGAAAACCTGCTGGAACCTCCGCAAAAAACACGCAGAAAAAAGCTGACGAACGGGGTAAAGAAAACAAACAATACGATTGAAAGTGTCAAAATTTAAACGCAGCTTGCAAAAAAACTACTGAACGAAAATGCCTGGGATTTATTAAAGAAAATAGAAAAAACGATTTAAAAAAAAACTATTTGGTCGAAAAAATCCCGAAAAATGCATAAAAAAATAAAAAGTCTTTACTGTAGATTAAAATAAAAAACGGTTAATTAGATATTGGATAAAAACGTGAATATTTTTTACATTGAAGCCTATGGGGTTTACCTGATTAAACTTGCCGAATGAAAACACTGAACAGCAGGGCACTTCGGCATCTTTTCTCTGCTGTTCGGTGTCTCTGAATAGATTAACCATTGCTTCTCTATGGGGGATTCACTGCCTTCGAACAGGCACCGTACTTGCTGGCAGTTCACCAAAATTTGACGAACTGCCTGCTCTCTGAATAGCCGAATGGCCGCGAAATGTCAACCTACGGGGAAATTCGCTGGTCGGCGACATTTCAGCGCCTGATTGGCTCTCTCCGAATAAACCCTTAGATTGAATGAAGACATTTTTGGAAAGTACCTACAATGGATGATCAGGTCAGAAAATTGCTTTGACACGTCTGTACTAACAATATACATGTCTATGGTCTCCTGTGTTTCTGAAATAGTTACGCCTTAGCCCGTGTAGGTGCCAGAGTAACGGAAACTAAATTAAAATACCTATACTTGGTTTTGGAAAAAAGGAGTGCTCAGTTATAACAACTACTCTTCCATAAAGAGATACTATGAACATCAAACATGGTTTCATTTAACCATATATCCATAACTTATATATGCGTCAGTCCCTCTTTTCTGTCCTAGTATATTTATGCAGGTGCTCAAAAGGGTTTAGTGTACTCCAGCAAAATAAATAACATTTAATATCTTCTCAATACATGATGTGCCTGAGCTTTCGATTAATCTCAGTGGCAGCAATCTGTCAACCCCACGCCATCCTCTCACCAATAACCATCATGACTGAGAGGTTAGTGAAGATCTCGCAATAATACCCCTCATATCCAAAGGTTACTATGCCCTTTTAAAAAAAATAATATATATATATATCATGGGCACAAAGGGCAATATTACAAAGTTAATTCTAACTAAGGCTGGGTTCAGACGAACGCAGTGCGAACGCGCGTGCAGCCGCACTTTATCACGGCCGTAGTAGCAGCAAATGACGGGCAATGACGGGCAATATACGGAGTACGGCCGCACAAAAATGCGGCCGCGCAACGCGAGCGGCAAACAAACGCATTTTTTTTGAGAACGTGATACCGCTAGTACGGACGTACAGAGTGCGCTGTGTCCGCTAGCGGCGTGTGTGCGTGATTAGGAGACGTCAGACGCTGCTAATGTCCGGCCAACATAACGTCCAGACGCAAAAAGTGTTTTATTGATGATCCGTACAAAATCACGGAAGCAAATGCGCATCGTATGACCGCTATCGCATATTCCGTGAAAAAATACGTCCATTCGTTCGAACGCACTTTTTCACGGACAATGCGAAAAAAATGCGTTAGTCTGACCCTAGCCTTAACCAGAGCAGTTGTAAACTTTACAACCCAATAGACTATAATGGCTCTGGTAAGTTTACAACAGCTCTGGTTAATTTAGCACCAACTTTGTGATATTGACCTTTGTATTTTACCTTTGAAGGAGTTTGGCCATTGTTTGAATTGTGCTCATAATCAATAAGTTTGCCAGATGCCACATGACCTTTTTTTAAACAGTAAAGATACAGGTAAAGGTCCACTATTCAGGAGAGTATGTGAAGTTAATATCACAAAATTTTGGAACAGAGTTCTTGGAGAGAGATAGCGATGTGGAGCAAAGGTCTTTCCAAACAAAAAAGTGTGGCGGTGACAATAAAGCACACAGGACCAGAATGTCCAATTAGATAAATAGCCGTAATAGCGTAGCTATACATCATGGTTCCTAAAAAGTATAACAAAGATCACAACATATCCAGAACAGAAATACAGTTTTCTCATCCTTCCAAGAGATATAATGTATGCTTTCATCTTCATTAATTATCTCCTGTCACATTTATTACATAAGGCACATTTTCACATGACTGGAAACAACAAATTGAACTTTCAGTCTAAAATACCAAATCTTACTTAAATAAATTGAAGATGGGAAGGTTAGATTCTGAAAATTTCTATAGAATGTAATTCTGTAGCTTTTGATGAAAGTGTTATTTAGATGGTAATTAAAAGTCTATCAGGGTTATTCAGAGAGAGGTGAAAACCAGGAGAATGACTGGAGAAGTGAAAATTCTAGGTCAAAATAGCCAATTTGGAAAGTGAGATAAATGGAAGAATTTTTCTGGTTTGGCTATTTTCACCTAGAATTTTCACTTCTCCAGTCATTCTCCTGATTTTCACCTCTCTCTGAACAACCCTGTAGTTCAAATGATTGAGGAGAGGGGTCAACAATTTTTGAACCCCATTTGTCGGTTAAGGTTCTTCAGTCACCACTGTGGCCGCACACATGCTCCGATCAATAGCAGAAAGGCTAGACTGGTGTTTCCCATCCCTTGTCCTCAGAACCCCTAACAGGCCACATTTTGCAGATCGGAACAAGAAAAATGTAGTGACCACTCCCAATAATAAAATAATACGTATCTGCTAGGCTTCGTACAACAGCACTGTCCCCTCAATGCCAACAGGATGTATAAAGGAAAGAGAATTGTGAAGCATAATCTGCAAGACAAATCAATACACACATAGTGCAGACTGCAGATACATCATTTAATCAATTATGCCCCCGCTGGATTCATTCCCCCTCCATTCCGCATCAAAAAGGAGTGGAGGAGGTAGTAAAGTCGCTCAAATTGAATTCCGTGCAATCAGAAATACAGATTGATTTTTTGGGAGACCTTATGACCTTTATTTTGAAACACAATTATTTTTGGTTTGAGGGTAGTTTTTACCTTCAGATTTGTGGTACTGCCATGGGGACAAGGTTTGCCCCCAGCTATGCCAACCTCTATATGGATAGTTGGGAGCGAGAGCAGGTTTGGCCACTGGCTGGGGGTAGCCTTGTCCTCTGGCGTCGTTTCATTGACGACATCTTTGTCATTTGGGAGGGATCTATTGAATCACTTCAAGGGTTTGTAGATTCCTTGAATGCCAACCTTTTTAATTTAAAATTCACTTACAAGATTGATCAAAAAACAATAGATTTCTTGGACTTGACCATCTTTGTGAATCAAGATAAATTAGATACTAAAACCTATTTTAAGTCTACAGATTGCAACTCAGCTATAGATAGAAACAGTGCCCATACTGATTCATGGCTTGCCAATATCCCAAAAGGTCAATTTAAATGAATGAGGAGGAATTGTTCAAATTTGAAACTTTTTGAAGAACAAGCATTGGTTATTAAAAATAGGTATGTGGAGAAGGGATACGATGAAGTTAAAGTAATGGTAGATTTAGATGAAGTTAGGAATATGGATAGGGAATCATTACTGGTAGGTAAAAATAAAAACAAAATTGATGAAGGTAATTTCAATATAGCGTTTTGCACTCAATTCAATCCCCAATCGTATCGTATTAAGAATATAATAAAGAAACACTGGCACATACTACAGACCGATGAGGTACTAAAACATCGGATTCCTAGTTTATTACCAACTATAAAAACCAATACCTATGAAGGCTTGTGGAAAAAACCGACAGGCTTCAACAAATGTGGGAGATGCAAGGCTTGTGTTTATCAAAAAAGAAAACCACGGAGTTCACGAGTAGTAATAATGGGAAAATGTTTAAAATAAATCATTTCATTCATTGTTCAAGCAAGGGGGTCATTTATTTGCTCCAATGTCCATGTGGGCACAATATATCGGTCAAACGTCGAGATCTCTTCGTATACGCATTCTGGAGCACCTGGTAATATTAGGAGAAAGAACATAAACCATAGTGTACCGGTCCATTGTAATTCATGTCCAGTTTTTAATTTTGAGCAGTTTGTCTGTTTGGGTATTGATCTAGTTAAGTCCAATTGGAGAGGGGGTGATTCACGTAAGGATCTACTTAGGAGAGAGACAGAATGGATATTTAAAGTAGGCACCTGCAATGCAAAAGGGCTCAATGTAGTTCTTGATAGATTGTATACATCAATGTTTGTGACTTTTTGCTATGAGTATTTCTGTCATGTGGTTTTTCCTGTAATGGTGATATTTTAGGAGTTTTTTGGGAGGTCTATTATATAAATTTTCCCTGTTATGAAGATCTTTAAAGATGGCGGCGTCAGGAGGACGTACATTTGACCTCTACAAGATGGCGGTTACTAGAGATCGTATTTCTATGATTTTCAACTATCAGAAATAAAGGGGAGAGGATATCTGACCTCCATAAAATGGCGGATGACCTTCACAAGATGGCGGATGCTGGAGGCTGGTTAATTTCCCACGATTCGTCACTTCCGGTCGCATCAGGAATAAAGGGAAGAGGATGAGGGGAAAAAACTACAAATAGGAAAAAAACTACAAATATGGATGTGCGCTCCAGTGTGGGACGTATTGAAATTCATTAAGTGGGACCTATGTGGACAATTAATCAATTATGTGTGTCAGCTGTATCCCCTCCTTTTTTCATGATTGTTTGGCTATATAAACTGCGTTATTCTGAAAGAACACCATATCCCTGATGAAGTCTTGCATGTAGCAGAGACGAAACGCGTTGGATGGTGTTCCAACTTTTTTATTCATGTTATTTTAATTAAATTGTTTTTTATTGGAGCCACTGCTGGTCTGATTTTCTTTCAATGAGCCTGATTCCTGTTCCACTGACTGACCAAACAAGCCTGGAGGAATTCCTTGGCGTTATTCTGATGGTCCGGAGTTCAGGAGGCAACACAATTTATCAGGAGAGGGTAACCAAGTACCTGCTATGTGCCTGATTAAGTCATTTATCTTGTGAGTGCCAATCCAGCGGGGGCATAATTGATTAAATGATGTATCTGCAGTCTGCACTATGTGTGTATTGATTTTTCTTGCAGATTATGCTTCCCGATTCTCTTTCCTTTACACATTTTGCAGATCACCTTGGGGAAATGCAGACTGAATCCTGCAATCACTGAGCAGCAAATCATATCACCTGTGCTGTGCTTCACATATCTGCAAACCTGACCTGGTAACAGGTCCTGAGGACAGGGTTGGGAAACACTAGGCTTGGCCATATTTCTGTAAATTTGGGAAATTGATTGTCCTGTGTCTCCTAGAAGAGGAGACTGCTGCAGTTGGTAGAGATATTATTTTTCCTCCCCAATACAGCATTCATGTTGATGAGTGTTGTATTGTACAGCGATCAATGGCCTCATGATCTGATTGACTGGTGTTTAGTAATTAAACCAATTTTTTTGTGAAAACACACAATATACTAATGAAACGTAGAAAATATAAATAACGTACCTATAAAATATCTCTGCTGTTGGAATAAACCCACGTGGAGAATAAATACGCTGCAATTCTTTATGCTTTATTTGGATCTTGTGGGACCTGGAGAATGGACCCCACCTGGCATATTTGTGAGCATTTGTGGAGCAACTTGAGTGGATTACTTGTATACCTATAAAATACACATAAATTGATGAAGGCGAATAATTGTTTGTTTACTAATTCTTTTCAACGTTTACATCCCTCGCATATATTTACATATAATTAGAAAGTTTTACGGTGTCTAAGATGCACCGCAGCAGTGATGAATAGTGTTGCATTGATAATAGTCATATGGAGCGATATCATAAATGCAGACGTTGGAACGTTGCAGGTAAAGTTTGGGTTGAGATTTGTTAAATTTAGAATGGTCTATACTGAGTGAAATTAGAAAGCTTGGTTCAAGATGAGAGTTAAAGTACAGGACCCCTCAAAGGCCAGCATCTCCTAACCAGGAGACCATTTGATCACAAATTAAAACTCTCCCATTATTCTATGCATATGCTATAGTAACTTTAGGCCGGGTGCAAACGAGACGTTTTTTAGTGCGCACTAACGCGCGTTACTAACGCGCATCGGAGCATATAATTATGCATAACGCACGCTACGCATAACGCGCACTGAAGACGTCCGTCTTGAAAACACAAAGGCTGTAGCGCTAGGATTGACGCGACGCATGCGCATGCGCAATTCAGCGCATAAGGATCGCGCAGCCCCGTCGATGCGTATCCTAGGTGATGATGTGCTAGGATGCGCGTCCACGGGGCTGTGCAATCGCACTTTGCAGCGCAGCGGTGGGGCAGGTGGGCGTCGAGTGGACGCCGGTGCGTTAGCATTTTCTTTAAGGCACGTACTGTGCGTTAAAGAAAACGTGTTATGTGCCCCCGGCCTTAAGCCACTCCATCCCTCTTGCAGGCTGCATGCCTTGATATTATTAGCAGCTCTGTGACTCACCTTTCCATTTTCTAAATTTTTTTAACATGTTGGAATTATAGCAAACCTATAATATCGAATATTTAGATTTTGGGAGGAATTTGCATTCTTTATTCATTTATAATTATTATTATCGTAGATACTCGTGTATACCGCAAGTTTTTTGAGCAATAAATCAAGCTTAAAACTGTAGGGGTCGCGTTATACACGGGACAGCTGCGAGGGAATGAAGATCTGATTGCTTCCAGGAGCTGTCTGACACGTGCACGCTCTGGAATCCCAATTTAACCCTGCATTCCCTGACTTTCACCATTAACCCTTAATGACTGCAGCCCTCAAGCACCCCTGTACAAAACATCTCCAATATTATTCAGCCCTCTATTAACCCTTCAATCCAAAAACTTACATTAACCTTTGCAATAAAAAAACGTAACATTAATAAATTTCTGTATGTCACAATTTATCAAATTTATCATATACTCTGCTTCATATAAACAATATTAATTTTTCAAGGTAAAGCAAGCTTTTATCAATTTCAAAATGTGTCTTTTTGTAGTGCATGAGTACATACATACAGGGTTATCCAAAGAGATTCGAAAAGTCACCGCACGTTCGGTGACTTTTCGTTCTCTTCAATTCGGTTCCTTTTGTCGATTGCATTTCGGTGACCCTGCGGTGTATTCAGCAAACAGCACAGGGTCCCCGAATTGCAGGGAAAAGCTGCCGTAAACCCACCGAAAACTAACCGAATGCACGCTGAAAACAAGCAAAAACATCTGGATTAAACTTCGAAGAGGAGCCGAACAGGAGCCGAATCACACAGAGCCGAAGCACACAGAGCCGAAGCAGCTGTGACGTAGAGGAGGCAGTGAATAAATTAGAAAAACCATTTGTATGAATCTGGGAAAATGAAACGCTGTTTGCAAAGAAACTACTGAGCGAAAATGTCTGAAATTTTCACAGGAGGTCCAGGGAATGATAATAAAGAGAGCTGTTACAAACAAAATAAGCAAACTGAAAAAAAAAAAAAAAAAAAAAAATCGGACTTTTTTAAAAAAAAAAAAAAAAATCTGAAAAATGCTTAAAGTATCCTAAAAAATCAATGAATAAAGAGACTTTTTGCTGCAGAATTTTATAATGAACGGTTTATTAGATATTGAATTAAAACGGGAATATTTTTAACATTGAAGCCTATGGGATTCTCCTGAATAAATTTGCCGAATTAAACCACTGAATGGCAGGGCATTAGGGGAACCTTTCACTGCTGGTTTGTGTTCTCTGAATAGCCGAAGCAGTGCTTTTTTATGGGGATTTCACTGCCCTCGAACAGGCACCGAACAGGCACCGTATGTGCAGGCAATTCGCCAGTATTTGGCGAATTGCCTGCTCTCTGGATAGCCGAATGGCCAAGAAAGGTAACCGAACGCTGATTTTCAGCGTTCGGTTACCTTTCTCAAGCAATTCGGATCTCTTTGGATAACTCTGATAGGTTCCTAACATTACATATATATAATCTTATTAAATGCAATTGGAATAATTAAATCTAAAAAATGTGCCCTTATGCCATACCTGCGCTTACGGATTTTATTTATTTAGTTTCATGTGCAGAACTTTATCATAAGAGAATTATATTCCAAGCAATCAAAACGCTCAATTACATCTATCACCATTCTAAAAGGGCCACGATAATGCATTACCTCTCACTCTGCACCCCCTGCTCTCTAACAACCATTGGAGGAACGAGGGTGAGAGTGGGGTGGAACGAACATGAAATTAAAACATGGAACAACAGTAACTTAACAGACTTTTGTCGTGTTTTGAAAAATTTATACTTTCATAATTTTGCTCCTAGCGTTATATTCGAGTCTTGAGTAATATTCTTATTTCCATAATGAATCTCTACCCCTCGCGTTATACTCGGGTCGCGTTATACTCGAGTATCTACGGTATTATTGTATTTGGTACATAGACATACAGATTTCAGACTTTCAGAAAGAAAGACTGGGGGTAATAGGGTACACATGAATATTATTTGCGTATCGCCGGCACCTTTGAACAGGCATGTGACAACCTTCTATAGTAAATATGGAATGAGTTCAGATGATTAGTGGACAACCACCATCACAGAGCCCCTTGAAAAGTTGGGGTTAAAAATTATTAGTAAATTTTATTATTGGACATTGCCAAACAAACAACATGTAAACAATTGTAAAACAAGACAGGATGTCACATAAGTAAACGAGCACTGGAAGTGTCACTATGGACTGAAGTGATATCGAAAATGATGATTGTGATTAGTAATTTGTGGGTCAAGAGTACCAAAATGGTGGTTATTCCGTGTGACCAATATTGCTAGCTAGTCATATGAGTAACATGGACTATAAGGGAATACCTCTAATGGTGTATGATACCAAAGTATAGAAATTGTAGTGGTAATATATAAGTAATAAATGAGCCGACAATCAGACAATAATTATCTGAAACGTAGTCCCTCCAACGTTTATGTGATAAATTATCAATAACGTTTTTAAAAACGGAGATGGTTAATGAGTCAGTAAACAGAAGCAATATAAATATGGACCAATGTTGGTTATACAACAGCAATATTGAGTTAGACTCATACGAGCTGAATGGTTAGCACTTAAAATCCAATTAGGTGACTAGTATGATAATAATAACCTAATAACCATTAATAAAATTGGATCTATGGTTAATCAGCTTGATAGATAGTATCGTAGTGGAAATCTACTGCCCAGTATAAAACAAGTGTGTTAAACGTCCGGATATAAAGTATCGCACCGATTGGTATACAGACAACTAGTGTTGCTGACAATAAGGAGGTTGTTAAGAGATTTATTCAAATCATTGTTATTACCAGTTGGATAATGGTGTGTTGAAATTTTGAAAGATCTCAATAATGATAACAGCTCGTCAATATCACAAATTCTAAACAATTAATCTATATTAACAGCTAGTTGTTGGATTGCGACGATTGTAAAAGTATGTATTTGGTGGTAAACTTTGATTAGAGTTACCGCTACATGTGACAAATTATTGATCACAAAGAGCAGAAATAATTCGAGGTGAATAGCTATTTAGGTCATACAAAACATAATAGAGTTAATTGGTCCATTGTAAGTTACTCAAGTAGTTGAAAATTTAAGTATCAAATATATCTCTATAATAACGCAATTAGGTTACAGTCATACATATAAGTAACAGGATTTCCAATTGGTCATATAAATAGGTGCCCAATATAGCTTATAGAGAACAGGCTTTCATTTGTCAGCAACCACACACCAAGTGGAAAGATTGTTGAACTGAAAAATTAATGATAAAATAATATCTAAATAACTGTAATATTTCTCAGCATGAGGTTATCTGTTCGGCCTTAATATAATTCAATTATGATCATACATACAGATGAAAGATGTGTGAACAGGCGCTCGAGATTGTATATATAAAGCAGGTTCTCATATGAGGATTGAACGACGACCACACACCAAGTGGAGAGTATTTTAAAGATTAAACGTATCATCAGCTAGAATAAATCTTGATGTGAGTGATAGAGCAATTCCTCAATTCAGCCTAAAGCTAGAATGAGGGCAATATGATTAAGAATATAACCAATAAGGGTATGAAGCTAAACGGAATATGCTCAAAATCAGAAGGGCTATGACCAACAGTCCATAGTGTTAACATGTGACAACCTTCTATTGGTTGAGCATAGATGGGACAGGAATAACTGACGTCAACTGATAGAGTCAGGTTGAATGAGGACATTCAACTTCAATGAACGGGTCAGATATAAAATGTCCTTTGGCCTGTTCTACATTTTATTCAGTTCCAGAGATGGGGCCCGGCTCTTCTTCTAGTTTTGCTGCTGGGCTGCTCCTGCTGGGTGCTGTCATCCTCGCAGAGGGAGAGAAGCTCCTAGTAGTACCCGCGGATGGTAGCCACTGGTTAAGCATGAAACCGGTAGTAGAGAAAATAGGAGGCCATGGACATCAGGTGGTGGTGTTGTCACCAGATGGCAGTTTATCAATGACCAATTCTTCACTTTATACCCTGAAGTACTACTCTGTAAAATACAGCTCACAGTATGTAAAAGCAAGTATACAAAAGTTTGGAGGCAGCCACTTCAATAGACCTCCTTTCCCTGGAGTGGCCATCACGATGTTTAACCTCATGATGGATGTTTACTACCTGTTCCACACCATGTGCTCAACATTATTAAACAACAGAGAGCTAATGGAGGACCTTCGAGAAGAGAAATTCGATGCAGTGCTCACTGACTCATTTGTACTTTGTGGGGTGATATTGGCAGAGTATCTTGACGTTCCTGCAGTGAACTTTCTAAGGGGGATGCCTTGCAGTTTAGATTTCAGCAGTGCACAGTGTCCGAACCCTTTGTCCTATGTGCCCAGATTTTTCAGCAAGTTGACAGACAAGATGACTTTTACTCAACGTTTGGAGAACATTTTGATGTGGCTTATCGAACATTATTATTGCGCAGTTCAATATGCTCCATGGGAGCAACTGGCGTCAGAATTCCTAAAAAAAGAAGTGAACATTGTGCAGCTCCTCAGTAGGATATCCATCTGGCTGCTGAGATATGACTTTGTCTTTGATTATCCAAAACCGATAATGCCCAACATGGTGTTTGTGGGAGGCATCAACTGTAAACCAAAAAAGCCCATGGATAAGGTAGGAATTATTTAATATTTCTGAATTATGCAGAAAAATAATATTTTAATGCTTTCTTTTTTTCTACTTCTGTTGAGCAGCAAAACACAATTTGATTTTTTTTACTTGTAAAACCACAAAATACTAATGAAATATGTAGCAAATATAAAATAATGTTCCTAAAAAAACACATAAAGTAGATGAAGGTGAATACATTTTTGTTTGTTTTTTAACTGCTTTACTTATTTCTTCTACCCGTTTTTATTTTTTCACCTTACATATCCCTAATCATATAAATGTGACAGCTCTAGGGTCTCTAAACAGCAATGATGAATAGTGTTGCGTTAATATCAGAACAATATCACAAACGCAGACTTTGGAATGTTGCAGATAACGTTTGGGTTGAGAGTTGTTAAATTTAGGAAGGTCTGTTCTTGGGTAAATTTGGAAAGTTTGCAGGGTTATTCAAAGAGAATCGAAAAGTCACTGCACGTTCGGTGACTTTTCGTTCTCTTCAATTCGGTGCGATTTGGCGATCCCATTTCGGCGACCCTACGGTGTATTCAGCAAGCACCACAGGGCCGTCGTAGTGCAGGGAAAAGTCGCAGAAAACTAACCGCAAAACCAGGACGAACGCACAACGAAACACGCAAAAACATCCGGATAAGCCCCGCTGAACACGCCGGAGAAACCCGAGCACGAGCCAATCACAGCGTAGAGCAGCCGCCAGAAAAAGCCGACACCGCAGACGAATGGAGTGGAAAAAAAACCCAGTACACTTGAATGTTTGAAAAGTAAAACGCTGTTTTGCAAAGAAACTACAGAACGAAAATGTCTGAAATTTACATATAAGATCCAATGAATGATAATAAAAAGGGCTGTTACAGAAAAAAGAAAAACAATTTTATAAAAAAAACGGAAAAAAAATGTTTGGAAAAAAGGCCCACAAAATGCTTAAAAGATTCTAAAATAAAGAGACTTTTTACTGCAGAATATTATAATCAACGGTTTATTAGATATTGAATTAAAACGGGAATATTTTTAACATTGAAGCCTATGGGATTCGCCTGAATAAACCTGTTGAATGAAACCACCAAACAGCAGGGCATTTCGGCAACTTTTCACTGCTGGTTTGTGTTCTCTGAATACATAAAGCATTGCTTCTCTATGGGGATTCACTACCCTCGAACAGGCACGAACAGGCACCGTATGTGCAGGCAATTTGCCAAGATTTGGCAAACTGCCTGGTAACTGAACGGAAGGGTAACTGAACGCTGAATTTCAGTGTTCGTTTACCTTTCGCCAGCAATTTGGAGCTCTTTGAATAACCCTGTTGGTTAAAGATTATGGTAGTTAAAGGGACTCATCCTGACCACTTTATAGTTTTAAAGAGGTGAAGATGTGAGGAGTGCCCTCGGCTTCTTCCTCCCATCTCCCAGCACCCCATATCTGGTGAAATTGCTGGGTGAAGTGGAGGAGTTTCCTCCACCCCACCCTGCGTCACCAGTAGCCGGAATTTTTGTGTTTCACAGCTGCCGGTCACCAGATCGAATACTAGTGACGACAGCACGCTGAGATCATAGAAACATAGAAAAATGTCGGTAGATAAGAACCTTTCGGCCCATCTAGTCTGCCCAATTGCATGGATACTTTACCTGGATTTATCTTTTGTTTAGGATAGCCTTATGCCTATCCCATGCTTGCTTAAATTCAAATAGAAACATAGAAAAAAAAATCATGCCGACATCACTCTCTCTGAGAACAATAGTTGTAGCGTGTGGTCTCAGGGGCAGCCGTTGAATTGGATCAGAGCATATACGCACCTCTGATCCATCGTTCGGTACAGAGATTGCATATGTAAAGTGCAGAAGTCCTGTAGCGATTCACAATTTGCAGTTGCTACACAAAGTAAGTTGCGTAGGAGTGCAGATTGCGCAGAGAAGCTTCAGAGACTTCCAGGTTAAGGAGTCCCCGATCTGAAGAGGAGGAGCCGTGCGCGACGAGGGACAAAAGGTGAGTAAAGTCACAGAAAATAGGAAAAAATACAAAATTAATTGGCAGAGGCTGTCTAAAGCCTTTGCCCAATTATTTAAGGGCAAAAAAGGGAATTCTATTTTTCAACGGAGTATCCCATTACAGTACACAACTCCTCAAAGGCGAGCGTCTCCAGTCCCAACCCTAAAACCATTTGATCACAAAATACAACTTACCTATTACCTTAAGCATATGCTAACACTAAGCCACTCCATCCCGCTTCCACTATGTATGCATTGATATTATTAACAGCTCTGTGACTCTGTCTTTTTCTTTCTATTGTCTTTCTTATCATAGTGGAATTAAAGCAACCCTATAATATCAAGCATTTAGTTATTATCCTTTTTTTTGGGGCGAGTTTTCCTGATTTGTTTTATGCAAACATGCAATTTCAGACGTTCAGAGAGAAAGTATGAAGGTAATAGAGTACACGTGTATATTGTTTGCATGTTGATGGCCCCTTTGATCATGCACATAATAAGATAAACTAACGCAAACTGATAGGGTCGGGTCGAATAAGGACACTCAACTTCAATGATCAGATCAGATATAAAATGTCCTTTGGCCTTGTCCATCATTTTATTCATTCCCAGAGATGGGGCTCTGCACTTCTTCTAGCTTTGCTGCTTGGCTGCTCCTCCTGGGTACATTCTGCCTGGCAGAGGGAGGGAAGCTCCTAATAATACCAACGGATGGAAGCCCCTGGTTAAGTACGAAGCCAATAATAGAGAAAATCAGAAGCGATGGGCATCAGGTGGTGGTGTTGTCACCAGATAGCACCATATCCATCACCAATTCTTCACTTTTTATTCTAAAGTCCTACTCTGTACCATACAGCACACAGTATTTAAAAGAAATTATACAAAGGTTTGGAAGAAGTCACTTCAATAGACCTCCCTTCCCTGGAGTGGCCATCACAATGTTTTATCGCATGATGGATATTTATGACATATTCCACACCATGTGCTCAACATTATTAAACAACAGAGAGCTAATGGAGGACCTTCGAGAAGAGAAATTCAATGCAGTGCTCACTGACTCATTTGTACTTTGTGGGGTGATAGTGGCTGAGTATCTTGACCTTCCTACAGTGAACATTGAAAGGTGGATGCCTTGCACTGTAGATTTCAGTAGTGCACAGTGTCCGAGCCCTTTGTCCTATGTGCCCAGAGTTTATAGCCAGTTGACAGACAAGATGACTTTTACTCAGCGTTTGGAGAACTCTTTTATGTGGCTTATCGAGCATTATTATTGCGCAGTTCAATATGCTCCATGGGAGCAACTGGCATCAGAATTCCTAAAAAAAGAAGTGAACATTGTGCAGCTCCTCAGTAGGATATCCATCTGGCTGCTGAGATATGACTTTGTCTTTGATTATCCAAGACCTATAATGTCCAACATGGTGTTTGTGGGAGGCATCAACTGTAAACCAAAAAAGCCCATGGATAAGGTAGGAATTATTTAATATTTCTGAAATATCCGGAAGAATAACATATTAGTGCTTTCTTTTTTTCTACTTCTGTTGAGCAGCAAAACACCGTTTTATTTTTTACTTGTAAAAGCACACAAAATACTAATGAAATATGTAGTAAGATTTCTGTAATATCCAAAAGAATAACCTATTATTGCTTTCTTTTGACCAAATCATAAAAAAAATAAAAAAACCGTAGCAAATTACACACAGACATTTATAGCTGAAGGGATGTCATGAAATGTCTCGAGATACAAGAAAATAAAAGATTTATTTTATACTTTTTACACCAAAGTCAATAAAGCTTTCAGCTCAATTGAGAATCGAGTTGCAAAATCCATTGTTCCATGAAATCAGAGCTTCAGATAGAATTGCTGCCGTGATGCACTGGCAAAGAGCAGTGAGCCACAATATTACAGTTGTGTTCAAAATTATTCAACCCCCAATGCTGTAAAGGGTTTTAGGGAATTTAGTGTACATTTGTAATTGTATTCAGAATGAAATCCTACAAGGACTTTTTAAAGAACCATATGCAACTAAAATGACACCAATTGGTTTTGTAATACAGTAGTAAATGTTTCTTTTGTGAATTCTTCATTGACACAATTATTCAACCCCTTAAAGACTACCACTCTGAAGAACAGAGGTTCATTCAAGTGTTTTCAATCCGGTATTGAAAACACCTGTGGATGTCACGGAGCAGCAATAAAGCATAATAAGCACCAATTAGGCAGCTTTAAAATGACTGTGATACTCAGCTCCTTCTAGACATTTACTGGTGTGGTTACAAACATAGTGAAGTCAAGAGAATGGTCCAGGAAGACAAGAGAAGAGGTGATTACTCTTCACAGTAAGGGCAATGGCTATAAGATTGCAAAGATGTTAAACATACCAAGAGAGACCATAGGAAGCATCATTCGCAAATTCAAGGCAAAGGGCACTGTTGAAACGCTACCTGGTCGTGGCAGAAAGAAGATGCTGACTTCGACTGCTGTGCGCTACCTGAAGCGTAGAGTGGAGAAAAGTCCCCGTGTGACTGCTGAGGAACTGAGAAAAGATTTGTCAGATGTGGGTACTGAAGTTTCAGCTCAGACAATACAGCGCACACTGCGTAATGAAGGCCTCCATGCCAGAACTCCCAGGCGCACCCCCTTGCTGTCTCCAAAGAATAAGAAGAGTCGACTGCAGTATGCCAAAAGTCATGTGGACAAACCACAAAAGTTTTGGAATAGTGTTCTGTGGGCTGATGTAAAAAAATTAGAACTGTTTGGGCCCATGGATCAACGCTATGTTTGGAGGAGGAAGAACAAGGCCTATGAAGAAAAGAACACCTTGCCTACTGTGAAGCATGGCGGGGGGTCAATCATGCTTTGGGGCTGTTTTGCATCTGCAGGTACAGGGAAGCTTCAGCGTGTGCAAGGTACCATGAATTCTCTTCAGTACCAGGAGATATTGGATGACAATGTGATGCAGTCCGTCACAAACCTGAGGCTTGGGAGACGTTGGACCTTTCAACAGGACAATGATCCCAAGCATACCTCCAAGTCCACTAGAGCATGGTTGCAGATTTAAGGCTGGAACATTTAGGAGTGGCCATCGCAGTCACCTGACTTAAATCCGGTTGAGAACCTCTGGTGGGACTTAAAGAAAGCAGTTGCAGTGCGCAAGCCTAAGAATGTGACTGAACTGGAGGCTTTTGTTCAATGACGAATGGGCGAAGATACCCGTAGATAGCTGCAAGACACTTGTGTCAAGCTATGCTTCACGTTTAAAAGCTGTTATAACTGTAAAAGGATGTTGTACTAAGTACTAAGATTGAATGTCACTTGGGGCTTGAATAAAACTGATAATGATGTGAGCACAGAAAAGACATTTGTGCTTATTTCATTATAAATGTTATGTTATATTTGTCTGACCTACACGTGCCTCTTTGATTTAATTGTAAGCAAGATGACTGAATGATCAAAATCAATGTCAAACTGGCCAAAACACTCAATTTCAGTGGGGGTTGAATAATTTTGAACACAACTGTATGTAGTATATGCAGTTATGTAACACCCCTCACAGAATATCATAGGATGAGGGCTCAGCTGTGCCTCTGAACACTATCCACATTTAAAAGTAAATAGTAAAAGAAATAAAGAGCATGTCATAGTTGAAATATAGTATCAAAATAAAAATGATTACTATTGTAGCGCTCACTCCCGGAGGAGCCGCTGAGAATGAACCACGGGTCAGTCTCCCCGCACTAGGGAATAAATATACTCCAACACCGCTGTGGGTTTTTATAATTTAAATAGTTTACTAAAATATTAAGCAGACGTTGAGACACGGTATTCACAGGTATTATTACAGTACTTTCGTATCGCGGTAAAAACGCGTAGCGGGAAAGAACCGAAACACAAAACATTTCGGAAAAACAATATATTCGCAACCGAACAGAAAAGATTGCAATTGTACTAGATTTCGGAAAAAAAGACACGTAGCGGAACCAAGAATACAATCCCTTCGTATTTCGATAAACGCGCAGCGGAAAAGAGAAAATATATTCGGAACGTATCTTCAACCCCTGTTCCGATTCGTAACAGAATGAGTCCTGCACAGGTTAAGTCCCGGAATGTAAAGGGTGTGTATGTGTGTGTGTATGGTACCCGGGTACTGTTCAACTGGCCAGTGAATTTACTTAAGGAATGTCTTCGACTAGTCAAGTTGGGGCCCTGTGGACTTTAGAGAGAAAACAGCAGTGTGTTCCTTATTTACAAACGGCCTTGGAGGCCTCTCACCCATCCACCGATTGCTTTAGGCTCCGCTGACCAGGACGTCTCTCCGCTCGATATTGACTGGGGATACTTGCGGCCGGATCCGTTGTCTGACTCTCCGTAGCTTGTCCACGACTTGTCCCGCTCACCGCCTGCTCTCTGTATCCGATCAACTCGCGGCAACTCCTCAAAGGTCTTCGTTCCTTAATCTGCAGCAAATCTCGGGAACTTGGAGGTCTCCTTCTCCTAAGGCTGGATGACCCGGTGTAAGGAACTGACAGGTTCACTCGCGCTCTGGCCTAGGCCCTCTAGCGATATCTTGCACTGCGTCTGCTCTCCCTCGTTCCCTGGCGCGCTCTGGCGCGTTCTCCACGAGGCTCAGGATGTCAAGCGTCTGTGTCCCACCCACTTCCTGTCCGTCTGCAAAGCACGCCGGGAAATGTGAGTCCCAATGTCCAGTGTCTCTGATCGCGATTGTCTCCATCTTGTGGCCAAAAATAGGTACTGCCACAGCAAGATTTTAACACAGCGCTACACTATCTTGTCACTTATTAATAATATATATATATTATATATATATATATACCGTATTTCCGCTCCATAAGACGCACCTGACCATAAGACTCACCTAGTTTTTAGAGGAGGAAAACAGGAAATAAATATTCTGAAATCAAATAGTGTATTAATGGATATTGCCCCAGCTCCTCTCATGATATACTGCCCCAGCTCATGGATACTGCCCCAGCTCATGGATACTGTCCCCCAGCTCATGGATACTGTCCCCAGCTCATGGATACTGTCCCCCAGCTCATGGATACTGTCCCCCAGCACATGGATATGCCCAGCACATGGATATGCCCAGCACATGGATTTGCCCCAGCTCGCTCATGGATGTGCCCCAGCTCGCTCATGGATGTGCCCAGCAGCTCATGGATATGCCTCAGCTCACCTGTCACCGCCACGTTAGGCTCCCTCTGAGCGTGCATCCGGCGGCAGGAAGCTTGGGCACTCGCCTGGGGAGCCACGTGACCGCGATCTCGCGAGATCGATCGCGGTCACGTGGCTCCCCAGGCGAGTGCCCAAGCTTCCTGCCGCGGACGCACGCTCAGAGGGAGCCTAACGCGGCAGCGACAGGTGAGCTGAGGCATATCATGGGGCATTCGCTTCATAAGACGCACCCACTTTTTCCCCCACTTTTTGGGGGGAGAAAAGTGCGTCTTATGGAGCGAAAAATATGGTATATATATATATATATAATATATATATATATATATATATATATTTATTTAATTTGTAGGTTGAGATCTCCTTATACTTTTTAGGAACCGTGATGTATACCTACACTATTATACAGCTGTTTATCTAATTGTACATTCTGGTCCTCTGTGTTTTATTGTCACCTCCACACTTTATTGTTTGGAAACACCTTTGTTCCTCATTCATATCTCTCTCCAAGTACTCTGTTCCAAAATTTTGTGACATTAACTCGACGTACTCTCCTGAATACTGGACCTTCACCTGTATCTTTACTGTTTAAAATAGCAAAAAAAAATTCAAACAATGGCCAAACTCCTTCAAAGGTAGAATACAGAGGGTACCATCATCTGCCCTGAGCTAAAACATGAACGCTAAGGGGAAAAAATTGCGCTTGCAAATTTCCCCTTAGAGTCCTCGTTTTACAAACAGAATATGAAGCAGGTGCTGCATTCAGCAGCCTGCTCCGTAACGGCCGCTAGCCTCCTGGATACTTGCGGCAGAGCTAACGCGCCACCGCGAGTATGTCCTCCTGGAGTCCATAGGACTCCATTAGGGCAGCCATCAGAAATGATGGGGCCCATTACTGGTCCTCGCGATGGGGCCTACCTCAACCTTTCACAGCTTTTCGCCCCCTTCCAAAACAAAAAAAGGACATAACACAGTTCCACAGTAATAAAACTCACAGTAATGTGCGGTGTGTATGAGCGTATCTGTCACGTCTGGGGCTCAGAAGGGTGCCATCGACAAGCTGGGTGCCAGGAATTGTGCTGGCTTCTGGAGCTCGCAGCACTCTAACACTGATCAATTTGGGCTTGTGATAGAATGTGTCCTTGTATACTGCCTGGCCTATTTCAGGTATACCCTGTCCTGTGTGTTGGTAAAATATTTCCCACTTGCTGTTGGTAAAACATTTCCCTGGGGTCTGGCTGGGCCCTGGCTGGGCCCTGAGGGTCTGGCCGGGCCCTGGTGGTCTGGCTGGGCCCTGGGGTCTGGCTGGACCTAGTGGTCTGGCAGGGCCCTGTGGGTCTGGCTGGGCCTTGGGGGTCTGGCTGGGCCCTGGTGGTCTGTCTGGGCCCTGGGGTCTGGCTGGACATGGGGGTCTGGCTGGGCCTTGGGGTCTGGCTGGGCCTTGGGGTCTGCCTGGACCTTGGGGTCTCGCTGGGTCTTGGGGTCTGGCTGGGCCCTGGAGGTCTGGCTGGGCCTTGGTCTGGCTGGGGTCTGGCTGAGCCCTGGTGGTCTGGCTGGGCCTTGGGGTCTGGCTGGGCCATGGGGGTCTGGCTGGGCCTGGGGGTCTGGCTGGGCCCTGGAGGTCTGGCTGGGTCCTGGGGTCTGGCTGGGGTCTGGCTGGGCCCTGGTGGTCTGGCTGGGCCCTGGTGGTCTGGCTGGGCCTTGGTGTCTGGCTGGGCCCTGGGGGTCTGGCTGGGCCTTGGGGGTCTGGCTGGGCCCTGATTGTCTGGCTCGGCCCTGGGGGTCTGGCTGGGCCTTGTGGTTTGGCTGGGCCTTGGTGTCTGGCTGGGCCCTGGGGGTCTGGCTGGCCATGGGGGTCTGGCTGGGTCCTGGGAGTCTGGCTGGGCCCTAGGGGTCTGGCTGGGCCTGGGGGTCTGGCATGGCCCTGGTGGTCTGTCTGGGCCCAGGGGTCTGGCTGGGCCTTGGGGTCTGGCTGGGCCTTGGGGTCTGGCTGGGCCCTGGGGGTCTGGCTGAGCCTTGGGGTCTGGCTGGGCCCTGGGGTTCTGGCTGGGACCTGGGGGTCTGGCTGGACCTGGGGGTCTGGCTGGGGTCTGGCTGGGCCCCGGGGGTCTGGCTGGGCCCTTGTGGTCTGGCTGGGCCTTGGGGTCTGGCTGGGCCATGGGGGTCTGGCTGGGCCTGGGGGTCTGGCTGGGCCCCGGAGGTCTGGCTGGATCCTGGGGTCTGGCTGGGCCCTGGTGGTCTGGCTGGGCCTTGGGGTCTGGCTGGGCCCTGGGGGTCTGGCTGGGCCTTGGGGTCTGGCTGGGCCCTGGGGGTCTGGCTGGGCCCTGATTGTCTGGCTCAGCCCTGGGGGTCTGGTTGGGCCTTGTGGTTTGGCTGGGCCTTGGTGTCTGGCTGGGCCCTGGGGGTCTGGCTGGCCATGGGGGTCTGGCTGGGTCCTGGGAGTCTGGCTGGGCCCTAGGGGTCTGGCTGGGCCTGGGGGTCTGGCTGTGCCCTGGTGGTCTGGCTGGGCCCTGGGGTCTGGCTGGGCCCTGGTGGTCTGGATCCCCACTCTGCCGTCTTCCTTCCCTGTCCTCCTTCTTCTTTTCTTCTTTTCTTTTCTTCTCCTCCTCTTCTTTTCTTCTGCACTTCTTCTGGCCGGGCCCTCCGTCTCAGGCAGCTTCACTGACTGGAGGGGGCAGAGTCAAAGCAGCATGCTTGGGAGGCCCCGCACACTGCTTGGCCCACCCAGTCAGCCAGCGAAGCTGCCAGGGCAGGAGGAAACGCAGTCAGCTCCGGATTCGGACTCATAGAGTCCGATACCGGAGCTGAAAAAGGGCACCGCCGCTACCCTGGGGGTCTGGCTGGGCCTGGGGGTCTGGCTGGGCCCTGGTGGTCTGGCTTGGCCTGGGGGTCTGGCTGGGCCCTGGTGGTCTGGCTGGGCCCTGGGGGTCTGGCTCACCACTCCTCCATCTTCCTTCCCTGTCCTCCTTCTTCTTTTCTTCTTTTCTTTTCTTCTCTCTTCTCCTCTTGTTCTTTTCTTCTCTTCTTATTTTCTTCTGCTTTTCTTCTGACCGGGCCCTCCGTCTCAGGCAGCTTCACTGACTGGAGGGGCGGAGCCAAAGCAGCATGCTTGGGAGGCCCCTTCATGCTGCTTGGCCCGCCCAGCCAGCCAGCGAAGCTGCCAGGGCAGGAGGAGACACAGTCAGCTCCGGATTCGGACTCATAGAGTCTGATACCGGAGCTGAAAAAGGGCGCCGCCGCTGCCGATAGCCCCCCGGGCCCCTTACGGCAGCATGGGGCGTAATTCCCTGATGGCGGCCCTGGACTCCATTGAGGGTTGTATTTCCGGACCATGTGAACTTGCTCTCACGAGATCGAGCATGGCCGTAGAGTGATCGCTGATGGAGACTGGGGACTATTTGTCCCCAGTCTCACTCTGCACCCTGGGCCAGAAGTGGCAGATTGGGCCGCCGTTCACACCATGGGATGAGAGGTGAGTATCTGATTTTTGGGGGGGCTTTTTAGGTGCTGCTAAATGATTTCACAGTAGAATCAGTTAGTACCAGCATAGAGCAGTGGCTAACTTTTCAGTTAACTGCAGCAGTGAGTAATTAGCGTTAGGACTTTGAGATCCTAACGCTAATTTCTCGTTGCTTACTGTTTTTGCTCTCCATGTTAAGTATAGGGAGTGCAAAGTACAATAAGCTTGTGCTAGAAAGCGCTAGTACTGATTTACGTATTTTTTTATCCCATTATCAATCGGGATCCGATCTGGGCGTCACGCTATCACCTCAGCTAACCTAGCGCTAACATTCACTTATGTGAGTGCTAGCATTAAGGAGGCGATAGGGCCCAAAATATGTTAATGTAATACGTTGATATTCAAGATCCTTACCCTTAGATCCTCTGAAATAATGACCCCTAAATCCCTTTCCTCAGATGTTGAGGTTAGGACTGTATCAAATATTCTATATTCAACCCTTGGGTTTTTACGTCCCAGGTGCATTATCTTGCACTTATCCACATTAAAACTCAATTGCCACAACTCCGACCATTTTTTTAGTTTACCTAAATCATTTGTCATTTGGCTGATCCCTCCAGGAACGTCAACCCTGTTGCAAATCTTTGTGTCATCAGCAAAAAGACATACTTTTCCATTAATACCTTCTGCAATATCCCTAATAAAAATATTAAAGAGAATGGGTCCAAGTACTGACCCCTGAGGTACCCCACTGGTAACAAGACCTTGCGCCGAATAAACTCCATTTACCACAACCCTCTGTTGCCTGTCACTCAGCCACTGCCTAATCCATTCAACAATATTGGAATCCAAGCTCAAAGATTGCAATTTATTGATAAGCCTTCTATGCGGAACAGTATCAAAAGCCTTACTGAAATCTAAATAAGCAATGTCTACTGCACCACCTGTGTCTATTATTTTTGTTACCCAATCAAAAAAATCAATAAAATTAGTTTGGCATGATCTCCCTGAGGTAAACCCATGTTGTTTCTGATCCTGTAATCTATGTGTTTTTAGATGTTCAACAATCCTTTCCTTTAACATGGTTTCCATTAATTTCCCCACTACTGACGTAAGACTAACTGGCCTATAGTTCCCCGATTCCTCCCTACTACCCATCTTGTAAATGGGCACAACATTTGCTAATTTCCAGTCTTCTGGGACGACAACCGTTAACAAGGATTGGTTAAATAAATATGTTAACGGTTTTGCTATTACATCACTGAGCTCTTTTAATAATTTAGGGTGGATCCCATCAGGCCCCATTGACTTATTTGTCTTTACTTTAGACAGCTGCTGTAGAACCTCCTCCTCTGTAAACTCATAGGTAAATGTCTCTTTAGTGTTCTCTCCTAACTGAGGTCCCTTTCCTTCCTTTTCTTCTGCAAAGACTGAACAAAAATATTCATTGAGGCAGTCAGCGAGACTTTTATCCTCTTCTACATACCTTCCTTCCTTTGTTTTTAATCTAACTAATCCTTGTTTTACTTTTCTTTTCTTCAAAGATCATTCTATACTTCTTGATGTTTTTGGGAAGCAACATCCTAGGGTCCCACTTGGTTTTAATGACATGTGATTCTTAATCAGATGCCCACTAATAACTGCTTATCGCAAGACCAGTGACCTGCTCCTTGTTAGCTCTCTATTCTCAGCTGGAGCTGGCATTCAGAAATGCAAGAGAGCCGTATTCCATTCCACGAAAGAACAAGGTGCACATGGCATTTGTCCATGGCATGAATACACATATTGTATGCCTGATCCTGCCTCAGCCTTTGATACAACTTCAGTGATTGCCAAACAACACAAAAAAATGAACTTTTTTGACCAACTTGTTAATTATTAAACTGTTGTTGACCAACATGTGCAGCTTCTACCTTGAATTTGTGCACCAAAGAAGGTCTGAAAGAGATCAATGAGCATGCTATAATCTGTTGAGCCTCATAAATTTTGCAAATCTGGTTGATACAAATACCGTGGATGAAGCTGATTTGACATTGTACTGGCCGCAAGCAATGCCAGAATCAGGACTGACATCAGAAGTCTTAGGACCCCTGTCACGATTCCACCTTCTAGCCAGGCCCCCTGGTGGTGAGAGCGATCCGAGTCAGCTCTTGTGGGATTCTGGGCTAGCCAGTTCAGGCTATCCATCCCTGGACTTCCCTGTGGCTGATTGGACTATGGTCACATGACCTGGCCTGCTCCATAAATAGGGAAAGCAGTGCAACAGCTGCCTGCTCCAGGATAATCTTTTCTTACTGAGTGCCTGATTTTGTGAGATTTGGTTTATATTCTTAACCATTCTCTTGTCTGCTCCCTGTACCCTGTATTTTGATATCCTGTGTATCGACCTCGGCTTGTTTGACTTGCTCTCCTGGCTCTCTATTCCCTGTCTAACAGCCGACACTCTTCTCTGGCATCTAGACTTTGCTTTCCCTGACTTGATATTTCTGTTTATATTCTGTGTGTCCTGTTCTCTTGTCTTTGTGTATGTTCCCAGCAGCATATTACAGTCTGTGTTAGAGGCCAGCTCAAGTACCTCATTTCTAGTTTAGGATTCTGTGTTTGCTGCTGGGCATTTCGTATTGTTGTCTCTTGCCTACCCATGTTGTTATTGTGGTGTTTATTCCTTGCCCTGTATCCTGCATAGATTCAGAAGGCCACTATAAGGACTTTACCCCAGTGCAGGGACTCCTCTTATGTGTGTGTATCCTGTTCTATCATTTCGTCTCCAGCATCTGTTTATATTCTGTGTGCTGGGTTCTGCATCATGCAGCCAGCAACATTCCTGTCTAAAGGGCTTAACAACACTCACTACAAAGGGCCCTCCTTGGCTAAAGCCCGGTGCGCCCGTGACAACCCCTTACTGAATCACTGGACAGGGAGCTCTGCCGCACTCCCCCTCCCCCAGCTTAATGTAAGGTGTTAAACCATTACCAAGCAGTATCAACCCAAAGTCCTGAGGCCCATTTCCTTGCCCCTCCAGAGATGTTTTCCACAATGCTTCCTTCTCCGAAGCTCAGCCTGTCACTGCCTCCTTACTGACTAAACAGGTGTAGCGCTGTTTAAAACTCTGTTGCTGTATTGCTCAGTTTTGGCCACCAGAGGGAGACAAGCGCAATGTGAACTATACTGGACACAATGGGACTACATTTTCCAGCATGCTTTGGGGCTGAGACAGGAAGTGGGTGGGGTAGGAGGAGAGGACATCTGCAGCCTCGTGGAAGGAGAGCCAGTGTGAGCCGAGGGGTGAACAGAGTGAGACGCACGTGAGACGGTGGGCGATTGTAACCAGGCCGGAGAGCAGGCGCTGCCTTGCCGACGCTGGGGATCAATTCAGTGACTTGCCAGAGACCCAGTAATCCACCGCTGAGAGGTTTTACAGAGACACAGAGTTCCAGATTGGACCCCGAGTTAGGAGACCGCGATGATCCACTGGGAGTGCAGGCGGTAGGCTGTAAATCTTGTTGTAAAGACGGACAAGCAAGAGAAGCGGATCCGGTGACACAGAGTCCCAGCATAATTCAGCGGAGAGACGTCCTTGATCGGGCAGCGGAACAGATTGTCTGGCAGATGGGTGAGAGGCCTCCCAGGCCACAGTTAAAGTTTAACCAAGCACGCTGCAGTACTGCTAAAATCTACAGGGCCCCAACGTGACTAGTCGAAGATTTATTAAATCCATTCACTGGCCAGTTGAAATATAGTACCCGGGTACCTGAGCTTACACTCACACTTTTTGGGACATAACCTGCACGGGACTTACACTCCAGAAACAAAGGGGTTAAACTTTCTTTTACCGCTGCGCGTTTCCCGCATTACGAAATCCTGTTTTCCATATACCGTGCTTACATTATATATGCCGCTTTATTGAGACCAGTAAAGTATATAATTTATAAAGTCCACAACAGTGCTGGTGTATATTTATTCCCTAGTGCGGAGAGACTAACCCGAGGTTAAATTCAGCGACGCCTCCGGGAGTGAGCGCTACACAGGTATGTGCCCAGTCTCTCAATAAACATCTGGTGGTAAGTTGAGAGCACCAACTAACACTCTCAGCCACTCACAGGTGCCTGGTGCTGCAGAGAAAATGGATTGTAGCGATCAAGTCAGGAGGAAAACGTTAAACTGGTCCTATGATTACAGTTCTATGCCTTCACTGGAAGGATCATACTCTGAAGAGATGTCTGTTCCAGTTGTGGAAGAAATAATCAAACCTATACCTGTAGTACTTCCACCTGAAGAGGAGCTGATTGAGCCCGAATCAAAGCATTCTATCCGACCCCCAGAGACTTACCTATGACTCACCAGGACATAGCACTGAAGAGGCTGTCACCACAGTGCGAAGGTTGCCCGAAGTGTCTGCTATGTTAGCTGAGGTAGTCAGGAGCATGAGTCAACTTGAGGACGTATATCTGACCCATTGTATGTTTGCTGCTGAACCTGTATACATTGCCTAATGTTATGTAATTTTTATACCTCCTTGGAGAGACCCAAGAGTTCCAGGAGGGGGAGAGTGTAGCGCTGTTTAAAACTCTGTTGCTGTATTGCTCAGTTTTGGCCACCAGAGGGAGACAAGCGCAATGTGAACTATACTGGACACAATGGGACTACGTTTTCCAGCATGCTTTGGGGCTGAGACAGAAAGTGGGTGGGGAAGGAGGAGAGGACATCCACAGCCTCGTGGAAGGAGAGGCAGTGTGAGCCGAGGGGTGAACAGAGTGAGACGCACGTGAGACAGTGAGCGATTGTAACCAGGCCGGAGAGCAGGCGCTGCCTTGCCAACGCTGGGGATCGATTCAGTGACTTTCCAGAGACCCAGTAATCCACCGCTGAGAGGTTTTACACAGACACAGAGTTCCAGATTGGACCCCGAGTTAGGAGTCCGCGATGATCCACTGGGAGTGCAGGCGGTAGGCTGTAAATCTTGTTGTAAAGACGGACAAGCAACAGAAGCGGATCCGGTGGCACAGAGTCCCAGCATAATTCAGCGGAGAGACGTCCTTGATTGGGCAGCGGAACAGATTGTCTGGCGGATGGGTGAGAGGCCTCCCAGGCCACAGTTAAAGTTTAACCAGGCACGCTGCAGTACTGCTAAAATCTACAGGGCCCCAACGTGACTAGTCGAAGATTTATTAAATCCATTCACTGGCCAGTTGAAATATAGTACCCGGGTACCTGAGCTCACACACACACTTTTTGGGACATAACCTGCACGGGACTTACACTCCAGAAACAAAGAGGGTTAAACTTTCTTTTACCGCTGCGCGTTTCCCGCATTACGAAATCCTGTTTTCCATATACCGTGCTTACATTATATATGCCGCTTTATTGAGACCAGTAAAGTATATAATTTATAAAATCCACAACAGTGCTGGTGTATATTTATTCCCTAGTGCAGAGAGACTAACCCGAGATTAAATTCAGCGGCTCCTCCGGGAGTGAGCGCTACACAGGTATGTGCCCAGTCTCTCAATAAACATCTGGTGGTAAGTTGAGAGCACCAACTAACACTCTCAGCCACTCACAGGTGCCTGGTGCTGCAGAGAAAATGGATTGTAGCGATCACGTCAGGAGAAAAACGTTAAACTGGTCAATAATAGTATAACCCCGTTCAGTAAGCCAGGACCTCCGGCCTCTGCCTAAACAAAAAAAAGTCTTCATTTGCATGCTGGCTTTCTGGTATTAAGCTGGTGTAAAGCGATTTAAGTGATTTTGCAAAATCCCTTAACGTTTCAGTCTAGAGGGCTTAAAAATGTCCTTACTTACCTAGGATCCCATGGTGCAGAGGGTGGTACTATCTATTGATTGTGAAACCTACACAAGTTATATATTTTTTTTTCTCAACTGACTCAGCAGATTCAAAATACATCATTCATTACTATAAATTGTATCACATCAATGTACGTTTATTATTAAACATTTTATCACCCAAAGCTTTGCAGTTACATATTCATTTGTGCTCCCCTTAAAAATTTTTTAAAAAATTATATATATATATATATATATATATATATATAATATTTTACTACATCTATGAAAATAAGCAAATTTAGCCAAAATGGAATTGTCAAATCTTTGGTTGTATTTTGGTACATTAAGTATAATATAGAAAACAAGTACATATTAAATACTGAACATGGAATGGCCAATTATTTTGAAAAATACGCAAAATTCCAAACAAAAGGAAAGGTTATTAATTGTTGTCTGCATATTTTGTACTTTATATCTATCCTAAAAACAGTAATTAAAAGGCAAATAGGCTTATTTTACACAAAACGTATTTAATTAACAATATATCTATCCTTTTTGGGTTTTATCTAAAAAATATATATTTTAATAGATCTAGCTGTCTAGAGAAATATACAGGGCTATTCAAAGAGAGGTGAAAACCTTGAGAATGAGTGGAGAATTGAAAATTCTAGGTCAAAATAGTCAAACCAGAAAAATTCTCCCATTTATCTCACTTTCCAAATTGGTCTAGATTGTTCATTCTCCTGCCAATTCTCAAGGTTTTCACCTCTTTCTAAATAGCCCTGATAGTGTTGCATTTGATAAAAACAAGCCATGCTAGACAGAGTTAGGAGCCCTAATGTGGACCTTGCATATCCTCAATATAGAAAAGCATTTTATAGCATTTTCAGGAAAAAAGGGCATTTAAAAACCTTTAGCTGCATGTGAAATAGACTCCAGTAAATAAAGTATATAGTTTTAGAAACTATATACCTGGCTACATCAAATGAGGGGTTAAATAGAGGGGGTTAAACATTAATCCTTTAGTTAAGGTTAAAACTCACCTCCTTTCCAGCACTGGGCTGTCTCTGCTATCCTCGGATGTCACATGCTGCTAACCTATGACCTCTGTGTTGCAGCATGTCATGTGACTGCATAGAGGCAGCCAAAATCCAATGGCTTTCACTCAGGGGTCAATTCGAGCAGTAACACATGGGAACGCATTTCCTCCACTATATGGGAAAAGGACCCTGTACCAATGGCGCCACCTAGAGGAGATGGATGTAAAATGCTCCACAAAACACTGTCAGGGTTATCCAAAGAGATTCGAAAAGTCACCGCACGTTCGGTGACTTTTCGTTCTCTTCAATTCGGTTCCTTTTGCTGATCCCATTTCGGTGACCCTGCGGTGTATTCGGCAAGCACCACAGGGTCCCCGAATTGCAGGGAAAAGCTGCCGCAAACCCGACGAAAACTAACCACAAAACCCACCGAATGCACGCTGAAAAGCCACAAAAACATCTGGATAAACCCGTCGAAAAGCCCGAGCAGGAGCCGATCGCACACAGCCGAAGCAGCCGAAGCAGCTGAGACCGCAGTCGAGGGAGGTGAATAAATTAGCAAAACCGTTTGTATGAATGTGAAATTGAAACGCTGTTTGCAAAGAAACTACTGAGCGAAAATGTCTGAAATTTGCATATGAGGTCCAGGGAATGATAATAGAATACAAAAAAAATAAGTAAACTGAAAAAAACCCCAAAAAACCCAGACTTTTAGCCCCTTCGCTGCGGAGGACGCGCTCAGCGCGTCCACCCGCAGGTAACGTTCCTTGCAGTGGACGCGCTGAGCGCATCCTCCCTTTGGGGCCAGCGTTCGGCCGGGTTCCGGCCGATCGCTGGGCCCCCCGTGCGGGCTGACATCCTCGATGTCAGCCCAGCACCCGGAACCGCCGCCAGCCTAATTAGGTGTCATCGCGGCGGCGCGATGACACCTAATTCAGGCGCCCCCCCCCGCATGTGCGGAGGAGGCGCCTGAAAGGGAGGGGGGGAGGTCCTTCGGACCTCTCTCCCTCCCGATCGCCGGCGTTACAGGGGTTAATCTAGGCACCGTTTGAAAGGGCACAGCCTGCCCTTCCTAATGGTACCTGGAATTAACCCCATGGGGGCTGGATCACGAATCGGCGCCGAAAAGCGCCGGTTCGTGATCCTTTCCCGGAGCTGGCCGCATCTTGGATGTCGGCCAAGCTTCCGGGAATGCCCGCTGAGGACTGGCATCATTGTGCATAGCACGATGACGCCAGTCCTGGAGTTAACCCCTAACTGCCACCAATGGTGGAGATAGGGGGTTCGTTGGAACCCCCTATCTCCCGATCCGTGGCAGTTAGGGGTTAATGTTTGGTATTGTTGGATCGGCCAGAGCATGGCCGTTCCAACAATACCAAACTTGACTATGAAAAAAGTTTTTTAAAAAAAATAAAAAAATAAAAATAAAAAAATATAAAAAAAAATAATACAAAAAAAAAGTTTTTTTTCTTTTTTTTTGGGTCGTTAATGCAGCAATATTGTTCCCATTTCAATTATAATGTGAACAATGATGCTGCACTAACGATTTTTGTATGCGGTGCGTTTGTTAAAAATCGCGTAATTTTCCCCAAAACAAAATGTAACGAGACCCCATCTCTAATTTTTTTAACAAGCGCACCCCATACAAAATATAACCGCAATTGCTCGCATGTTAAAATGTGAAAAAAAAACACTTTACACGTTGTAAATTATTGAAAATTCATATTCTATTGCATTTTTTGTTATAATATACAGACAGGTCATGACGTATACATATAATAATGACATAATATGAATCTGCCGAGTCTGACGGAAAGAACGATATATATAATATATCTGGGTCATATACTAAAATAAGCCTTCAAAACACGTTTAAACATGATGAGCAAAATCGGTAAAAATGAGCTCAGCACAGAGGCGGGAAATGCCTCAGCAGCGAAAGGGTTAAAAAAAAAATCAGAAAAATGCTTAAAGTATCCTAAAAAATCTATAAATAAAGAGACTCTTTACGGCAGAATTTTATAATGAACGGTTTAATAGATATTGAATTAAAACGAGCAAAGTCCAATACAGCTCTGCTCTATGTGAGGAAATGAACATATGGTGAAAGAATTCCAACATTCTCTCTGGAATACATTCAGGACGAAGGCCTGTGTCGAGAAGCCAAAAACCTCTCAAACTGGTTTCTAAAGGATTATCTAACGGTCCACGTCAAAGCTATTATTGGAACAACAAGACTACGTATCCTGGGGGAAATCCGGCATTCCCAGCCAATTCTGCCGGTTGTTTGGAGCATCTAGTGTCTGATTGAGACACATCAATATGTGAGTGCATCCTTTTTTTACTACTTCCAACTGTATAGAAAGTTTACTACGCTATGGCAGCGTTTCTGTTTATTTTAAAGGTATACAGAAAAGAAGAAGACACTCTTTGAAGGAAGCGCTGACTCGATCATCTTTTTTGTTTGTATTTCCTCCACTATGTTAGCAAGAGGAACAGAGTTCCCCTTGGTCACACACTATATTCAGGTGTCCAATCATATGTTTCCTTCTTAAGTCAAAGGACGTACATGATTTATTATAAGTTTTTCCATAAAACCCAACCTAAACATTGTAATATATATTTAGATCAAGACTGAGTGTGAACAGAGGATTAAGTGGAAGATGACAAACAATAATTGAGTGGCAGAAATCTTGGTGAGTTCCCATACTTATTATTTAGGACTCGGTCCCTGATCTCACTGTCGAGACTAATGACAGACGTTGAATGCTGTGTCCCAAAGGTCCAGATGGCCAGGTATCAGAGCTCAGCACTCGGGGTGAGACTAAGCCAATGCACTCTGGTTAAATCAGCCCTCTGGGAGCACCCTAGAGGGGAGAGAGAGAAAGGAGCACACTCAGGTCACTCTAACACCACAAATGACATTTACAAGAGTGTCTCTTTAAACTTTAATGGCCGTTTAAGAAAACTAAAACCAGTTGTTTGTGTTTAGCATGGCTATATGGGATTCAAGGTGAAGATGAAAAATGTATTTGGTACGTATTATATATGAAGCGGGGCTGAATATGAACTGTGTACATGACCAACCAAAAGCAGTGGGAGTTCTGAGCAGGACTTATTTTATGTGTTTTTCACGTGTATATCACACAATGTTTAATGTGTAATCTATTATTACTCCATCCATCATACTGCTGATAATTCTATAACTGTATCTGTGTGTAACAAAGCTGTTCACACATTAGATGGGAGTGTTACTAGTGTTGTGTGAGTCACCGTGAGAATCTAATAATGGAACATTTCACTGGCCAGAGAAGCCATTTACAGGATACGTTTTCCGTTTTGCAGCGCTACAAGTGAATAACTTGGATTTATTTACACCTGTTCACAAATGGGTTCGTCTGTCTTTATTTTCTGGTTTCCTCTCACGCTTGGGTTCTTTCTTGTAGCTGAATGTAAGAAGGTCCTTGTGATTCCTCAAGATGCTGATGTTTGGATGGACATGACGGCACTGGTAAATAAACTGAAACAGAGAGGACACGAGATCGTGGTTGTGATACCAAAGTTGCCTTTAAGTTTAGTCTCGTCGGAGGGATTCACTGTGAAGATGTACTCAGCTCCACTTCTCGAGTCTGGTCTTAGTCTGGATCTAGATCCTATAAAAGGAGAGTCCATAATGGATCGTCTTTTCAGCGCTGTTAGCACTTTGTATAGGATGACGAAATATACAGCGTCAATCCTCAGCGATACTTGTGAACATCTCCTGGAAGACAAAGAGCTGCTCACTTACCTGAATAACAATTCATTTGATGCTGCTATTATGGATCCCTGGTTTCCTTGTGGTCCCATCCTTGCAGATCACTTCTCTGTTCCATCTGTCTATTTCTTGCCAGGAATTCCCTGTGGTTGGGAAAGCACAATTACTGGGTGTCCAAAAACACAATCTTATGATTTAGGCTCTGTTCAGACAGAGTTTATCCAACGTACGAAGAATTTAATGATACAATTACTGGAACACATAGTTTGCCAACATATTAACAAGTACTATGAAAGGTTAGCCTCACGATATCTGCACAAAGAGGTGTCGCTTCTGCAGGTTTTCAGTCAGGCTGAACTGTGGCTGTTCAGACATGATCATGTCCTACGAGCTGAAAAAAGGATGATGACAAACATGATATTTGTTGGAGGAGACAATTGTGCTGAAATGAGAATATTCCCACAGGTAGGTAGAAATGTGTGTACCAATTTAGTAATTTAAAGGGACACTGTAAAGGAGGGATCTCAATCTCCGACCCTCCAGTTGTTGATGGTCTACAATTCCCAGAATACTTTGAATGCAATAGATGGCCAGAGAATCATGGGAGTTGTAGTTCATAAGCTTCTGGGGGCAGAGTTTGAGATCTCTGCTCTAAAGGATCCTTTTCAGTGCCAGGGTTTCTTCAGGTCTGACAGCAGCAGACACGATAATTAGGCTCTGCACTCAGTCAATCCAATCCCTCAAACACTTTAAGAGATACTGGTCATCCAGAGGTATATATCCTGTACAGTGCAGTTTAAAACCCTGGCAGGTTGTCAGTTTGAGTCGATTGAGGAGGGAAGGAAGGGGAAGTCCTCCTCCTTGGAAGGCTGGGACAGCAATGGTGTTAATTTGGTTGTGGTGGTTAAAGTGTCCCTTAACTGTAAAGCCCCAGAACATCAAAGCCTATACACTGAAATACTCTCAGAGAAATGTTCACTAATATGTCAATACCCTAATAATAAGAGTAATAGTACATAGGAGCAGTGAGGGTTGGAGCAGTTGGGTAGAAGCCCAGTAGGAGTTGAAAATGTTAGACAAAAGCACAATAGAAATGAAAGAGATGGGGCAAAGTTGGGGAAGAGATCCACCAAAATCTTTAGCTCCAGACATGTGAATCCAGTAAACCAGCACTTCAGGTCTACAATGCCAAAAAAAGTTTATGACCCTATGTGTTATTCATTTTTAGTGCAACCCATCACAATGTAGAGTTTTATTTTTTTTTAAAATCATTATTATTATTATATTATTATTATTGTCATCATTTATATAGCGCCAACAGTTTCCGCATCGCTTTACAATAACCAAAGGCAACAAAATACATATAAATGGACATAGGATGGAAACAAGAGGCGTAGAGGCCCTGCTCATAGGAGCTTACAGTCTAAAGGGATTGTGGTTGAGGAAGACAAGAGGAATTGCACTAGATAGCAGGATCATTAGTGCCAGTGGTTCGGAATGGTGGGTCAATAGAAGCGGCTTCAATCAAGTGTGAGTAGGTGAGCAGAGGGATGAGTTGCATCAGTGATGCGATACGCTAATCTGAAGAGGTGGGTTTTGAGGATTTCTTGAAGGCCTGAAGGTCAGGGGAGAGTTTGAAGGGGCGAGGCAAGTCATTCCACAGGACTGGTGCTGCCCTTGAGAAGTCTTGGAGGTGAGAGTTGGCCGTGCGTGTGTAGACCGATGACAGGTGGGGATCACCTGCTGAACGGAGTTGTCTAGATGGGACGTGCTTGCGGAGTAACAAAGACATGTAGGGAGGGGTTGAGTTATTGAGTGATTTGAACGTGAGCATCAGTATTTTAATCTCCCTGGCGGTATTCCCGAGTGTGACTCGGGGTTAAATTTCACTACCGTGAACGGTAACCCCGAGCCACACTCGGGCTGGATGCATACTCACCTCCTCCTGCGCTCCCTCGCTGTCCCCTGCAGTGTGAACGCGGCGAGCTGCTTCCTGGTAAGGCTCCCTGCGAGTCACACAATGCATGGGGGCGGGACCAGCAGCAAACTTCGAAAAATATCATTTTACACTGTAGAATCCAAAGTGCAATGTTTATGAACGCCCACTAGGTGGCAGTACAGGATAAGAAATAGACCATACATCCTCTCACCCTTGTTTTCAGACAGATTTCAGTGTTTTTTGTTGTATTTTATTGAATATCATTTATTTGCATTATTTTGGATAATTGTTTTTGGAATAATAAATTATTATGTCGTGTTTCAAACTTTATCGGACTCAGTGTATTTACTATTTTTTATTTATTTATTTATTTATTTATAAAGGATTTTACCAGTAAGGACTCTTGATTTCCTGGATTTCAGTGCACGATTCCTAATCATTACAGGCTAACTATGTACAAAAACCCATTTCCTTTAAAAAAAAAATTTAGACGCTTTTAGACACAAAAGTTTGAAAAAATTAGACCGCCAGGGAGGTTAAACTGTATCCTGAAACGTACAGGAAGCCAATGGAGGGACTGGCAGAGTGGGGAAGTACGCGAGGTGCATTTAGTGAGAAAAATAAGCCTGGCCCCTGCATTCATTACAGATTGCAAAGGGGTGATATGGGAGTTGGGGAGGCCAATAAGGAGCGAGTTGCAGTAGTCAAGTCGTGAAATGACAAGAGCATGAACCAGCACTTTTGTGGTATCTTGTGTCAGAAAGGGGCAGACACGGCAATGTTTTTGAGTTCAAAATAACAGGATTTGGTCACTGTCTGGATGTGGGAAGAGAATGTTAGGTCAGAGTCAAAAGTGACGTCAAGGCAGCGAGCTTGGGGTGTTGGGCTAATGGGTGTTCCATTTACTCGTAGAGAGATAGGTGGTATTAGCTTTTATTATGCTCTGTTGCCTTCAATATGGGGTTTCAAACACTACAGCCAGTGTGAGTCAGAGAGGGCCCAATTTCATGCCATTTATGTTTTGTTGTCCATTACATAGCCAATGTCAACAAGTAGTGAAATAGGAGTAGGATTTAGTATTCATTAGTCTAATTATTGACTGTGCAGGTGACATAAATCCATACTTGCCGCTTCATATCATTCCACTGGAGAGCACTGTTCTCGGCTCGAGACTTTTTGCAAAGAATACCAACTTTCACAGTCTGCTGTTAAGTGAGTTTGCATTTGCAAAATCTCTTAACATCTAACTTTAAATATATTTATAAAATTCCAAACCTACCTCTGATTCCGCAGTGCAGAGAGCAGCGAGATCCAACGTCCCCTTTGGTTGCATGCAGCCAGTGTCTTCTTGCAGCCGTGACATGACCCTGCTCACATGAGCTCACAAAGAAACGCGGTTTGGTTCATTGAGTCCTGAGGGCTTGAGGAGCCAATACTAGCATTTGTGTCTTATGCCACTGCCGGTATAAACGAGCAGTTCCCTAATATGTCTTGAGTCACAAATACAACGGGCTGGGCAGAATAGGGTCGGTTCTCTGACCTAAGGATTATTGACGCAAGAAAACAGTGAAATATTTGTAGCGCTCACTCCCAGAGGAGCCGCTGAAAATGAACCTCGGGTCAGTCTCCCCGCACTAGGGAATAAATATACTCCAGCACCGTTGTGGATTTTATAAATTATATAGTTTACTAAAGTTAAAGGCATATAATGAGACACGGTGTTCGTAGATATACTTACAGTATTTCGTATCGCGGTAAACGCGCAGCGGAAAAAGAAATCCGAGGCTTCGTATTTTGGAAAAATGCGAGACCGAACAGAAAAAAATCCAATGCTTCGTAATTTTGAGAAACGTGCAGCGGAAAGAGAATACAATATTTCGTAATTTGAGAAACGCGCAGCGGAAAACAAAATAAGATGCGAATCTTTGCCCCTTTTTCGAGTACTAGGGAGTGAGTCCCAAACAGGTTAAGTCCCAAACTGTGAGTGTATGTGTGTGTTATGGTACCCGGGTACTATTCAACTGGCCAGTGAATCTCTTTAAACGATGTCTTCGACTAGTCAAGTTGGGGCCCTGTGGGTTTTAGAAATAAACAACAGCGTGCTTTCTTGACTTTGTAAAACCGGCCTTGGAGGCCTCTCACCCATCCACTCGATCACCAAGGTTCCTCTGATCCAGGACGTCCCTCCGCTCGGTGCCCTGCTGGGATACTGGCTACTGGATCCGTTGTCTGGCTCTCTCTGCTCCGACAGTGGCTGGTCCAGCTACCCGCCTTCTCCCATCAATGGACCTGCGGTACTCCTTACTCGAGGATCCTCCGCTTCCTTCACAGCAGCTTGGGTAATGTCTGTGGATCACTGCGTCTCCTTCTTGCAAGTGGATAACCCCACTTGGAATCCTGATAGGCCGCACTTGCGCTCCGGCCTAGTCACGGTTCCGCTCTGCAGCACTGTGTCCTCTCTCATGCACTCCCTGGCGCGCTCTGCCAGCTATCTCCACGAGGCTCAGGATGTACAGCGTCTGTGTCCCACCACTTCCTGTGTCTGTTTGCAAAGCATGCCGGGAAACGTAGTCCCAATGTTCAGTGTCTCTTATCGCGCTTGTCTCCCTCCGGTGGCCAAAAATATGTACTGCCACAGTAAGGGTTTAAACACAGCGCTACACTCTCCCCCTCCTAGAACTCTTGGGTCTCTCCAAGGGGTACAATAGTTACATTACATTTCAACACATTTAGATAGCATATACAGGTTCAGCAGCAAACATACAGTGGGTTAGATACATTTCTTCAAGTTGACTCTATTTTGTGCTACCTCAGCTAACATAGCAGACACTTCGGGCAACCTTTGCACTGTGGTGATGGCTTCTTCAGTGCTATGTCCCGTGAGTCGTAAGTGAGTCGCTGGGGCGGTCGAACAGAGCGTTTTGGTTCTGCTCAATCAGTTCCTCTTCAGGTGGAAGTACTATAGGCGCTGGCTCAGTCCTTCTTTCTACCACTGGAGCAGACATTTCTTCAGAAGTATGATCCCTCCAGTGAAGGCATAGAACTATAATCATAAGCCTCAGCTTCAGGAGCTACAGGGATTTCCACAGCCTCAGGGACTTCTAACTGAAATTCAGGAGCTTCAGGCCTCAAATTACTCTCCCATCGTTCAGGAACTAAGATAACCTCTTCAGGCTCTGGTGAACGCATCCAGTCCAGACAAAAACTCTCTTCCTCACTGTCCCTTTCACTCTCTACGACAACCCGGGTCTGCTGAGACCGAGTAACAGGAGGCAAACGTGGAGCAGGCGGATTTGGCAGAGAAAGTTCGTCCCCAACTGGTATCCTCAAAGCCTCTCTCAAAGGTAACAAATGATTCCGGTGCCAGTTCTTAAGAGGCCCAGCCTTTCCATCCAGCCGGATTTGATACACCGGCAGACCCGGCAGTTGCTTGCAGACAATGTAGACTTGAGAACTCCATCTATCCGCCAACTTGTGCCTCGCAGCAGCACCCAAGTTCTTCAACAAAACCTATCACCGGGTTGTAGATCTTGTATCCGAACTTTCAAGTCATAATTCTTTTTGTTCCTTTGCTCCCTGTTTCCTGAGGTCAAACGGGCCTGTTCAAACGCAGAAGCCAGGTTTTTCCGAAGTCTATCCACGTAGTTTCTATGGGAAGCTACCGACGTCTGGTCTAGAGATAACCCAAACGCCAAATCAACCGGCAGTCGGGCTTCTCTTCCGAACATAAGACGGTACGGTGAGTATCCAGTCGCATCACTCTCCGTACTGTTATATGCATGCACCAGAGTAGCTATGTGACGACTACAACTCTGCTTCTCTATGTTTGACAAAGTCCCCAGCATATTCAGCAGCGTGCGATTAAACCGTTCAGGCTGAGCATCACCTTGAGGGTGATACGGTGTAGTTCGAGTCTTTTGGATTCCCAACAGTTCCAACAATTGCCCAACAAGTCGGCTTTCAAAGTCTCTACCCTGATCAGAGTGTATTCTCCTTGGCAGGCCGTAGTGAACAAAGAACCTTCCATCAGAACCTTGGCTACTGTTGGAGCGCGTTGATCTTTCGTAGAAAAAGCTTGGGCGTAACGAGTGAAATGATCAGTCACTATTAGAATATTCCCTGCCCACTAGCATCCGGCTCTAAGCACAGGAAGTCAATGCACACCAAATCCATGGGTCCCTGACTCTGCAGATGGCTCATTGGAGCGGTTCGGGTCGGTAGAGTCTTCCTCTGAATACACCTCAGACAGGAATGGCAGTAACTTTCCACTTCAGCTCTCATGCAAGGCCAATAGAATCTGTCTCGCACCAGCTTAAAAATTCTTTCAGCACCAAATGTCCATGCTCATCATGTAGCGATCGCAGCACACTCTCTCTATGCTTAGTGGGAAGGAATAGCTGTTGAGTCTCTTCAGCATTGGTTGAGGGGCCCCTTCGGTAGACCACCCCATCCAACATCTTCAACCGTTCCCACTCTTTGTAGACCAATCTGGCTCCATCCGGGGAATTGGTCAGCAGAATTTCCCGCTGGTTCGCAGTTAGGGCCTTTATGGTCAATGCAATTAAAGGGTCTCTGGCCTGATCCGCTTTCAGGTCCTGTTTTGAAAAGGTAGGTAGACTTTCATCCCTCAATTGTGTAGGGTTGCAGTAGAATCAGGAACAGCCGCAGCCATAACTCCTATGGCCTCCGCTTCAATCCCTCCCTTGACCCGGCGCTCTGCTCCTTGACACAAAGCTTGCACCCCGTCTGGAGTTAACTGAGTCCATTCTGCAGTGTAGGGTCTTCTCGATAAAGCATCAGCATCTCGATTATTCACCCCAGGGCGATACTTCAGGCTGAACCGAAACCCTGACAGAGCGGCCAACCACCGATGTCCCGTTGCGTCCAGTTTCGCAGTAGTAAGACGTAGGTAAGAGGATTGTTATCCGTCTTTATCACAAACTCGGCTCCATACAGATAGTCCTTTAACTTGTCCACCACTGCCCACTTTAAGGCTAGGAACTCCAACTTGTGGGTAGGATAGTTCTTTTCTGAAGGCGTAAGGCTCCGGCTCACGTACGCTACAGGCCTCAGCAATCCACCATACTCCTGATACAGGACTCCTCCTAGACCTTCTCTGCTGGCATCCACATGTAGCTCGTACGGCTTGTGGGTCCGCGTAGGCCAAGACAGGAGCCGAGTGAGACTCTCTTTCAGCTTCAAGAAAGCCTTCACATTGACTAGTCCATTCGCCCTGTATGGACTCTCGAGCTTTCCTTGGTCCTGGAGCTGACGGGTTTCGGTCAGAGGCCTTGCAGCCTTCTTCGGTGTTTTCCTTCTGTAGGAGTTTGTTCAGTGGTTGAGCTATTTTTGCGAATCCTCCTACAAACTTCGATAATATGAACAGAACCCCAAGAAAGATCTAAGTTCAGTGACGTTTCTGGGTCTAGGCAAGAAGCTACGGCCTCCAACTTCCGAGGATCTGTCGAAACACCTTCTGCTGAGACCACATGTCCCAGATACGTAACAGACGGTAGGCAGAATTGGCATTTCTCCAGAGACAGTTTCAATCCCTCTTCATGGAGCCTCTTCAAGACCTTCTCCAAACGTTGCTCATGTTCTTCCAGAGTCTTCCCAAACACAATTATGTCATCCAGGTACACTAATACTTCGATCAGATTCATGTCCCAGACTGTCCTCTCCATCAACCGTTGGAACGTGGCCAGAGCCCCCGTAAGGCCTTGAGGCATTCTGTTGAATTCAAAGAACCCCAGTGGACAGATGAACGCAGTTTTCTCTTTGTCTCGGGATGCATTGGTATCTGGTGATACCCGCTTCGCAGGTCTAGTACACTAAACCATTTTGCTCCAGACAAACACTGTAAGGCATCTTCTATCCGAGGAGTAGCATATTGGTCTGGGATAGTTCTCCGTTCAACATGCGGTAGTCTATGCATAGGCGGACAGAACCATTCTTCTTCCGAACCATCACTATTGGAGATGCGTATGGACTCCTGGACTCTTGAATCACCTTGGTTCTTTGCAATTCATTCAGCTGTTCTCGCAGATCATCCAAGTCTCCCAGCGGAACTCGCCTTGACCTTTCACGAAACGGCTTGTCTTCTTGTAATCGAATGCGGTGTTCAGTACTTTTAGCTAGGCTACGTCGAACTCATCTTTCGAGAACAATTCTCTCCACTTTAGAACTTGAGACTGAAGACGTTTCTTCCACTCGGATGAAATGGGAGCGTCCTTGGGTAGAATCTTTCATCTGGAATCTCTTTATCCACTCCCCTCCTAAATCGGTGGAGAGGGCGTAGCGGACTCTACTTGCCCGATAGGCATTCGTGCTTTAAGGACTACTGGAGAATCAGACACATTGCACACGCTGACTGAGACTCTTCCTCGTGTTCTTTTCAGAGCTTTAGTGGAGATTATTTCAGGATTACTTCGACTCTGGCTTCACTCCCATGATTAAAATCGGTTTCCAGCACCACATAGGGACCTGGTTGCGACCCGTTCAACTTGACTGAAGCCCGGAAACTCGCTACTTCTCCTGCTTGCAGAACCTTCTCTGTTCCTTCTAATCTCCATAGGCGCCCCACTTTGGCAGGTGCCTTCTGTTCTTCGACCATCCTCTGATAGACTGGACGTAACATTGGGTGTACTCCTTGAGTAGAACCTTCTTCCAATACGATAGGTGTCAGGAGACGCCGCACCAAATCAGTATTCGTCCCCACTATCATGGAACTTCTGTTTGCACCTGAGGGTCGAGGACACACAATGGCCAATGCATCACAACCTCCGGACTGTCCGATGACTTCGGATCCGATCTCCAACTTCACCTGTAGATACCCGTCATAGGGAGTTTCTCAGTTCCGATACCCCAGATTTCCAGATCCTTCAATTTCTGTAGAGGAATGTGCTTCAAGTGTTTCTCGTAGAAGTCTCGGTAGATCAATGTCACTTGAGCCCCTGAATCCAACAGGGCTTTAGTGTAGACTCCCTCCACTTGGATTGGCACAATAGGAGAAGGACCTATCAGTTGGTCAGGAAACTTGGTGGCGGTATCGGACACTTAGACCCAGTTTGCTGTACCCTGGCCTTTTTCTTGGCCCGTGTAGGTTTTGGGTGTGCATTGCTTCCCCATGACGTAGGTCCGGATGCTAAGGGAGTGACTCTTTCAGTCCTGGCAGGCTCAGCAGTTGGCCCGACTTTGGGCCCTCTCGCCCTCTTAGTCCTGGCTTGATTTTGGAGCGGGGTTCAACCTTTGGCACCTAGGTTGCTCCTTCACTTGTGCCCTCTGGCGTTTCCCGCCGGTGAGGTAGATAACAGTCCTTCTAAGGCTTTTAACAGCTCCTCAACTCTATTCCTCTCAGGCTTCCGGTCTTTGCATTGTGCGCGGAAGTGGCCTATTTCTCCACAACCGAAACATCTCTTCTTAGAAAGTGGAGACGCAGTCGCCTGTTGTGATTCAGTTAAAGGACCTTGGCTAGACGCCACAGCAACTCCGGTTGTCTGCATGCCTGTAAGGAACTTCTGCATCTCTGCCTGCATCTCTGTCACCTTCATCAATACTCGGCACTGTTCCGCGTGCGCCTGTTGCAATTCAGCTTGAGCTTCCTGTACTTGCTTAACAGTTTTGTACAACTCACCACGTTCAGAGAGGTGTAATTCTTTGGCAGCCCTCTCTGTGGATTTAAAAGCGATCAGGTGCTCTTGCTCGTCCACGTCGGATCCGTAAGTATCCAGCGAGTCGCTTTCAGGCTGCAGACCGTCGTTATGCCTTACAGGTTGTGCGTAAGCTCTTTCCCCTCGCCTGAAGGATTTTTCTCCAGCAAAGCCTCCTCCTCTCTGACAGCTCGGATCAGTTCCAGGTACTTCAGTTCTTGATTACCTGCTCTGCTTCTCAGCTGCAGCATCACTGGATCTAGAGGTTGAGAGCCCCTCAGGATCTGTTTTATTCGGATCTTATCCACTTCGGCCGGCTCGGCCCCTTTCTTGAGGAGTATCTGGTGCAGAATCTTATCTAGGCGCCTCATGTATTCGGTCATTCTCTCATCTTTCCGCTGGTAGGTGTGTTCATACTGATATACAAGCTCTGCAGCCTTTTCCGTTCGCCCAAAAACTTCCTCCAAAACGTTTAAATAATCTAAAGCAGTACAGTCTTTTCTACTCAGTTTTAGGTTTCTCACCGCTTCTGACGCAGGTCCCTTTAAACTCTCGGTGATCCTTTGCTTTTTCTGAGCTTCAGGGACGTCCCACTCATCCAGAGCCTGCATCGCCTGTTCCACCCATTCCTCAAAAGTTTCTTCTCCCGCCGGAGTTGGTACGTTTCCTGTAAAATTTCTCAATCGTCGATAACCGAAGTTAGTGTGCGGAGGGCTTGTTCTCTGACACTTAGCCAGCAAATCTCCAATAGCCACTATGAATTCAGGCCCGATCATGGCCAACGGACTGGGCGCGGGAACACTTGCGGATTCGCCACGTGGCGCATTTGGCTGAATCAGTTGTACTTCCACCTCATCGGTCAGCTTCATGCTCGCGCCCTGAAAACACACTGGAACAAGCTTTCTCCATTCAAAAAGAACATACGTGTGAGAGGTATCTGTGTTCTTTTTAATGTCCAGGATTAACCCCGATGATCTGGTGTCAGCGCGGCCACGGCCTGGCGAATCTGATCTTCGGCCCAAGTGTCTGCGGAATATCCATGACTATACAACATTCTAGCTGGCTACTGTGCTCCTCACACCATTCGGCAACAGTGTCTGGATCCATATTTAACCCTTTAGATGCGGTTTTTCCAGAGACTGGATCCCGGAAACGAGCCCCCACGTGTAGCGCTCACTCCCGGAGGAGCCGCTGAAAATGAACCTCGGTCAGTCTCCCCGCACTAGGAATAAATATACTCCAGCACCGTTGTGGATTTTATAAATTATATAGTTTACTAAAGTAAAAGGCATATAATGAGACACGGTGTTCGTAGATATATTTACAGTATTTCGTATCGCGGTAAACGCGCAGCGGAAAAAGAAATACGAGGCTTCGTATTTCGGAAAAATGCGCGACCGACAGAAAAAAATACAATGCTTCGTAATTTCGAGAAACGCGCAGCGGAAAGAGAATACAATATTTCATAATTCGAGAAACGCGCAGCGGAAAACAAAATAAGATGCGAATCTTTGCCCCTTTTCGAGTACTAGGGAGTGAGTCCCAAACAGGTTAAGTCCCGAACTGTGAGTGTATGTGTGTGTTATGGTACCGCGGTACTATTCAACTGGCCAGTGAATCTCTTTAAACGATGTCTTCGACTAGTCAAGTTGGGGCCCTGTGGGTTTTAGAAATAAACAACAGCGTGCTTTCTTGACTTTGTAAAACCGGCCTTGGAGGCCTCTCACCCATCCACTCGATCACCAAGGTTCCTCTGATCCAGGACGTCCTCTGCTCGGTGCCCTGCTGGATACTGGCTACTGGATCCGTTGTCTGGCTCTCTCTGCTCCGACAGTGGCTGGTCCAGCTACCGCCTGCTCTCCCATCCAATGGACCTGCGGTACTCCTTACTCGAGGATCCTCCGCTTCCTTCACAGCAGCTTGGGTAATGTCTGTGGATCACTGGGTCTCCTTCTTGCAAGGCTGGATAACCCCACTTGGAATCCTGATAGGCCGCACTTGCGCTCCGGCCTAGTCACAGTTCCGCTCTGCAGCACTGTGTCCTCTCTCATGCACTCCCTGGCGCGCTCTGCCAGCTATCTCCACGAGGCTCAGGATGTACAGCGTCTGTGTCCCACCCACTTCCTGTGTCTGTTTGCAAAGCATGCCGGGAAACGTAGTCCCAATGTTCAGTGTCTCTTATCGCGCTTGTCTCCCTCCAGTGGCCAAAAATAGGTACTGCCACAGTAAGGGTTTAAACACAGCGCTACATATTCTAACCCATGTTTATGGGGAGACTGATAGACACAATTGCTAAGTAGCAATGGAAAATTGTGAAAATGGAAAAAGGGAGGGCTCATCGATATATGAGAGATGTGAAGGCATAGATGGGATAAAAACTGATCTGTAAAGTAAATTATCAAAAGAATGTGAAATGTGCACTAATGAGTACAATGGAATTTTGGTCTATGGAATGTAGTGGCAGGTGGAATGTATAATGAAAACAGGGTTAGGTCTAGCATAGGATGAGTCTGTTTACAACAGATGTTGAATCCAGATGATGTAGGCTCTGCTGGTACCTTTCTATACAGATTGTGTTGCTCTTAATTGTTTTTTTCTTTGAATAAGGAATGAGTATAGAATATTGAGCCTACAGGCACTGGAAATGTATATCTGGCTTTGCTTAAATGGTGAAGAATTATAAAGTTTATCTACGTATACAAGTATGTGTCCATTGTCATGTGTGCTATGCAGTGAAACGTGTCAAACACGTTACTGAGTAACTTGCTGAAGTTTAAATATTTAAAGCATTCAGCTGAAAGGCCTGGTTCTGTACAGAGACCATGGAATTGTGGCGTGCATCTCTCTGGTTTATGGCTGCAGCTGCGATACTTATTCCTTCAAACATTCGAATTTTGGTTGCGGCTGGGAAACTTCTGGTGGTGCCCGCTGATGGAAGTCATTGGTTGAGTATGCACTCAGTTGTGGAGTTACTTATTGAGAGAGGGCACCATGTGGTTGTAGTAGCACCAGAAAGCAACATGAACTTGAATACCTCTCATAGATATGAGATGAAGACGTACCCGGTGACTGTCTCTAAGCAACAGCTGAAAAATCATTTCCAGTCCTTATCTTGTGAGCTTTTTACTCAACGGACTTTTTTGGAGAAAATTAAAAAACATAGAGAGCTGCTAAATGAAGTAGGAGACATAATGATAAACATTTGCACGTGCATGTTGAACAATGATCACTTAATGCAAACCCTGAAGGAGAGCTACTTTGATGCCGTCTTCACAGATCCCATATTGCCATGTGGTCAGATACTCGCAGAACTCCTCTCTGTGCCATCTGTGTTCTTTCTGCGGGAAGTCCCTTGTCACTTGGATGCCGAAGCCACTCTGTGCCCTTTACCCTTGTCCTACGTCCCAAGGTTTTTTACAGGTTTGACCGACCGCATGACCTTTTTTGAGCGGTTGGGAAATCTTCTTATTGACCGGACAATGAATGTTCATTGTGGTGTGGTTTACTCGCGCTTCCAACGGCTCATCTCCCAAATTCTTCAGAGGGATTTGAGTGTTTCGGAGATTCTAAGCCATGGATCCATCTGGTTGTTGAGACAGGATTTTGTTCTACAGTTCCCAAAGCCGATTATGCCAAACATGATCTTTATTGGAGGAATCAATTGTGATCAGGGAAAACCTTTGGCACAGGTAGGAATAAAAATATTTTGTTATACACAATATATTGGGGGTTATTTACTAAGCACTGCTGTGGCAGAAATGCTCAGTGTAGTTGCAAACAGTGGCAAACGTCACTGATGAACTACAGTGTAATTACAGTGAACAAGGTTGAAAAACTGTAACATTGTTATTCTTCTGTAAAATGAGTAAAATACGCCTGGTCTCCATTTAGGGGTTTTCTACTGTTACTTGCAACACCGGTGAATATACTTCAGTGATTTTGCAGTGCTGATCCTCTTTGCACGCCGACAGAAACAATGGTAAAACCAATGCTAGACAACGTTGGCTAAAAGTATGGTGGAAACTATGGTGAAAGCTAATCCTGCAGAAAAGTACAATGGGAATTACGCTGGTCATCTTCAGCAGAAGCTACAGTGGAACTAAATGCACCGTTTTTTGTATAGGAGCTGTTAATTTTCCCCTAGATGGTGAAGAACGAGCTATACCAAGGTAGATCATTCTGAAAGAAACACCATCTACCAGAACTTGTTAAGTAGTTTTGAAAAATCACTTAACACATTAAAATAAAGCCTCTGAAAATACCCAGATTTACCTTTAATCCCCTGGTGGGGAAGGTGGTGCACTCTATCTCTTCCCCTACCATGGAGAGATAAACTCTGGCACCAGTTCCTGCAGAATTCTAGTGCGTGCTCGCAGCAGGGTTGAGATCCATGGAGTCTTGCGAAGCTATGGAGCTGGCACCAGCGTCAGTGCACAGTGGGCCCTTGCTCTTACGATATGTAGTCAATATACTGAAACTATGGAGAACTTCTATACATGTATTGGTAGAATGTGTGAATAAACTACAGCGAATTTCACTTACGTCAATGATACTTACTGTGTTTTGAGATTATTATCGACTATTTTGCATAGTGTATATTACTCTACCTTTTAATACTGGTGACTTTTTCAAATTGCTGTTAACAATGCTATCATTAGATGGTCATCTTTCAGCAGTAAACCTGGCATTAAATGCTTGTTTTCAGCCACGCAACCACAGGTAATCAGCATCCCTTTCATGACGGAGAGTTCATGGGTCAGAGATCATCTCTCTGGCTCACTCCCTGTGTATGCATGGGCCTTCTGTCTGTGGCAATCTGCCTGTGGATAATAATAATGCATGGATCAATAAGGCTACCTTGTAATTATTTATTCAGGAGTCACACATTTAAATCAAGAACCTCATTTAATTTCAACCAATTACTTGTTTTCAAGTCAGAGACTAAATCGTGTTTTGGACATAAGGCACGACTAGGGATCAAGTCTCCTTTAAAGGCTATTTTAAAATATTTTGAGTAAATAATATTAGGACTGTGTTATATTGTTTGACCATACTTTGTTAAACCTACCATCATAATAAGCTAATGCAAAATTAATTAACCCCTTAGCGCTGTAGGGCATCCTATGCCATCCTGGCAGCAGGCAGACTTAAAGGCCTCAATGCGGCATTGCACACCCTGCAGCTTTCTGGTCCTCTTCCGGTCTGTTTCCCTTCCCAGTGGCCGATCACCAGCATTGGCTACAGGGGGACCGTCAGAACTCATATAGGAACTGTTACCTCAAAGTGCAAATTCGCCCTCTTGATTCCTAGAAATATGGGAATGTGTAATTCAGTACCTCATATAATGCCAAAACCATGTACAGCAATAAATTGACATAAACTGCAAATAGGAACCAATGCTCTGGTAATATGCTGGAGAAAAGAAAAATATAATAAAAATAAAGCGTGCAGCCTATGGTGTGGGGTATATGCAACCCCTACTTGAAATCTCCGATACTACAGTTGGGGGGTATATGTGACCCCTATTTGTAATCTGTAATAATGACAATAGTGCAAATAAAGAAAATAGAGAACATCTGCATACTATACCCCTTCAGGTGTTAGTGGTGTGACGCAGAACATCTAGTGCAATTATTGACTGGAAAAACAGTGGGTGAAAAAAAAACTAGTTTTGAAAATCCTTGGATTTCAACAAAGGAATGTAAAGAGAGAGAATAAAAGTGCAATCTTGTATAAAACAACTGTTATAAAAGAAGGTAATAACACAATGACGAATTTGAGAGCTCTGTATCGGCTCTGTATGTTGTGCGGCGTGTCAACTCTATTGGGAGTGATACACAGATGCCGTTACCCATGTTCCTCAAAAATAGAATTGTCCAGATATCCTCATGGTGCAGTAGCTGCTACCAGAACAGGATTCTAAATAACAAAGAAAGGTTGCGCTCTCACCTAATACCGAGTCTTCCGGAGACCAGCTCTGGTGTTAGTTGCCTTGGCAAACATGCTGGTGTTGCCCAACCTTGTATGTGTCTTCTCCTGGGTCCTCCTTGTGGGTCTGGCTTTGATATTTATCACCTTGCCCAATCTGCAGGTGTTGCCCAACCCACTTGTGTCTCCTCCTGGGATTTTCTTGGTCCTCCTGTAACTGCTCCTCTGACTCCTCCCCGTTCCATTACATCAGTCCCAATACTTTTGTTCACATAGTGTATACTTATACTGCTGCTCAACTTACTTGAACCGGATTTTTAATGAGTTTTATTTTCGAACTGTCTCTCATACCATGAAAGCAATATTAAAGGGGTTATTCAGAATGCACCTAAATTTGAGTGAAATTTCGGTGCTTTCTTGTTCGACGCACTTCGGTGTGTTTCATCAATTCCAGTTCACCGACTCTGCACTGAATTCTCTATTCACTAAACAGACTGCGTGTAACACCCACTGTCATGCCCCATGATTCAGGGTTTATTTGTATATTTTAATGTTATGTGTTGAATCTGCCTTTTGCTGCTTGCAGCTATTATTTTATAGCTATTTTGATCCTGCTGGGTTCCCTTAGACTTGCTGTATCCAGCTAGCTCCACACCTTTTTGTTCAGTCTTGTTCTGAGGTAGTTACTGGTCACCTAGCAGCCATCTTAGCTCAATGCTGGACAGAACTAATGTCTTTTCACCTGCATTGCTGTAGACTATTACAAAGATTGTCAGTCTGATCATTAAAGTTTTCAACTGGATTCATCTTTCTACGTGTCAATTTTGCTGAGTTGACACTGTCTGCTGAACTTTCATTGTGTGAGTACTGGTCAATATAGACTTAGCTAGTCTCAAGCACCCTCTTCTCACAGCTTTGCTAGGGAGGCAGAATACCCACTGATGAAGCTGAATTCAGCGAAACGCATTTAATGTGTTTTATTACATTTGCTTTGGTTTATATTTTAATAAATCGAGTTACCTATATTCCCAACGCCTTGCTATTCTTTTGTTGGTGCAAACGAAGGAAACCATCGCTCCTGAGAACTGCGGACAAGGAATACACATTAAGGGGACCGGTGTCCCGTTAAAGTCACCGGCTGTCTTACGTTTGGTGCCACTTTTCTAAAGGGCACTAGAACATGTGAGTAGTTCTCCACTATTGGTTTGATTACATATGCTCCGTTCAGTCTGCACATTGTATTTTCTTGCTTATACCGAGGAAACCATCTGGGAGTACTCTACAATCAAATTCTCTTCTGGAGGAACTGAAATAATTACCTGTCAGCGCAAGCGCTGGTATCCACCTACCACTATTCATTGTCCTGTCATATATGTGTGTATATATAAATATGATACACTTAGTTTATAAATGACCAGGATGTCGACAATAGCTGGCACATGCACGTGAACGGCATCTAAAGAAACTTTTAATGATTCTGTGATGGGGAAAACCAGAGGTTTATATAATATACACTTTCCAAGATATACATTTTCTTAATAACTTTCATCCAGACAACCTGTACAGTCTATGAAAATACATTTTATCATTGAAATTAATTTATCTATGTGTCACGTTACTTTTAATGAAATTGAAAAAGTGATTGAATTATTAAGAACCAATTTAACCATACCCGCTTTTTTTCAGGAATTCGAGAAGCTGGTGAATAGCTCCGGAGAACATGGCTTTGTTGTTTTTTCATTTGGATCCATGATATCAGAGATACCTACGGACAAAGCGATGGCTATTGCCAAAGCTCTAGGATCCATCCCACAAAAGGTAAGAAGTTACTTTCCTCCTGGTAATCTGGACACATTCTCACTTACTGTGTATTTCCTATTCCTATGTTGTGGCACGGGATGCAGAGATCAGAGATTAGCAGATAAAAAAAAATGGTTCCACCACGAAATTGTAACACTGTACTCATTTATTTATATTTTGTAATGGTTCTCCGCGTGGCTTTTCAACAGAGCCACTCAAAGATATCTAGGAAAATCCATTCATTTTCAATCTGCAAATATTTGCCATTTTAACCTATGACCGACTTGGTTACAGATTAACTGTAGCAGAGATGATATTACAGCATCCTCTGGGAATGTCGCCATCTCCTGGTCACACATAAAATAGCTGTCGTGTTTTCTTTAGTGTAGAACTGACAATTCTGCAAACATAAAAAAAATGTTTTCCATCCAAAAAAAATTGATGTACTCAATTTTTCGTTGTACATTAACACCATAATGTCATTTTCCTAACGGGAGTACTGAGCAAAAACAAAGCTAGTGTTAGTTTTTAGAATTAATATTAGGATTAGTAATTTTAGTTACAGTTACAAGTACTTATACAGCGCCAACAGATTCCGTAGCGCTTTACCATGGGGAAGCACAAACAGGGGACATAATAAATAATAAAACACAAGAAACAGACAACCCTGCCCATAGGATAATTGTCCTGCTAATGCAGCACTTTATACATTTAGATTTAGGGCACTATCAGCCACCCCTCGCTAAAACCGGGATGATAAGGGGAAATCTTAGCAATCACTAATCGATCCCTAATTTGGTGTTAACTTTTCCGTTAGCGGCAGCTCTTTGTAATTAGCGTTAGGACCTTGTGATCGTAACGCTAGTTACTCTGTGCTTACACTTTGCGCTAACCATGTTAAGTATAGGGAGCGCACAGTACAGTAAGCTCGCAGTACGAAGCGCTGATACCGATTCACTAACGGGTTTTTTAACCCGTTAGCAATTCTGAAGTTATCTGTGCGGAGCGCTATCACCTCTTTTAAGCTAGTGCTATCAGATGCCCCTCGCCAGAACCAGGACGATAAGGGTTTAAATTAGCGATCGCTAATTTCCCCATTTGTGTCCCGGTTTTACCTTTAGATTACGGGGCAGGCGCTGAGTCCTGCAGCCTGCGCCGTAGCGGCCCCAAGGCTCGCAGATGCTCAGGGCAGGGGCGGATCCAGGGGGGGGCAACGGGGCAATTGCCCCCCCCCCCCCGAGATTTGGCCCGGGGGTTGAGGGACCCAGATGCCGGGCAGCGCGAGAGCGCCTGCCCGGTCTTGAACAGTCCGTCCTGTGAAGTGGATGCGGCTGTGTGCGTGCGCAGCCAGTCACGTGGTCCGGCTAATCAGGTGGTACTGAGTCTCTGTACCACCTGACTGGCCGGACCGCGTGACCGGCTGCGCACGCACACAGCCGCATCCACTTCACAGGACGGACTGTTCAAGATCGGGCAGGCGCTCCCGCGCTGCCCGGCATCTGGGTCCCTCAACCCCCTGCCGGAGCTGGGGCAACAATCCAGGTGAGACCTGGGGGCAAATCCATGACCTGGGGGCAAATACATGACCTGGGGGCAAATACATGAGCTGGGCAAATACATGAGCTGGGCAAATCCATGACCTGGGGGCAAATCCATGAGCTGGGCAAATCCATGACCTGGGGGCAAATCCATGAGCTGGGCAAATCCATGACCTGGGGGCAAATCCATGAGCTGGGGCAAATCCATGTGCTGGGCAAATCCATGACCTAGGGGCAAATACATGAGCTGGGCAAATACATGAGCTGGGCAAATCCATGACCTGGGGGCAAATCCATGAGCTGGGCAAATCCATGTGCTGGGCAAATCCATGACCTGGGGGCAAATCCATGACCTGGGGGCAAATCCATGAGCTGGGGGCAAATTCATGTGCTGGGCAAATCCATGACCTGGGGGCAAATCCATGAGCTGGGCAAATCCATGTGCTGGGCAAATCCATGACCTGGGGGCAAATACATGAGCTGGGCAAATACATGAGCTGGGCAAATCCATGACCTGGGGGCAAATCCATGAGCTGGGCAAATCCATGTGCTGGGCAAATCCATGACCTGGGGGCAAATCCATGACCTGGGGGCAAATCCATGAGCTGGGGGCAAATCCATGTGCTGGGCAAATCCATGACCTGGGGGCAAATCCATGAGCTGGGCAAATCCATGACCTGGGGGCAAATCCATGAGCTGGGCAAATCCTTGAGCTGGGGGCAAATTCATGTGTGAGCTGGGGGCTCTCTGCTCCTCTAGATTGTAAAATCCGGGGTGCCCTCTGCTCCTCTAGATTGTAAAATCCGGGGTGCCCTCTTCTCCTCTAGATTGTAAGCTCCTGGGTGTCCTCTGCTCCTCTAGATTGTAAGCTCCTGGGTGTCCTCTGCTCCTCTAGATTGTAAGCTCCTGGGTGCCCTCTGCTCCTCTAGATTGTAAGCTCCTGGGTGTCCTCTGCTCCTCTAGATTGTAAGCTCCTGGGTGCCCTCTGCTCCTCTAGATTGTAAGCTCCTGGGTGCCCTCTGCTCCTCTAGATTGTAAGCTCCTGTGAGCCGGGCCCTCTGCTCCTCTAGATTGTAAGCTCCTGTGAGCCGGGCCCTCTGTAAATTCTCGTGAGTCGGGCTCTCTGCTAAAACACCTTATTTTCTGTAAGTGCCCCTCCCGAGACTAGTCTCTGGATCCGCCCCTGGCTCAGGGCAGCGCTAACGCACCATTCCGAGCATCCCCTCCAAAGGATTCCATGGAGACTTCTCCTGCCGGGTCAATTGACCAGCAGGATCTCACCTCTCGCAAGATCCTGCTGGTCGGCGGAGTGTTCGCGTAGGGAGACTGGGGACTTTTTCCCCCAGTCTCCCACTGTTCCTGGTGGCCAGAAGCAGTGGATCGGGCCGCTGTTCTCGACGCGGGATGAGAGGTGAGTATTTGATATTTGGGAGCTTTTCAGCTGCTGCTAACTGATTCTGCAGTAACTCAGAGCTGGTGATAACTTTTCAGTTAGCGACAGCTCTTTGTAACTATAGGACCTTGTGATCCTAACGCTAGGTAATCTCTGCTTGCACTTTGGGCTCCCCATGTTAAGTATAGGGAGCGTAAAGTACAGTAACCTTGCTATATAAGCCGCTAATACCGATACGCTAACGTCTTTTTTTAACCTGTTAGCGAATCGGAGGTGATCTGTACGGAGAGCTATCACCTCTTTTAAGCTAATTCCTATGCTGGAAGCGGTAACCCCGAGCAACACTCGGGATGCCACTGGATACATTACCTCTCCCTGCGCTCCCTTGATGTCCCCAGCTGCCTCCTCCGGTGATCGCAAACTCGTTACTTCCTGGTTCCTTCCTCGCGAGAAGGGAATCCAGGAAGTAAAACGCGGCGATCGCCGGAGGAGACTGCAGAGATGATCGAGGGAGTGCACAGAGAGGTAATGTATCCAGCCCGAGTGTGTCTCGGGGTTACAGCTCTCAGCGGTGAAATTTAACCCCGAGACACACTCGGGAAGCCTGCCAGGGAGGTTAATAAATAAATGAAATTATAGCCAAATAATTTGTGACTGAAAGGGAATGGGACAAAGACCTCAGGCAAGACACAAATTACCTCTCCCTGCGCTCCCTCGATGTCCCCAGCTGCCTCCTCCGGTGATCGCAAACTCGTTACTTCCTGGTTCCATCCTCGCGAGAAGGGAATCCAGGAAGTATGAGGTTGCGATCACCGGAGGAGACTGCAGAGATCATCGAGGGAGCGCACGGAGAGGTAATGTATCCAGCCCGAGTGTGTCTCAGGGTTACCACTCTCAGCAGTGAAATTTAACCCCGAGACACACTCGGGAAAACCGTCAGGGGGGTTAAGGACCAAGGGTCTTTAAAGTCAATGCATATATGACTGAACAGTCCTGTCATTGGTCCTTAAGGGATTATGCTCTGCTTTACTCTCTTCTCCCATCCACTCAGTATTGGAGTCTACACATTCTGTGCACAATATGTTCACATAGGGCTCCTGAACAGCATCTATGGCTTGCAGGATGTACAGTGTGATCTGTGCATATGTCATGGCATATGTGATGGTTGCAGTAGCATATGCCTTCTGCTTAAATAGAAAAATAAACAAAATTTTATTAGAAATTACTGTTTATTGTTATGTTCACACAGGCTTATCTCTTGTGATCTCAGATACATTTCTGTATCGTATAAGGCTAGGGTCAGACGAACGCATTTTGTACGGACTGTGCGTCCATGCAGTACGGACGCACTTTCTGACGGAAGACGCAGTAGTGGCCACACGGTCCGTTATTTGTGACGGATGTAAGAGAAAAGTAGAAGAGGAGCAACCAAATCAATAACCAAAGTGGTATATGATGGAATAAGGATAGAAAAACGACATTTTGTGAAAACTGGACTTCGTCACACACATACACAGGCATCACATTCCAGCACACGTAAATAATGACACCAACAACAATGTACGGAAAACAAGTTTTTATCATCAACAAACGAAAACATAGAACAATATATCCACAGCATATATTGTTACCGGACAACGCATAATAAACATACCAGAAAAAATGAAAACACTACAAATCCTCATAATTAGGTGCATCTGGGTCATGAGGATCATGCATGTACCTGCCCTGGTCAGTGTCTGGGTGTGGATGGGGCATGGCACCAGGAGACATAGGTGCCTGTTGAGGCTGGCCATAGCTGTGGCGGTAGTGCCCACCAGCATGATGCGGTTGAGGCACAGCACCAGGAGGAAAGGGTGGGTGTAGAGGCTGGCTATGGCTGTGGTGGTAGTACCCACCAGCATAGTGTGGGTCAGGCATAGCAGAATGGGACATGGCCTGGTGGTGAGGCCGGGACAAGATGCTGTTGATCTTGTCGATGCTGTACCGGCGATACTCGAGTTTTTCGGCGTGGTCCATCCTCTGCAGCATCGGCAAGCATGAGCTGAAGAATGCCATGTTGTCACTCTTAGCCAGAATGCATTGTGGTGGTGGCGGTGGTGGTGGCTGGTGCGAATTCATAAAGCTCAGCATGGCCTGTTCAAAGTTGTCACCTGCTGCCCTCCTCCGTCTGGACGCCGGTACACTTGTGCGAGCTGTCGTCTCTGGCACCTGTCCTGCAGCAGCATCCTCCTCCTGCTGTGACTCAGGCCCGCATTGCTCCATATCCACAGAGCAGCTGGCTGATGCACTTGGCGACATGGGTTGTTGCTCCTGGGACCCCGATGGTGATGGATCCATGCTGCTGGTAGTGGTTCCAGGGTCCTTCGCAGGAAGGTGAGTTGCTCACCATATATATAGCTGTGGGTCTGTTTCGCTCCAGACCCTGACCGCGCAGCTTCTTGCCTCTTCCGCAGATTTCGGACATAATTGTCCCGAACAGTTCGCCATTTCACAAGGGCTTCCTGTGCTGCAATACATGACATGAATGCATAGGCGTCTTTACAGGGGGGCAAGGGGGGCAATTTCCCCCCTAGGTTATTCCTTGCCCCTCCCATGTGACTCCCCCACCAAAAATCAGCATCAAGCTTCCCACACTTATTCAGTCTGCCGTATCTCCATGCCTGTGCATCGTATATGAATGATCTAGGTGTCATTGGAAAGGCCAGATTCTGGCCCTTCCAATGATATCCAACATGACCATATTCGGTGTAAAGTAAAAGTCATAAAACAATAAAAAAAACGTGCACTTAAACGTAAACATTTTCAAAGGGTTGAAATGGCTCAGCAGTGAAGTGGTTAATGTTCAGACTATACATTACATTGTGTATTATGAAGCAACGCGATCCTCGCACACCCACTCCAAAGTCAATTGCTCCAGTGCTGGAAAATGGTATACTTCAAAACATGCCTCCAGAGATTCCACAACTCAGAGTCTTGATATGAAAAATAAAATGTAACTTTTATTGAAAGGGGTCGACGTTTCAGTCCGTTAGGACTTTCATCAGGACAATAACTTGTTATTGTCCTGATGAAAGTCCTAACGGACTGAAACGTTGACCCCTTTCATTAAAAGTTACATTTTATTTTTCATATCAAGACTCTGACAGGGTAATCCAAAGAGATTTGAAAAGTCACCGCACGTTCGGTGACTTTTCGTTCTCTTCAATTCGGTTCCTTTTGCCGATCCCATTTCGGTGACCCTGCGGTGTATTCAGCAAGCACCACAGGGTCCCCGAATTGCAGGGAAAAGCTGCCGAAAACCTGACGAACACTAACCGAATGCACGCTGAAAACAAGCAAAAACATCTGGATTAACCTTTGAAGAAGCCGAACATGAGCCGAATCACACAGAGCCAAAGCAGCTGTGAAGTAGAGGAGGCAGTGAATAAATTAGAAAAACCATTTGTATGAATCTGGGAAAATGAAACGCTGTTTGCAAAGAAACTACTGAGCGAAAATGTCTGAAATTTTCACAGGAGGTCCAGGGAATGATACTAATGAGGGCTGTTACAAAAAAAATAAGTAAACTGAAAAAAAAAAAAAAAAAAAAATCGGACTTTTAAAAAATAAATAAAAAATATCAGAAAAATGCTTAAAGTATCCTAAAAAATCTATAAATAAAGAGACTTTTTGCTGCAGAATTTTATAATGAACGGTTTATTAGATATTGAATTAAAACGGGAATATTTTTAACATTGAAGCCTATGGGATTCTCCTGAATAAATTTGCCGAATTAAACCACCGAATGGCAGGGCATTAGGGGAACCTTTCACTGCTGGTTTGTGTTCTCTGAATAGACGAAGCATTGCTTCTCTATGGGGATTTCACTGCCCTCGAACAGGCACCGAACAGGCACCGTATGTGCAGGCAATTCGCTAGGATTTGGTGAATTGCCTGCTCTCTGGATAGTCGAATGGCCAGGAAAGGTAACCGAACGCTGATTTTCAGCATTCGGTTACCTTTCTCCAGCAATTCGGATCTCTTTGGATAACCCTGTGAGTTGCAGAAACTCTGGAGGCACACATTCAGGGTTATCCAAAGAGATCCGAATTGCTTGAGAAAGGTAACCGAACGCTGAAAATCAGAGTTCGGTTACCTTTCCTGGCCATTCGGCTATCCAGAGAGCAGGCAATTCGCCAAATCCTGGCGAATTGCCTGAACATACGGTGCCTGTTCGGTGCCTGTTCGAGGGCAGTGAAATCCCCATAGAGAAGCAATGCTTCGGCTATTCAGAGAACACAAACCAGCAGTGAAAGGTTCCCCTAATGTCCTGCCATTCGGTGGTTTAATTCGGCAAATTTATTCAGGAGAATCCCGTAGGCTTCAATGTTAAAAATATTCCCGTTTTAATTCAATATCTAATAAACCGTTCATTATAAAATTCTGCAGCAAAAAGTCTCTTTATTTATAGATTTTTTCGGATACTTTAAGCATTTTTCAGATTTTTTTTTTTTTTTTAAAAGTCCGATTTTTTTTTGATTTTTTTTTTCAGTTTACTTATTTTTTTTGTAACAGCCCTCTTTATTATCATTCCCTGGACCTCCTGTGAAAATTTCAGACATTTTCGCTCAGTAGTTTCTTTGCAAACAGCGTTTCTTTTTCCCAGATTCATACAAATGGTTTTTCTAATTTATTCACTGCCTCCTCTACGTCACAGCTGCTTCGGCTCTGTGTGATTCGGCTCATTTTCGGCTCCTATTCGGCTCATGTTCGGCTTTTTCGAAGGTTAATCCAGATGTTTTTGCTTGTTTTCAGCGTGCATTCGGTTAGTGTTCGTCAGGTTTGCGGCAGCTTTTCCCTGCAATTCGGGGACCCTGTGGTGCTTGCTGAATACACCGCAGGGTCACCGAAATGCAATCGGCAAAAGGAACCGAATTGAAGAGAACGAAAAGTCACCGAACGTGCGGTGACTTTTCGAATCTCTTTGGATAACCCTGATTGTGTATTATGTTAGTTTTTGCCTTGGTTTTAGTTGTATATTAAGGGTTAATCAGTAGGCTTCATCTCTCACAGTATACATTTTATTTTTTCCTTGATTAATGGCATTTTAGGGGTTAATGGGGCAGGCTACATGCCTCACAGTGTATTCATTTCATGGTTTTCCCTTGATTAATGGCATTTTAGGGGTTAATGGGTAGGCTAAATGCCACATTGTTTATTATTTTTATTGTATTTCCCTGGGTTTATGGCATTTTAGGGGTTATTATGGAAGTTAGAATCTAATGGGTCTAATCATCTTTATATCCTCTGCTTTTCATCACATTTCGGGGAATTCATTCTGCTGAAAATATGGTGAATTCCCAATTTAGCGAATGGTCACTGTAATTTTCTAAAAGTGGAGTCGCTGAAGCAGCTATCAGATATTCAGCTAAAACTGCCAAATTGCGGCAAATAAAATATTGACTTTAAGTATCAGGTTAGTACAACAAAAAGGCATCATTGCATCACATTACTCTGGGGTTTTATAATCTTATTTATATATATATATATATATACTTATTTAGGGCACTATTACCTGGTGTGAACTAACCCTTGTGTCGGCATTGGTTTTGCGTTGGCGCCAGGTTAAATGAGTCTAGCGCCTGACCAACAGATCGTTTGCCTCCCGCTACAAACGGGAAAAATCACTTAGCGCGTTGCTATTAGCGATTTATAGCGCAAGCTTACTGTACTTTCCGTGTCCTTTACTTAACACGGGGAGCGCTAGAGATCTCTAGTGCTTTTGCAGCTAACAGATCGTTTGGTCCCGGCACAAATTTGAGGGAAGTTAATTAATTGCAACATTTGCAACATTTTACGTACTGCTCAACCATGGTACGAACTCCAAAAAAAAACAAAAAACAGATCCTCGCCCAAAATTAACAGGAATGAAGCACAGGTGTTCTCTTGGCCCCATACACCATAGTAATGGATCTGCTCAGCAATGTCACTGCTGTTGCAGGAGGTTATATTATAAATGTATCCTTTATCCACATGTATTCTAATTCTAATATATTGCCTAATTCTAAACATTTTATGCTGGAGGTTATTCATAGTATGTAAGCGGTTGATTATTAGGGTGACCGTGTGGACCATGTTTAAAGGGACACATGAATAAGTCTTGCCCTGAAACATGTATTATTTATATGCTGCAGCAGGGAAATTTTTGTCGCTCACCTGGCCTTCCTTTTGGATCTATTAAATGCAGTGTAATGATTCTACATGCTGTTGGGTGGCATTTATCATGCAATGCCCATCAGCCTTAATATATGTGTGCATCAAAATATGGATGATACGACCACTGTGGAGGATTTTAATAATGCAGGGGTGTGAAGTTATTCACTGGATGTGTTCATATTCAAGCTTATGAGGGCAGGGGATAGGTATGGTCCGGCACTCTGCACTGGAAAAAAAAACAGTTCTATCCTGTACACAACCGCATTAGTTTCCCTAGCGTGCAGTAAACGACCTTGTTCATGGACTACCGCGGACAAGGTGATCTGTTAGTAGGTCGTCAGGCACTACGTTTTAGCGACTCGCACTAAATTTTTCCTTTAGCAACGGCGTTTTAGCTCACACCAGGTGATAGGGCCCTTACTTTTATTCAGTGGTGTGATTTAGTGGTGAAAAATATTAGTGCCCCCCAGTTTTGACTGTGGTATCCTATGTGCCCCCCTAAATATTGTTCCTAGAGTCGCCACTGCATGAATGACATAGGTTAGGTTCATTTAATGTGATCATAATACACTTTGCCCTTTTTGCTAGGTATCTTGGTAGTTGCTACAGTTTGCAGGACCTGCATTATAATTGTCGCATTGGCAGATCGAGAGCTGGCGATATTGTACGCAAGGTGTGCCTGACAGATTGGGAGCGGGACCCTGAACAACCACAGACCAACACCTTTGCCTGGCAGTGGCGGCACAGTCCCATATGCGTTTGTGGTGGACAAGGCAGTTGTCATTTGCTGTGCCCAAATTCAGGGACAGACCTGACTGTGGAGACACATGTGTTCGCCTGTTGTGTTTTGAGGCTGCGACGCTACGTGCAATGGTCATTCGGCATCCTGAGCAGCAAATGCAATATATTCCAGTATGTTCATCATGCTTATGATTATGAATTTAATACTTATATACTCACTTTGGCGATTCTGCTCAAGATCTGGCCATGTGTCCAAAGCCGTAGCACCCGAGGCAAAAACAGAAAATTGTGCCCCCCCCACATAATTTTAAAAATCAGAGTCCCCAACCAGTGGCGCAGTGCTAAGCCCCTGGATGCTCCCCGCGACCAGAAGCAGTGGATCGGACCACCCTTTGTACCCTACATATATAGTGCACTCTTAGTACATGTACAAATACAGTACACATAGAATACATGCACGTATAGCAAAAGAACATATAGCATAATATACACCCCCCCCCGTGAATAATATACACAGCACTGAGCCCCCAGACTATTTTCCCCAGTTCACATGGATATTATTGACCCCAGGTCATATGGGTATATATTGCCCCAGTTCACATGGATATTGCCCCAGTTCACATGGATATTGCCCCAGCTCTCATGGATATGCCCCAGCTCTCATGGATATGCCCCAGGTCTCATGGATAATGCCCCAGGTCTCATGGATATGCCCCAGCTCTCCTGGATAATGCCCCCCCAGGTCTCATGGATATGCCCCCCCAGGTCTCATGGATATGCCCCCCCAGGTCTCATGGATATGCCCCCCAGGTCTCATGGATAGTGCCCCCCAGGTTTCATGGATATGGCCCTCAGATAGTGCCCCCAGGTCTCATGGATAGTGCCCCCAGGTCTCATGGATAATGCCCCCAGGTCTCATGGATAGCGCCCCCAGGTCTCATGGATTGTGCCCCCCAGGTCTCATGGATAGTGCCCCCAGGTCTCATGGATAGTGTCCCCAGATAGTGCCCCCAGGTCTCATGGATATTGCCCCCAGGTCTCATGAATAGTGCCCCCAGGTCTCATGGATATCGCCCCCCAAGTCTCATGGATATTGCCCCCCAGGTCTCATGGATATTGCCCCCCAGGTCTCATGGATATTGCCCCCCAGGTCTCATGGACATCGCCCCCAGGTCTCATAGATATCGCCCCCCCAGGTCTCATGGATAGTGCCCCCCAGGTCTCATGGATAGTGCCCCCCAGATCTCATGGATATTGCCCCCAGGTCTCATAGATATTGCCCCAGGTCTCATGGATATCGCCCCCCAGGTCTCCTGGATATTGCCCCAGCTCACCTCTCCTTGCCGACGGACGCTTGCTTCCTGCTTGAACGGCCGCTGACAGGAAGTGCAGCCGCTCGCACTTCCTGTCAGCGGCCATTCAAGCAGGAAGCAAGTGGCCACCGGCAATCATTTCGGGCTGGGCGCTTCACAGCTGTGAAGGGGCGCAGCCATGGTTCGAGACCTGCTGGAAAGCTGTGGGAACGCAGGTTCCCGCAAACTGCGTTCCTGCAGGAATCGAGCCATGGCTGCGCCCCTTCACAGCTGTGCCCGAGGCAGGCGCCTCACTCGTCTCGCCCTTCCTACGGCCCTGCATGTGTCGAACTCTGGGAACACCTCTCTGGCAACTGCAGTCAGTGCGGCCGTCTTCTTGACCTTGTCTTTACACAGCTCACAGGCTGTGTCCAACAATTCGGGGTGCTGGCGAACAGCGTCGATCAGCCTCTCCACATCCATCTCTGCAGCAGTATCACCAGGGGTACAGTCAGCCACACCTGGACACGTCTGGCGTATCGCCGTTATATAGGCCGCAATGACCCTGCGTCTGACGTCCTCCCCCCAGGCACACAGGCCGCTACGCAGACGTGAAGCACGCCACACGTCCATTCTAGCGGTTTTACGTTCTTGCATCCCTTGCGTCCGTTTGCCATGTCCGTTGAGTGTCCGCACGTCTGTGCAGACGTACTTCGTGTGTGGGTCTCTATTGATCATAATTGTACGCTACAACGGACGTACAGATGTGCGGCAACACGGATGTTTTCAGTGCGCTCGTCTGACACCAGCCTTAAAGATACCTATTCAATAACAAAATAAAAATAATAACAAAATAATGAATATTTAGCTTGCAGTTAAATATATAGGATAGTATATTAGACCACATTTCAGGTTAGAAACTGATTAAGGTAAACATGATATTTTGAGTGTGTGTCTTTTAGGTTATATGGCGATATACCGGGACTGTTCCCTCAAACCTTGCAGAAAATACACATCTTGTTAAGTGGCTGCCACAGAATGACCTGCTTGGTGAGTACTGAGTGCCAGCTGAAATGAATATTTATTTATTTGCAAAGTATTTTACCAGGAAGGATACATTGAGATTTCTCTAGTTTTCCAGTATGTCCTGGGTTCAAGGACATTGAAATGTATACAGTTGTTACAGAAATACAAATAAAATGCAAGATATAAAAAACAAACACAAATATACAGATTAACACAGAAAATAAATATGCAGGAAATATAGTCACTATGTTACATGTTTACAGGTGCATTCTGTATCGAGGTATGTTAATAGGGAGCTCTTGAGTGACTTAAGACTGGGGGAAGATTTGTTGGTGTCTGGGAGGTTATTCCATAATTGCGGTGCTCTGTAGGAAAATGAGGATCAAGCCACTTTCTTTTTGTATTTTGCTATTGCAAATAAGGTGCTGGTCCTGGATCGGAGGTTATAGGATGAGGGAACTGCTGGGGGAAGCAGTCTATTCAGGTAGGGTGGTAGCTTCCCAGAAAATCTCTTAAACAGCAGGTTGGAAAGGTGAAGGGTGCGGCTGGATTCCAGCGATGGCCAGTTTAGCTCTTTTAACATGTCACAATGGTGGGTCATGTAGTTACAATGTAGCACAAAGCGACAGAATGAGTTATACAATGTAGTAAATTCCTGAAGGTGCGTTTGCGGGGCAGCTGCACACACTACATCTCCGTATAATTCTGTCAATATGGCAAATCACCTGAAATAAATATTTGCATTCTCTTCTTATGTGCCTTCTTTGACGCCTCCCTCCAGTGTTATGTCACCTTCTAATTGGGACATGTTTACAATGTTCTTTGCTGGTCTCTGCAAATGCCTGTGTGAGTTTTTAAAAAAATGGGCATTAGTCTTTATGTATGGGAGTTTATTTTTGGTGTTCTTGTATCTCCTGAGCTGACAAGGATTGGAAAATACAATTAGTGTTAATTTAGTCTACTAATATAGGACTAAAGCTAAATGCCATTTTAGCAAAAGGACTATGAATAAAACTAAATTAATATTGGTGTCCTAACATTTTCGTCGAGTTTTTATTAGGCAATGAAAATGTCAAAAGTTTTAGTCAAATGCCAATAGATTTTTGTCAAAGTCGACAGCTAAAATGTTTAAAATTCCATTTAATATTTTAGTCATAACGTGCTATGATTAAAATTAAAGTAAAATTAGTCCCTATCATTAACCACAGTTCTTTTTAGTGGATGAAAATGTCAGTAGATTTTCGGCATATTTTAGTCATCAAAACTTGACTACATTTTCTCAGCAACGACAACAGGACTATAACTAAAAGGGTTATTCAGAGAAAACCAAATTGGTCACCGAATTGCACTGAACGGTGAATTTCCCTGTATGGTGCAATTTTGTGGTCATTCGGCTATTCAAACAGCTGGCGATTCGCCAAATATTAGCGAATTGCCAGTGAAATACGATGACCTTCAGCGGCAGTGAAATCCCCCATAGAGAAATAATGGTTAATCTATTCAGAGAACACCGAACAGCACCACCGAAAAGTCCGTGAAATGCCCTGATTTTTGGTGGTTTCATTTGACAAGTTTAAGCAGGCGAATCCCATAGGTTTCAATGTAAGAAAATTATTTTTAGGCATTTTTCAGGATTTTGTTTCGACAAAATTTTTGGTTCTGATTATTTTTACATGTTTTTTGTTTTTTTTAAATGATTTAACAGACCTTTTTATTGTAAATGATAACCCACTACAAGAGTAATGGTAATGACACACCTAAAATACACAAGATGAAAACAATGTGATTGTGTCACAAGATGCTGAAGGTATTTAAACCCATTGAGTATGAAGAAATCCACTGAACAAATCAGTGGAAACACAATGCATCAGTGAAATCAAAATAAAGAGACAAATTTTATTGTGGCCAAGAGCCAAAATCTAAAAACCAAAGTATGGTGATCACCAGAACACATATACACAACATGAAGAAAGAATTAAAAGCAACAAGTATTCTCATTGGTATGAAAATCAACGTGTGTGTCCAGTATATAATTCACTCACGCATACGAAGATATAGAATACTTGGTACTGAGGTAGCAATATAAGCTAGGAAATAAATTGTGCGCAGATGGTCCGCAATTAATCATGTATATTGAAAATAAATGCCCCAGAAAAACCACCACAAAATCCCTTCACTATTGCCGGGCCATAGATTGGTAGAGGGTAAGGCTGAATGGCAAAAAAGGTGTGCCCACAAAGAGGTACAGAATAATCAGCCGCAAGCAATCAAAGATACAGTAATAATAGGCCAAACACTGGCAAAAAATTGAAAGAAGGGAGATTTGGGGGTTAGGTAAATAGCTCACAGCTACTAAATGCACCCGGCGCGCGTTTCGCCTTGCACAGGCTCGTCAGGAATGCCAGAAATAAAAAGGTGAAGTGTATGTGTATTTAAACCCACTAGCCAGTAGGCTCGTCCCATGATTAGATAATGAGGCTGTTAGGATACACGTGATGTAGTGGTCGTCGCTCAATTAGGTGATAGACACAAGGCTAATCCAATGGCAAAACAGTGCTGGCAATGTGTTTGATTATCCATGTGATTGGCAGATATACAATTCAATCAGTAGCATCTAATACTCAAACTAAACTCCACCCCTGTGTGATTGGCAATGGATCAAACCCATCGAATATCCTATATCGATCCAATAGGTTGAGAATATCCACGCACACCGTATAAACGGACGGATTAGGGCTGCCTAAAGTATAGCACCATGTCTAAAGAATTCCGCTATGGTCACAAATTACAAGACACAAAACAGTGGCGGAACATGGAGGAAATGTATATCGTCACGTATAATCAAATGGGCAGGCGTGTTACCGCTATAATTTAAAGTGTATTGTGGAGGGGTGCTAATAAAGATCCACTATAACTCATAGATTGTATATAAGAAGTCGCCACTGTGTGAGAGATCATCGCTGAATTAGGTGGTAGACAGGAGACTGGCCCAATGACAGGGCAGTACTGATGATATTATTGTATATCCACTTGATTGGCAAATGTCCACTCCAATCAGTGGCATCTATTGCTCGAACTCAGCTCCGCCCCTATGTGATTGACAATGGGCCAAACCAATCAGTATCCCATATCAGTCCAATGGCTTGGAAATCTCCAAGCATTCCGTGAAAGCAAGAACTGTAAGACTGTTTGATATGTGGCAACATGTCTAAAGGGTTACACTATGATTACAGTGTGCAAGGCAATGGCGGAGCATGGAAGGAATACATTTACATCAATATACACAATCAAATGGAGAAAGCATATTGCCGCCATAGGTGAATGTCTATAGCGATAGTATGCTAGTGTAGATGCAATGTGACTCATGGATAACAGTACATATTGAGACCAATATTAATGGCCAGTCAATAAACCGGGGAGAAAAAGAAAGAGAAAGGTATATACGAAATGGGTGCCCTACATGTACGTTGCAGTGGATTAGAAATCTCAATATTCACACGTCGGATAAAAACCATGGATGTATACATTGTAAACAAACAAATGTATATGTAATGGGTAATATAACCCAACCCAAATGGTCTGGCCAATATGTTACTATAAAGGAGTCAGAGCGGAATGTTAATTCCATTATAAAGTGAGAGTATTTTTGTCGAAAAATCACTTTGAATCAATGGATCTTAAGGATAATTAATCTATATATGGTTTGATGAAGTTTAGAAACAATGTAATGAAAGCCATTGGGTTGTACTGATAGATAACCACTATTGATTGGGACGTGTAGTATAGTGGGGATAATAGAACCGCAATAACGAATGGCAATAGTGAAGAGCGGTAAAATGGTGATTGAAGACAAATAGTTAGTACAAATGTATATACAATATGTATGTATAACATAATATCATCTCAGAGGAGAAGTTAGATGAGATATATGACGGATATTAGATAAATGATGTATAATTGAAATCCTCATTCAAACCTAATGGATATAAAGTCTTAAGAGTATATATCCAGAATGACTCTCTGCAACACAGAAACCTGTCAAAATTCCCTTTTCTGGGTCCCACATGTACTTTTTCGATGGCTTGAAAAGTCAGACAGCTGGAATCGGACCCATGTTGTGATCTTACATGTCTAGATACTGACGTCTCGAGTGAATTGTGGAAGGAATTAACATGTTGTAGGATTCTCCGTCTGAATTGTTGAATAGTTTTGCCTACATACTGTAACCCGCATTGACAAGTAATCATATACACCACTATTTTGCTAGAACAAGTCATAAAGTCTCTTATATTATATTTCCTCTGTGTAACATTGCTTTGGAAGCGGAGCTGAGTGCGAGCAATAGATGCCACTGATTGGAGTGGACATTTGCCAATCAAGTGGATATACAATAATATCATCAGTACTGCCCTGTCATTGGGCCAGTCTCCTGTCTACCACCTAATTCAGCGATGATCTCTCACACAGTGGCGACTTCTTATATACAATCTATGAGTTATAGTGGATCTTTATTAGCACCCCTCCACAATACACTTTAAATTATAGCGGTAACCCGCCTGCCCATTTGATTGTACGTGACGATATACATTTCCTCCATGTTCTGCCACTGTTTTGTGTCTTGTAATTTGTGACCATAGCGGAATTCTTTAGACATGGTGCTATACTTTAGGCAGCCCTAATCCGTCCGTTTATACGGTGTGCGTGGATATTCTCAACCTATTGGATCGATATAGGATATTCGATGGGTTTGATCCATTGTCAATCACACAGGGGTGGAGTTTAGTTTGAGTATTAGATGCTACTGATTGAATTGTATATCTGCCAATCACATGGATAATCAAACACATTGCCAGCACTGTTTTGCCATTGGATTAGCCTTGTGTCTATCACCTAATTGAGCGACGACCACTACATCACGTGTATCCTAACAGCCTCATTGGCTAATCATGGGACGAGCCTACTGGCTAGTGGGCTTAAATACACATACACTTCACCTTTTTATTTCTGGCATTCCTGACGAGCCTGTGCAAGGCGAAACGCGCGTCGGGTGCATTTAGTAGCTGTGAGCTATTTACCCAACCCCCAAATCTCCCTTCTTTCAATTTTTTCCCAATGTTTGGCCTACTATTACTGTATCTTTGATTGCTTGCAGCTGATTATTCTGTACCTCTTTGTGGGCACACCTTTTTTGCCATTCAGCCTTACCCTCTACCAATCTATGGCCCGGCAATAGTGAAGGGATTTTGTGTTGGTTTTTCTGGGGCATTTATTTTCAATATACATGATTAATTGCGGACCATCTGCGCACAATTTATTTCCTAGCTTACATTGCTACCTCAGTACCAAGTATTCTATATCTTCGTATGTGTGAGTGAATTATATACTGGACACACACGTTGATTTTCATAGCAATGAGAATACTTGTTGTTTTTAATTCTTTCTTCATGTTGTGTATATGTGTTCTGGTGATCACCATACTTTGGTTTTTAGATTTTGGCTCTTGGCCACGATAAAATTTGTCTCTTTATTTTGATTTCACTGATGCATTGTGTTTCCACTGATTTGTTCAGTGGATCAGCCTTTTCTTCGACCTTTTTATTGTTATTCATAGGACCTTATACATTATTTCCAGGCATTTTCATGCACCAGATTTTTTTAAAACGCGTTTTAAAAGGCACGTTTATCCCTGTTCGGGGTCTGGTCATTTAATTCTGGCAGCTGGTCGGCAAGTCGTCGGTGGTTCGAGGATTGATTTGGCGGTCTGTTCGGTGGGTCACCTGCATTTTTCAGCAGGTTTGCGGCTGCGTTCATAGGTTTTTCGAATCGATTTGGTGGGTTGCGGATGCGTTCGGCAGATCGATTCGCTGCACTTCGGGAACCCTGCGGTGAATGCTGAAATCACTGCAGCGTCTGCAAATTAAACTTGCCGCGAAGTGCGGCGAACGAGAGAGCACCTGGAGAGTGCTTTCTGTATAACCCCTTAAGTCTTTGATGAAACGTATTAGTCGTATCAGTTAACACTAAATTCAATATATACAGTATTTACTCACATTAAAATCACTAACAGGTACTAAATAATTAACTTAGTTTAACTGCTTGCTGAAACAAGGGCAACTGCAATGGTGTGTGCACAGGGGCTTTGAACCAGAAAGCGATATTCATTAACTTACCCTGTGTGTTTACATAGTTTGGTGCTTTCTATGATATGTCTTTCATTATTCTACGTCTGTCTATTGATTTCAGCTCACCCTAAGGCTCGGGCCTTCATCACTCATGCGGGATCACATGGAATCTATGAAGCCATCTGTAACGCAGTACCGGTGGTTATGTTGCCATTATTCAGTGATCAGATGGATAATGCAGTAAGGATTGAATCTCGTGGGGCTGGAGTGACACTCAATGTTTTAGACATGACTTCAGAAGACCTGAGCAATGCCCTGAAGACTGTAATAGAAGACCCAAGGTCAGTGAAGAGTCACAATACCGCATTTGCTGTAGGAGCACATCTGCTTGAACTAGGGTTGTGAGATCGACCGTGTTTGACACATTTTATTCATGCTGATAGACAGTGCATGAAGTATGAAAACTGCAGTATATAGAATTCATATGCTGCAGGTAAGCAATCAAATAAGAATCCCAGGTGACGTGACTTGAATAGATAACCGATTTTCCTCCTGCGGCAAATGAATTATACATCTTACAGGGCTGATCCTTCCTGAGCTCTCCCTCTGTCTCAATAAGTAACATGTATCCAGGAAACTATGGCTGATCTGGCAACCCTTACTTGTTATTTTTAGGGATGTGCGTTTCGGGTTTCGGAATTTCTGAATTTTCACGAAATTTCCCGATTCGTGCATTCGGATTCGGCCGATTTTACGAAAATGTTAAGATCCGAAAACGGAAGATCCAACGAATTTTCGTGCCAAAACGAAAACTTTTCGGAATTTTCGAATGGACTAGAAATGTGTAAAATCGAAATTCATTTTCATTCCTGATTTCAGTTCCATTTCAGTAATTTCGGACATCGTATTTATATCGCTGATTCTGTAATTAAGTTTTGTATCATTCCCATCTCAATGTATCCTTCCTGGAAAATCAGAGAAATCTCAATGTATCCTTCTTGTAAAAAATGAGAAATCTCAATGTATCCTTCTTGTAAAACATGAGAAAATCTCAATCGCAGAATTATCGTATCGGCAGAATTATCGTATCGTATAATTATCGTATCGTATAATTATCGTATCGAAAAACCATTAGTTTACGTCAAAACGACGAATAGACACTTTGAAATGAGGAGAACAGACGTTCCGAAAAACACGAAAATTTCCGAAATCACGAAAAAAAAGTAGATACGAAAAACGAAACGAACCGAAACGAAAATTTTCAAAATCCGAACGAACCGAACCGAATCGAACCGAAACAAAAATCGGTGCACAAGCCTACTTGTTATACTTATTCAAGATTAGATACCACTTCATCATCATTTCCATGTTTGAAAATGGTATCATAGTGCAAGGGTATAATAAAAATTACTTTCTGGAGTTAATGAGTATATAACAAAGATCAGAAATCAAAAAGAACTGGTGGTAAGAAAATATAAATCATTAAGTTGCAAACTGAAAGGGTAATTCAAAGAGATTCGAAAAGTCACCGCACGTTCGGTGACTTTTCGTTTTCTTCAATTCGGTTCCTTTTGCCGATCCCATTTCGGTGACCCTGCGGTGTATTCAGCAAGCACCACAGGGTCCCCGAATTGCAGGGAAAAGCTACCGCAAACGCGACGAAAAACGAACCGCAAAACCCACCAAATGCACGCCAAAAACATCTGGATTAACTCGTCGAAAAACCCGAGCAGGAGCCGATCACCCGCAGCGAAGCAGCCGAGACACAAACGAGGCAGTGAATAAATTAGCAAAACAGTTTGTGTGAATGTTTGAAAAGTAAAACTCTGTTTGCAAAGAAACTACTGAGCGAAAATGTCTGAAATTTGCACATGAGGTCCAGGGAATGATAATAAAAAGGGCTGTTACAGAAAAAAATAAGTAAACTTAAAAAAAAAAAATATCGGACTTTTAAAAAAAAAAAACATTCAGAAAAATGCTTAAAGTATCCTAAAAAATCTATAAATAAAGAGACTCTTTACTGCAGAATTTTACAATGAACAGTTTATTAGATATTGAATTAAAACGGGAATATTTTTAACATTGAAGCCTATGGGATTCTCCTGAATAAATTTGCCACATTAAACCACCGAATGGCAGGACATTAGGGGAACCTTTCACTGCTGGTTTGTGTTCTCTGAATAGCCGAAGCAGTGCTTTTTTATGGGGATTTCACTGCCCTCGAACAGGGACCGAACAGGCACCGTATGTTCAGGCAATTCGCTAGGATTTGGCGAATTGCCTGCTCTCTGGATAGCCGAATGGCCAGGAAAGGTAACCGAACGCTGATTTTCAGCGTTCGGTTTCCTTTCTCAAGCAATTTGGAGCTCTTTGAATAACCCTGTGAGTAAAGTGGCCGTGGTTTTAAGACCTAATACTCATTACTTAATTACTTAATATTCAGTGAGTCTATCCATAAATTTCATAAAATGATACAGTAAGATTTTTCACTTCTTTTTTCTGTAGCACTGATCCAGTTGTGTAATTGTTATTAGTTTTACCCCTGATTATTGACAGGCAAACTGATTACAAATAAGGGATTTCTGAAATATATCTAGTGCTGAACTAAATGGAATGTGTGCACAGGATGATTTTCTTCCTAATACGGTTTTTCTTGGAGGCCATACAGCTTTGAGTAAAAGAATGCATTGCTGTTTAATATGTGAATTATATGAAGTGGTTTATATTGTTAATTAATATATCACTGAGTTCTGATCCTCTTAAGATAGTTACAAGCCTATCGAGTGTGGCTACTATTCTTTTCATGGTGCCTCTGTACTAAATACTTACATTTCTCTCAATCAGTTACAAGAAGAACATCGAGCATCTCTCTGCTCTGCATCTGGACAGGCCGATCCATCCTCTGGACCTTGCTGTGTACTGGGTGGAGTTTGTGATGAGACACAAAGGCGCCCCACACTTGCGACCAGCCGCCCATGAGTTGAACTTTTTTCAGTACCACTCTTTAGACATCATTGGGTTTCTCCTCCTTGTGATGATCACCACGCTGTTTATTAGCCTTAAGTGTTGTTGTTTTGCATTCCGACGATGCTGTGGCAAGAGACCCAGGCCACAATCCAAGACAAAATCCAAGTCTAAGCCTGAGTAAAACAATATATCATAATACTATTAATTAATAAATTGTAATTGTCTTTTGCAAATCTGGATTCTAGATGTTCTCCAGAATAAACTGCTGTTGGTTGAATATGCTGTTTCTCTCTCATGATGATAATGTATTTTTGCATTGTATGCAGTTAGCCAAGTATGCGTCATTAGATTGATTAGATTGTTAGAGTGATCTAACATATAAATATCACAATCCAAAATCTAAAACAAATACTGTTGTTCTGTGCACTTAACACAAACATGAAATGCATCTACAAACCATACAAAAGTTTTCACTATTTGATGGTGACATCCACATTTTTCACTGCCATGTTTGTCAAAACTATGCATCTAAAGCCCATGTTGATCATTTAAAATGATAAATTATAGATTCTCAGTGTATTTAGATTTACATTTAACAATTCAGTCCAAATGGCAGTGCTCAACCCCAAAAAGGAATATTGGACCAATTATTCGCGCATTATACAATAGTTTATATATACTGTGGCTTAACATTATACGTTTATGTGAAATAAAAATAATTTGATTTTAAATGTACAACATCTAATTTTCTTTTCATTAAAGTTTATCTTTTTAACACCACACTTAGGACAAATAGCTTAAGTACTATAGCTTTGGTATTTTGCATCAGACAAAAATGTCAATATAAATAAGGTAGGAAGAAAATGGAAAAAAACTATAACTGATGCTCCCTCAACTCCTGTGCCCTCACTCTCCTTACACTTGCCCACACTATATACGGCGTCTGTGCCTGTTGGAGAAGTGTGGATGATAGCTTCCTGCCGAGGGAGCGCGGGTCAGTACAGCAAAGCCAAAACTAACCTACAGTGGGCATAGGTGAGCATTTAAGGGTTAATGTTAAATGTATAGCCATATGGAACATATCTTTTTGTTGCACTAACCTGATACATAAATTCAATATTTGCACACAATTCGGCGGTTTTTGCCAATGTACGGTAACTGATTCAGCAACTCCAATTTTCACAAATTACAGTGATCATTCACTCAATAGAGAATTCACTATATTTTCGGTGAAACTGATACCCCGAAATGTGACAAAAAGCAAAGGAACTAAAGATGAATACACCCTTTAGAGTCTAACTTCCATAATAACCCCTTAAATGCCATTAAAGCAGGGAAATACAATAAAAATAATAAACGGTGTGTGTCAGGCCCCTCGTCGCTGCCACCGTAGGAAGTCCAAAACCCGCAGCGGCTCTTGCTAAGACATATGTCCTATGCAGGTTCCTGGGGACTTGTCAAAAACCTGCATTCATTCTAAATACAGATTCCTGTGAATATGTCCAAATCCTATACTGGTTCCAGGGAGGCCTCAGGTTCATCCCATCCCACAATAATGAGGCCTCCTTAAGAGGAAATTCCACCCTCCTTTGGACACTTCCTCCTTGAAGTTCTGAACTGTGCAACTAAGCTGACCTGTGTCCTGTAAAGCTTCTTGTTACTGATCCTACCTATTACCCATCTGATAACCCTCTGGACTACCCACCTGATAACTCTCTGGACTACCCACCTGATAACCTTCTGGAATACCCATCTGCAGGGCCGTAGGAAGGGCGAGGCGAGTGAGGCACGTGCCTCGGGCACAGCTGTGAAGGGGCGCAGCCATGGCTCGAGTCCTGCGGGAACGCTGCGGGAACGCAGGTTGCGGGAACCTGCATTACCGCAGCTTTCCAGCAGGTCTCGAGCCATGGCTGCGCCCCTTCACAGCTGTGAAGTGCCCAGCCCAAAACAATTGCCGGCGGCCGCTTGCTTCCTGCTTGAACGGCCGCTGACAGGAAGTGCAGCCGCTCGCCTGGGATCTAACAGGCCGGCTGTTTCATCGATCCCAGGCGAGCGGCTGCACTTCCTGTCAGCGGCCGTTCAAGCAGGAAGCACGCGGCCGCCTGCAATGAGAGGTGAGCTGGGGCAATATCCAGGAGACCTGGGGGCACAATCCATGAGACCTGGGGGCACAATCCATGAGACCTGGGGGCAATATCCAGGAGACCTGGGGGCAATATCCATGAGACCTGGGGGCACAATCCATGAGACCCGGGGGCACAATCCATGAGACCTGGGGGCAATATCCAGGAGACCTGGGCACAATCCATGAGACCTGGGGGCAATATCCAGGAGACCTGGCGGCACAATCCATGAGACCTGGTGGCACAATCCATGAGACCTGGGGGCACAATCCATGAGCCCTGGGGGCACAATTCATGAGACCTGGGGGCACTATCCATGAGACCTGGGGGTATTATCCATGAGACCTGGGGGCAATATCCATGAGACCTGGGGCATTATCCATGAGACCTGGGGCATATCCATGAGAGCTGGGGCATAATCCATGAGACCTGGGGGGGGCATTATCCATGAGATCTGGGGGGGCATATCCATGAGAGCTGGGGCATTATCCATGAGACCTGGGGGGCATTATCCATGAGACCTGGGGCATATCCATGAGACCTGGGGCATTATCCATGAGAGCTGGAGCAATATCCATGAGAGCTGGGGGGCATTATCCATGAGCTGGGCCATATCCATGTGAACTGGGGCAATATATACCCATATGAGCTGGGGTCAATAATATCCATGTGAACTGGGGAAAATAGTCTGGGGGCTATCCCATTCCATCCCATTCCACACTAATGAGGCCTCCTTAAGAGGAAGTTCCACCCTCCTTTGGACACTTACTCATTGAAGTTCTGAACTGTGCAACTAAACTGACCTGTGTCCTGTAAAGCTTCTTGTTACTGATCCTACCTATTACCCATCTGATAACCCTCTGCACTACCCACCTGACAGTGAGGCATGTAGCATACCCATTAACCCCTAAAATGCCATTAAGGGAAAACATGAAATGAATTCACTATGGGGCATGCAGCCTATTAACTTCTAAAATGCCATTTATCAAGAGAAAACATGAAATATATAGACTGTGGGGCATGGCGCCTACCTATTATCTCCTAAAATGCCATTAATAAAGGAAAAAAAATAAATGTATACTGTGAGGGATGAAACCTGCCCATTAACCCTTAATATATAACTAAACCAAGGCACAATCGAAAGTAATACACAATGTAATATATAGTCTGACCTTTAACCCTGTCACTACTGAGCCATTTCCAACCTTTGAAAAAATAATTGTTACATTTTTATAAAAAAAATTATGATTTTGACTTTAATCTGAATATGGACATGTTGAATACCATTGGAAAGGCCAGACTCTGCCCTTTCCAATGACACCTAGATCGGTCATGTAGGATGCACGGGGCAATTCGAAAAGGTGGGGGAAGCTGGATGCTGATTCCTGGTGGAGGGACACATGTGGGGGCAAGGAATAACTTAGGGGGGCAATTGCCGCCCCTGCCCCCCCTAAAGACAGGACAATTCTACATTATGTAAAGGAGACAGGTCCGTATTCCTGGCAACAGATACAGGAGGACATAGGAGGGCCCTATTCCTGTGGGAATTTACAATCTAGATAGGTGAGGGGGTTAGGAAACAGGAATATTCACTGTAGGTGCAACGACGTTTATTTTTAAGGTTGCTTCACTGTAGTTGCAAACAACAGAGCCCAGTGATTAACCCCAGAGAGGTTTCTTAGTTTTTCCTAGCTATTTGTAACAAACAAATATTGCAACACTGCAAACTTGCGACTTTCTGTAAAAAGCAAAGTTCATTCCCTTATCATTAACCACGTGAATTACAGGCAAAAGATAACTGTCACTATGAAACAGAAGATCCACTGTACTGGTTACTGTGCTGGCTGCAGACATGGCTGTGTGCGCTCCTATAAGAATTCTTTTTTTTCTGGTGTCTATAAAGCTAGCTTGTGGTGGGAAACTACTTGTGTTCCCTCAGGATGGAAGCCATTGGCTCAGCATGCAGAGCTTGTTGGAGAAATTATCAGCCCGAGGACATCAGATTGTCGTGGTTATCCCAGATGAGAACATGCTATTTAATGATTTAGATAATTATACTGTGAAAGAGTTCTCTCAACCTTACACCCAAGATGTTTTGGAATCCCACTTTAAGGAAGGAACTAAACATATGCTTACAAACATGCCAATCCTACAAAAGATTACAAAGCTGTACAAACAAGTGACGAGTACATCTGCATTGCTTCTGGCGTCCTGTGAGAGCTTTCTGAAAAATGACAGTCTCATCAGATATTTGGAGCAAAGCAAATTTGATGCCATGGTAACTGACCCAATCTTTCCATGTGGGGATATCGCAGCAGAACATTTGTCTCTTCCTACCCTGCACTTCATGCGTGGTGTTCCTTTTGGAATGGACCAGGAAGCCGCTCAGTCTCCTAGCCCTCCTTCCTATGTGCCCAGATTTTTCACCCAACATACAGACCACATGTCCTTCTCACAGCGAGTCAAGAATTTTATAGTGCGAATCGCTGATTATTTTATAGGCAGACTATTGTACAGGCCTTATGCAAAGCTGGCATCAGACTTTCTGAAGAGGGATATCAGTGTCATGGATCTTTTTAGCCGCGCTTCCATCTTGCTCATCAGAAATGACTTTGCTTTAGATTTTCCTAGACCTGTCATGCCAAACATGGTGTTTATAGGAGGCATAAATTGTGCCAACCGCAAGCCACTTACCAAGGTAAATCTTATGTTTTGTTTTTTTTAAATCTCTTTTTTGTTTAAATTTAAATTCCAATCATTTGTTTTTGCAGAAAGAAAACCAACACAAACACGAGCCAGGTCCACTGTTCTTAATCTGCAAATAGTAACGAACTTCAAAATAATGATGATTATTATTATCATCATCACCATTAATATAGCGCCAACAGTTCCCACAGCGCTTTACAACAAACAGCGTTATTCAAAGAGCTCCGAACTGTTGGCGAAAGGTAGCCGAACGCTGAATTCAGCATTCGGTTACCTTTCCTGGCCATTCGGCTATCCAGATAGCAGACAGTTCGCCAAATGTTGGCGAATTGCCTGCAAATACGGTGCCTGTTCGGTGCCTGTTGGAGGGCAGTGAAATCCCCATAGCTTCGTCTATTCAGAGAACAAAAACCAGCAGTGAAAAGTTGCCGAAATGCCCTGCCATTCGGTTGCTTCATTAGACAGGTTTATTCAGAAGAATCCCATAGACTTCATTGTTAACAATATTCCCGTTTTAATTCAATATCTAATAAACCATTGATTATAATATTCTGCAGTGAAAAGTCTCTTTATATATAGATTTTTTTAGGATCTTTTAAGCATTTTTCGGAATTTGTTTGCAAAAAAAATTTCAAATTTTTTTAAACGTTTTTTTTTTCTGTAACAGCCCTTTTTATTATCATTCATTGGACCTCATATGTAAATTTCAGACATTTTCGCTCAGTAGGTTGTTTGCAAACAGCGTTTCACTTTTCAAACATTCAAGCGCACTGTTTCTTTTTTCTCCACCCCCGGTTCCCCCTCACTGCATAGCGTGATGACGTCAGATAGCCGAGGAACCCCTAGCTGCCCGGAATTCCCTGGTGGAGATAGGGGGTTCATTTGAACCCCGATATCTCCTGAACCGTAGCAGCTAGGGGGTCATGGAGGGTGTCAATCGAAAGTCCTGAGCATGGCCTTTCGAATGATACCCAAGATGACCAGGTATAAAGTAGAAAAACAAACAAAAAACATGTAATTTTTTTGTGTGTTATTTTTATTAATGCAGCAATATTGTTCACATTTCAATTATAATGTGAACAATGATGCTGCACTAATGATTTTTTTCTATGGTGTGCGTTTGCTAAAAAATCACATAATTCCCCCCAAAAAATTTAATAAGTCCCCATTTCTAATTTTTGTACAAGCGCACCCCATAGAAAATATAACCGCAAATGTTCATATGATAAAAGGTGAAAAAAAAACCTTTACATGCTGCAGATGATTAAATATTCAAGTTTTATTGCATTTTTTGTTATAATATACATGCAGAACATGACGTATACATATAAAAATGATATATTATGAATCTGCCGAGTCTACCGGAAAGAACAATATATAATATGTCTGGGTCGTATAATAAAATGTGGCTTCAAATCACGTTTAAACATGATGAGCGAAAGCGGTAAAAATTAGCTTAGCACACAGCGGTGAAATGCCTCAGCAGTGAAAGGGTTAAAGGATCAGTGAGTTTTCCATAAAATAAGGGTTAAAAATAAAAATGAAAAATTCCTTCAAATATCGTGCCTAAGAGGTCCCCATAACCTGCCCGTGAAGTGGCAGATTTGTAGGATGTATGGAAACATTGCCATCACAGCACATACCCACACACGACACCTGGCACCTCCAGTCTGCATACATTGTATCAAATTCATGAGACGGACTAATTAGAAGCACATGTTATTTCCAAACACTAATTAACCACTTCGCTGCTGAGGACGCGCTCAGCGCGTCCTCAGCAGTCCCGCTGGTGTGCTGAGGACGCGCTGAGCGCGTCCTCCCATTGGGGTCAGCGTTCGCCCGCTTTCCGGCCGATCGCTGGCCCCTCCGGTGCGGGCTGACATCCTGGATGTCAGCCCGGCATCCGGACCAGCAGCCGCCAGAATTAGGTGTCATCGCGGGGGCGCGATGACACCTAATTCAGGCGCCCCCCCCGCATGTGCGGAGGAGGCGCCTGAAAGGGAGGGGGGGGAGGTCCTTCGGACCTCTCTCCCTCCCGATCGGCGGCTCTGCGGGGGTTAACCCAGGCATCATTTGGAAGGGCACAGCCTGCCCTTCCAAATGATGCCTGGCATTAACCCCTGGGGAGCTGGATCGCGAATCGGCGCTGAAAAGCGCCGGTTCGCGATCCTTTCCCGGAGCTGGCCGACATCTTGGATGTCGGCCAAGCCTCCGGGAACTCCCCCAGAGGACTGGCGTCATCGTGCGTAGCACGATGACGCCAGTCCTAGAGTTAACCCCTAACTGCCACCAACTGTGGAGATAGGGAGTTCCAATGAACTCCTATCTCCCGATCCGTGGCAGCTAGGGGTTAAATTTTGGTATGGTTGGATCGGCCAGAGCATGGCCGTTCCAACGATACCAAACATAAAAGTGAAAAATTTTGTAAAAAAAAAAAAATTAAAAATAAAAATAAAAAAAAATAAAAAAAAATATTAAAAAAAATAAATAAACACTTTTTTTTATTTTTTTTGGTTTGTTAATGCAGCAATATTGTTCCCATTTCAATTATAATGTGAACAATGATGCTGCACTAACGATTTTTGTATGCGGAATGTAACGAGACCCCATCTCTAATTATTTTAACAAGCGCACCCCATACAAAATATAACCGCAATTGCTCGCATGTCAAAATGTGGAAAAAAACACTTTACACATTGTAAATTATTGAAAATACATATTTTATTGCATTTTTTGTTATAATATACAGACATGACATAACGTATACATATAATAATGACATATTATGAATCTACCGAGTCTGACGGAAAGAACGATATATAATATGTCTGGGTCATATACTAAAATAAGCCTTCAAAACACGTTTAAACATGATGCGCAAAACAGGTAAAAATGACCTCAGCATAGGGGCGGGAAAAGCCTCAGCAGCGAAAGGGTTAAACACCTGTTGTTTACGCCGTTTGAGAGCACAGGTCATTTAGAGGTGAGAATCTTTGCACGTAGACATTATTTTTTAATTCAATATCTAATAAACCGTTGCTTATAATATTCTGCAGTAAAGAGTCTCTTTATTTCTAGATTTTTTGGTATTTTTTAAGCACTTTTTATACTTTTTTCACAATTTTTTTTTCCAACTCGAACCGAACACGCCAAAAAGTTCGAAGTTCACGAACTTGCGAACGGCCAAAGTTCGAATCGAACTCCGAACTGATCGAACCGAACAGCTCATCCCAAGAGGAGTTACCATCTTATTAGTGGTAAAGATGGTGATCTAGCATTTGCTTTAGAAATGGTGGCAGGAATGGTAGCAAAGCAAGCTATAAAACCTATAATAACGTGGGTAGTTTAGGTAAGAAGATTAGGCAAGAATTTATTTATTTATAAAGTGTTTTACCAGGAAGGATACATTGGGATATCTTTCATTTTCAAGTATGTCCTGGGTATATGCTAATCTGTTAAAATATTTTTTTAGAGATGAGGAATAGGGGAGAGTCTGATAGGGTATTTCATAGAACTGGAGCTATTCTTCAGAAGTCTTTGGGGCTTGAAACAGAAGACAGGCAAAGGTTGTTTGCAGACCTGAATGATCTAGAAAGGGTGCACTTGTAAAGTAAACATGTAAAGTGTATATTTCGACAGCAAATCACACAAAGAAACAAGAATATGACCTTACTTTTTCACAAAAGTCCACTAATTAGACATGTATTGATCAACTTGCTGTACTGGCTGTAATGCCATTCTTCGTGCTATCTAAAAATAGAAAAATCACCAGTTTTCTCTTAATTGATATTTGTCTTCAAAACATATTGAACATAATTGAAATAATTTCTATAGAGAGTACACACACAGATTAATTCTGATTGGTTCTCTTCCCAAATAGTCATTCCCATTACTCATTTTGGTGAGTAAAAGGATCAGTTATGGCAAGATTTATTTTCCGGATGTGTAAGGACATCCAGTTAAAGACGGAGGAGAGGCATTTAGTGGCATGATTCCGGAGATCGGGAAAGTGATTGGGGGCGGGAACAAAAAAAGGAGGAGAATCCTGAACTTAACAAAGGGATTGTGGTAGGAGAATGGGGTTGACTGGCTGAGAGGTCAAGAAGAATTTGTAGAGGGAAGTGGCCGTTACATTTAGTCGTAATTAAGTCTTGGGTTAGATTAACTAGGGCTGTTTCTGCTGAGTGCATGGAATGAACAACCAGAAAGCAGGAGGGTATGAAGAGCATTAGAGTCAGTTGATCAGTTGGGGGTGCGTGAGCTTTTCAAGAAGTCTGGACGTGAAATGGAGTAATCATGTGGGTAGGCCAGATTACGAGAAGGCTTTTTTTAGGATTGGGACAACAGTGGGATGCTTGATGGGAGTGGGGAAGACTCTAGAGTACACAGAGAGAGAGAGAGTAAGGGCCATATTACATATTGGGTGCTAACTTAACCAGAGCTGTTGTAAACTTCCCAGAGCCATTATAGCCTATGGAGATTTTAAGTTTACAACAGCTCTGGTTAAGTTAGCACCAACATTGTAATACTGCCCTAAACGTATAGGTCAAGTTTACCATAGAATTGGAAAGAGTTTTCATAAGGTATGGAAGGGAGCAGGTGGTGGACTGAAAAGAATAGTATAGAGACCCCCTCTTCAGTCACTAGAAGTAATGAATTAAATGTAGGAGAATAGACGTCGGGTCTATTCACAAAGCACCGAAATTGAACGTATTTCGGCCCATTTTGGCTCTTTTGAGTGATTCCATTTCAACGTAAATTCAGCGAGTTCACTATTTAGCAAATGGTCATCATATTTTGCAAAAATTGGAGCTGCCAAAGCAGTTATTGGATGTCGGCAAAAAATGACGAATTGCGCCGATTTGGCATTAGCGAATTCCACCGAACTGAGAAAAAAGGAAGTCTCCTATTCTCCTAACAGGAGATTAAATCAATAAAAATGTATTGTAGCTAATTGAATGTCGGACATCGGCATTTAGCAAAGCTGATACATTCAGGGTTATTCAAAGCAATGCTTCGTCTATTCAGAGAACAGAGAGAATTCAGAGAAAACCAACAGTGAAAGGTTCCCGAAATGCCCTGCCATTCGGTGGTTTCATTCCACAGGTTTATTCAGGAGAATCCCATAGGCTTCAATGTTAAAAATATTCCCGTTTTAATCCAATATCTAATAAACCATTGATTATAATACTCTGCAGTAAAAAGTCTCTTTATTTTTAGATTTTTTAGGATTCTTTTGCAAACAATTTTTTTCGGGGTTTTTTTTTTAAATTGTTTTTTCTTTTTTCTGTAACAGCCCTTTTTATTAACATTCATTGGATCTTATGTGTAAATTTCAGACATTTTCGTTCAGTTGTTTCTTTGCAAACAGCGTTTCATTTTTTAAACATTCAAGCGTACTGTTTTGTTTTTTTCACTCCATTCGTCTGCGGTGTCGGGTTTTTCCGGCCGCTGCTCTGCGCTGTGATCGGCTCCTGCTCGGGTTTCTCTGGCGGGGTTAATCCAGATGTTTTTGCGGATTTCTGTGTGCATTCACCTGGGTTTTGCGGTGAGTGTTCAGCGGGTTTGCGGCGGCTTTTCCCTGCATTACGGCAGCCCTGTGGTGCTTGCTGAATACACCGCAGGGTCGCCAAAATGGGATTGCCGAATCAAGCCAAATTGAAGAGAACGAAAAGTCACCGAACTTGCAGTGACTTCTCGTTTCTCTTTGAATAACCCTGAAAGTGACATTGAAACACGCACTGCAACTGTAACTCAATTTGACACCATCTACTGGCCAAATATGTTGGTACAGTAAAAAAAAAATAATTGGGAGTATTTTTAAATACTTCCTTCAGTATAATTAATTAAAAAGGATTAAAAACGATTCTTCAAAAACCCACTGTTCCTGACAATGTATTTTTGGAAAATCACTTGGTAGTGAAGGAGTTAAAAAAAATAAACGGTCTTCTAAAAAACATTCAAAAAATCACATTTATTACACTGAAACCTATGGGATTCACCTGTTTAAATCTGTCGAATTGGAACACTGAATATAAGATCATTTCACTGAAATTTCAGTGCAGTTCAGCGGTCTGAATAGCAAATCGATAGTTTCCAATGGGAACAATTTTGGTGCTGCCGAATGCCGCCAAATCATGGCGAATCTTTTCTTTACTGGTCTGTTTTGTCTGTGAAGAAGCTCGCTAAGTTGTTGATGTGAAAAGCTGCTTCAGCAGGACAAAGAAGAGAGTTGAAGGTGTTGATAGGCAGGTATAACATAAATTTGTAGCATAGAAAGTCAGATGTTGAGCGGCATTTCCTCTAGCAGCGATCAACTGTGTGGAAACATTTTTGGGGTTCTTGGGTTAATTTAGTATACCAGGTTTGCAAGTGCTGTTATTTAACCCCTTCGCTGATGAGTCTTTTCACCCCATGTGCTGAGCTCATTCTCATCATTTTTGCTCATCATGTTTAATTGTGATTTGAAGTCATGTTTCGTCTTTTTTTTCAGCAGACTCAGGAGACTTAAAATATATAATTTCTATGTATATACGTCATGATCCGTCAGAACGTTTTAACAAAAAATGACAAAAAAAAGTAACTTTCCATCCATTAGTCATTCGGTGCGTGTAAATTTAATTTTTCTACATTTTATCATCCAATCCTTTGTGGCTATATATCTTATGTTTAGTCTTTATGAAAAAAATCATAAGTGGAGAACCGGAAAAAAGAAAATAAATGGCAGAGTCAGCGCTTCCTTCAACTGTAGTCTCTTTCTTTCGGTATTCCTCTGTTTAGGGTCACTTTGTACCTCAAATAAAACAGAAAAAAAAACATAGTGCAGCAAGCGGAGTTCACACAAATAATGGAAAAAAAGTTTTACTCACAATCTAGAGTGTCTCAGTCAGACACTAGATTTAGTCAGCAACCAGTGATATTGGAGGGAGCACCGGATCTCCCATACAGCCATCAAAATCCTTTCCGCACCATACAGAAGGAGTTTAAAACAAGGCTAATTTATTAAAAAAAAAAAAAAACGGGCAACGCACCGGTTTATGATGAAACAATGCATAACAACGAATTGCTCCATCACCTCCACACATGCTGCTGTTGTGGGAAATGAGAACATGAGGTAGTGCAGCAATATTATTCATTTTATTATTGAAAAAAGAAGAATACTGCGGCCTTTGAAAAAAAAGAAAACAAAACAAAAAGCAATACTTTTATTTTTTATTTTTACAAATGTTGTGGTCATGTTTCGTATCATTGGAAAGACCAGAATCTCCTACCTCCTATGATACATGATTCCAGAGACACAGGGGTCCAAAGAACCCTGCAACTTCTTAGTGGGATTCCCCTACCGGGCTGGGGGACTCCCTTTATATGACGTCATCGCTCGCATGAGCAATGACGTCTTCAGTGGAAGGGCATTTCCACAGTGAGGGCTGACCTGCAGGATGCCAGCCCGCTGTGATTGAAGCCCCAGATCAGCACCAAATTGGCACCGAGCTTGGGCAACGCAAAGAAGAGTTGTAATGGATGGTAGCTTTGTTAGCACAGGAGAGAGATAAGATAGATGAGATGTTGATCAGGAGAACATCAAAGAAGTGTTCTACATCAAGTCAGTTGAGGTTTCAGCGAAGCTTAGATGGTTTGGATCCAGGTTGTTGGATGCAAGGAATGCTGAAGTCACTAGTCCAGAGATGACGGTCAGGTATAGTATAGGGGTTGTAGTGAGATTAGAGACCACTTCAAGTTGGAGAAGGTAAGATTTTGAATGTGAGAGTGGTTGCGGCCAGGTGCATTGCAGGGATGGATGTCTAAGTAAGGTCAAGTGAGGTGTCAGGGTGGCACCTGGCATACGCCGTGGTGGGACCCAAGTTCGAGGGGTTAGAGCCCTTTAGGCAGGAATATTTAGGTTGTACCTCAGGATAGGCTGGCTGATACTGGTAGTAATCCATAGCGTAGTACAAAGAGGATATAGATATAGAATGGTCAGACGTTCCGTGCGTCAGAGGCTGGCAGCAAGGAGGCAATGTCGGTAGGGAAAGCAGGGTCTGGTACACGGTGGTCAGCAGATTATCAGAATAGGTCAGCACAATACAGAGGTTTGACTCTTAATGCAAAATCAATGAGCATAGGTGGGAGTGACTCTTTTATTAGACAGACATGAGGGTGTGGTGTATGTTTGTGTTCGTGTTTAACTATTTCACTTTGGATTAACCCATATCAGAGCTAGACAGGACTGAGGCAGCACTTTTTCTGGATGCACACCTGCAGACATGGTTTCTGCGCACCCTCAGGTACTGATCCCTGACATGAGGAGACATATCAGGAGACAGCTGAGTTAAGGGTTTGATTCACAGGCAGGGACGCCATCAGGGCATTACACCCAATGCTGCCGTAAGGGGCCCGGGCCCGGTGGGGGCCCGGGCCGCAGGGGCCCGGGGGGGGCCGCCGGGCCCCCGACGTCAGCGGCGTCGCACTTTAACAGCCCCGGTATCGGACTCGATGAGTCCGAATCCGGAGCTGTGTCCCTGCTGCTGCTGCTGCTGCTGCTGCAGGAGCCGGAGGAGACACTGTGTCTCCTCCGGCTCCTGGCAGCTTCACTTCCTGGCTGGGCGGGGCCAAGCAGCGTGTGAGGGGCCTCCCAAGCACGTTGCTTTGGCTCCGCCCCTCCACTCAGTGAAGCTGCGCGCCGGAGCTGGAGGGGCCGAGAAGAAGATCAGAAGAGAAGATTAAAGAAAAGGTGAAGAGCAGAAGACAGAAGAAAAGAAGATAGAAGAAAAGAAGACAGCGGAGTGGTGAGCCAGGGCCCAGACCCTAAGGCCCAAACCCAGGGCCCAGACCCCAAGGCCCAGGACCCAGACCCTAAGGCCCAGACCCCAAGACCCAGACCCAGGGCCCAGACCCCTAGGCCCAGACCCTAGGGCCCAGACCCCAAGGCCCAGACCCAGGGCCCAGACCCCAAGGCCCAGACCCAGGGTCCAGACCCTAATGCCCAAACCCAGGGCCCAGACCCCTAGGCCCAAACCCAGGCCCCAGACCCTAAGGCCCAAACCCAGGGCCCAGACCACAAGGCCCAGGACCCAGACCCTAAGGCCCAGACCCTAGGGCCCAGACCTTAAGGCCCAGACCCCAAGGCCCAAATCCAGGGCCCAAGGCCCAGACCCAGGGCCCAGACCCAGGGCCCAGACCCCAGGGCCCAGACCCCAAGGCCCAGACCCAGGGACCAGACCCCAGGACCCAGACCCTAAGGCCCAGACCCCAGGGCCCAGACTCAGGGCCCAGACCCCAAGACCCAGACCCTGGGCCCAGACCCAGGGCCCAGACCCCAAGGCCCAAGACCCAGACCCAAGGCCCAAACCCAGGGCCCAGACCCAGGGCCCAGACCCCTAGGCCCAAACCCAGGGCCCAGACCCAAGGCCCAGACCCCAAAGCCCAAACCCCAGGACCCAGACCCCAAGGCCCAAATCCAGGGCCCAAGGCCCAGACCCAGGGCCCAGACCCCAGGGCCCAGACCCCAAGGCCCAGACCCAGGGCCCAGACCCCAGGACCCAGACCCTAAGGCCCAGACCCCAGGGCCCAGACCCAGGGCCCAGACCCCAAGGCCCAGACCCCAAGGCCCAGACCCAAGGCCCAAACCCAGGGCCCAGACCCAGGGCCCAGACCCCTAGGCCCAAACCCAGGGCCCAGAGCCAAGGCCCAGACCCCAAAGCCCAAACCCCAAGGCCGAGACCCCAAGGCCCAGACCCAAGGCCCAGACCCCAAAGCCCAAACCCAGGGCCCAGACCCAGGGCCCAGACCCAGGGCCCAGACCCCAAGGCCCAGGACCCAGACCCTAAGGCCCAGACCCCAAAGCCCAAACCCAGGGCCCAGACCCAGGGTCCAGACTCCTAGGCCCAAACCCAGGGCCCAGACCCCTAGGCCCAAACCCAGGGCCCAGACCCCTAGGCCCAAACCCAGGGCCCAGACCCCTAGGCCCAGACCCAAGGCCCAGACCCAAGCCCAAACCCAGGGCCCAGACCCAGGGCCCAGACCCCAAGGCCCAGGACCCCAACCCTAAGGCCCAGACCCCAAAGCCCAAACCCAGGGCTCAGACCCCTAGGCCCAAACCCAGGGCCCAGACCCCCTAGGCCCAAACCCAGGGCCCAGACCCTAGGGCCCAGACCCAGGGCCCAGACCCTAAGGCCCAGACCCAGGGCCCAGACCCCAAGGCCCAAACCCAGGGCCCAGACCCTAAGGCCCAGAACCAAGGCCCAAACCCAGGGCCCAGACCCCAAAGCCCAAACCCCAAGGCCCAGACCCAAGGCCCAGACCCCAAAGCCCAAACCCAGGACCCAGGGCCCAGACTCTAGGGCCCAGACCCAGGGCCCAGACCCCAAGGCCCAGGACCCAGACCCTAAGGTCCAGACCCCAAAGCCCAAACCCAGTGCCCAGACCCAGGGCCTAGACCCCTAGGCCCAAACCCAGGGCCCAGACCCCTAGGCCCAGAACCAAGGCCCAAACCCAGGCCCAGACCCCAAAGCCCAAACCCAGGACCCAGACCCAAGGCCCAGACCCCAAAGCCCAAACCCAGGACCCAGGGCCCAGACCCTAGGGCCCAGACCCAGGGCCCAGACCCCAAGGCCAGGACCCAGACCCTAAGGCCCAGACCCCAAAGCCCAAACCCAGGGCCCAGACCCAGGGTCCAGACTCCTAGGCCCAAACCCAGGGCCCAGACCCCTAGGCCCAAACCCAGGCCCAGACCCCTAGGCCCAAACCCAGGGCCCAGACCCTAGGGCCCAGACCCAAGGCCCAGACCCCAAAGCCCAAACCCAGGGCCCAGACCCAGGGCCCAGACCCCAAGGCCCAGGACCCCAACCCTAAGGCCCAGACCCCAAAGCCAAACCCAGGGCCCAGACCCCTAGGCCCAAACCCAGGGCCAGACCCCTAGGCCCAAACCCAGGGCCCAGACCCTAGGGCCCAGACCCAGGGCCCAGACCCTAAGGCCCAGACCCAGGGCCCAGACCCCAAGGCCCAAACCCAGGGCCCAGACCCTAAGGCCCAGAACCAAGGCCCAAACCCAGGGCCCAGACCCCAAAGCCCAAACCCCAAGGCCCAGACCAAGGCCCAGACCCCAAAGCCCAAACCCAGGACCCAGGGCCCAGACTCTAGGGCCCAGACCCAGGGCCCAGACCCCAAGGCCCAGGACCCAGACCCTAAGGTCCAGACCCCAAAGCCCAAACCCAGTGCCCAGACCCAGGGCCTAGACCCCTAGGCCCAAACCCAGGGCCCAGACCCTAAGGCCCAGAACCAAGGCCCAAACCCAGGGCCCAGACCCCAAAGCCCAAACCCCAAGGCCCAGACCCAAGGCCCAGACCCCAAAGCCCAAACCCAGGACCCAGGGCCCAGACCCTAGGGCCCAGACCCAGGGCCCAGACCCCAAGGCCCAGGACCCAGACCCTAAGGTCCAGACCCTAAAGCCCAAACCCAGTGCCCAGACCCAGGGCCTAGACCCCTAGGCCCAAACCCAGGGCCCAGACCCTAGGGCCCAGGACCCAGGGCCCAGACCCTAGGGCCCAGACCCAGGGCCCAGACCCCAAGGCCCAGGACCCAGACCCTAAGGTCCAGACCCCAAAGCCCAAACCCAGGGCCCAGACCCAGGGCCTAGACCCCCTAGGCCCAAACCCAGGGCCCAGACCCTAGGGCCCAGACCCAGGGCCCAGACCCAGGGCCCAAGGCCCAGGCCCAGACCCCAAAGCCCAAACCCAGGGCCCAGACCCTAAGGCCCAAACCCTAGACCCCAAGGCCCAGACCCAGGGCCCAAAGCCCAGACCCAGGGCCCAGACCCCAAGGCCCAGACCCAGGGCCCAGACCCCTAGGCCCAAACCCAGGACCCAGACCCCAAGGCCCAGACCCAGGGCCCCAGACCCAGGGCCCAGACCCCAAGGCCCAGACCCAGGGCCCAGATCCCTAGGCGCAAACCCAGGGCCCAGACCCCAAGGCCCAGACCCAGGGCCCAGATCCAGGGCCCAGACCCTAAAGCCCAGACCCTAAGGCCCAGACCCCTAGGCCCAAACCCCGGGCCCAGACCCCAAGGCCCAGGACCCAGACCCTAAGGCCCAGACCCAGGGCCCAGACCCCAAGGCGCAGACCCCAAGGCCCAGACCCCAAAGCCCAAACCCTAGGCCAGACCCCAAGGCCCAGACCCTAGGGCCCAGACCCCAAGGCCCAGACCCCAAGACCCCAGACCCCAAGGCCCAGACCCCAAGGCCCAGACCCCAAAGCCCAAACCCTAGGCCAGACCCCAAGGCCCAAACCCATGGCCCAGACCAAGGCCCAGACCCAGGGCCCAGACCCTAGGACCCAGGCCCCAAGGGCCAAGGCCCAGGGACCAGACCCAGAGACCAGGGCCCAGGCTAGACCCCAGGGACCAGAGCCCAGACCCAGGGACCAGACCCCAGGCCAGACTCAGGGCCCAGACCCCAGGACCAGGCCCAGCCTAGACACAGGGCCCAGCCCTCAGGGCCCAGCCCTCAGGGCCCAGACCTCAGGGAACAGACCCCAAGGCCCAGTTCCAGGGCCCAGACCCAGACCCAGACCCAAAGGCCATCATACACAGCCTGTTTCTGTGAGATTTATTGCTGTGGATTCTGTGATACGTTCAGACACACCGCTCATTACTGTGAGTTTTATTGCTGTGGATACTGTGATACGCTAATACACACTGCACATTACTGGGAGTTTTATTGCTGTGGTGCTATGTTATGTCCTTTTTTTTTTTTGAAGGGGGAGAAAAGCTGTTAGAGGTTGAGGGAGTGCCAGGGGGGGCCCCATCGTGAGGTTTAGTAAGGGGCCCCATCATTTCTGATGGCTGCCCTGTTCACAGGAATGGTAAAATCCTCACAGAGGAGCGATGCAATGTCAGAAGATCGAATGCGTGTAAGCCAAGAAGAGAAGTGGTCAAGGAAGAGGTGGGGTGGACCAGAGATGAGGTAGATAGGTGAGGGCAGCAGCACAAATAGATCGATACAGCATTATTATCACTAAGTCTGTAAATACTAAATTAGTTTTTTGTGGGTACAATATTTTTGTCATGTGTACATTTTGCCTTGATTACACCAGTACTCAATTAGTAATAGAATAGCAAATACCAGCTCCATATGGATACTACAGTTCAATAATCATTTTTTTGATCGTAGATCTGTCATTAATAGGTTAATTTTCCCAGTGATATCCAAACAGAGGATGGATATTGTGTTGATCATAAAGATCAATGTGATATCTATTCCCTTGATAAGGGACTGCATTTAAGGGACTGCATTGACTGCAGTTACCTGATCATCACCATGGTCGTTCTCTGGGGGCGTGTCTTACGAAGGGTCATCGTGCAGAGCTGTGCAACAGGCCCTCAGTGGAGATGGAAATTTACGCAAGGGGTCAGTGGAGGACTATCCTGTAGGTTAACCCCCTCACAGCTTTCACTCGCTTTGGAGCTATGTCACCCAAAAGAGAGTAAACGCTTGACATGGAGTTACTCAAATGTTTCCCATATACGTCTGAACAAAAATACTACCACAGATGTAGGGAATGATCCCCAGTCAGATGAACTGAACTTCAAGACCATGTATGAAATAATAAATGCTGTGCAACACACATGTACCTAAGGTTGGGGTCAGACTAACGCATTTTTAACGTGCGTTTAGGCGCACTTAATCACGGCCGCAGTACCAGCAAATTACGGCCAATATACGAAGTACGGTCGCACGGAAGTGCGGCTGCGGAACGCAAGCGGCAAACTAACGCATTTTTTCGAGAACGCAAAACAGCTAGTACTGATATATATTGTGCGCTGCGTCCGCATAATGGCGTGTGTGCGTGATTAGGAGATGTCAGACGCTGCTACTGTCCGGCCAACATAACGTACAGACACCCAAAGTTTCTTGGTTTGGATCCGTTACAAATCACGCACGAAAATGCACATCGTATGACCGTTTTCGCGCATTCCGTGAAAAAATACGTCAATGCGTTCGGACGCGGTTTTTGACGGTCGCTGCGAATAATGCTTTTGTTTGACCCTAGCCTAAGGTAAATACAGGACTTGTGTTCCCAGAAAAATAGTCCAATGGCTTTGGGGTTTTTAATTGGTTTTATGTCTTTTGCCACTGTGACAAAAACATGATTCACATGATATATATATATTTTTTCTAGTGTTGTGGCATCTGTCTTCTGTTTTCTATTGTTAGAAGATATTTTTATATCACGTTTAGTATACCTCATTTAATGCATTTAGACAATTTGGGAGTTTTTATTTCATGGCATTGTATACAATAATTCACTTTGCATGAATGGCGTATACTGAGGAACAATAAAAAAAGAAATGCAAGTGGAAAACATTATGGGTCTTCATAATGAAAATTATGCTAAAAAAAAGGAATTTGGAACGAACGTAAAAACTTTTTTGCTGCAGTTATTTGCACATGAAGTCAGGGGGAGAATACCTCTTTCCACCATAACCTATGTACTTTGAACAAGGACAAAACTCAGCTTGAAAGGTGAATGTTTACTTAGAGAGGTTCCTGTTGTATTTGGCCAGGTATGAAGCCAACACAAAAATCGCCACCTAGTGATTGTCACTACGTGTAATGAATGATGGTCGATGAAACTGCTTGACGGCTGGTAGAGGTCCTCACTCCTAGGCGTCAGTACAACACAACAGCTTCTTCCAATCTACTTCTGCTTCCATCCAACCTTAATTCTCCTTTTTATTTTTTGTTTTATTTAATATTTATGTAGTTACACAAAATACACAGTCAGGATGCCATATAGCAGGGGTGGCCAACCCACGGCATGCCACGTGCAACTTTTCATGTAGATAATCTTGTGTGTGCCACGCCACCTTAAAGGAACACTCTAAGCAAAAATCCCCCCATTTTTTTTACATTAAAATATACCTATTCCCTCAATAACTAGGTAGGGATTATTATTATTTTTTTTACTGTAAGGCTAGGGTCAGACGAACGCATTTTCACGTTGTCTGTGAAAAAGTGCGTTCGAACGAATGGACGCATTTTTTCACGGAGTACGCGAGAGCGGTCATACTATGCGCATTTGCGTTCGTGATTTTGTACGGATCATCAATAAAACACTTTGTGCATCTGGACGTTATGTTGGCCAGACATTAGCAGTGTCTGACATCTCCAATTCACGCACACACGCCGCTATGCGGACGCAGCGCACTCTGTACAACCGTACTAGCGGTTTTAGGCTAGGGACAGATGAGCGCATTTTCTGCGGCCACCGTCAAAATGTACGTCGATGCGTGCGCACGCATTTTTTCACGGAATACGCTTAAGTGGTCAGACGATGCGCAATTCTGGACGTATTTCATGACGATGGGGTGAAAAGAAGTCTAGGGAAATCCGGCTGTTTGAACGTTATGTTGGCCGCACACTAGCAGCGTCTGACATCTCCTAATCACGCACACACGCTGCTATGCGGCCGCAGCGCACTCTGTACGTCAGTACCAGCGGTTTAACGTTCTCGAAAAAATGCGTTCATTTTCCACTTGCGTTGCGCGGCCGGACTTTTGTGCGACCGTACTTCGTATATTGGCTGTCATTGCCCGTCATCTGCTGCTAGTGCGGCCGTGATTATGTGCGCCAGAACGCGCGTTCGCACTGCCTCAGTCTGACCCTAGCCTTACGTTCTCGACAAAATGCGTTCGTTTGCCACTTGCGTTGCGCAGCCGGACTTTTGTGCGACCGTACTTCGTATATTGGCCGTCATTGCCCGTCATTTGCTGCTACTACGGCCGTGATTAAGTGCGCCTGCACGCGCGTTCGCACTGCCTCAGTCTGACCCTAGCCTAATACTTACCCTAAAATCCACTTGTTTCCAATGGCGTCTTTTTTTTTTATACTCACCTCCCTCCTCTTCCGCTCCCATCCTGAAAGGCTTTAACTTGGCTAATGGTTTACGTGAGAAGCGCGGATGCGCGCCTCTCACCTAAACCAGCCAATCAGCAGGCTTCCTCCAGGCTCCATCTTCTTTGATTAGTGTTGCGCGCAAGAGGATGCGCGCAACACTAATCCGCAGCCGCTGCTGCCAGCTACTGCGGCTAGTTGGAGACGTCATCGCTCTGAAAGCACGATGACGTCTCCTACTCGGCAATAGTCGGCAGAAGCGGCAAATATGAATCCCGCTCTGCTGACTGACAGCTGGGAGGGCGGAGTAAAGTCCTCCGCGTCTCTCAGCTGTTTCAGCCGATCGGCTGAGCGGAGGGAGGGGGGAAAGGCAAGGGCATACTCAGGGCATCATGACCACCTAAAAAAGCTTAGGTGGTCATGTTGCCTAGAGTATCCCTTTAACTAACTAACCCCACCGCCCCCCACCACCACCACCATGGTTTCCAGGAAGTATACAAAAATTATGTATCTCTGTATGCTTAAAAAAAAAAGTACCGAAGAAGAGAAAAATATTGTACCACACCACTAATACCATAATACCATACCACTAATAATCATTCAAGAACAAGTATATTTAAAATATAGAAGGAAACTGATTAGATGCCTGTGCTGATATGTTGCACTGCTAAGCCAGTTTGTTTAATGAATTTTATTAAAATTGCAAAAAGTGGTGCGAGCCACTTGGAAAACCTCTGTGTGCCACCCCTGCCATATAGCAATAACATAAAACAGTAAGAAAAGGAAGAATATAGGGGATGGAAGAAAATGCACACAAATTGTACAGAGGCATTGCTATCCATCAAAATGTCAAACTAACCATGCAGATGATATAACAATCGCTCATCAAATAGGAAGGGCAATAGGGGTTATCAAAGAGAGACAAATTGGCCACTGAATTGCACCGAACGGTCAGGGCCGGATTAACATAGGGGCTGATGGAGCAGCAGCTCCAGGCCCATGCCCCAGAATAGGCCCAGAGAAAGGATAACTATCAGGGTTATTCAGAAAGAGGTGAAAACCTTTAGAATGACTGGAGAATCAAATTCTAGGCCAAAATAGTCAAACCAGAAAAATTCTCCCATTTATCTCACTTTCCAAATTGTCTATTTGGTCTAGATTGGTCATTCTCCTGGCAATTCTTAAGGTTTTCACCTTTCTCTGAATAGCCCTGATAGTCTGCATGAATGGGCATTTGGATTCCTGTATCTCCAACTCCATAGCAACTACAGGGTCATGCAATATATCACTGGAAAGGCCAGAGCATGGCCAAAATTTCAACAAAATAACGAATAACCCCTAAAGAGTAAATAAATGGAAAACAAATAAAAAGAAATGGCGATATGGGAGAGAAAATGTCCTCAACCCAGATCTTGCAGTTGAGAGGGTTTCATCGCAGGAGAACCTTCGAGTTCCATGTCCACCAGTAATGCCCAGGTATCTGTTGCCATCAAGTCTTCTGAGGAGATACAGACACCAGCCTCTGCAGATCACTGTTGTGGCAGCTGCCATCTCAAGTTGTCTCTGAGGGATAGTTGAATATTGGGGAGATAAGTGCCCTCTGTCACCATTGAGGTCTTCTCCTTCCCCATAAACTTTAACTTCATAGGAGCAGCTTGTCTGACAATGGCTCTAGAAAGCTGGCAATCCGTGCCACATAAAATCCCTGGTGGTCTAAGTCTCTACCAACTGTGATTGTGAACAGGTCACTTGCCACTTGTCCACATAGGAAGTCGAATTGACATGCAGGGCAGCCAGGCAGGATCCTTTTTTTTTTTTGCCCCCCCTAGCAGCATCCCGAGTGAGGCTCCTGTCAGACGAGCGCAGCGTTCACGTCCGTGATAGCGCACTAAAGTACGTCCGTGATAGCATGAAATAAAGGCCATTGGAGCCCCACACACGAAGTACGTCCGCATTGAACTGCGGACGCACAACGGCCGCGGCAAACGGACGCAAGTTAGGCATGAACGTAAAACCCCTAGAACGGCCGCACAAAGTGCGCTGCGTCCGCAATGTCCGCATAGCTTTGTGTGTGAGTGATGGAGCGTGGTCAGATGGACTGCATTTATACGTCCAGCATTTTTGACGGACAAAATGGTTTTGCATTTTAATTTATTTTCCCTCCTACATCCGTCAAACTATACGTCAGTGAAAAAACAGACTGTGTGGCCACTACTGCGTCTTCCGTACTAACATACGTCAGTGTGCACGGATGCACAGTCCATAGAAATCACGTTCGTCTGACCCTAGCCTGAATTCCTATGTTGGAAGCGGTAACCCCGAGCAACACTCGGGATGCCGCTGGATAAATCACCTCTCCCTGCGCTCCCTTGATGTCCCCAGCTGTCTCCTCCGGTGATCGCAACCTCGTTACTTCCTGGTTCCTTCCTCGCGAGAAGGGAATCCAGGAAGTAAAACGCCGCGATCGCCGGAGGAGACTGCAGAGATGATCGGGGGAGTGCACAGAGAGGTAATGTATCCAGCCCGAGTGTGTCTTGGGGTTACCGCTCTCAGCGGTGGAATTTAACCCAGAGGCACACTCAGGAACACCACCAGGGAGGTTAATAAATAAATGAAATTATAGCCAAATAATTTGTGACTGAAAGAGAATGGGACAAAGACCTCAGGCAAGACACAAATGCTCACCTAGTCATCCAGACCTCCCTCCCTTTTAGAGAGGCAGCACATGAGCATACTGTACTGCTTTTTTTACAGGCGCACTTTTTGACAGAAAATAGTGTGAGTACTGCATAGAGTGCGTCCGTAACGTCTGATGTCTCCACGCCCTAGGATAATACATGGCAGCATTGTTTCGGCGTCCGTTTAGCTTTTTCACGTCGATGTTATTTTTGCGTCCGTTGCTATGTGTGTTGCCCGTCTGTGAACAAGTGCGCAGGTGCTTTGTGGGGTATGTTTAATTGACTCCTTTATAAAGCTACGACGGACGGCAAACAGTGTGGTCAGACGGACGCAAAATGTTTTCTCATGTGCCCCCAGCCTTAGTCTCTTTTAAAATACATCTACCTTTTGATCTCTTCCCCTCAGATACTATTGTGGAAGGTCCTTTGAATGTGTAACAAACAGTTTGAGCTCTTTTGATATGTTAATTGATCAATATTGGTCAAATTTGGAGACAATCTAGGTGAGAAATAATATTTACTTTGTCTTTGATCCTGTGAAAAAGACAGGGCACAGGAACACTGTATGCAGAAAGTCTTTGACTCCATTGTCTTCATCAAGGTGTGGAAAACGCATGAAATAGTTATAAATCAATTTGTTGAAAAAGGTGAAGCATTTGTTAACGGAGCAGCAGGATTTGAAGGAGCCAGAATTTCGGCTTTTGGGAGATGTCCCCTAAAGCTGTGTGCTAACTTAGGCTAGGGTCAGACTAACGCATTTTTCACGTTGTCCGTGAAAATGTGCGTTCGAAGAATGGACGTATTTTTTCACGGAATACGCAATAGCGGTCATACTATGCGCAGTTTCATCCGTGATTTTGTACGGATCATCAATAAAACACTTCTTGCATCTGGACGTTATGTTGGCCGGACATTAGCAGCGTCTGATGTCTCCAATTCACGCACACACGCCGCTAGCGGACGCAGCGCACTCTGTACATCAGTACTAGTGGTTTAACGTTCTCGAAAAAATGCGTTCATTTTCCACTTGCGTTGCGCAGCCGGACTTTTGTGCGACCGTACTTCGTATATTGGCCGTCATTGCCTGGCATCTGCTGCTAGCACGGCCGTGATTAAGTGCGCCAGAACGCGCGTTCGCACTGCCTCAGTCTGACCCTAGCCTAAGGCTGGGGTCAGACGAGCGCAGTGTTAGGCCGGGTGCACACTAGACTAGAGTAGACTTTTTTTTAACGCACTAACGCGCGTTAAAAAAAAAAACATCGTACCCGACGCTCGTCCACGCCCCCTTGCGTTATCTTCCATAGGAGGATAGCGGAGCACCCGTCGACGTGAATCCTAGCGTTCTAGAATGGCGATGCGCTAGGATTCGCGTCGACGGGTGCTCCGCTATCCTCCTATGGAAGATAACGCAAGGGGGGTAGACGAGTGTCGAGTACGATGATTTTTTTTTAACGCGCGTTAGTGCGTTAAAAAAAACGTCTAGTGTGCAGCCGCCTTAACGTCCGTGTTACCGCACATAAGTACGTCCGTGATAGCATACAATTGTGTTAAATGGAGCCCCACACACGAAGTACGTCCGCACAGAAGTGCGGGGGCTGACGGACGCTGCAAACGGACGCAGGTCAGGCTAGGGTCAGAGTGGGGCAGTCGGAACGCGCGTGCAGGCGCACTAAATCACGGCGGCAGTAGCAGCACATAACGGCCAATGACGGCCAATATACGCAGTACGTGCGTACGAAAGTGCGCCGACACCACGCAACCAGCAAATGAACGCATTTTTCTCAGAACGTGAAACCGCTGCTACTGACGTACAGAGTGCGCTGCGGCCGCATGGCAGCGTGTGTGCGTGATTAGGAGACGTCAGACGCTGCTAGTGTGCGGCCTACATAACGTTCAAACAGCCGGATTTCCCTAGACTTCTTTTTACCCCACCGTCATGAAATACGTCCAGAATTGCGCATCGTCTGACCACTTAAGCGTATTCTGTGAAAAAATGCGTGCGCACGCATCGACGTACATTTTGACGGTGGCCGCAGAAAATGCGCTCATCTGTCCCTAGCCTTAGGCAAGAACGTAATACTGCTAGAACGGACGTGCAGAGTGCACCACGTCCACAACGTCCGCATAGCTTTGTGTGTGAGTGATGGAGCGTGGTCAGACAGACTGCATTTATACGTCCAGCATTTTTGACAGACAGAATGTTTTTTCATTGTAATTTATTTTCCCTGCTACATCAGTCAAAGAAATACGTCAGTGAAGAAAACAGACTGTGTGGCCACTACCTTGTAGTCAGTCAGAAAGTACGTCCGTACTGCACGGACGCACAGTCCGTAGAAAATGCGCTCATCTGACCCTAGCCTAAAATGCAATCCAAAATATTTCAGGCATAACCAGAAGAACCACAACAGTGTTCAGTACATAATTACGGTGTCCAGATTTGAAATAAAAAAGCTCAACTATATAACCATATTGATGGATGGTTTTGTCCAGTAGATGAGGGTTCAAAGATACCTATCTTTAACCCTTTCGCTGCTGAGGCTTTTCCCGCCCCTGTGCTGAGGTCATTTTTACCTGTTTTGCGCATCATGTTTAAACGTGTTTTGAAGGCTTATTTTAGTATATGACCCAGACATATTATATATCGTTCTTTCCGTCAGACTCGGTAGATTCATAATATGTCATTATTATATGTATACGTTATGTCATGTCTGTATATTATAACAAAAAATGCAATAAAATATGTATTTTCAATAATTTACAACGTGTAAAGTGTTTTTTTCCACATTTTAACATGCGAGCAATTGCGGTTATATTTTGTATGGGGTGCGCTTGTTAAAAAAATAGAGATGGGGTCTCGTTACATTTTTTTTTTGGGGAAAATTACACTATTTTTAACAAACGCACCTCATACAAAAATCGTTAGTGCAGCATCATTGTTCACATTATAATTGAAATGGGAACAATATTGCTGCATTAACAAACCAAAAAAAAAAAAAAAGTGTTTATTTTTTTTTTTAAATTTTGTTTTTTAATTTTTTTTTTATTTTTATTTTTCATTTTTTTTTTTTTTTTACAAAATTTTTCACTTTCATGTTTGGTATCGTTGGAACGGCCATGCTCTGGCCGATCCAACCATACCAAAATTTAACCCCTAGCTGCCACGGATCGGGAGATAGGGAGTTCCAATGAACTCCCTATCTCCACCGTTGGTGGCAGTCAAGGGTTAAGTCCAGGACTGGCGTCATCGTGCTACGCACGATGACGCCAGTCCTCAGGGAAGGACCTCCCCCCTCCCTTTCAGGCGCCTCCTCCGCACATGCGGGGGGGGCGCCTGAATTAGGTGTCATCGCGCCCCCGCGATGACACCTAATTCTGGCGGCTGCTGTTCCGGATGCCGGGCTGACATCCAGGATGTCAGCCCGCACCGGAGGGGCCAGCGATCGGCCGGAACTCGGCCGAACGCTGACCCCAATGAGAGGACGCGCTCAGCGCGTCCTCAGCACACCAGCGGGAATGCTGAGGACGCGCTGAGCGCGTCCTCAGCAGCGAAGTGGTTAAAAATAATGACTGGGGGGAGGTCTTGGTACACCAGGTTTACCACTTACACAGTGTTATTCAAAGAGAATCGAAAAGCCACCGCACGTTCGGTGACTTTTCGTTCTCTTCAATTCGGTTTGATTTGGCGATCCCATATCGACGAACCTGCGGTGTATTCAGCAAGCATCACAGGGTCCCCGAATTGCAGGGAAAGGTCGCCGCAAACCCGCCGAAAACTCACCGCAAAACGAGGGCGAACGCACACCGAAACCCGCAAAAACATCTGGATTAACGCGTCGCAAACGCCGGAAAAACCCGAGCAGGAGCCGATCACAGGCAGCGCAGCCGCCGGAAAAAGCCGACACCGCAGACGAATGCAGTGAATAAATTAGGAAAACAGTTCACTTGAATGTTTGAAAAGTGAAACGCTATTTGTAAAGAAACTACTGAGTGAAAATGTCTGAATATACATATAAGATCCAATGAATGATAATATAAAGGGCTGTTACAGAAAAAATAAGTAAAGTAAAAAAAAAACGGATTTTTTTTTAAAAAAAGAACCCAAAAAATGCTTAAAATATCCTAAAAAATCTATAAATAAAGAGACTCTTTACTGCAGAATATTATAATCAACGGTTTATTAGATATTGGATTAAAACGGGAATATTTTTAACATTGAAGCCTATGGGATTCGCCTGAATAAATCTGCCGAATTAAACCACCGAATGGCAGGGCATTTCGAGAACCTTTCACTGGTGGTTTTTGTTCTCAGAATAGCCGAAGCATTGCTTCTCTATGGGGATTTCACTGCCCTCGAACAGGTGCCGAACAGGCACCGTATGTGCAGGCAATTCGCCAAGATTTGGCGAATTGCCTGCTTTCTGAATGGCCAGGAAAGGTAACCGAACGCTGAATTTCAGCGTTCGGTTAACTCTCTCCAGCAATTCGGATCTCTTTGAATAACCCTGACAGTTTCGAGAGATGAGTGTCAATGTATCTAGGTGTTAGCTTGGAATTTCTTATAAGATTTTTCTACAATCCTTCTGAATTTTGGGTCCCAGGAATGTACATTCTGGACTTAAGTACATTCTGGACAATGTTTCATGTTTTCCATTTTCCCTGGTCAGATGTTATAATATGTCATTTCAGGCGGAACAATTTGGGAAAGTAAACATCTTTACATTTATAATGGTTTTGCATATATTAATTTGTTTTGCATGCAGGGGTCAAGTCCAGGGGGAACGCCTGGGAACAGTTCCTGCACCATTTTTGCAGAGGCTACGGAGTTCCCTTTGGTCCCATACTCTATAAAGCTTGTATTCAGGTGTTCAATCATATCTATCCCTGTGAAGTCACAAAAAATATACAGGGTTATTCAGAGAGAGGTGAAAACCAGGAGAATTGGCAGGAGAAGAGAACAAATTAGACCAAATAGCCGATTTGGAAAGTGAGATAAATGTGAGAATTTTTCGGTTTGGCTATTTTGACCTAGAATTTTCACTTTCCCAATCATTCTCCCGGTTTTCACTTTTCTCTGAATAACCCTGATAGGATTTATCAAATAATTTGATATATATACATAAATGTGTCAGATCTGAGTGTGTGTTTGTGTTAAGTACTAGTCAAGTTCTTGGAAAAAATCCTCTGTGGGACTGAAATGTCGACCATTGTACTACCACAATAAAAAAAACCATATAGAGAGTTATTCAAAGAGCACTGAATTGGCCATGAAAATGCACCAAATCGGTGAATTTCCCCGTATGGTGCAATTTTGTGCCCATTCGACTATTCAAAAAGTAGGCAGTTCGCCAAATATTGGTGAATTGCCAGCGAAATACGATGATCTTTGGTGGCAGTGAAATCCCCATAGAGAAGTAATGGTTACTCTATTCAGAGAACACCGAACTGCAGAGAAATGTCAGTGAAATGCCTTGACTTTCGGTGGTTTTGTTCGACAAGTTTAAACAGGCGAATCCTATAGGAATCAATGTAGAAAAATTCTGTTTTTATTAAATTTTTATTCAACCGTTTATTCTTTTCATTTGCAGCAAAAAGTCTCTTTATTTATTTTTTAGGCATTTTTCGGCATTTTTTTTTTCCTATTTCTTTTTAATTGTAGCGCTACTGCCGTGAGAGCCGCTATAGTTTAAGGGCCTTCTGTCCCACTCCAGTGATCGCTCACCTCCATCTTCAGTGCCAAGTAACACCAAGACACTGCTATACTATAAATAAAAGGGGTTTATTAGGACTAGCAAGCAGCCCCTCTGATGGACAAAGTGATCAACAGTATAACAATATCGATTGGAATGATTTACCACCGCTATGCAGAGCAATGATGAATGAACGAAACAGTAAGCTTTACAATACTTCAACACTGTTCAATTATTGACTATAATTGACGTGACTCACAACCATAACCTATCTAAACCTTATAGATTCTACCTAACCACTGGCCAGTGGGAATTACACAAACTCTCAAGTCTGCTAGCGTTGGGGCCCTTTGAATTCTGTCGTTGGGTACCTTTGCTGTGAAACCATATTTGTACTCCACAAAGAGGGAAAGAAATCTTCGCAAAGTGTCACAGGGTAACAAGATTTGTAACTGCAGCGATCTTCCTTTTAGATGGAGCTGCGCAGGCAGTAGAACTAGACCGGACAACACAAAGTTAGCGATATCACCTCACGCTGGGTAACCGAATACCTCTCTCCGTTAGATGCACTTGATCTCTCTCTCTCTCTTTCTGGCGCTGGAAGCACGAGGACAGATCTCTTCTCCGCTGGACGCACTCGATCGCTCTCTCTGGCAGGAAGCACGAGGACAGTCGGATCTCTTCTCCACTGGACGCACTCGATCGCTCTCTCTGGCACTGGAACACGAGGACAGCTGGAGCTCTTCTCCACTGGACGCACTCGATCGCTCTCTCTTTCTGGCGCTGGAAGCACGAGGACCGCCGGATCTCTTCTCCGCTGGACACACTCGATCGCACTCTCTGGCAGGAAGCACGAGGACCTCCGGATGCCTGATTCACAACAGGACCATCCACACCATCCGTCTCGCCTTCTCTGGTCCTCACCTCCCCGATACATGCTCTTCCTCCTCTGAAAACCGCGGGCCGCCCCGCTGTCTGCTGGGAGGCGTATTTTTCTTCCTATCAAATTGCATTAGGCCCTTTGTACTCAAAACTACATGTTCCAGAATCCTTTTGTGATACCTTCAGTCTTCCTGTATTAACAACTTCCTTTGCCAATCAAGAGACAGGGAAAGGAGTGAGGGGAATTCCCCCACAGCGGTGACAGGCTGCATGTATCTGTGCAAGTCTTGGCTGCAGTGGGAAACACAAGTCCACAGGCGGGCTGAGAGGTAGCTGCTACACAATGTTAATTTTTCTGTAACAGACCTTTTTATTATTATTCATAGGACCATTCATTTTTCCAATGCATTTTCATGCAGTATCTTTTTATTTTTAAAAAAGCCTTTTAAAAGTTGTGTTTTTTTTGTTTTTATTACCCTTGTTTAGTGGCTTGGTTGCTTTTTCCGGGCGCCCTGATGGCTTTCTTTTGGATAGATTCAGCGGATGCATACGGCGGTATTTCGGATACGTTCGGCCAGTCAATTAGCCGCACTTTGGGGACCCTGCGGGTTAATGTTTTATTCACTGCAGGGTTGGCGAATTTAACTCGCCGAAGTGCGTTGAACGGGAGAGTACCGAAAAGTCCGACAGTGACATTCCGATGCTCTCTGAATAACCCTGATAGTTAAAAGACTCCAGGAATGCACGCCTTCTTGATGAGTCGCACCACAGCAATTAGAAGTGGATATCCTGGCTGCGGGTCCCTTGGTGAATCTTGGGGTATTAATTAGTTTAATGGTGCTAATGAATTAATGTATTTTGGCACCATTCCTGGGTAGCCAGGTTGGAGCTGAGAAGCAAAAGTTTTAGCTCAAGAACCCAATAGAAGCCAGCTAAAATTACCCATTGTGAATATATCTGTCTTCAGAAAGTTGGAGGCTGGCTGGAACTTGGAGATGTGGAACAAAATCTGTGATTTTAATGTTTGATTTCATCAACAGTTAATTACAGTTACAGTATTTCAATGGCACCAACAGATTCCCCAGCGTTTTACAATGGGGAGGTACAAACATGAGACATATTAAATAATGATAGATCTGGACCAGCCTAAACGTATTATAACTGTCCTCCTGATACATGACTTTATACAAGTGCTCAGCCAAACACCACATGAGCTTACAATCTAAGGCAGTGTTTACCAAACCTGTCCTCAGGACCCTCTGTCTCCCCAGGTTTGCCAGATATCTGAAGCACAGCACAGATGATATGATTTGCTGCTCAGTGATTGCAGGATTCAGTCTGCATTTCCCCAAGGTGATCTGCAAAATCTGACAGATTTGGGAAACACTGATCCAAGGGAATGATGGTGTTTGACTATCCTAAACCATTATTTTACAGGATGTGGGTTTTTATTTACTGCGCCTGCAGATTTCCCCGTGGTGTCCTCATGTTAATGTGATATTCCGTGGCAGGCGCTACCTCCGCACCTCGCCTCGGAACGCAGCTCTAACCGCTGGGATACTCGCAGTAGTGCTTCTGTGCCGCCGCAAGTATCACCTCCTTGAGTCCATAGGATTCCATGAAGGGTTGCGCCGCCGGACCGTGAGTCCTGCGCGATCTCGCAAGATTGCGCAGCGAATGAAGTGATCGCGGAGTGAGACTCGAAACTATTTCTTCCCATTCTCACTCTGCTCCCAGTGATAAGAAGCCGCGAATCGGGCCACCGTTCTCGCCGAGGGATGAAAGGTGAGTACCAGATTTTTTGGGGTTGCTAAATGATTTTGCATTTGCAAAATCAATTAGTACCAGCTTTTAGAAGGTGATAAAATTTTGCCTTGCGCTTCCCGACGATAATTAGCGCTAGCACTTTGTAATACCTTATTTATCGAAACGCTAATGCAGGTTTGTGCTCCCCATGTTAAGTATAGTGTCAGGATCCGTGCCTGCATATGTGAAAAAAACATAACCTACATGTGGGCAGGTGCTTGTAAAGTGCTGCCCTCATTCCAAACCAGCAATGAATCAGTTAATCGCAGTCAAGCTCTACACACACACATCTGAGGTCATGTGACCTGTCTGGAAATAAAGGTTCACTCCCCCCTATCCAATCTGACTTTGCATTGACAGTCAAACCTTGCTAGTGCCTAGACATATTTCTGATCTCCTAATAACCGTGTACCAGACCCTGCTTGCCTAATGACCACCACCCTGTACTAGCCTCTTGACCTCGGATCTCCCTCTGACCATTCTCTGTACTACCCCTTGTATTACGCCTGGATCTTCCACTACCCAAAAGTACCATCTGTGCATCCCTGCACACTGGGCTCAGACCCCCTGAACTTGGCATACGCCAGGTGCCACCCTGACTTATAGGATGGGCAAAGTACAATAAGCACGTGGAAGATAGCGCGGAAACAGATTACTAACCGGGCTAGCGCCAGGAATGTAATATGGGAGCCACGCGTCAAACACATTTATCCTAGCGATAACACTTACATATCCAGACGCTAACGTTAGCGTTGACTACAAAATAAACAATGATTGCGTGGCTTCACTTTGGAGAACAGGAATCCACTGCGTAACCGGGTGCTCTATCAAAAAGGGGTCCGCAATCCCAGTACAGCCAAGAAGAATAGAGGATAGGCTACACCAGTTGCTTCTGTAATTCAGCTTTAATTTCAATCCATAGCACGTCAGGGAGCGATACAACGTTTCGGCTTGAGAGCTTTATACATGATTAAGGCTCTCAAGCCGAAAACATTGTATCGCTCCCTGACGTGCTATGGATTGAAATTAAAGCTGAATTACAGAAGCAACCGGTGTAGCCTATCCTCTATTCTTGCTAGCGTTAACTAGGGATTAGAACCCATTGAGTTTTATATGAATTTCCTGTATTAAGTTTATTATTACACCAAATGGTAAAATATTGATGGGCCGGAATGTACTTTTAGTAGTATATATATTGTAACGTTGCACTGTTGGTTGTAAATTTTACAGTAAAATAACAAAATGTATTAACTTAGCTGAGCTATTTGTAGCAAACAGGCATTGAGAAGCTGTGCTTCACAGAGAGTTTGTCTGAGGTAAAGTTCACGCCCTGGTCATTGATTGGCAAAGAATGGGAACTAGTGGACATTGAGGTAACAATCTTGCAGAGTCGGCAGATTCCAGAGTGAAATCTCTTTCAGTACTGGTAGCAGACATGGCTGTGTGCGCTCCTATGAGAATTATTTTCTTTCTGGTGTCTATAAAGCTAGCTTGTGGTGGGAAACTACTTGTGTTTCCTCAGGATGGAAGCCATTGGCTCAGCATGAAGACTTCGGTTGAGAAATTAGCAACCAGAGGTCATGAGATCGTCCTGGTTATCCCGGAAACAAACTTCCTACTTAAAGATTTGGGTAATTATACTGTGAAAACTTTCTCTCTGCCTTACACAAGAGAATTCATGGACTCCACCATCAAGGAAGGAGCTAAGCTTATGTTCAGAAGCATGCCATTTTTACAACGGATTACTACGCTCTATAAGAAAGTGACAAATACCACCAAGTGGCTTCTGACATCCTGTGAGCACTTTCTGAAGAATGACAGTCTCATCAGGTATCTGGAGCAAAGCAAGTTTGATGCCATGCTGACTGACCCAGTCTTCCCATGCGGGGAAATCGCTGCAGAGCATTTGTCTATTCCTTCTGTGCAATTCTTGCGGGGCACTCATTTTGGAATGGACCTGGAAGCCTCTCAGTCTCCAACCCCTCCTTCCTATGTGCCCAGGATATTCACCCAATATACCGATCACATGTCTTTCTCACAGAGAATCAAGAATTTTATAGTGAGAGTCACTGATTATTTTCTGTGCAGAATATTCTACAGGCCCTTTGCACAGCTGGCATCAGACTTTCTGAAGAGGGATATCAGTGCGGTGCAGCTTTTCAGTCGCGCTTCCATCAGGCTCATGAGATATGACTTCGTTTTTGAGTACCCTAGACCTGTGATGCCAAACATGGTGTTTATAGGAGGCATAAATTGTGTCAACCGCAAGCCACTTACAGAGGTAAATCATGTATAACTGTTTTTTTTTAAAGTATTTGGATTCTTGTTGTTCTCTCTAGAAGAAGACTGCACACAAACATGAGCCTGGTCTACTAAACCATACCATGTTGCTAGCCGGCATACAATAATGAGCTTCGGAAAAGTAAAAGTATTTGTTAAACTTTTTCACTTTAATAATAATGTTGGACCATAAGGTAAGAAATCATAAAGGAATCCCAGGTGACTTGCTTTGATTCCCTTCCTGCAGTATATAACGTACACATGTATCATTGCAGCATGTTTTCATGTGCTCTCCCCTGCAAGAAATCGTAATATACAGGGTTATTCAAAGAGATCCGAATTGGGGCTGAAAGGTAACCGAACAGTGAAATTCAGCGTACGGTTACCTTTCCTGGCCATTCAGCTGTTCAGAGAGCAGGCAGTTCGCCAAATGTTGGCGAATTGCCTGCACATAAGGTGCCTGTTCGAGGGCAGTGAAACCCCCATAGAGAAGCAATGCTTCGTCTATTCAGAGAACAAAAACCAGCAGTGAAAGGTTGCCGAAGTGCCCTGCTGTTCGGTGATTTAATTCGACAGGTTTATTCAGGCAAATCCCATAGGCTTCAATGTTAAAAATATTCCCGTTTTAATTCAATATCTAATAAACCGTTTAATATTTTATTCTGCAGTAAAAAGTCTCTTTATTTTTAGATTTTTTTAGGATCTTTTAGGCATTTTTCGGGATTTTTTTGCAAAATTTTTCTTTTCAATTTCTTTTAATCGTTTTTTTTTTCTGTAACAGCCCTTTTTATTATCATTCATTGGATCTTATATGTAAATTTCAAACATTTTCGTTCTGTGGTTTCTTTGCAAACAGCGTTTCACTTTTCAAACATTCAAGCGTACTGTTTTTTGTTTCTTTTCACTCCATTCGTCTGCGGTGTCGGGTTTTTCCGTCGGCTGCTCTGCACTGTGATCGGCGGCTGCTCGGGTTTCTCCGGCGTGTTCGGTGGGGTTAATCCAGATGTTTTCGCAGGTTTTGGTGTACGTTCGCCGGGTTTTGCGGTGTGTGTTCACCGGATTTTCGGTGGCTTTTCCCTGCACTACGACGGCCCTGTGGTGCTTGCTGAATACACCGCAGGGTCGCCGAAATGGGATCACCAAATTGCACCGAATTGAAAAGAACAAAAAGTCACCGAACGCACGGTGACTTTTCGATTCTATTTGAATAACCCTGATAGTGTCTGAGAACCGCTATAAATGTCAGTGAACCAGATTCTTTGATTTTCAATATCCAGATCACTGTTTATCGGGGTTTGCGACAACATCGATTTCCGTCGTTATTTGCAATAAGGCCAAACAGCATTCAGTGGACATTAATTTGCATTAATGGTTTGTGTTTTAGTGGGCAAAATCTCCATGCCATGTGTTTAACCTTGATTAGATGCTCTGAGTAAATGAAAAGCAAATGCCAACTCCATATGGATAATTCCGTTCATTAGCCTATCAATTTTATGTTTTAGAGAACCTGTCATAAACAGGTATCAATTTATTTCAAGCTGCAAAATATAGTAACTGGTGCCTCTTTTCTGCAATTTGTTTGACAGATTCTATCCTAGAATAGCTTGATATTGTTTATTTCACTGCAATAAAATCAGCAAAAGAAGCAGTAAGGCTAGGGTCAGACGAGCGTGATTCCTACGGACTGTGCGTCCTTGCACACGGACGTACGTTAGTACAGAAGACGCAGTAGTGGCCACACAGTCCGTTTATTCACTGACGTATATTTTGACAGATGTAGGAGAGAAAATAAATTAAAAATCAAAACCATTTTGTCCGCGAAAAATGCTGGACGTATAAATGCAGTCCGTCTGACCACGTTCCATCACTCACACACAAAGCTATGCAGACGTTGCGGACGCAGCGCACTTTGTGTGGCCGTTCTAGGGGTTGTACGTTCTTGCCTGCCTTGCGTCCGTGGGCCGCGGCCGTTGTGCGTCCGCAGTTCAGTGAGGACATACTTCATGTGTCAGGCTCCAATGGGCTTTCTGTCATGCTATCACGGACGTACTTTTAGGCGCAATCACGGACGTGAACACTACGCTCGTCTGACCCCAGCCTAAAAGCTAAGTGTTTGGTTGTTTCTGAAGGGGCAGAGGAAGGCAGGAAGGGCTCATATACTATAGAATGTAAGCAAAGGGAACATTCTGACCGGAAAGTCCAGTTTGTGGGTGGATATTTCTATTTTAAAAATTGTGAGGATTAAGTTACTAAAAGTTACCATCCAAAGATATCATTTGGAACTGTATTGTTTTGGCATTTGCCTAACAGAGTTGAACTTTTAACCATTTAATTTTATTGTCAACCCCTCTTTATCATAATAAATCCTTATTTATCTGATAGGGAATAAAGATCTAAATATTAGTACAGTTCATAGGTTTGTTTTTCTAAATTTACTCTGTTATAGGTGCAACACAATAAGCCTTCCGTTTAGATGGAAACATATGTGTTTTAGTTAATATCCAGGGGTTTTTGCAAGAGATGGATTTGTCAGTTTTAAGAGGTGCAGCATGGGAATCCCAAAATAAAAAAATTACTTCTGGCTGGTGTCAGACGTGCGTCCGTACTGACATGTCTCTCGGTATCGCAGCGTTGTGACGCTGCGACGGGGCTGCCAATACGATGTTGCGCGCGCACGAATTGTGCACGCAACCGTGATGCAAGCCTCCCCGTCAAAGTGCTATGACTCGCGTTCGACAGGGCTCCATAGGAGGATGGAGCCTTGCAGCGCTGAGCACACTAACTGCGGCGTCAGATTGGAAGGAACGTCCACTTTCACGGACATTCCTTCCGCTCTTAAAAACGTGCGTCTGACACCAGCCTTACCTACCTCCAATGTTCTTACACCTCAGAGCAGCCCCTTTTATCCTGATCCCCAATTTAGTCCCCCTACCAACCCCAGACCCCCAGTCAGCAGCCTTACTAATTTAGGCCCTAGACCAGGGGTCAGAAAGCTTTGCCCTCTAGTAGCCTGATTCTAACCACGTCACAAACAGACAGACAGTAAGGGAGAAAATCTGCATGAGCAGATCTCCCTTTTAGGCTAGGGTCAGACTGAGGCAGTGCGAACGCGCGTTCTGGCGCACTTAATCACGGCCGTGCTAGCAGCAGATGCCGGGCAATGACGGCCAATATACGAAGTACGGTCGCACAAAAGTCCGGCTGCGCAACGCAAGTGGAAAATGAACGCATTTTTTCGAGAACGTTAAACCACTAGTACTGACGTACAGAGTGCGCTGCGTACGCTAGCGGCGTGTGTGCGTGAATTGGAGACATCAGACGCTGCTAATGTCCGGCCAACATAACGTCCAGATGCAAGAAGTGTTTTATTGATGATCCGTACAAAATCACGGATGAAACTGCGCATAGTATGACCGCTATTGCGTATTCCGTGAAAAAATACGTCCATTCTTCGAACGCACATTTTCACGGACAACGTGAAAAATGCGTTAGTCTGACCCTAGCCTTAACGATGCTATTCGTTTCCAACCCAGACGCATTTTGTGCATCTGGGCTCACGAGCATTAGCTCCTGGAGTCCATAGGACTCCATGAAGCCCTGCATGTGTCTGCGCGAGCTCGAATGTGCAGGGACCGCGGAGAAGACACTGAGGGACATTATTTGTTCCTATTTTCAGACTGCTCGCAGACAGAAGAAACAGCAGATCGTGCCACCCTCTGCAACGCGGGATCTCAGGTGAGTATGGGATTTTTTGGGGATATTTACACTTATTCATTAAGAGATTTTGCAAAAGCAAAATCACATAAGACTAGGGTTTAAAAGCCAGTATTCGTTTACTGAATACCGTCTCATTTAGAGGACAACAAGCTAGGTTGTAGCTCGTTCTCCTCTAGGGAAGCACAATTCACATCTCCTCTCTAATACAGAGTAAAGGAGACTTGAATTTACAATAAGCTCTTGCAACAATCGAGGCACAAGCAGGGCACTTATAAGCTAAATTCTGGGGCAATTCCCACTTACGCTCCCAGATGTTATCTTATTGTCCCTGTAACTGAAGCTCCCTCCATCTTTGTGACTTGGCACCCTTGCCCACACTATACACGCCCCTGTGCCTGTTGAAGAAGTGTGGATGCTGGCCTCCTGTCAAGGGACCACCGACCAATGTGACAAAGCGATAGTGGGCATAAATGAGCATGTAGGGTTAATGTAGTTCAATGTATTAGTATCTTAAAACTGTGTGTTTAACAGTTTAGCTTGTTTTATTAATCCTTTTAGAACTATTGTTCTTGCTGTCTGTGTAATTGTTTGTCCTTAGATTGATAGGATGTTGATAATGTGCTAATCCTGTATGTCTCTATTCAGATGTCTCTATCTCTTTAAGTGATTTTCATCCCCCTTTGTGTAGACAATGTACTCTTTTTGTTTGTGTCATTTTACCACCCCTTTCCTGTTTCCCATACAAACTAATCACCATTTCAAATGAAAGATCATTATTCTTCCCTGCACTAACAGGTCTATTCAAAGAAAGGTGAAACTCAGGAGAATTGGCAGGAGAAGAGAACAATCTAGACCAAATAGCCGATTTGGAAAGTGAGATAAATGGGAGAATTTTTCTGGTTTGCCTATTTTGACCTAGAATTTTCACTTCTCCAGTCATTCTCCTGAGTTTCACCTTTCTTTGAATAGACCTGTAAGTCTTATCTGATGTTTGGGAAGAGATACTTGAAAACGAGAGAATTCTCAATGTATCCTTCCTGGTAAAATTCTTTCTAAAAAAAAAGATAACTTAGAATTATACAGCACTCCTTCAAGTTCTGGCTAAGGGTTGTAAAGGAGGGAAAGCTGCTGCGGATCTGCTTGACTGGAGAGAGGGGATGGTCAAATGCCCGTAATGCCAGGCCAGTCCAGGTCTGTAAGAAAAGGCATTTTAAGATAAATTTTTCCACCGTAACACTAAATAAAACTAAACGTGACCAGTATTCTTACATGTAGTACCTTGTTAAGGTAACCGGATGCCGGTTTTCTGCATACCTCCATAGAGAGGGTTGGACAAAAAGTAGACATGGCAATTAACAGGCCTCACATTGTTTTTTTTTAAGAAACACACACACATTCAGCCATATATTATCCATATATGCACACACAGACACGCAAACACATAGCCATACATACCCACATGCACGTAGCCATACAATTTTAACAACACCCACAAGCTTAGCCATACATTTACACAATTCTTCACACATAGCCACAGATATACACGACTACACACACAGTTAGCCACACACTTCCACAGCTAGTCATATGTTTTCATATGCATTTGACATAAAAATATAACTGCATCCATACGTTTCCACAGACGCACACCTTTAGCCATGAACCTCCACATCCGTACTCATGTACAGTGGCAAGAAAAAGTATGTGAACCCTTTGGGATTACGTGGAGTTTTGCATGAATTGGTCATAAAATGTGCTCTGATCTTCATCTAAGTCACAACAATTTGAAAAACACAGTCTGCTTAAAATAATACAACACAAACATTATATGTTTTCATGTTTTTATTGAACAGAACATGTAAACATTCACAGTGCAAGGTGGAAAAAGTATGTGAACCTTTGGACTTAATAACTGGTTGACCCACCTTTGGCAGCAATATCCTCAACCAAACGTTTCCTGTAGTTGCAGATCAGACCTGCACAACGATCTGGAGTAATTTTGGACCACTCCTCTTCACAAAACTGTTTCAGTGTAGCAATATTCTTGGGATGTCTGGTGTGAATCGCTCTCTTAAGGTCATGCCAAAGCATTTCAATCGGGTTGAGGTCAGGACTCTGACTGGGCCACTCCAGAAGGCGTATTTTGTTTTGTTGAAGCCATTCTTTTGTTGAATTACTTGTATGCTTTGGGTCATTGTCCTGTGGCATCACCCATCCTCTGCGGAGCTTGAGTTGGCGGACAGATGGTCTTACGTTTTCCTGCAAAATGTCTTGATAAACTCTGGAATTCATTTTTCCATCAATGACAACAATCCGTCCAGGCCCTGAGGCAACAAAGCAGCCCCAAACCATGATGCTCCCTCCGCCATGTTTTACAGTGGGGATGAGGTTTTGATGTTGGTGTGCTGTGCCTTTTTTTCTCCACACATAGTGTTGTGTGTTTTTCCCAAAAAACTAAATTTTGGTTTCATTTGTCCACAGAATATTTTGCCAGTAGTGCTGTGGAACATCCAGGTGCTCTTTTGCAAACTTCAAACGTACTGTAATATTCTTTTTGGACAGCAATGGCTTCCTCCGTGGTGTCCTCCCATGTACTCCATTCTTGTTTAATGTTTTCCTTATTGTAGATGTGTCAACAAAAATGTTAGCATGTGCCAGAGATTTCTGTAAGTCTTTAGCTGACACTCTAGGATTCTTCTTTACCTCATTAAGCATTCTGCGCTGTGCTCTTGCAGTCATCTTTACAGGACGACCACGCCTAGGGAGAGTAGCAACAGTGCTAAACTTTCTCCTTTTGTAGACAGTCTGTCTTACCGTGGACACATGAACATCAAGGCTTTTGGAGATACTTTTGTAACCCTTTTCAGCTTCATGCAAGTCAGCAATTCTTGATCGTAGGTCTTCTGAGAGCTCTTTTCTGCGAGGCATGGTTCACATCAGGCAGTGCTTCATGAAACCAGTAAACCCAAAACTGGTGTGTGTTTTTAAAGGGTAGGACAGCTTTCAGCAACACATCCAATAATATCACACTGATTGGACTCAAGGTTGGCTCACTCCTGGCTCCAATTAGCTCTTGGAGAAGTCATTAGGCTAGGGGTTCACATACTTTTTCCACCCTGAACTGTGAATGTTTACATGTTATGTTCAAAAACACATGAAAACATATATTGTTTGTGTTGTATTATTTTAAGCAGACTGTGTTTTTCAAATTGTTGTGACTTAGATGAAGATCAAAGCACATTTTAAGACAAATTCATGCAAAACTCCACGTAATCCCAAAGGGTTCACATACTTTTTCTTGCCACTGTATATACTTGGCCACACAGCCATACATTTACACACACATACACAGTCATACAGTACAAAAAACAATTTGTTTCCAAAATCACAAGTTTTAAGTAGCTTTCAGAGATCATTTGTTTGCACTTACATCATTTGCAAATTGTACAGAACGGCATATATCTTAAATGATACAGTATACCAGGGGTGGGCAATTACAGCCCTCCAGATGTTTTGAAACTACATTTCCCTTGAGGCTCTACAAACCTAAGGAGCAGCCGAGCATCACGGGAAATGTAGTTTCAAAACATCTGGAGGGCTGTAATTGCCCACCCCTGCAGTATACTATCAATTCGGTTACTACATCAGACTGGAAGAAGTCAAAAAATGTTTTAGAGGGACACGACCACTAAATAAGTTGTAATTGGATTACTTGTGCATTACAAACAAAATCACTTTATAAAACACAGGCTGCTGTTTTCCCCCTTTGTTTAAAGTAATTGCATGAACAAGGAAAATTAAAGTTAGGTTTGTATCACATACTTTAATTTTGTGCATTTTTCCCATGTTGCAGCATTTACCAAAATCTGTGAAAACGTGTTACTTTATAGCTGTTGCATTGCTTCTACGGTATTTAACAGTCAGTGCGGTGGAGTGAATATTTCGATAAGGGGTCTATTGTGTTGGCTAGGCTACCTGAGATAATAGATGGCAGCTGAAAAAGATAAGACAGGGAGTTTAAAAGTATTCTAATCTACCCCCTGGTGATGTCCTTTAAATACATCCCACACAATAGAGTGATGGACCCATATACTCCATTCTATGCTTCTCACGGTGTGGCATTAAGCAATGATGTACCGATTCTGTGAGGGAGGGGCAATTTACAACACAAAACATCACAACAATGTATGCACAGAGTGTAAACATACAAGAGAAAACCTAAGTGCGTCCAAGGTATCAACTATAGAAAATAAACAAAATAAGAACATTTCATTTTTTTGTGGTAGTGTCCCTTTAAAAACTTATAGATAAAACTCTAACCAGCAACCTTGGTAAAGTTAACACCTATTCTAAAAAGTAATGACAATTCATGACAATATCCTCTAGATGTCAGTACTGCACAGAATTATTGCATATTACACTGTAAAACACATTTATCAGAATTCATAGTATTCTTATTCTATCCGCCATACGTGGACCTCTAACTGCTGTTGGAGAAGAATTCCAACAATTTCCTTGCAGGCAATCTCCGTGCCTTGTGTTTTAGAATTCAAATTGTTGGGGGTTTTATTTGTTTTTTTAACCAATTAAAAGTTTATTGAATTGTAAGTAAAAAAGGACCATAAAGCCCAAGTGATACAGAAAAGAAAACGGATTAATATCTTGCATTTATTACTTTGTATTTCTGTAACGACTGTAACTTTTCAATGTTCTTGAACCCAGGACATACTTGAAAAGGAGAGAAATTTCAATGTATCCTTCCTGGTAAAATACTTTGCAAATAAATAAATAAATAAATAAGGAAATAGTAAACAAATGTTCTGCAATCTCAGGCAATGGTGGAATAATAAGAACAATATTGGGTCTATTCAGTAAAGGTGAAACTCAGGAGAACTGGCAGGAGAAGAGAACAATCTAAACCAAATAGCCGATTTGGAAAGTGATATAACTGGGAGAATTTTTCTGGTTTGGCTATTTTGACCTAGATTTTTCACTTCTGCAAATTTTCCTGAGTTCCACCTTTAGTGAATAGACCTGTAAGTGATAAAATCACTGGCAATGCAAATTACTGAAGATACTAGAACACTTTGACTCCTGCGATATGAAAACTCACGGAGCAACTCCCCGTACACCTGTCTACTATCACGTGTAACTCTTGTCACTCACTACAAAAGTAAGAACTTTAAACACATTAGTAAATTTAGGACCCAGTGGAGCCATCCACATGGAGGAGACATATGCACCATATTTACCTAAAGGTATGAAAGAGCAACTTTGAGATGTAGAGAAAAAAAAAGTAAAAAAAGGAAGGCAGAACCAAATTAGGTAAGCTGGTCCCATTATTCTTCCTCCAATCATTTGGGAAGCAGACTAGAGAAGAGAAATTCCGACCAAAATTACCATGTCTGTTGGAAATCCTTGTCCCACTGATCTGAGGGCACCTGCGAGAGCTCAATAGTTCGGATCTCTCCCACCTTATCCACCAACTCACGCAGAGATGGAGGTACCGAGGACCTCCAGTGCAAAGGAACGAGTGCACGGGCTGCCAAAAGAATGCACCGCAGAGCCTATTTCTTAAGGGATTTCATTGAAACCTGTATTTGACTGAGAAGAAACAGTGCAGTCTCAAAGTCTTCCTTGATGTCAGTTAAATGGACAATAAGGCTGGTGTCAGATGAGCGCACTATGTGCGCCCATACTGGCATGCCTTCTGGCGTCTGTTGCAGCATTGAGCAAAGGGGCTACCCACACACCGTGATGCATCCGTGCAGCAGCCCTCTCCGTCAAAGCCCTAGGATGTGCGTTGACGGAGCTGCAGAGCGCGATTCTCCATAGGAGGATCGAGCCTTGCAGCACTGACCGCACTAACCGTGTTCAGCGAGGTGGCCAGACGGGCGTCGAGTGGAAGGAAAGTTCACTCTCACGGACGTTCCTTCTGCTCTTCAAATATGCTCGTCTGACACCAGCCTAACGGCCCGAATGGTGTGCCAAAACGGTCAGAGGTAAGAGCGTAAGAGTGTTGGTTCCGTGTTGTAGGGAAAAAAGAAAGGTACGTATCTGGGTGTAATTGAAATGCTCTAGAAACGTAGGCGTCTTCCCTCCCTGCTGTGTATGAACTGACCCCCCCTCTACTACATTGAGCACCGCAATGTGATGGTGGTCTGTCAAACGTCGTTGCAGGGGTGGCAACACACTGCCAGGCAAAGCTGGGTTAGATTGCAACGGCAAGAGGCAGGATGTGAAAGATGTCCGAAATCACACTACTCGAATCTTGTGAATAGTGACTGATGGAATGGGCCAGTCTTAAACATGCGAGGGAAGCAAGCGGGCCGGATCCAAGGCAGTGGATGATCTGCCAACCGTCTCTCCAAATCAAGCCATTGCTTCTCCTTTCCCACCTCCATCCAGTTCACCACTGAGTTGGATGTGTAGCCTGGGGATAAAGACAGAGATCAGGCCTTGGGTTTGCACAAAGTATACAATTTTAATCTTGGTCTTCCCGTTGACCAAATGAAGTGGAGAAAGGCCCTCACAAATCCTCTAGGTGTCAGGGTCACCACGCTCTGGCCCCTGGCACCCCCTTTAAGCCCTGTAAGAATGGGTTATACAGGTTTCTGGACTTTCTGTTTGCACCTGACATCCTAGCCCTGGAGCCTCACCTGAGCACACTTCCCTTGATCAGTCCTGCACTTAAGGAAGCTATGCCCTCCTTAGAATGCTTCCACATTGAAGTCCCTGCCTGCGTATACCTGTTCCTGAAAGCTCCCTGAACTTCCAAAGAATCTCCTTAGAACCATCTGTTGGACCAAAGACTTTCCTGGGAAACTTCTGTTGATTATCTGGACATTTACTTCATTCATACTTCAACCCCCCCATCCTGCTCCCTGTGCCCCCATCTAGGATCCCCGTACACCAGACCCATTGCTTGGACTCTCGACTACTCTATTGCCTGCCCCTTGCCGGAGACTGTTAATTCTACTATCTGTATCGATGTTATCTGTATTATTGTCTATTGTTATTGCTTATACAGTGTCTGGTCCCTATGTGCTGTTAACTTCCCCTTCTGTCTATTTCTCCTCTCGCCCCTTCTATCCTATATTCATCTTGTTTCTCCTGTTTCCTAACTACTCCCATATTCAGTTCTCCCTAAACCCCCCTTCCCACTACTCTCAACCTCCTTTTTTTTTTGCATCTCCTCTCCTCCCCTAAATCTATTCCCCATTGTGCCCAGTCTCCTCCATTGTCTAGCTGTGATCTCTTGTTTAGTTCACATCTCTTATGTTATTGTGTTTATTGTAAATAAACCCTTTTGTCTGTTATATAACCTCTGTCTGATCTCCTCCGTGCACTGCCTGCACGGGACACTAGGAAGCCACATGGCAGGGGTAGGAGGATAGCCTGTAAAAGAAACAATATTCGCAAAAGGATGTTCATTTTCGACACCCCAATCCTATCCATCCAAGACACATATCTGGACGACCAATCCGTAAGATCTTTCAGAATTGTGTGGGGCAAGGGACGGAACTCCAACAGTTTTTCAACTACTAGGTGGAGAATTCAAACTAGTAGAATAACAACATTTTAGAAGACAGGAAAAAGATGTAGAGGGCCTTGCACAGATGAGCTTACCATCTCATACCACCTGAGGGAGAAAAGGTAAGTATTTAACATAGAGATTTATTTTAAAAACTGCTCAGAAATTGTGGGCTCTATTACATTCCTTGCGCAAAAATGCTCTCGCAGCGCGTTAATTTGTGCGCGAAGCGTTAAACTTTAACGCGCGTAAATGAACGCTGGTATTACAATCCGAGAGCATTTTTTCATCAGTCAAAAAATAACGCGCACAAAAAAGACGCGCATTAACGCTGCACGCAGAAATCGGTGTGCGGACTGTTTTTTCACGCGATTCAGCCAATCAGAATTAAGAACCACAATTGTCTCCTGTTCAGTTTATGCGCCTGTCAAAATCAATCTGAGTATATATGCTGCAGCAATAATAAAAACACGCACAACTTCTCCATTTTATTGTTAGGGTATGCGTAGAATGTGTAACTATACTTTGCTGTATGTTTTTTTTTCCAGGCCGGTGTATTTGGGTTCGGCCAGGACGTTCAGATTTGCCATTAACACCAGCTTTTAAAAGACGTCAAAATTACGCGCGCAAACGTTGTCTGTTAAAATTTGCGCATAGATTGTGCGCTGGTACGCAAATGGTATTACAAACGCGTTTGCGCTCACAATGTTAAGAATAGGACGCGCAAAGTACAGTACGCTCGCAAAGGGTTCGCGCAGGTTCACCCGCGTTAGACGTTAACGTGCATTTTTTTTGTGCGGACGTTGTAATACGACGTTCTGCGTAAAGGGTTTTGCCCCTCGCGTTAATGCGTTTTTGCACCAAGAATGTAATAGAGCCCTATATGGGGGGGTGTGAGGGTGTAAATTTTTGGTATAGTGTTCCTTTGAGTTAATTTATTAAATTAATAAATGTTTAATGGGTGCACACCCTAATGAAAATGGTTGTGCATGCCAGCGCCAGCCATGCATAAACATTGCCTGGAGCTGGTGACACAGATCATCTTGCCCATGGAATTCCCAAACTGTTTCACAATTGCTTGATAGTCATGCATTCCATCAGGATTTCAACAGCTTAGAAGTCCTTCCTGTCTCACAAGACAATGACACAAAACATGTCTTAAAGTTAGGCGAGCATACTGGAAATGGTATTTAACTCTTCACTTTATATACCTTATAGAACAAAGGGAAAACAAGGGGAAAGGACGAGATGCTTTGAATTCTCATCACTTTCTACCAGACTATAATTTGACACCTTTTTTACATTTCTTATACAAAATATTTTTAATTTCATGATTGATATGAGAAAATTAATATTGGGCTTCCACTAAATGTTTTGAATTTTTGCTGCTGCAGGCTGTGGATTAACAAAATAAAAATATTTAGCAAACGTATGAGCAAATAAAGTATATATGCAAGGGAGATATATACCCTACTTATGGATGAATCACAGGGAAAAACAGCTTCAATGAGGATAGATGAGACGCCTGGGGGAAACTGGCATCTATGATGATCCCATATCAATATTCCATTAAATTTGGTGTCTCAATCAAACAAGGTTGCTATAGGTTGTTTGTAGAAAAATTTATTTATCAAATAAAATATAAATCGTAAAATTGATATATAAGCTCGACGCGTTTCGTCTAGATCAAACCAGACTTTCTCGAGGGCGATAATCAATATAAATATATTTTACTTTGTTGATTTATATTGATTATCGCTCGAGAAAGTCTGGTTTGATCTAGACGAAATGGGTCGGGCTTATATATCAATTTTACGATTTATATTTTATTTGATAAATTTTTCTACGAACAACCTATAGCAACCTTGTATGATTGAGGCACCATAATTAATGGAATATTGATATGGGATCATCATCGATGCCAGTTTCCCCCAGGCATCTCATCTATACTCATTGAAGCTGTTTTCCCTGTGATTCATCCATAAGTAGGATATATATCTCCCTTGCATATATACTTTTTTCGGTTTTAAGGAAGACGTGAACCACCCTCTGGGAGATTTTCCTACACCATAACATCAAAAAGCTAAGTATATTTGCTACGTATGAGCAAATAAGCCTGAAAAAATTGTCTTTGTTCAAAAAAAAATACACAGATATACTATGCTGTGATCCATATCAAACCATAGCAAAACAACACAGGCTTAACCAAACAAATAAATCTTTGTTAAATACACAAGTGGCACAATTATTAGTAGCCTTTTAGTCAATACTTTGTGCTACCTCCATTTGCCAAGATAACAGCTCTTCTCATATCATGCCCGATGAGATTGGAGAAGACATGGAAAGGGATCTGAGACCATTCCTTCATACAGAATCTCTCCATATCCTTCACATTTCGAGGTCAATGCCGATGAACTCACCCCTTCAGTTTATACCACAGGTTTTCTATGGGGTTCAAGTCAGGGCATTGGGGTGGCCATTGCAGGAGCTTTGTTTTGTGGTCAGTAAAGCAAAGCATATCTGATATTTGATAGAATCCATGATGCCATGTGTCCTAACAAAATGTTCAGGTCATCTGACAGAAAACCAACCCCATAATAATAAAGAGCTACCACCATATTTAACCGTGGGCATGAGGTTTCTTAAGGGTACATGAGGACCAGAGTTGGGAACCACTGAAGTAGGATTTTTTTTTTCTTAACCCTTCCAAACCACTTATGGTGATATAGATGATGTTGGATTGTAATTTTAGACACTGACTCCTTGAAGCAACTAACTTTGGCAATTCTCCTGCCGTGATCCTTGGTGATTTTTATTTTGGCCTCCCGGACCATCCTCTTCACAGTGCGATGAGACAAAATAGACACACGTCCTATTCCAGGTTGATTCATAACTTTTCCAGGTGGTATTGTCATTGCTTTTGCTATTTCTTTTAGCCACATTCCCACTTGTTGAACCTCGCCAACCTTTGCTGCACATCACACCTATATACCTTGGTCTTATCCAATGTGATGAATGGCTAAGGGAGTTTGGCCTATGTGTTACCTCATATTTATTACCTCTGGGAAACAAAGTCATGGATGAACATTTTCCTGTTACTAGTCACCCAGATGTACTAAAACTTGTGTCAGTCTCGGGTCAGTCTCCCCGCACTAGGGAATAAATATACACCAGCACTGTTGTGGATTTTATAAGTTATATAGTTTACTGATCTCAAATAAACTGGCATATATAAAGCAAGCACGGTATATATATATATTTACAGGAATTCATAATGCGAGAAACGCACAGCGGTAAAAAGGAAATTTTAACCCCTTCGTTGCTGGAGTGTAAGTCCCGTACAGGTTGTGTCCCAAGAAGGTGTACGTGTATGCGTGTGTTGGTACCCGGGTACTAGATTCAACTGGCCAGTGAATGAATTCAATGTGTCTTCAACTAGTTACGTTGGGGCCCTGTAGATTTAAGCAAACTGCAGCGTGCTTTGTTACTGTACTGTGGCCTGGAAGGCCTCTCACCCATCCGCCAGATACTCTGCACCCTGCTCGACTCAGGACGTCTCTCCGCTCGATTGGGCTGGGACTCTGTGCCACCGGATCTGCTTGTCTTGCTTGTCCGTCTCTGCCACAAGATTCTCAGTTCACCGCCTGTACTCCCATTAGATCATCGCGGTCTCCTAACTCGGGGTCCAATCTGCAGCTCTGTATCTGTGTAAACCTCTCAGCGGTGGATTACTAGGTCTCTGGCAAGTCACTGAAACCGATCTCCAGCGTCCGCAAGGCAGCACCTGCACTCCGGCCTGGTCACAATTGCTCCTTGTCTCACTTGCGTCTTGCTCTGTTCAACCCTTGGCGCGCACTGGCTCTCCTCCGACGAGGTTGCGGATGTCTGTCTGTTCTCCCCACCCACTTCCTGTCTCTGCCCCAAAGCATGCTGGAAAACGTAGTCCCAAAGTGTCCAGTATAGTTTACATTGCGCTGGTCTCCCCCTGGGGGCCAGAAATGAGCAATTACAGCAACAGAACTAAAACAGCGCTACACTTGTAAAATATCAATGGTAGTATACTTCAAATATATATTTCTCCAATATATATTCTGCCAATAATTGTACCAACATATACTTAACACAGATTTTTTTTATAATCCTGAGTTGTGTCTGCATTTGCTTGATATCCAGGAAAGCAGAATGTTTTTTGAAGAAAAGGTTAAAAAAATAAAGTCAATTTTGAGCCTCCTTTGCTCATATTTACCTAGGGTGCCAATATTAGCGGAAGGCATTGTATGTGTGAATAAAGTGCAAATGTGTAGACATTTTAAAGCTGTCAAAATTATGATTTAAATGGTGAATCTAAGCCTTACAATTTCACTGGAAAAGGTTCCTAATCTACAGGGATACCGACCAACTGATACATTTTGGGAATACTTTAGACATACCATGCCTAGACATGTCCTAGATCTGTTGCTTTACAGATTTGTCCAAGAATATTTTTTGTGATAACGAAAAACAATTATTATTAAATTTTTCATCAAATGACTTCATTTTTTCCACATCCCTTGCACAGTCAGTGATCTATTACCTTACTTGCAATACCGCAATACAAAAAGAAAGTGGCTCGATCCTCATTTTCCTACAGAGCACCACAATTATGGAATAACCTCCCAGACGCCATCAAATCTTCCCCCAGTCTAAAGTCCCTTAAGAGTTCCCTATTAACATACCTCAATAAGGAATGCACCTGTAAACATGTAACATAATGACTATTTCCTACATATTTATTTTCTATTAATCTGTATATTTGCTTTGTGTTAATGTCTTGCATTTTACTACTTTGTATTTCTGTAACAATGTTCTTGAACCCAGGACATACTTGAAAACGAGAGAAATCTCAATGTTTCCTTCCTGGTAATTTTTTTTTTATAAATAAAATATTACATTTGTAGTCAAAATAATTGGGATATTTTTTGTCTATCAAATGGATTCAAAAATCTATGTTGTATTTTAGCATACATAGTAAAAAAAACACAATTCTAATGAATCAAATAGTCATTTTCTGTTCTTTTATTTTTCAAAGGAATATGAGAAGCTGGTGAATAGCTCTGGTGAACATGGCTTTGTAGTATTTTCATTGGGATCCATGGTGTCAGAGTTACCTATGGAAAAGGCTATGGTTATTGCCAAGGCCCTAGGATCTGTCCCACAAAAGGTAAGCCATTATTTTCCATTCTTTGGGACATGAATAGAAATGAGAGGAGTATTGCCGCATTGTACCCCAGTGTGAAATGATATGAAGTAATACATTAAATTCTAATATTTTGTAAAAACATGTACGTTTATACATTAGTTCTTTTTGCATCATATGCACCAGGGCTCCTTAGATACTCGGATAGTTCTCTTACCTACAATTTCTTTCTTTTGTAATTTATTTATGTAAGGTTTGTGTTTTTTATTCAAGTCAAATGAGCCTGATAAACAGAGAAACAGTTTGCCATAGCAATGTAAACGGTTGCTAACATCATAGTCAGCAGATAATCCACTGTGAAATTTTATCAAGTTGTAACAGAATGTAATGGGTTTCAGAGAAACAGGTCTGCCAAGTTGATAACGGTTTGGGAGATACCACCTCTGTGATTATGGAATGGCAGTATAAAAAAAATAATGGTGGAACCTCCTCCGTTTAACCTCCCTGGCGGTCTATTTATTTAGAAATTCCCTGTCTAATAGCGGTAAAAAAAAATGTTTCCCCCCCCCAAGCGGCATCCCGAGTGTGGCTCGGGGTTAAATTCCTATGTTGGAAGTGGTAACCCCGAGCAACACTCGGGATGCCGCTGGATACATCACCTCTCCCTGCGCTCCCTTGATGTCCCCGCAGCCTCCTCCGGCGACCGCGACTCTCATACTTCCTGGATTCCTCCTCGCGAGAAGGACTCCAGGAAGTATGAGGGTCGCGGTCGCCTGAGGAGGCTGCGGGGTCATCGAGGGAGCGCAGGGAGAGGTGATGTATACAGCCCGAGTGTGTCTCGAAATTTAACCCCGAGACACACTCGGGAACACCACCAGGGAGGTTAAGAATATTTTTTAAAGGGACATTCTACACATCCTGACCGCTTTAGGGCTCTATTCCAGGTTGGTGTTAAGTTTACAACAGCTCTGGTTAAGTTAACAACTTCATAGACTATAAGCAAAGACTATAAACAAAATAAGGACATTTCATTTTTTGGTGGCAGCGGCCCTTTAAAGTAGTCAGGCTGTGACTACTTCCCTCCAGTGCCACTCTGGTGTAAACAATGGGTGAAGTCAGTGGTGTATTTTGGCCTAGGCCGACTAGGCCCAGGCCTAGGGCGGCACTTTCCAGGGGGCGGCGGCCCGCACTGGGTGGCCCCACCCTTTTTTTTTTTTACTTTTGCAAAGTATTTTACCAGGAAGGATACATTGAGATTTCACAAATTTTCAAGTATGTCCTGGGCAGGCAAGGCCTGGGCTTTCACTTTCCAGGGGGCAGCAAAAAACCTCACCACTAAATGGGTTACTCACAGAGCACCGAAATGACGCCAACTTTTTGGTGTTCTGTAGTTCCCTGCACTTAGGAGAATAAAATTTCCCTACCCTGCAGTGAATTCACCATTCACCGCAGGGTCCCCAAAGTGCATGGAGTCGGCCGCTGAATGCTGCCACCACAAACCCATGGCCTGCTGTTTTCAAAAGAACTACTGAACGAAAATGTCTGGAATTTACATATAAGATCCTATGATTGATAATAAAAAGTTCTGTTACCGAAAAAAGAAAAACCGCTATTAAAAAAAAGGAGGGAAATTTTGCCCAAAAAAAAAAAAAAAAAAAAAAACAGAAAAATGACTAAAAGGTACTAAAAAAAAAAATCAATAAAGACTTTTTACTGCAGATTAAAATAATAAATGATTTATTAGATATTGCATAAAAACGGGAATATTTTTAACATTGAAACCTATGGGGTTCGCCTGCTGATTGAAACCACCGAACATCAGGGCATTTCACTGCCATTTCTCTGAGTCTCAGTACCACATGACTGGCTGAACCACGTGAAACGCACGCGCGCAGCTGCCCGCCCTTTCGTTAACACAGACTCTATTCTGGACTGAACACCCACCGGGAAGGGAATCCAAGCTACAGTGCAATGCTGCTTGGTGTATCCCTTTTAGGACTGAGACCAAGTTTATTATAGAAGTTAGTTAATTGTTCAATCTAGGATCCTTATACTGCAGTACATTAGCTCATCCAGTTGTCTACTCTACACCCTCTATCTACTGTTAAGTGATATTGTAACCATACACTAATGTCTTAAGGAGACCAGCTATCCTGCTAACTAATCAACCAATTAAGTTGTATTTGCTGAATTGAGGATAGGGATGATTCATACTATTTTGGTCTCTCATTATACACATTTTCTCACTGTTTTTCAGTATACTGAGTATTTTTCTATTTAGAATTGTATGTCTATTTATTTTTAGAATCCATCTAATAAAAATTTATGTTTAATTTATGTCTTCTATTTGATACCAGCGCAAGTGGTTTTAACCAGCTTATTATAGCTGTGTTGTATTTGCCACAATCTCTCTTGTTGTTGATTTTCTTTATCTCAATAGATACATTTGAAATGGTATACAAAATATACAAGTAGGCACTTGGTATCCACTTTTAATATAAAGAGAGGAAAAGGCGGAGCTATAAGAGGAAAAGGTGGAGCTTTAAGATGAAGGGTGGGGATTAACCTGGAAGAGGTGTGACATTGACAGGAAGGGGTTCCTCAAATTTAAATTGGGGGGTGCACCAGTTTAGTCAGGCCTAGGGCACCACAAAACCTAAATACAACACGTCTCTCCCTCTAAGACCACCCGCTATAGTTCTGAGAGACACCATACACCAGAATTTTAGCGACACAGTAATAAAGGATAAGTGCTTCCCGGGTGACTTCTATTCGCCCAAAAACAGAAATCACATAAGAATATATTGGTTCTGCGAAATTGCTATGGAACTTGTGTACACAAAGTATGCACGTTCCGAGCACTGTGCAATTTGTTTTTCCTATGCAAAGCATTTTGCATAGGTAATCAAATTGCGTAGAAAATCTTCAGGTATGTCTGCATTCGGAAGCCCCTGAGCTGACGGGGAGGAGGTGCACATGCCGAGGGAGAATAGGTATTTTCTCCTAATTTAAAAAAAGATAAGAAAATAATAATTAGGGAGATGTTGGCAGCAGCATTTGCCCAATTATTTAATGATACGAAAAGGATGGAGGGATTTTTTCATTAGTGTTAGTTTAAACTTTCGGTACAGAGATTACAATACATTATGGTGGTACATAGTAATACTGAAATGAGGTAAAGAGGGTCCTGAGGAAGCTTGCGTTCTACATGATTCCATTTTTTTTTCACTTCGTTTTGCCTCATTTTGTTTTTTAATTTTATTAGGGATTTTCTGTCATCTTTTTCCAGTATTATTTTCTTCCTGTGACCTAGTTTGTGAGATTCCCTTTATCCATTGTAGAACCTTCCTCCTCTTTTTGATTCAGATTTTTTATCGTCTTTACCTCTCTGGTATTTTCAATTTATTTCATGCATTCTTACATGTATATGCTTGATCCTCCAATTAATATCTAGCCGCAGTAACCTTTTTATTACGCTTTTAGACTCACTATTTAGGATTCTGCTATGCTCTTCTTTAATATTCTAGTTACATGATTGTACAATTTTCTTATTGCTTTCTGTTCCAGTTTCGGTTTCTTTGTGCTTTTTTTCACCCGTCCCCCCTCTGTAAATTGAGTTTTTTTTCTCATCTTTTCACTGTATTTTTTATGTTTATTTCCTTCCTGTTATCTTTTATCACCTTCATCATCACCGCTTTCCTGCTCTGCAAAGTCATTATACATGTTGACATTAGCATTTTAGTTCTTCAGTGCAATTATTAAAAAAAATCCTGTGCACTCATGCAAAAGCTTTTAATTAACTCTGTTAAACCACCTGTAATCTATGCTTTTATTAAGTAAACTCTTCATTCCCAGTAGCACCTATACATGTTGGTGAAAATGCATTTTGTTGCAAGATGTAAGTGTGAGCTTTCATAAAGAATAATGTATTACAATAAATCCTATACTTTCACTCTATTGTGTTACAAAACTTCAGCAGGTTTACATAACATTTGTTTTCCGATTTTTAATGAAACCCTTCACTTTTACATCTTTTTCTCCACACTATAGGTGTCATGCCCCATGATTTAGATTTGATCATAATTTATTTGTATATTTTAATGGTATGTATTGAATCTGCCTTTACTGTTTACAGTTATGATTTCATAGCTATTTTGTTCCTGCTGGGTCACCATAGCCTTGCTGCATCTAGCTAGCTCCGCCCCTTTTTCCTCAGGCTAGTTTCTGAGGTAATAATTACTGGTCACCTAGCAGCCATCTTAGCTCCATGCTGACAGAACGAATGCCTTTTCATCTGCATTGCTGTACACTATTATAAAGATTGTCAGTCTGATCATTAAAGGGTTCAACTGGATTCATCTTTCTACGTGTCAGTTTTGCTGAGTTGACGCTGTCTGCCGAACTTTCATCGTGTGAGTACTGGTCAAATACAGACTTAGATTTAGTCTCAAGCACCTACGCCTCACAGCTTTGCTAGCGAGGAAGAATAATAGGAGATTATATAATATGTGCAGAGCTCTTTAATAGCATCCATGGAATATAGGACCTAGAAAAAGATCTGGGTACACGCCAAAGCACAAGCGTAGACTTGTATCAGCATCTGGCAAAACTTTATCAAATGCAAGTGGTTTTATTATTGATTGCATCTTACTTCTCACCTCTGAATTCTAACATTTTGATTTCTACAAGATATGACTTTAAGGAACATTATACCATCAGTATTGTTGTCTCGCCGATGCTAGAATTTGGCAGGATGTGGTAGACATGATCAATTAATTTTTGTGCACATCACTTAGGTTTTATGGCGATACACTGGGAAGGCGCCCTCAAACCTGGCAGAGAACACTCATCTCGTTAAGTGGCTGCCCCAGAATGACCTGCTTGGTGAGTAAAGAGTGCGAGTTCAAAACAATAGAATCCTTAGTGCATTATTAGTTGTGCTGTCGGGGACTCAATCCCTTGCCTTGTCTCAAAACAAAAAACAAAATAAACTTATGTGTCAGGTGTCACAAAGGGGAGGATTATAATTAAGAGAAGGGAAGCCTAGGACTACTGAATTCTTCTGGAATCAAGTCAAGTTAGACTCCAAATGGCCTCCTTGCACACCCAGGGCCCTATTCCAATCCTGTCACTAACTTAATGTCTCAAGCCACTATTCCAACCTTGCTGTGAGCTTTACTTGCGACTTGGAATTAGTGACTGTCTTCTATACTTCTGCAAAACCATCTCTCTGGTGCCAAGTGATTTTACAATTAATATTAATAAAAAGCATTCCAAAATCCCAAACTTACATACATAGGATTTCCCAGTGAAGAGGGTTGCACACTCCACCACTTGCTCACACTATACGCAGCAGAATATTGGGAATATTCCAAGTTTTCTTCTACTATCCCTGAATGATCCAACTCTTGCTCGCTCGCTCAAGGCTCCTGGCAGGGTGGAACTTAACTCCTGGAGTTCATAGGATACCATGGAGCCGATACCAAAGGTGGCTGCCAACATTTTCTGACTTGAGCCACTGCTACAGTGGTTTGACTGACTAGAGATGGTACCAGGAAGTTAAGAGGTGTATCGGGCCCCCAGTTAGTACAGTCATTTAAGGGTACTTTGCAATCTTGTATGCATATGTAAAATTTTTCCTTATTCCTGTAAATTTCACAGAAATATCTAAAATTATTCTACATCTGTCTATTGATTTCAGCTCACCCTAAGGCTCGGGCCTTCATCAGTCATGCGGGATCACATGGAATCTATGAAGCCGTCTGTAATGCAGTCCCGGCTGTCATGTTGCCATTATTCGGTGATCAAATGGATAATGCAGTAAGGCTTGAATCTCGTGGGGCTGGAGTGACACTCAATGTTTTACACATGACATCAGAAGACCTGAGCAATGCCCTGAAGACTGTTATAGAAGACCCAAGGTCAGTAAGTCGCGATATCAAATATTACGAACATAACCATCTGAATATCTGCTCAAGACTTGGTCTATTCTACATTTGTGTGTCACACTTCGGTTTCCTGTTTAGTTTTAAATAACAGGTTTAGTTGGATGGGGACGTTAATACAGAACAAGAAAGCCATTTTGGAACTAAAGAACGAAAGATTAAACATTTCTTCAAGGACATTATCATTTTATTCAATGTGTGTTTCTGCTTTTTACAAAGAGATGACACAAACCATTTCTTTTAAAACCACTGTCTTGGTACTAGGGTTATCCTTTGTTTATTTTCTCCTTGAATGACAACTAGCAACACTTGATTTCCCTTTGTTGTGTAATATACAACTGGTGTTTAAAAAAAAATTGTTGAGACAATTGTACAATTTTGGGTACAAATGACCTGAATATTAACCCTATCCTTCCACTTTTCCCAGGTCTGTCACCAAATACACATTTTATTCCCCCAAGGTGTCTCTGTATTAATTACTTATGTTTCTCTCAAATCAGTTACAAGAAGAACATCGAGCATCTCTCTGCTCTGCATCTGGACAGGCCGATCCATCCTGTGGACCTTGCTGTGTACTGGGTGGAGTTTGTCATGAGACACAAAGGCGCCCCACACTTGCGACCAGCCGCCCATGAGTTGAACTTTTTTCAGTACCACTCTTTAGACGTCATTGGGTTTCTCCTCCTTGTGATGATCACCACGCTGTTTATTAGCCTTAAGGGTTGTTATTTTGCATTCCGGCGATGCTGTGGCAAGAGACCCAGGCCACAGTCCAAGACAAAATCCAAGGCTAAACCTGAGTAAAACAATATATCAAAATAATATACTGCTACTTTCTCAATTGTAATAATGTGTTTTTTTGTTTCCTCATATTTTTTTGGCAATGCTCATTGTAGCACAGCACTAGCGTGGAACAACATTTAAGCTTTATGCAATATTCTCTAAACTGAGTTTATATGTAGCACTAAAGATGTAAAATAAAATTGTATACCTGTGAGAAAGAGGCTATACATTGTAAGCAATTACTCCCTATGTTTGGAGTCAATAAAGAGTGCATAATGTATCTGAAATTAATGTTTTTGTCCTTGGGCAAGAGACACCTTACGGTACATATTCACCACCCAGGACATCCTTGAAAACGAAATAAATCTCAATGTATCCTTCCTGGTAAAATACTTTCTCCAACACACTCTCTCTCTCTCGGCAGTAGCTAAAGCCAAGGTGGCAGGATGGAATTTTTTTTGTGTGTGCGGGAGTTGTAATGTGTAAATCTTATAATTGTGATAGAAGAGGCAGGGCCAGTCCAAGCCACTGTGGTGCCTGGAGCTATGGATGAAATGCTGCCCTCCACCCCAAAAAAACCCACATGGCATGTATGAGCGTATCACAGAGTTGCACAGTAATATGCGGTGTGGATGAGCGTATCACAGAGCACCACAGTGCAGCATCATTGTTCACTTTATAGTTGAAAAGTGAACAATAGTGCTGCATTAGGAGAAAAAAAGGGCTTTATATTTATTATTACATGAAACATTTTATATTTATTTGTATATGAAACCTGGCCATGCTCAGGCTGTTTCAATGACACCTTGCAAGGCCCTCTAGCTCCTGGTTTAAGTCTGCATTGGGCGTTTCATGCCACGGCCTTTGACAGGGCAGCAAAATGCCACCCTTGGCAAAGGGCAGCCTGGAGCAACCGCACTATCCGGCTCTATGACCGGGCCGGTCCTGATAAGGGCCTATTAAGGATATGAAAAAGCAAAGGTTAGAGTTCCTACACTCACCTATAGCTTTATAAAACCTCCATTACCTGAGCTCTGGGTCTAAAAAGCACGTTCACAGATTTCATGCAGAGATGGCGTCTTTCCTGTTGAAAGAGGTCAGCCTGGGCAGGATGTTGCACCAAAGCGTCAAACATTTCTCAGCATGAACAGGAACTGCAACTTTGTAATTGGGTATAATTTAGCAGGCCACAGGTTTTATGAACTCAAGATCATCATTTACAATCTCGAGCCACATATTCAACAGCTTGTTCTTAAAGCAGCTTGTAATAGGGAGCAGCTAGAGGTTAATTCCTCACTCAGGATCTTTTTGCCATTACCAGCTCAGCCAGACTAGACCCTACATTGGTTAGACCACAAAAAGCCAAAACATCACCTCTTAAAGCATTGGACAGATAGGTAGTGCCATAAGAAAAGAAGAAAAGCAAGCTGAAGATAATGCTCTAAGGCTAGGGTCAGACGAAAGCATTTTTCCCCGCGAACGTGAAAAAGTGCGTCCGAACGCATTGACGTATTTTTTCACGGAATGTGCAAAAACGGTCAGACGACGCGCATTTTCGGGCGTGATTTTGTACGGATCGTCAATAAAACTCTTTCTGCGTCTGGACGTTATGTAGGCTGGACATTAGCAGCGTCTGACATCTAATCACGCACACACGCCGCTATGTCGCAGCTGCACACTCAGTACGTCAGTACTAACGGTTCTGCGTTCTCAAAAAAATGCGTTCAAATTCCACTTGCGTTGCACGGCCGGACTTTTGTGCAGCCGTACATCGTATATTGGCCGTCATCGGCTGCTACTGCGCCGTAATTATGTGCGCCAGAACGCACGTTAAAAGTGCGCTGGTCTGACCCCAGCCTTAGACAGAGGTACGCAGCATGGATCTCCAGGCATTTTGGAACTCCATATCCCATGATGCTCAGTCACTCATTAGGTCGAAAGAGCTTTGTGGGAAATGTACTTTCAAAAAACATGGAGGGCCATGGTGAGCAGTGCACCCCTACTGTAAGATATTCATTCTTAAATGGGAACCTGTCAAGATCATATTTTTTACACTTTAAAGTAGTTAAGTCTCTTTGAAGGATATAAAAACACAAATCTACATGTAAAAAAAGTGCAATTCTGCAGTTGTGTCCATCGTATAAATGTCTGATAGCTCCTCCAAGCCAAAGAGTAAATAATCATAAGCAATAAGTGGGTCCAGCTTAAAGAAAATAAAATTTAAGATGATCAAAGACAAAAGATTGTTGCACAAAATTTGATAATTCAATTTGAAGGAGAGGTGTGAAATATTTAAGAAAGAATGCCACTTCCTCCTACATAAAACCATTGACAGGTGAAATTAATAACATTATATCATTGCAATGGGACCGGTCAAAGGATGGGATATATTAATCAGTAAGGAAAAAGTCAGTTCTTCTATTTCACATGTTGGAAGCCAGAAAAATGTGAAAGCGAAAAAATCTGAGTGACTTTGGCAAGGGCCAAATATTGATGGCCAGAGGACTGGGTCAGGGCATCTCCAAGACAGCAAATCTTGTTGAGTGTTCCCAGCGTGCAGTGGTTAGGATCTACCTAAAGTGGAAGGAATGACAACCAGGGAACCAGCAGAAAGATCATGGGCGCCTGAGGCTCATTGTTGCACGTGGGGAGTGACGACTAACCTGCCTGGCTTGATCACACAGAAGGGTTACTGTAGCTCATAGTCCTGAAAATCTTAATGCTGGTCACGAGAGAAAGGCGTCACAACATAAGTGGCATGTACTACCAAACTAGAGATTGTTGTAGACCACGTACACCCCATTCATGGCAATGGTTTCCCTGATGGAAATGGCCTCTTTAGCATGATAATGCACACGGTCACACTGCAAAAATTCAGGAATGGTTTCAGGAATATGAAAAAAAGATTTGAATGTGATGCCTCTGGCTCTAAATATGCCAGAGCAATCTGATTAAGCACCTGTGGGATGCGCTGGAATAATGAATCCGATCCATGGAGGTCTCACCTTGCAACATGGCAGAACTTAAAGGGTCTGCTGCTAATGTCTTGGTGCCTGATCCCACAGGACATATTCAGAGGTCTTGTTTAGTTGAAGCCTTAATGCATCAGTTCTATTTTGGCAGTAGAAGGGGGCCTACATTTTTAGGCAGGTGGTTTTAATGTTGTGGCTGATCAGTGCCCACTGGACAAATCAATAACTACACATAGCCTAATATAACTGTACGAGTGACTGTTGTGATCTGGGGGAGAATCATTAAATCTTTCCATTCCAGGCTCATGGTTTCATAATCTATCAGAGTGCGAATATGAAAATATGTGAAATATGATAACATTACATCGCCCTAGGTTAGAAGATCCTACATATTTGTGCTAGCGGAGACACAGATCTTACACTCCCACACAGTATAAAAAAGGGAGAGAACAGGTAAGAACAAGTCTTATTTTGCTCGCCCACTCAGAACCCCTTACATGAACTTTGGGCGAATTGTTTTTTATATGGACGCGATCCGCCTCAGCTGGTCTTTTCCAAACATCCAGCACTCTAACTGCAGCAATATCAGTTCTATCCTGATATAAAACATGGTAGAACAAATAGAACAGTTTAAATAAAATATAATATACAATGGACCCCTTTCCATTACACACAAAAAAAAATTATGATAGGCATATAAAAGAGATATGGTGTTACCACTCCACAGCCCAGGTCAGCATCGATGTAGACCGCTCTGCTGCGGCTCAGTAGACGGCCTTCCCAAGATCCAGCAAACGACGGATTCGCACACCGCCTTTTACAGACCCATCGAGTGGCAGCACTTTAGTCTGCCTTTTTCCTGGAGCAGTGCAGCTTTTGTCCATATCCATTGGATCGCCAATCAACATGATGAGTATAGCCTCTATTTAGGGGCAAGTTAAAGATCTAATCTTAGTTTTCAGATGTGCATGCTCTAGATCTGTCAAGGTTGCTATTTCACACGGTTGGGGGTATCGTTTACGATATCCAGACCTACCAAAACTTACATTTCACAGATTTATGTGGCTTTTCATGAAAAACCCTAATCTTCGTCCAGTCCTGTGCTTACGTGAACATGAACAAGTGACTGCCCCAATTGTCTTCCTGAGTTTGAATCAACTTTTCTGTCAATTACTAAACTATTTCACCCAGTCTCGTCCACTACATTAGCCAGATGGGTTATATGGCTCATGAAAGACTCGAACTGATATTTCTCTATTTGACGCCCATTCTTTGAGCGAGGCAGCACCTACTGCTCTGTCAAAGGCCTGTAGATTAGAATACATAACTAAATGGTCTAGTGCAGGGGTCAACAACCTTGGCTGCCTCATGTTTTGGGAACTACATTTCCCATGTGCCTCAGTCACCCATTAGGCTGTCTGAGCCACATGGGAAATGGAATTCCCAAAACATGAGGGAGCCGAGGTTGCTGACGCCTGGTCTAGTGAATCAACTTTTAAAGAACTTTATTTTAAACATAGCTTTCAACTAGCATAATATAAAGCCTCCGTGTCTTTGTAATCCCCAGATTCCCCTATACATGTTGACGGGGAAACCATGATTATAAAGACACAGGGTCGGATAATACACGCCTCTGATTGGGTAAACATATATAAATATTTTTCTACCATATTTATGTATTCCCTCAGTTTCTAATTCAGGGGTCTACTATACTCAATGTATTGGAAGTTAACATTCCCCTATTATAGGGCAGTGTCCTACTTGATCATCGATGGGTTCTAAAAATCACCAGATTCAGGTATTCATGTCATTGAATTTGGATTTCACTCTGAGCCTGCAAAGTATTTCCTGTTGAACTTTAAATCTTGAAATTTTTCTTCAAAGTTCATTTGCCTCCAAGAAAAGAGGAAGTTTATGCAGATATCCCCTATGGACCCTCCTGATTGACAGTAGTTCAATCCAGTCAAGATTTTTTCTTTCAATCATTTATTGAAAACTTAATTTACATTTCTTTGCTGCTGATGGTAACATAAAAGGGGAAAAAATATAATCTTGATTCCCATCAACATGTATAGGGGAATCTGGGGACCCCCTGCTCTCCTCGCAACAGAGTCTGTGTTTTAGATGAACCAATGCTTAACGCATTTTGCCATTGTGAGATATGAGGTGGTTAGTGCAGTGGCATTGTTTACTTGGTAAGTGAAAGCACATAATGCCACAGCCTTAGAATGGAGAAAAAAGTAAATTTTGCTCTACATGGTCATGTTTGGTATAGTTATAAATGGCAGACGGACATTTTTAAAGTACACCTCACTTGACCTTGTAGGATGTAAAAATCAAAGATGAAGTGTTCCAAATACCACATCTCTCCTCACTGAAGCGCTGTTAAGGTTGATGATTAACCAATGTGTTTTGCCATCATCTCCACACTTTCTGGCAGTGTGTGAAATGAGAAGGTGGGTTCATGCAGCATCACTGTTCACTTCATAGTTGTAAAGTGAACAACGGTGCTGCAGAAGAAAAAAATTAAAAGGATTCTTTGTCATTTTATTTTTACATTAACCTGATCATGTTTGGCATCATTGGAACATTTATAACCTGGCCTTTCCAAAATTTTCTTATGCGTCCATCTAGCCTGTGCGGCTTCAGAGATACAAGGTTTAAATTATTATAAACCATTTGTTTTTCACAGAGCAAGGTGTCCCCTTTTGGTAGGCGCATGCCTACTCTGCCCAATTATAAATCCAGTCCTGCCTGTTAGGGGTACTTTAGGACCCTGGTTGGGAAACACTGTGCTAGAGGAAAGCCCAGTAAAGATATTTAATCCCTACATATTGTATTGGGAAAATAAGTCATTTGTAACTGTAATATAGGTTTTAGATCTACTCAGGTGGCTTGAGATCATACAAAAAGTTAAAAAGGAGATGAAAATTGAAAAAACCCTATTATTCTTAAATGCCATGTGTCACGTAGAATAAGCCCATACAGCCCAGAAAATAATCTGTCTTCGGTTTACGTTGGGTACTTATGTAGCTCAGTCTGGAGGATATTTATAGATGCATTAATGTTGCATCATACACCACGTTTTGTTGATGGCTAGAGCAGCAGGCAGCCTCTTGTTTAGTGTTTAATATAGACTGTCTCTTGCAGACGTATTGTTTCTTGTCACTTTGGTTACAATTTCCCTTCCTGCTCCGGTGGAGTCTGCTCCTATCCCCTGCTATGGCAGGAAACCCACTAAGAAACAGAACTGCATAGCACATATCCAGCTCCCACCCCACCTTTTGCTTTCTTTCAAAATAAGTCTGACGTAGCGCTGGCACAGAGCCTGGACAGACCAATGTAACCGAAGAGGAGTCTTGGAACATAATAGAAAGTGCAGGTTACCAAGCAACCTGCCAGCTATAGGACCTCTGAGGGCAGCACCAACCAGCATGTGCAAACACAACCAAGTGTCTTCTCATTGTGATGGGATTGAAAGAACAGAAAAACCCTCCCGCGAGAGCCAATCAAAAACACGGGAACTGTTTTATTTCAATTGAACATGCTCTTGAAATGGTTACCATACTGTGCCGCAGATGTTCCTGTAAAAAAAAATAAAAAAAAAATGCAACAAGACCAAAAATGTAGAACGGTTAAAGATTTAAATAGAAAAAAAAAAGGAAAATTTTTTTATTTTTCACATGTGGCATCCAGTTCTTTTAACAGTAAATCCAACTTGCACGATAAAATGAAAAGTAATAAGAGGTTTAACGTCATTACGGCATATATACATTTCTCTGAGTGTCTGCAATTTGAGGACTTTATTCAAATCTCAAACGCCCTCTGCTTAACCAGATTATGCATGCAGGGGATCACGTAAATTTCAAATTAAAGAGGGGCAGTGCTGGCAAGTAATATTTGTGCATTAAGGTGGGAGGGCAGGTAAAATCGTAGAATTACCACAAAATGAACCAGTTACATAAGCATGCAAGTCACACAACTTGACAAAAGGTCAACATTTTTGTTCACATATGTAAAATTATCCCAAATTCCAAGCCTAATCCTAGATCAGAGATTTTGCAACCACAGTACACTGGAGTGTCAAGAGTGGTGGTCAAGGGTACCACGGGAATTTGCCGTGCAATTGCTGAATAAAGAGTAACAATGGCACAAAGGAGAGATGGATTATTTAAAATAAATGCTTAATATCTTAATACTCATTTCTTAAACCATTAATGGTTTTCAAGTTAACAGAGCGAATAAGGCTAGGGTCAGACGAACGCATTTTTCGTGTCGTCAGTGAAAAAGTCCCTTTCGAACGAATGGACGTATTTTTTCACGGAATACGCGATAGCGGTCATACGATGCGCATTTTCAGCCGTGATTTTGTACGGATCATCAATAAAACACTTTTTGTGTCTGGACGTTATGTTAGCCGGACATTAGCAGCGTCTGACGTCTCCCAATCACGCAAACACGCCGCTATGCGGCCGCAGCGCACTCTGTACGTCAGTAGTAGCGGTTTGACGTTCTAGAAAAAATGCGTTCGTTTGCCACTTGCGTTGCGCGGACGGACTTTCGTGCGGCCGTTCTTCGTATGTTACCCGGCATTGGACGTCATTTGCTGCTAGCACGGCCGTGATTTCGTGCGGTTAAACGCACGTTAAAAATGCTTTCGTCTGACCTTAGCCTTAGCAGCAGTGGGAATAGGTCCCTGGCTACATTCCACAAACATGTTGCATCGGAGATCTTGTGGAGGAACGATCACCTAAAATATTTTATCAATAGATCATTCCTTACAATAGTTAAACTATAAAACATTAACTCAACAGCAATCTCCTAAAACGCACAATTTTTGAGAGGTTCGACGCGCTCTTCTCTTACAACCTTCAAAAACGTATACAAAAGATGGGCGACACCATGGACATCACAGCATGGAACCTTTATTAACAGCCCAAGGGGGCCAATACAAATAAAATAGCTGCCATGGTGTCACCCATCTTTTGTATACGTTTCTATGGGAGATTGCAAAATCTTTGGTGGAGCACCCAGGCAACCACTTGACAGTAGTAAGTCCCCCACCCTTGTAGCCATGTTTTCTTTCTATAGCCTTCTAAAAATACTTTATCCCTTAGGAATTCTCCCAAACCTCCAGAACCCTTAAAATGTCTGTAAGAGCTTAATTTTCAATTTAGTTACTTTCGGTGGAAACAAACAAGTGGGAGTATCCTTGGGACAGCAACAACAGAGATTTGATCTTCACATCAAACACCTGAGAGGATACAGTCTAGCCTACGTTAGACACGACATGTACTGGGAAATTAGAAACCACTGCATCTCTAATCTCTCAAATGACAATTTTCCTTTCAATATAATTGACCACTTGGTCCACAATCCATTGGATACCTTCCCAGAATCAAAATGTAACTCGCTACGGTCATCTGCTATTACATCTTGGAAATAAACTACAATCTAATAAAGTCTGATTTGGCAATCTTCTTCACTATTTTTATCCTTCCTCTGATAGCAAGGCACCACCAGTTTCAATCTTTGGAAAATAGCCCTTACATTTGTGAGGGGCTGCCTCATCTAACTGGCTCTCCTACTACGAAGAGTCTAGTAGGCCACTTTGTCTTACCCTCTTTTTCCTATCTACAATTATATCCACTCAGATTTTCAAGACCCTGACTTAAACATTGCTCTAGAGTGACCAGTGTTTCCCAAACCTGTCCTCCGGACCCTCAACTAGGCCAGATTTTAAGGATCACCTTGGGGAAATGCAGACTGAATCCTGTAATCACTGAGCAAATTATATCACCTGTGCTGTGCTTCACATTTCTGGAAAACCTGGCGTGTCAGTGGGTCCTGAGTACAGGTTTGGGAAACACTGCTCTGGACGATCATAGTTAATCCAGTAAAACATTATTGTAGAAGCGTTTTATACAATCTCATTTTCTAAATGTAAAATCTTGAATTTTGAACCTTGAACCACCTCCAGCAATACATAAACATATTAGACAATGGAGAGCAGAAGATCAGTCCATCAAGAAACAATAAGCACAGATGAGAGATCCCAAAGTGAGGACCATTGTCCAGGAATGTCCACGTGGTACACATTTTGAATTATTTAAAAAGCGTATTAAGACAACTTAAGGTATTTAAATCAGAAATAAAAAATGTAATAACAAGGAACCATTAACAGTGTCGGCTCATTGCCAACAGCACATAAAAGAGCAAGATTAATAAAGAAGGGGGGGATGAAACAGTGCATGTGTTGGGTCTGTCAACCACTGTCTGACAACCCACTGCATTTTTACAAGCCCATGCAACAATTAATGGATTATTCCAAAACTAAGAAGGACCCCATGAAACGGCTCACTTGTTATCTCTGTAACCGTGTGATATACTTTTGGCTATCCATTAACTTCTACAATTCATTACCAGAAGATGAAAGGACTGATGGCATTGGCTCCTCAGAAAGACTACAAACTCAAAATGCAAGGAGGAAAGAGCCGACTAAAATATGTAGATTTTTTGGAGATAAGATTTTTCCTATTTAGAAAGCAAAATAACCTAGTCTATAACCCTCACCCCAGAATTGGTTACTTAAGGCATTTGTAATAACCCAAAAATTTACTAATCATTCGCAGTAACTAGAAAGTCAACAATACAGAAGTGGTTTGCATCTGGCTAAACTATTTCAGATGGACTTGTTATAAACATCTGAATGAGGGGGGGGGGGAAGTTAGCCAAGTTCTTCCAATATTAGAAACATGCTTACCCTAGATCCGCCACTTAAACATCAAATCTGTAACACTCTTCAATAAACCGGATGGTACTATGCAGATGCTGCAAGGATGTCTGCCACTTTGTAGTGTAACCCAACTATACAAAAAAGGACTGTACCCCTTACATAAGCTGTAACTATATAACTTGTGTACCACCTTCTAAAAACACTCAGGGTTATTCAGAGAGAGGTGAAAAGCAGGAGAATGACTGGAGAATGGAAAATTCTAGGTCAAAATAGCAGATTTGGAAAGGGAGATGAATAGGAGAATTTTTCTTGTTTGGCTATTTGACCTAGAATTTTCCATTCTCCAGTCATTCTCTTGCTTATCACCCCTCTCTGAATAACCCTGTTTTTTTTTAAGTTATTGCACGTAAAAAGGTATTTAATCTCTGGTTTACAGTTTTGAGTTTTCCCATGATGTACCATTTACCAAAAGCTTTGCAGCTCTTGTTTATTTAATCTACAATATCTACCAGTTAATGAGGTGGAGGGGGGGGGGTACGTTTAGAAAACTTATTCTCCAGGCTACCTGAGAAAAGAGCTAGCAGCTGAATAAGGTGACAGGGATCTTAAAAGACATCTAATCTGGTGGGGTCCTCAGAATATATCCCACACAATACAATGACGGGTGTCGGTGACTGAGCCATTGACTATAGTTCTATGGCCAAAACATCAGCGAGGACCAAGTGAGGTAAAGCTATGGGGGGGGGGGGCAATATACAACAACAAAAAAACGATCACAAAATAAATGCACCCAGTGACACAAAGCAAAATATTTTCTTTTTTGTGGTAGTGGCCCTTTAAGAATCTAAACATGCCGACTCTTCAGGATGAGGGGTGGAAATGGTGAGAATCTGGCATGGTCTCCATATTCCTTTGAATGTTCTGCTTTATGCGCATCTGGGATACCATATGTCTTTCATGACAGATTAACCTGTTTTTTGTTTTCTTACTGAACGGGTAGCAATTGTACCATTATTGGTTTTAGTCTTACCTGACTGTATGCAAACCTGTATTCTTGTCACCATACTGCAAACCTCTGGTCAATATATAAGACTACATTGTATTTATCCTTGGATTGTCATAGTGGCACTTCGATACACACCACTCCAGCAAGTAACGAGTTTACTTATTCTTCTGAAACTCCAATAAAATGTTGAAAGGAAATATATACGAGATTATATATATATATAATATATATATATATATATAATCTTTATACCTTGACAGTTTATTGCTTCTTTCAATGTCCTAGAATATAAAAATGTTGAAAATCCCTGTTCAAGATGCTTATGGCTAGTCTACCCAGCCGTTGCATTTGTCAAGGCACACTTTATCTCAGGTCTATTTGTGGAAAGCATAATTTAACATCTGAGCGCAGTCTTTTCCGTTCAGTTCTTTTTCCTTACCGCTTTAAATTACATTTTTTAGTGTATATTCTATTTGTAGACAAAAAAGCACTTGGGCCACTTCATACCAAGGGAGATTGGAACTTGAAAGAGCATGTATCCTCCCAGCAAGATATGCTGTAGAAGTAGGGGGAGAGACGGGGCAGGGAGCAGAAATCCTTTCCTGTCGACTTGACATGGTCAAAAAAAGGGTGCGGGTTTACTAACCTGCAGGGATCTTTACAGATTAGCAACAGATGACAGCCATCACCATAAAGTATGTGAAATCAAATGCATAGGAAATGAATCTGCTTTGAGAGCATAGGGCAAACCATAAGCAAAAATCTGTGTGAATGTTAAATATACAAAATTGGCCAAATAGTCGATCAAGGTCTTGATCTTATTTGAGTATAAGCAATAGCATGGGTGAATAGACAGAAAAATGCAAAACCATCACTTGAATTTTTTTTAGTGTACATGTTGAAATCCTTGTTAAACTGCTAGTGCTACATTATTTCTGGGGAGATGGGAAAAAAAAAAATCTAAAAAAAAGGAGGTGGTGGGTATGTGCGAAATGGGCCAAATAAAGTCCGTAGCAGCAGAGGAATGTGACATTATTACAAAGACAACTTGTTTAGTCCTTTGGGTGCTGAACTGATGCCATACACTGAAAGATCAGGAAAAACCAAGAGCATTAATTCGAAGGATAGCCGATCATGAATGAAGAGCAAATAGCAGTTTCTTTGACCTTAAACTTTTATTAGAATGTTATGGTGAATGGATGTCGAGGTAGTTAGAAAAATCAGAGTTAAAAAAACAAAACAAACATTAAATACGGAAACACAGTGAGCCCTCCTCTTTCTTACTTCATACTTGTGCCTGATTGTCACTGCAGGGGGACACTGGATAGTCAATAGTTGGCAGAGACCCCAAGTCTAAGGGTTTTAGACAGCTACATCTTCCTCTGACAAGGGGGAAAAACAAAAATATTACACTTATGGGAGGGAATAAGGCACAAAGAACCCACAGGCACCTAGGGGAAAAGAAATGTATTGGCCTCATTCAAATATGAGGGACAGAAGAATGATCCCATACACTGCCTCGAGAAGAAGTGATTGATGTCTGGTTAGCCTCTGGGTTTTCACCCTTTTGTCATAGATTGGACTCGTTGGCAGTGGTAAAACCCACTCCTAGGCCTGATTTATTGCTTTAAGCAGGCACATGTAACAAGACTGGTCCAAAGTTATACATGTGCAAGCAAGACAGGCCTTGGGATTTACATAAACACAAGAACATTTTCTCTATATAGAATATATACACACACACACACACACACACACACACAAACTGTATTCATTAGTTAATAAAAATAAAAATTGCTTGGACAAAAGTTATATAAAATGTTACACACAAGATATGAACACTACCCCTATCTGAAGCAAAAATATATGGTAGAAAAATGAACGTCATTTGTGCTTGTCCTAGATGTCAAGGCAAAAAAAATGTATCAACAGCATGGGCTGTTCTAGTGTTGCAACGAGTTCCACAGTTTTGGATGCTACCCATCCTTATTTACAGTATACATATGCTGCGGTCAGTGCCGTCCAATGCAGTAGATGTTCTGCAGCATACTCAAGTTTCATCTTGGACTCTTGGGCAGTAAGGACACAGATTTCCAATGGCTATATGGAAGCCAAGGTAAAAACTTGCCTCTCCGATATGACCTTTGAAGCAGCAGAAGGTGCTTAAGAATAGAATCATGTCATGAATGAACCAGCTTCCCGGTTAGAATCCAAGTAGTGTTTCACCACAGCCTGGTAGCAATACAAATTCTTTTGAAGAGCCCAAGCTTGTTGTAGTGCAATACCACAATACACAGACCAACATAGATGAATAATTCAGCAGGTTCAGTTCTTTTATACGACTCGGCAATCAAATGACGCAATCTTCCTCTTCGTGTGTGTTGAATGCCGTAGCTCGAAGAATTTCCAGGGAATTCACAAGAATTAGTGTTCCAGTGAGATGTTTCCATCGTTTGGTGATAGGATTGCGCATTTTGTCCAGGCCATTATGGAGCTCCTGAATCACATCTCTGTAACTATCTCCTATCTGGGCACTCCATGTCAAGAGAAAGTCATACGCTGGCTTCCACATGGCCTGCAGAACAACATGTAAGAATTTAATATAAAACCTAATAAAAAATACAATAACTAAATACACATTTTTATCAGCTTTTTTGTCTCTAGCGTTCATGCGCAGAAGAAGAAAAAAAAAAAAACCCTGAACAGATTTTTTTTTTATGACCCCATGAAACAAAAAAAAATAAAATATATGGACTGGCTCCTAACCTTGGCCCAGTCTCCAGGATAAACTTTGGAACCAGACAGTAGCGACTTTACGATTTTTTTACAGAAAAGCAAATGTTTCCCACAGTACTTGCTAAAGACGAAAAGCTAATTCTTGCAGTAATTTGAAGGCATGAGTCGTTCCTCAAGATGAATACAGAACACATGCATTCATAAAAACATAAATGCACAAACTCATTTAACGCAAAGCTTTACAAATCCAAGATCCAGGTAACCTCTAAGAATTTTACCACTGAACCCTTAATATCTGGTGGTGTAATTAGTTCTGGAATCTGTAAAGTCCTGTGTTAACCAGTTTTTGAATTTGTGAAAATAAGATGAACGGTAGACCTCCTGGAGTGGCAAACCACTTACTGATGAGAATGTAAAAATGCACAATTTAAACCAGGGCTTGAGAAGCTCATGTCAAACTTTGCCAATTGCCCTCTGGGTTTCTCAAGCCCTGATTTAAAAGGGATCCTGTTGTGCTCAGGTTCTCTTTGACCCGTTTTATGGAGGCTTAAACTTCATCAATATATTGTGCTATCCAAACTGCAAGCAAATTTATAGTTACATAGGCTGAAAAAAGACATGCGTCCATCGGGTTCAGCCTCTTAAACATCACCTACTGCTGTTGATGCAAAAAAAAGGCAAAAAACCCAGTCTGAAATGCTCGCCAATATGCAACTCCCTGGGAAAAAATTCCTTCTTGACCCCAGATTTCTCCTTGGATCAAGAGCTTTTACCCACATAATATTATAACCCTTAATATTCTGTGTCTGCAGGAAATCATCCAGTCTTTTTTTAAAGTCTGTACAGTCTCTGACCCAACCACCTCAACAGGCAGAGAATACCACAGCTTTATTGCTCTCCCCATAAAATAACCCTTCCTGTGCTTTAGGCTGCATTTCCTTTCGTCCAGTCTAAATGGGTGACCTAGTGTCCTGTGTATAGTCCTGTTAATGAATAAGGTTTCTAGACAATGGTTTATAAATGGCCCCGTATATATTTATATAAGGTTATCATATCTCCTCTAAGGCGCCATTTCTCTAAACTAAACAGGTTTAAGCTTGTTAGTCTTTCCTCATAACTTAAATCTTCCATTCCACCTCATTAATTTAGTTGCCCGTCTGCACTTTTTCTAGCGCTATAATATCCTTTCTTAAGACAGGTGCCCAAAATTGCACGGCATATTCAAGGTGCGGCCTGACCATTGATTTATAAAGAGGTAAAATTATGTTTTTATCTTGTGAGCAAATTCCCCTTTTAGTACATGCCAATACTTTGCTGGCCTTGGCGGCTGCGGTTTGGCATTGCACATTGTTACTTAGTTTGAAGTCTATGATTATTCCCAAATCCTTCTCCTGCTTGGATTTCCCTAACTCCGTACCATTTGGGGTATAAGTTGCTTGTGTGTTCTTCACTCCAAAGTGCATAACTTTGCATTTATCTACATTAAATTTCATCTCACATTTTAGTGCCCAGTCCCCCAATCTACCTAAATCCCTCTGCAGTGAAGTAACATCCTGTTCACATTGTATTACTTTTCCTAGTTTTGTGTCATCTGCAAACACTGAGACATGACTTTCAATGCCTATCTCAAGGTCATTTATAAATGAATAGAATTGGTCCTATAACAGACCCGAGGGACACCACTTACCACTGTTGTCCATTTTGAAAATGTACCATTTATGACCACTCTCTGTACCCTATCTTTTATCCAGTTTTCTATCTAAGAACAAGCATTTTGATCTAGACCAATTTTATTAGATTTTATTTTATTAAATAGTTATTTACTGTATTCTCCAGCAAATAAACGGTCTGCTCCAATCTGACAGATTGTTGTTGGTATGCCAATGGGATTATGACAAGTCAAGTGAGCCTCCTTGAAAGCTCTCCTGCTCCATCGTTTGTCACATGCGGACGGTGGACCATATAGCCAACGTGATATATTAAGTGCAGGGGCAATTTCCCTTCATACTCCGCCACTGATGGCGCAGGCTGATTGTGAACACAAACACTGGACAGAGACGATGTGGTAAGGAATAACTCAAGTGTAGAGATATCGTGCCGATCTTCGTGACTGATATCCGCAGCATGAGGAGTTATTAAAGCAGTAAGCCGGGCCGAAACAGGTTCTTTTTATACAGAGTTCTCAACATTCGTCCAAGAACCTCTTACCTCATTATCCAGGGTCCCATTTCGATCTCTATGCGGGGCTTCATACCCCTCCATTTGGGGTCTTGATACCTTCGCGAGTTTCTCAGCCAGTTCCCTCCATCTCTGAGCAACCTCCACTGCTGTGGTCAGCAAGACAAAGTCCTGTATGAGACGCACCACCAGACCTTGGCAGTCCATTGTCAGCAAAGCCTAGAAAAGAATATAAAAAAAATGAGGAAGAGTGAGTTTGTGCGAGCTGGAAGCAGGGTTCTTTCTGAATAACCCTGTATGTTTTTTCACAGAGCGTGAAAAGCAGGAGAATGACTGGAGAATGAAAAATTCTAGGTCAAAATAGACGATTTGGAAAGTGAGATGAAAGGGAGAATTTTTCTGGTTTGGCTATTTTGACCTAGAATTTTTCATTCTCCAGTCATTCTCCTGCTTTTCACCGCTCTCTGAATAACCCGGATAGTAATGAAACATGTTCACAGGTAGGTCTGCCTAGAATAGGTGTAAAAAAAAAAAAAAAAAAAAAAAGTAGTCTATGCAGATAAATTTGGAATTTAGTGGTCAAAAATTAACACCAAGGAGACAATGGCTACTTCAACACAGGATTTTTCAAGCCCGGTTTGCTCAGAGCAACTCTTGCTTCTGGTCTCAAGTATGCTTGTACTTTTATCTCATTCCCCATTGGTTATTATAAAGCGCTGCGGAAACCGTTGGCGCTATACAAATGGTAATTGCAAGTTAAAAAAAATTCTAATAAATTGATCTGATTTTTTTTTCGTCGTGGCTGTGGAAGGAAAAAGATACAAACGCCAGCCTATGTTAAGAGGTTACAACTTCTAGTGAAAGTATCAGGGAAATGGATGGAGGAGGAGGGGGTTAAACAAATTATTTTACAAGGTTTAGATTTAATTTGGCATTTCATGCTAGAAACCAGTTTAAAAACCAAATGGCGACCACTACCTGACCGTTTTCTATTTTACGCCTAAAAATGATTCCGTACGTTATTCTAGCTGGTTTTTAATTTTATTATTTTACAGAGACTACACATACTATTTAGAAGGTGATTAAATTGGGCATCATGGAGGAGAAAAGGAAATTAAGGAATACGGTTTGTGACAAGTGGTGGTTGCTCACATAAAGTGAAGCTCATGCCACGACTCAGTCTGAGCGCACTCTGCGTGCGTTCATAACAGACAGACGTACTGACGGAAGATACTGTAGACACCACACGATCCTTTTTTTTGACAGATGTAGGGGGAAAAAAAAGGAACTATGGGAAACAAAATTAATAGGAAAAAAATGATAAAAATCTGCAAAGGATATGAAAAGCCATTTTGTACGTCAAGGTGCTGGACGTCGCAAATGCGCTGCGTCTGACATCTCATCACTCACACAGAACGCTACATGGACGTGACGCACTCTGCGCATCCGTCTAGTTGTTTTACCGTTCTTGCCTAACTTGCGTCCGTTTGCCACGTGGATTGTGCGTGCGCAGTTCGGTGCACACGTACTTCGTGTGTGGGTCTCTATTGCTCTTGATTCTATGCTACGGCAGATGTTAAACGGTGCAGCAACACGGACGTGATCACTGCGTTTGTCTGCCGCCGGCCTTTGTGCACATCCATTTAGTAGGCCATAAGAATTAACTTTTCAGCCAAAATGCCTAATTACCAAGTTCAGGGACAAGGACCCAAAAGTATATGCTCAGGTTTGACAAAAATAAGAAACAAGCACTTTTGACAGAATCATCCACCAGGCACAAAATCTAGAAAGTTTTTATTTTAAATATCTTTGGCTCCATTAAAATGGAGACCCTAGTTTTTCTACTTTTATGGCCTTTTCTTTCTACCATCCAAGCAATGAAGGAAAGGGAAAAAAAACTGAATTGCTTTAAAAAAAAAAAAAAAAAAAAAAAATTTGCTCATTTCCACATTTTAATATGCTTTTTTTTTTTTTTTTTAAATTTTCACTTTGTCATGAACCCATCCAACCTTTCTTCACCATGACCTTCAATGACTAGATTAGTTTGTGTACTTTGTTTGCAAATATTTAAGGTGTCAGATATGCGCAAATGATAACCTTTTGATGTTAAGCTAATAATTTGTAAGGGCAGACATGTTCTCCATTCCCACCTTTTGGAATTACAATACACAAACCCATCTACAAAAACCTTGGCTCTTATATAATGATCAGTTGCCTCTTCTATTCATAAAAAGCTTTTATACAAAGAGGCTTCAGCCTTGCAATATGAGGGCATGTTCCATCTTTTTTGAATACTCGTGTCAGGTTTAGTCCAGTTCATGTGCTTGTTGACCTATAGGTGTCAGAAAAGTACATAGACAACCGTGAAAGGTTCAGTGGCAGTAACTTTATGATTCATTTAGGATTGACAGATCTGCCATGTTTTCCTGTACGTATTTTATGTGTAATTCATATGCTACAGGAAAGCAATCAAGGCAGGTCACCTGCGATTCCTTGTGTTTCTTACCTGCATAATATGGATTCTACATGCTGCAGGGTGGCATTTTTCATGCACTGCCCATCCGAATGGATAAATTATCAGGGTTATTCAAAGAGAATCGAAAAAGTCACCGCACGTTCGGTGACTTTTCGTTCTCTTCAATTCGGTGCAAATCAGCTTTCCCATTTCGGCGACCCCGCGGTGTATTCAGCAAGCACCACAGGGCTGTCGAAGTGCAGGGAAAAGCTGCTGAACAGCTGCCGAACACCTGCCGAATGCACGCCGAAAACCTCTGGATTAACCCGACGAAGATGCCTGAAAAACCAGAGCAGGAGCCGATCACACGCAGGGAAGCCGCCGGAAAAAGCCGACACCGCAGAAGAAGGCAGTGAATAAATTAGGAAAACCGTTTGCATGAATGATTGAAAAGTGAAACGCTGTTTGCAAAGAAACTACTGAGCGAAAATGTCTGAAATTTACATATGAGGTCCAATGAATGATAATAAAGAGGGCTGTTACAGAAAAAAGAAGTAAACTTAAATAATAAAAAAAATAATCCAGAAAAATGCTTAAAATATCCTAAAAGAAAAATCTATAAATAAAGAGACTCTTTACTGCACAATTTTATAATGAACGGTTTATTAGAAATTGAATTAAAACGGGAATATTTTTAACATTGAAGCCTATGGGATTCTCCTGAATAAACTTGCCGAATTAAACCACCGAATGGCAGGGCATTAGGGGAACCTTTCACTGCTGGTTTGTGTTCTCTGAATAGCCGAAGCAGTGCTTTTGCATGGGGATTTCACTGCCCTCGAACAGGCACTGTATGTGCAGGCAAGTCGCCAGGATTTGGCGAATTGCCTGCTCTCTGGATTGCCGAATGGCCAAGAAAGGTAACCGAACGCTGATTTTCAGCGTTCGGTTACCTTTCTCAAGCAATTCGGATCTCTTTGAATTACCCTGTATATGCACCTAAAACATGGCCAATCTGGGAACCCTAAATCTATGGGGTTCATGGATCTAGATATAGGGATCTAGCGCTCTTTATTGGCCTCCAACTCCCGTATTTCCCCTTTCAATCTGTAATGAATGCAGGTGCCAGGCTTATTTTTCTCACCAGATGCACCTCCCCCCTCTGCCGGTCCCTCCATTGGCTTGCTGTAGGTTTCAGGATACAGTTTAAAATACCGAAGCTCATGTTTAAATCGCTCAATAACTCAACCCCTCCCTACATGTCTACTAGGCAACACGTCTCATCTAGCCAACTCGTCGGCAGGTGATCTCCACCTGCACAGCCAACTCTTGCCTCCAAGACTTCTCAAGGGAAGCTCCGGTCCTGTGGAATGACTTACCTCGTCCTATCAAACTTTCCCCTGATCATCGGGCCTTTAAGAGATTCGTCAAAAACAATCTCGTCAGATTAGCGTACCACATCTCTGATGCAACTCATCCCTCTGCTCACCTACTCACACATGATTGAAGCTGTTTCAATGGCCCCAACGATCCTGCTGTCCAGTAAAATTCCCCTAGTCTTCCTCAACCCCCATTCCCTCTAAACCAGTGTTTGTCAAACCTGGTGAGGCGGAGGGTCCTGAGGACAGGTTTGGGAGATATCTGAAGCACAGCACAGGTGATATGATTTGCTGCTCAGCGATTGCAGGATTCAGTCTGCATTTCCACAAGGTGATCTGCAAAATCTGGCCTGGTTGAGGGTCCCGAGGACAGGTTAGGAAACACTGCTCTAGACTAAGCTCCTATGAGCAGGGCCCTCTACACCTAGCGTTTCAATCCTATGTCCGTTTATCTGTAGCTTTTTCCCTCTGGTTATTGTAAAGCACTGCAGAAACTGTTGGGGCTATATAAATTGCGACAAAGAAAGATTTATTATTAATAAAAGGGGCCAGAGAGTAAAACAGTCTGTAATGAAATTAATGAATACTCAAAGGTAACCTGCTAATTAAGCTGAGTCTATGAGAAGATTAGGTTTAATTTTGAAGTTGTCCCAACAAGATTTTATAGCCTATCTTTGCCTAAAATTATTAGGACAATAAAACAATAAAAACCCCACCTGTAAATCTCATACCTAGGAGAAGTATTAAATGATACAAACGTACGCTACAGAATACAGGACCAAGATCACGCATTGTGTGAGGAAGATATGGAAAAGATGGAGTCAAAGGTGTAGATTAATACGTTAATACATTTGTCTAGCCTACATCGATATTCTAAAAGAAAACTGGTATATCTTTTTTTGCATTTCTAGAATGAATTTCTAAAGAAAGATTAAATTTTTCCTCAGAGAAAAAGCTGGAGGCCTGAAATTGTGGTAGGGGGTTTACTGGCTTTTTTCACTGGTCCCTGAGGCTCGGGTCAGACGACCGCAGTGTTCACATCCGTGTTGCCGCACATTTTAACATCCGTGGTAGCATACAATTATGATCAATAGAGACCCACACACGAAGTACGGACGCAAGTCTGGCAAGAACGTAAATCTGCTAAAACGGACGCACAGAGTGCGCGGCGTCTGCATAGCTTTGTGTGTGAGTGATGGAACGAAGTCAGACAGACTGCATTTTTGACGTCCAGCATTTTGACAGAATTTTTTGACTGATGTAGAAGGGAAAATTAATTAATATGAAAAACAAAGTCAGTCACAAATACGGACTGTGTGGCCACTACCTTGTCAGTCAGAAAGTACATCCATTGTGCACGGACGCACAGTCCGCACAGAATGCGCTCGTCTGACCCTAGCCTGAAACGTTCATTTGCACCATCTTAATTACCATTTCCTTTCAGTATGTAAAACAATTACGTCCGTTATTCTCTATAAAGGCCAAACATTCAATCTAAACTGTAGTGGGGAGGGGGGGGGGGAACGACAAAAACCCTCATCATTCAGACAAATAATTCAATGACAAAATATCAAATACCGTTAAGACCGGCAGCCATGAAACACAGAATATTTATACACTTTTCCTTACCCCAATTAGTTCCTTTTGGAAGGACTTCCGATCTTTGCTTTCATTGCTGTTACATTCCTCTTTCAGTTTCTCCAACACAGATGCCACCCGCTCTGGCTCACTCTCCGGTTCCACTCGGCAGAAAAAGGATAGGGGACGGTTCCCATAACCCAGAGCGTCTGCAAAGGCACGCCAGCTACCAATATTTTCCATGAGGAGGGTTCTCACAGAGGCATAGATGTAGGTTAAAAATTTGCAGGGGCGTAGCATCTGCTCTAGCAAGGAGCTTGTTGTTAGCTCACTGCCAGATAAGTAACTTGGCCTGATTTTTCCCACCACAAGTACATTCTTTACATGGATAAGGCCCAGCTTCCCCTGGTAATACCCAATATACCACTCCTTGGTCCACAGCTGTCCCTTTAATTTGATTTTCTCTTCACTAAGAAGACCTACAACGTCCCCTTTCTTGTACTCCAGAAGGTACGGATTCTTGCTTTGCCTCACTACGGTCTTCAAAAGCTTCCCATATTTCATGTTTGTTATTGGCCGAACCTGGAAGGCTGGGTACTTGCATGTAACCGCTAGTGGAGAAAGTACAATCTTCCCAATCTCCTTTTTCTTAAGGAATCTTCTTGGCCCTGTGGACTTTTGTCCTGTTTTGGGGGGTGGTTGAGGGGTCTGCACACAGTATTGAGACAAGATGTTACCCATCTCGTCCTTTACTTGCACTCTAAGCGTAAAGTCAGATAGCTGTGTGGCATCTTGGCATAAAATAGGGAAAATGAGTCTGCTCACTTTGCCCAACTTAAGTTGGAACCCACGCACCATCTTGCCATAGTCATCAGTCTCTACTCTATAATTTGTCATGTTTGAGAAAAGGCATATTTTCAAATCCTGAGGTCTGGGAAGGACAAACTGCTGTTTCCCCCATAGTTGCAGGGTTACAGGAGCAGCTAAATTGATCTGCTGACCTACTTCACTGACTAGAAGGGTTTTTGGGGCACAATCATGCCCAAATAATGCCACTACAGCTTTGAATGACGGGTGTATATGTTTGGGACCATAAAGCCCTACAGTAACCTTTTTGTTGACAAGCTCCCACACAGTGGAAGGTGAAAGAATGCGCGACCCTTGTGCTACCATTACCACGTACATAACGGGTTCCAGGTTGTCCATTTTCACTTGGACAGTATCCCCATACAAATACGTGTCTGGTACCAGGGTGTAGGGACCTTCCTTAGCATCACTCCTTAGACAATTTATTTTTACGGTGTTGGGTGTTGATGAACTTTTCGGTTCTACGGAGACTTTCAATTCCAGTGTGAGCGGGCTCTGCACCTCCATGTTGCTAAGCTTAATTTCAAGAACAGGACTAACTGTTGTACATTTATCGTTGCTTAGTTCAAGTGGTGGATCAAGTAAAGCTTTAAAGGAAATCTGTTGAGTCTCCATAGGAGCCACGTGATTCTCCGGGACAAGGATACTTATGTTTGTGTCCGGCAGCTGCACGGCACCCCCCGAGCTGTCCAGCCTGCAGACAATACTGGTCTCCACAGGCTGTGTCTGACCCCAGCCAGGATTCTGGCCCAACATGTCCAGATCGTGGCAGGACCGGGCCAGTTTGCGGTGGTTGAGCCATGCAGTTCTGAAGTCTTCCCTGCTCTGGAACTGCTCAGGTGCTGGAGATTTCAGGCCAGCAAAGAAACTGCCCATGGCCGGACTATCAGATTTGGCCTGGAGGACGGACAGCTCGGAGAGGCTGTAGGAACGCTTGCTCCGGAAGAATGGGTTATCCCTCCTCACAGGAACAGCATCTTCCACCACCGAGTCTAGTGCATTGTGTTGTAGATCTATGAAAAGGTCTGTGTTAGTGTCTGAGAGCGTGGTATCTGAAGGAGCAAGTGGATCAAACAGAAGCAAATCCACTGAATTTCTGGTGTCGGCATCTACATTCATTGAGGGATTCAAAGGACCATTAAGAAAGGGGTTAGACACAGATGGCCGTAGGAAAGGGTTGTTCTGAAATGTTTTTCCAGAGTTTTGGTTGTGAGCATCATGCCAATCTCCAAGCAGATCCAGCTCCTTCACCCCTTCATCCACGCTCTCCAACAATCCATCAATCATGCCACTATCGCTGAGGCAGGAGTCACGATAGTTAAGGGGCTGCACATACGAAGAAGGAATGTATCCCATTTCTGTGGTATTGTGTGCATACCACCAGTCACCACCAGATGCATCCAGCACATACAGGTGTTCCCCTTTTGAGAACTTCAGGGTAGTGAAATTGTTGGGACAATAGTCCTTGATGGCGACTACTTCCTTCACATTTTCCAGGGATGCAGGACCATTAATGAGCAGGGAGCTTGGTGACAGCACTACAGGGAGAGGGGGAGGAAAAAAAAAAAAGTTAGAATATCCATACAACCCATCCAGGCAATAATCTTAAGAACAGGAGTGAAAAAACAAACAAAAAGAAAACCCCACAAACACACCCAATTAACGAATTATCGTTCTAAACACTAGATTATCACTTCTCAGATATTTTACTCCTCTTGAAAAAAACGTAAACGAATGAATATACTGATCAGAAAGAATGTGTTTAGCACATTAAATAGGAAAATGAGCACTAAATACAACATAAGGGCTCTGAACTGGCAAAACTACAGTGTTCTAGCAAAGGTTAACGAAAACACATAAGCAATCTATTTTTCCACAACAAATTTCCTTTTGAATCAAACTTGCTTACTGTAATCTTAAGTGTGTGTATAAACAGAGACCAGACAGTCACATTAAGAACTGGGTCATCTGGTAAGGCGTCGAAATACCTACTACGGCAATGACAAGGCCTTGTATGCTGCAATCACTTTCTTGTAAATGTCATAAATAATGTGTCACAGCTTGACAAATGTGGGTTTACCCCTGGCTCCTCTAAACAATATCCTCAAATAGGAAAAATAAAAATATGTAAAAAAAAATAATTCACATTTGCAGACTCCCAAAATGAGCAACATAGTGTAGGATTTGTGAGGAAAAACTACAAAAATACAGAGTTCTTTGAATACAAAGTGAGTAGGCAAAGTAGGATGCACACAAAAGATTTGCATTAACACTAGCAAGGGAACCGTACATTTTAATGGTCATTTCAGTGGTACTAAAAACCCCTCGGAGCACAGGTGAGGCTTTCCAGGGCAACTTTAGATTATACAAAATTGTGCCTGGCACTTAAAAATGTGTAGTTGGGTCCTAGGTGGTTTTACTGGTACGTCGATTTGACACGGACTCCACTCATGTCCAAGTCATGTTTACTAACATTTCACACAGTTTAAATTGTGCTTACCTTTGACCTCATTTAAATTAGGGTCAGGAATTCCACTGCTAAAGTCAATCAGGGTCCCTTCGGACTTGCAGCGTGGGAGGCCGTTGGCATTAGCCGATCGGATCTTTTGAGCTGCCATCTTGCCAGGTCCCACTCCCGACTCACAGTAACATGACACAAATTGCCGTCACCCCCAATCAGGGCAGAAAACCCCCAAAAGGTTTTATCTGCAAAACAGAAAAATAAAAGATTAGAAGCCAACAAATCCAAGTATTTGGACTGAAAATGAACATGTAGGGAAGGACTTTGAGATCAAACCATATTATTTGTGATATAATTATTCCCAAAAAGAACAAATTAACATGAAAGCTCTTTGTATTGTCATTGCCCAAGTGAAAGCTTTGTGTTGACAGCATAATAGCTGATCTCAATCTGTCCGTTCACCTAAAAAGGGATATGCAGTTATCAATTGTATCATAAGAATTACATTATTATAGTTATGATAAATCTATACAAAAGCATTAAGTAAATTCAAGTTCACATGTCGCCGTACATCAGGTGACCGTAACCTTGGCCCTCCAGATGTTTTGGAACCAATTCTTCCATGATGCTCAGGTCACTTATTAACTTGGTTGAACCTCACTGGAAATGTAGTTCCAAAACATCTGGAGAGCCAAGGTTGCTGACCCCTGTTCTAGGCCCTCATGGCTCAGTAATGCAATCATCACGTACCGATACAGGCTGTGTATCGGCTAAGGGGGGTTTGTGAGCCCATGTGCAGTATTGCTTGCTCACCAAGAAGGGTGGAGGTTGTAATGTAGACCGAAGACAAAATGAACAAGATTGTCCAGATGCAATCAAGGTTTGGTAACAGTAGAGGCAAAGTAATACAGGGGTCAGAGGTATAGTCCAGAGGCAGGCAAAGTTCAGCAACGGTAGAGGCACAGTAATACAGGGGATCAAGAGGGCACCCCAGTAATGAGGTCAGAGGAGAAATAGTAGGTCTATGGGCTGCAATGAAAGAGCGCTGACTGATGGCAGTTGTAGCTTTTAATTAGGGGCAATCAGTGCTCAATTGGTCACATGCTATGTGAGAGTGAGCTGCAGCAAGGAAGGCCAGAAAATAGGGCAGCACCTTTCCTGTGATACCTCAGTAATCATGGTGCATCAACGATTTAAACTTTTTTGCGGCGTCGGTGGCAAGGACCATGACAGCAATACATATTTAGAGATGTAGAGGGCCATTTTAGACCTCTTATACATGAGCACAAGCTGTCCCCCCCCAACCCGACATGGTCAATGTCCCACTCCCAAGCAGTGCCAATTTCGTTGTCTAATATTTTTGTCAAAGATTTAGTCGACTAAATTATTTTCATGACTAAAAACTAAATAAATACTAAGTTATGACGAAAACCCATTGACGTTTTTGTCAACTAATAAAAACCAAATTAAAATGTTAGGGAGGGGCTACTAGGAGAGAGCCAATCAGAACTAATGGCCAGTAAAAGAGAACCGAGGAATCATTTTCAGATAAGATGCTACTCCAGTAGCATATAAGGAGTTTGGAAATTCTAGAAAAATGCTTAAATAATGCATAACACTAAATCTCCTCTCGATTTAGTCAACGCAATCAATTCGGACGACTAAAATATGACTAAAACTAAATTAAAATTTCCTGTCAAAATTATCATTGGTCCCAAATGTATAGTATGCACGCAAACTTTGAGAGGACATCCCTCAAAAGTAGTGTTTGAGGGTACAGATGCCCCTAAATTTAAAAAAAAAAAAAAAAACACATGTAAATCACATCAACAAGAATCCAAAACTGATAACATGCAGTTTTTGGAATACAAAAACTCCACCTCCATAGCAACTGAAGCACATACTAAACCACTACTGGTTTAAAATGTATATATAGTCTACATTCAATCCTTTACTTCATTGAAAGATGGATGCTGTATTACGATTAATTGACAAACATCCCAATACTGGTATGGGAGAAATTCAATGTGTAATTCCTTTTTGGCAGTTTTCCATTGCTTGCTTTTAAGACAAAGATAGTGAGTTATTCTGCATGTGGTGGATTGGAGGAGTTTTAGAATAGGAATTTCAGGTTTGAAGCCAAAGTTGTAACGATTTCCTTTTCAACTCCCTTAAAGAATTTCTCATGTCCAAGTAGGACATTAAACCAGAGGTACCCCTTGACCGTGGAGAAGCAAGTCAAATCCCGTTCAGCACATTCCTCCAATACAACTGTGGAGAAGTCTCGACTTTACCAGAAGCAGGTTAAACCTAACCACCAGGTCGCCGCTCTACAATCATGGAAAGATGACGCAATCCCACTCAGAAGATGCCACCAGTGAGTGTCCTTGGGCAAGACACCTAACATAGATGCGCCTACCTCACAAAATACTTATACCTCTCATGGATTGCAATTTCCCTTGGAACAGGGTCCCCGAGTCAGGTCATTATCCATATGTGGTATTCAAATGTATCAACATCTTGTAAAGCGCTGCAGAATTTATGGCACTATATAAAGGATAAATAATATGAATATCTGCATTTGGTATTGCCCTAGGCACTCTGAATTCTGCTGCCCATCCAAAAAATAAAGTAAATTATATAAACACGCACATAAGCACGACCAATCAGGTCTGTTTATTTCAATAAAGAAATGTAATTCAGACCTAAAAGTATGGTATGTACATCATAGGTTTTCTAATATGTATTTTTTTTTCTTAGAAAGGATTTTACCAGGAAGGATACATTGAGAGGTCTCTCGTTTTCAAGTATGTCCTGGGTGGCGAGTATGTACCGTTAGGTGTCTTGCCCAAGGACACTTTACAGATTACAAACTCACGGCTTTGTTACTCTGTTGTATAGATAGCTAAAACAAGTCAGACAGAAATTTTTGTATAGTTTATCAAGAATCTATTAAGGGTAAAGTAACATGGATTTGTGAAGACTAGCTCAAAGATTTAAGGAGTTCTTTGAATATAAAGTGTGCAGTCCGGCTGGGTGGAGTAGAGGTAACATCACTGCTCTGCGTGGAGAGAGCCTGCAGAGACATGGGTTCGATCCCAGCAAGAGCACCTCTCCAGTAAGTGTCCTTGGGCAAGACACCCAACGGTACATACTTGTCCTATACTTGAAAACGTGAGAAATCTCAATGTATCCTTCCTGGTAAAATCCTTTTTTTTTTCGAGAAGAGGACTCCCACAAAAAGGTTGGTTGACACTAGTAGTGGGACCTTGCATGACACTTAAAACATTTGTCAGGGTACATGTGATGCTTTTTGGTCCATTTTTGTAGTACGCAAAATTGTGACTTGCCCTTTTATACAGCAGCACACTTCAAATATAAATTACATTTAAAAGAAATAAAAAAAAAAGTATTCAAACCCCCCCCCCCCCCATCTGCTGCCCTAGCTGATCTGTGCAAGTATACATCTGGATATGCTAAAGTATGTTGACCGTAGGGGCCAGGGACAGGGTTATTCAAAGAGATTCGAAAAGTCACTGCACATTCGGTGACTTTTCGTTCTCCTCAATTCCGTTCCTTTTGACGATCCCATTTCGGTGACCCTGCAGTGTATTCAGCAAGCACCACAGGGTCCCCGAATTGCAGGGAAAAGCTGCCGCAAACCCGACGAAAACGAACCGCAAAACCCAGCGAATGCACGCCGAAAACCCGCAAAAACATCTGGATTAACCTGCCGAAAACCCGAGCAGGAGCCGATCACCCGCAGCGAAGCCGCCGGAAAAAGCAGGAAAAAGCAGAGACCGCAGACAGAGCGAAGTGAATAAATTAGAAAAACAGTTTGCATGAATGATTGAAAAGTGAAACACTGTTTGCAAAGAAACTACTGAGCGAAAATGTCTGAAATTTACATATGAGGTAAGTAGATAATAAAGAGGGCTGTTACAGGAAAAAAAAAAAAAGTCAGATTTTTTTTTTTTTAAATAAAAATAAAAAAAATCAGATAAATGCTTACAATATCCTAAAAAATCTATAAGTAAAGAGACTCTTTACTGCAGAATTTTATAATGAACGGTTTATTAGATATTAAATTAAAACGGGAATATTTTTAACATTGAAGCCTATGGGATTCTCCTGAATAAACTTGCCCAATTAAACCACCGAATGGCAGGGCATTTCGGGGACCTTTCACTGCTGGTTTGTGTTCTCTGAATAGCCGAAGCAGTGCTTTTTCATGGGGTTTTCACTGCCCTCGAACAGGCACCGTATGTTCAGGCAATTCGCCAGGATTTGGCGAATTGCCTGCTCTCTGGATAGCTAAATGGCAAAGAAAGGTAACCGAACGCTGATTTTCAGCGTTCGGTTACCTTTCAAGCAATTCGGATCGCTTTGAATAACCCTGGGAGTCTTTGTTATTGTTTACATCTGACAGGGACTAGTGATTGTCAGGATTATTCATCACAGACCCGTGTACAAAAAACTGTTGCTCCTCAAAAGCAACGATCGGCTCATAATATATCCTTTTACTGGCTCCTAGTTTTGATACAAATTGGTCAGGCTCAGATATTTGTCGTTCTGAGGTTTATAGTGAAGTGGAATCAGGCTGGAAGATGGCCGCCATTATAAGCCAGGCGGCCATCTTGTTCAGAATATTGGTTCACTTAAAAATAACTAGGTAGGTTTTAGCTGAAACTAGATTGAAGTATACATAGAAATTTAGATTAGCAGAAAAGCAATTAAAACCTGAGAAAGATCTAGGCTGTTCCTGGCACGAAGGGACAGACTGAGAAGTGGATACACCAAGGTCACAGAGGCCCGCAGAGAGACAAAGGGAATTATAGAAGACAGACCAGGTGTTGTCCGAAACAAACAAACACAGGCACTAGGGAGGCGAGCACAGTCTGGACTGAATGTAGTAGCTAATCACGATCTGCCGAAACTAACATGAAGTTTGCCAGTTTACGGCCAATTTAATGGAATGTCTTTGTATTAGACTAAGGGAGGTATTAACCCACGTGGGGTGGGATAGTGTCACCGGGAGGTGGGCTAACTGGGATGTATCTAATTATGTATTCCGGGTATAAGACCTTGTCGGGGTGAGTTCGGGGCTCAGTCTTTGCGATTCAATCCTGTCTGAGCATCTGTGACGTCACAATAAAGTTTGCCCTTCCTGAAGAGACTCGTGTCCAGACAATCCTTGCTCGTGTCCGGTCCGGCCCCGTCCCGAGTGAACCAAGTGGATTCCGGTAACATTTCAACAAACTTTATGTTACAAGCAGCGACAGCACAAGCAATAACCTAAAACACTACTAAACCAAGAGGAACGAGGAGGAGTTCCGAAAACATGAAAGCCCCATCTTTGCTTGTAAAGCTTAGCTACAACCCAGGACAGGATCGAAAAATTTTTATATCAGTAAGCAGCCCTCAATTTACATAATATAATTAGTTTAGGGCTGCTAGATATTGAAAATTATCTTTCCTTATCTTTATGAGGCCTTGAGAAACTGATGTTTACCCAAGCGGTCATATAATTTAGTGTACCAGCACAGACAGAAAATAAAGAACGAACCCTTCACACAACACAGAATAAAAGAAATTGGCGTTTATGTTTTCATCTATAATAATTTATAGATTTTACAAAACATACCAATATATGGTTGCTCTTCAATTATTAGTATTTATTTATTTTTTTAAATAAAAGCAAAAGTGTCAAGCTAGGTCTTTGTACTCTGGGTGTGGTAATTGAAAGTTCCAGAGTCTGGAAATTACTCGGCAGATTCTGATGGAACACAAACATTACAAGATCTCTAGAGCAGGGATCTCAAACGTTACACCCCGCCCCCCATGTTGATGGCCTACAATTCCCAGAATTCCTTGAAAGCTGTAAAAGTCCAGAGAATCAAAGGAGGAATTATAGCTCAGAAACATCTTGGGGGGGGGGGCAGAGTTTGAGACCCCTGCGCCAGAGGATTCCACTCCATTCAAAGTTTGAATTTTGTAAAATTAATCCAGAAGACCACCATGACTAGTGACAGGTATTCACTAACCAGCTGGGTGGAGTAGAGCTAACATCACTGCTCTATAACCGTGGAGACACAGGTTCGAATCCCAGCAAGAGCACCTCTCCATTAAGTGTCCTTGGGCAAGACACCTAACGGTACATACTCACCACCCAGGACATACTTGAAAACAAGAGAATTCTCAATGTATCCTTCCTGGTAAAATCCTTTCTCAAAACGCAAAAATAAATTAAATAAAAATTACACGGTTGTTAAAACTACTGGTTAAAATTTAACAATACCAGCAGGCAGAGGTGCTGCAATCGACGGTGAACAATGTTACCACAGCAGTTCTTCTGTAGAAGAAGGAGATCACTATGGCTATTCACCATCATCTGTGAATATACTTCAGTTATTATAAAGTGAAAAGTCTTTGGACACCGATAGAAATACCGGTGAAAACCATGCCAGACAACACCACCAAAACTACAGTGCAATTTACACCAAAATCACATTGTCAGAACGGAGGTGAACACTGCTATAAAATTGCACTCAAGACTAAATTATATGACACCAATATAAAGAGGTCTCCCGTGACCTGTTCTTTAGCAGAACGTTACAAAAAGTAGAAGAGGTCATCCGTTGAGAATAGAGGGGAAAACTGGAAAGTTTAGATTTTTTTTTTTTAAGCAGTATAAATATAGATACAAATGTTATCAGGGTTATTCAGAGAAAGGTAAAAACCCAGAGAACTGGCAGGAGAAGAGAACAATCTAGACCAAATAGCCAATTTGGAAAGGGAGATAAAAATGGGAGATTTTTTCTGGGTTGGCTATTTTGACCTAGAATTTTCACTTCTCCAGTCATTTTCCTGGTTTTCACCTCTCTGAATAACCGATATGTTTTATCCAATTCGATTTATCCAAATTAAATTTTACTGAAGTTTCAGCTCAGACAAAACGGCACACACTGCGTAATGAAGGCCTCCATGCCAGAACTCCCAGGCGCACCCCCTTGCTGTCTCCAAAGAATAAGAAGAGTCGACTGCAGTATGCCAAAAGTCATGTGGACAAACCACAGAAGTTTTGGGATAGTGTTCTGTGGACTGATGAAACAAAATTAGAACTGTTTGGGCCCATGGATCAACGCTATGTTTGGAGAAGGAAGAACAAGGCCTATGAAGAAAAGAACACCTTGCCTACTGTGAAGCATGGCGGGGGGTCAATCATGCTTTGGGGCTGTTTTGCTTCTGCAGGTACAGGGAAGCTTCAGCGTGTGCAAGGTACCATGAATTCTCTTCAGTACCAGGAGATATTGGATGACAATGTGATGCAGTCCGTCACAAACCTGAGGCTTGGGAGACGTTGGACCTTTCAACAGGACAATGATCCCAAGCATACCTCCAAGTCCACTAGAGCATGGTTGCAGATTAAAGGCTGGAACATTTTGGAGTGGCCATCGCAGTCACCTGACTTAAATCCGATTGAGAACCTCTGGTGGGACTTAAAGAAAGCAGTTGCAGTGCGCAAGCCTAAGAATGTGACTGAACTGGAGGCTTTTGCCCATGACGAATGGGCGAAGATACCCGTAGATCGCTGCAAGACACTTGTGTCAAGCTATGCTTCACGTTTAAAAGCTGTTATAACTGTAAAAGGATGTTGTACTACGTACTAAGATTGAATGTCACTTGGGGGTTGAATAAAACTGATAATGATGTGAGCACAGAAAAGACATTTGTGGTTATTTCATTATAAATGTTATGTTATATTTGTCTGACCTACACGTGCCTCTTTGATTTAATTGTAAGCAAGATGACTGACTGATCAAAATCAATGTCAAACTGGCCAAAACACTCAATTTCAGTGGGGGTTGAATAATTTTGAACACAACTGTAGGGATGCGTGCGGCAGCGATGAGCGCAGTCGCACGCATCCTCTCAATGGAGTCCATAGGATTCCATTGAGTTCCTCTCTGCCGGTCACGTGACCGGCCGGATCTCGCATCGCAGATACGCAGGGAAAGACCGGGGGACTTTTCCCCCTGTCTTTCCCTGCTCCCGCCGGCCGGAGGATGCGACCGGAGCTGCGGTCCTCGCCGCGGGACAGAGGGCTTGTTTTTTTTATTTTTACAGCTGGTATTAACGGATTCTGCAGAAGCGGAATCTGTTAACCAGAGCCAGATCCTGGCTCTGGTTAACTTTTCGTAGACCAGAGCCAGGTGTTAATCAGCGCTGGGACATTGTAATCCAGCCCTGATTAACGCTTTGCGCTCCCTATACTTAACATGGGGAGCGCAAAGTGCACCAACATCGCGCAGAGGAGCGCAAGGTACCAAACGCAAACAGGTTTTTTTAACCCATTTGGATTGTAATAGGCAGCTAATACCGCAGCTAACGGTAGTGCTCATGCAGGTGATTTTCATTTTAGTCATATTTTAGTCAAAAACAGGTTGCAATATTTAGGCTGGGGTCAGACAAACGCAGTGTGAACGTGCGTTTAGCCCAGGTCTCGACAAAGTTGCTTTGAATCTAGGAGCCAGCTACAAAAGTTAGGAGCCAGGGGTTTCTTCAGACTAACATGGCTTTACTTTCAACAACTAAAGATAAATTTAAAAAAAAAATAAAAAAAATCAGTGTAAGACAGAGTACCGATACGCTTATTTGCTGTGCAGCTCTGTTATACGCCCACACACATCACACTCACCCGGATACACACCGCACATTACCGTGAAGCTCTGGGATACAGTAATGTGCACAGTGTATCCCAGAGCTCCACGGTAATGTGCGGTGTGTGAGGGTATCCCAGTGCTCCGCAGTGTGTGTGCCCACAGTGTATCCCAGAGCTCCACAGTGTGTGTGCGCACAGTGTATCCCAGAGCTCCAGTGTGTGTGCGCACAGTGTATCCCAGAGCTCCACAGTGTGTGTGTGTGCACAGTGTATCCCAGAGCTCCACAGTGTGTGTGTGTGTGTGTGCACATTGTATCCGAGCTCCACAGTGTGTGTGCACAGTGTATCCGAGCTCCACAGTGTGTGCGCACAGTGTATCCCAGAGCTCCACAGTGTGCGAGGAGGGCGTCATCAGCGCTGGGGAGAGAATCCCGGTGACGAGCTCCTCACATCCAGTCTGTTCTGCGCATGCTCACCTCCCACAGGTCATCCTCCACCTCCTGCTGCTCTGTGCGCGGCAGTGACTGACTGCGTGGGAGCCGCAGCTTGGCGCAGGAAGACGAGCCTGACAAACCCGGGGCGCCAGGACAGCATTTCTTGTCGCCACGGCGACCTTGCGCCCAGGGTTTGTCGAGCCCTGGTTTAGCCGCACTTTATTACGGCCGTGGTAGCAGCAAATGACATCCAATGCAGGCCCACACACGAAGTACGGCCGTACGAAAGTTCGGCCGCGCAACGCAAATGGCAAACTAACGCATTTTTGCAAGAGCGTCGAACCGCTAGTACTGACGTACAGAGTGCGCTGCGTCCGCATAGCGGCGTGTGTGTGTGATTAGGAGACATCAGACGCTGCTCATGTCCGCCCAACATAACGTCCAGACACCGAAAATTTCCTTGTTTGGATCCGTATAAAAATCATGGCCGTAATTGCGAATCGTATGACCGCTATCGCGTATTCCGTGAAAAAGTATGTCCATGCATTCGGACGCACTTTTTTACGGACGATGCGAAAAATGCGTTCGTCTGACCCTAGCCTTAGTCAACTAAAGCTAGACTAAAAATTTTTAGTAAACGAAATTAACACCGATAAAGAGATAAATGCTTATGTTAATTCTGCTGTATCAACAGTGAATACTACTGTCACCAACGATGGAACGTCTCTACATGGTGATTTCCCTGTAATTTCCCTGCAGTTGATCCAGGGTTCAAAAGAAAATCCATTGTTCTTTCAAATCAAACAACAGTGATAAGTGAAGAAGCCCTAAAGGGAACAATGATCTTAAAGTTTTAGTCAAGTAGATTTACCTAATCTTTTACATGTGGTTAACCTCGCAGTGGTTCAATAAAAGAATACATATATATTCTTATTTACAAGAACATGTCTGAACCCTTTGTGGCTTTTTTGTGTGTAAAAGTTGAGCTGTCTGACCACCATAGTAGGTCACATACTGCAGAAAACTGATAGGATCTAAAAAACGACAAATACAATTGCTCAAACATTATCACATTTAATATGCAGTCATATTGATTAAGTGTCACATCTCCGTTTCTTGATCAGACCATACAATCAGGTTAGACATTTGATGGCAGATAAGAAGCAACTCACAAGTGTGGCACTTTCCAAAATAAAGTACTTTGTACAAGGTTTACAGTTGCATCATATTTTTTCCGATCTTGGTCCCTCATCCCATGATTAAGATTTTGCTATAAATACTTATTACACCATTATAATGAAGCATGATATATTCCCATTGGCTTTATTAGACCAAACAACAACGAATTTTGCATTTGGCTGATCATGTGTATTTTAAAATGTTACTACCTGGTTACTTTATCTTGAGGAAACCAAATATTCTTTTAAACTAGGGATGCACCGATACCACTTTTTTAAGATAGAGTACGAGTACCGATACTTTTGTTCAAATACTCACCGATACCAAGTACCGATACTTTTATTTTATGTCATGTGACGCTTTCCAATAAGAACAGACCTCCTATAAAGCCCCCAGGTTTCATGGATATTGCCCCAGCTCATGGATATCCTGCCCCCCAGCTCATCGATAATGCCCCCCACCCCCCCCGCACTCTCCTCTCATACTTACCTTCCTTCAGCGACGCCGGGAAAGTCTTCGCGCGCGCGCTCTCTCCTTGGAAGGTCCCCAGCCGTGACCACGTGGGACCATGTGATCGCGGCTGGGGTCCTTCCAACAAGCGGGAACTTTCCCGGCGTCGCTGAAGGAAGGTAAGTATGAGCGGAGAGCAGCTGCAGGGCCTGTCCGAATGCTCTATCTGCATTCAGACAGGCCCTGCAGGTGCTCACTTTGTTTATACTTACCTTCCTTCAGCGACGCCGGGAAAGTTTCCGCGCGTGCGCTCGTTGGAAGGACCCCAGCTGCAATCACATGGTCCCACGTGGTCGCGGCTGGGGACCTTCCAAGGAGCGCGCGAAGACTTTCCCGGCATCGCTGAAGGAAGGTAAGTATAAACAAAGGGCGGAGAGCAGCTGCAGGGCCTGTCCGAATGCAGATAGAGCATTCGGACAGCCGCCGCAGCCCCTCGGATACCGGCAAGCCGGCTCAATGCCGGCTTCCGGTATCGGAAAAAAATATCGGGGGTACTGCACGAGTACCAAGTACTCCTGCAGTACCCGGTATCGGCACCGATATCGATACTAGTATTGGTATCGGTGCAACCCTATTTTAAACCCAGGCTCCACATGTGCAGGGCCGGTGCTGCTGCTAGGCACCTGCCTAGAGCGCAGCGCCGCCTAGGGAGCAGCCAAGACCTCTCCGCTGCCGGCCGCTGTCACTCTCTGATCTATCACACTGCGCTTGCTCTGGGCGCAGCGTGACATGGAAGACAGCTCTCAGTGGCTGTCCAATAGAGCGTGAGGGAAGTGGGGATAACCCTGCCCCCTCAGCATGGACAGCCACCGCGAGCTGTCTTCCATGATCATGCTGCGCCCAGAGCAAGAGTGCAGGCGCAGAGTGATAGATCAGCGGCCGCAGCGGCGTGCAGAGGGGGGCAGTGGGGCGCACGCGGCCGCCAGGCAGGACAGGAGGGGAGATCTGGTCTGGGGACAACATATCCATGTGTGATCTGGTCTGGGGGCAACATATCCATGTGTGAGCTGGTCTGGGGGCAACATATCCATGTGTGAGCTGGTCTGGGGGCAACATATCCATGTGTGAGCTGGTCTGGGGGCAACATATCCATGTGTGAGCTGGTCTGGGGGCAACATATCCATGTGTGAGCTGGTCTGGGGGCAACATATCCATGTGTGAGCTGGTCTGGGGGCAACATATCCATGTGTGAGCTGGTCTGGGGGCAACATATCCATGTGTGAGCTGGTCTGGGGGCAACATATCCATGTGTGAGCTGGTCTGGGGGCAACATATCCATGTGTGAGCTGGTCTGGGGGCAACATATCCATGTGTGAGCTGGTCTGGGGGCAACATATCCATGTGTGAGCTGGTCTGGGGGCAACATATCCATGTGTGAGCTGGTCTGGGGGCAACATATCCATGTGTGAGCTGGTCTGGGGGCAACATATCCATGTGTGAGCTAGTGTGGGGGTAATATATCCATGTGAGAGCTGGGGGTAAATATACCTATGTGAGCTGGGGGCAATATATTATATCCATCTTTTTTGGTGGGGGGTGCAAGTAGCTGGTCTTGCCTAGGGCTCAAAATAGTCTAGCACCGGCCCTGCACATGTGTAGATCAACTTTAAATGCCTGAAGCACACTTTGGGCACAACTGCCTCTAGATATTTTAGAACTGCATCTCTGCCACTCGGAAAATGTTTTAAAACATCTGGAGGGCGAACGTTGCTGACCCCTGACGCAGAATACTTCAAAGCACCTGGTAATCCAGGTGTGAAAATCTGGAAACCTCCACCTACCTGCCTCCCCCACACAGCCCTGTTCTAGACCACTGGTCTTCGAATACAAACTATTGTTTGCTTTAGGATTCGGACTCAGAAATTGACGACAAATTAAAAACACAGGATGAAAATACCATGATTTTAGCGAGCGGCAGACTCAAAATAGCAAGTAGAAATGAAACGTGTGAAAGCTACACGCGTCTTCAGCGTCAAAAAAGTGCCATGACACTGACTAGTAATTCACCGAAACACAGAAGGTGATAAGAGATATTTTTACACAATGTTATTGAGTCATTTAAAGACGACCGTGGTTTATGTTCCATGTTTGGGTATGACTTTTTATTGGACATATTAATGACACTTTGTATTAAAAAGAATGAAAAATATGAAGCTCACTAGGAGTTAAGGTAAATGGGTACAAAAAAAAAATAATTTAAAAAATGGTTATTGGGTTTCAAAGACCATGTTAACCCCCTCACCACCAAGTACTTTTTGTAGAAGGAAAAAAAAAACACGAGATATTTATTTGAAACATGGGGGTGTGTAGTTAATATAGGATAGAATATTAAACTTAAAATAGCAATCTTGAAAAAAATAAGCAAATTTACATAACTATTACGGTGATAAAAGGTTTTAAACTATACATTGTGTCCCTCATATGCAGTATTAGCAAACAGGCATAAACGCCTTCATGTCAAAAACAGTAAATGTGATAAAAATATACAAGAAAGAATAGTCAGGTGCTTATGGGGAATTGTAAAGATCATAATGAGATTGTTGCAATAAAGTCCAAATAAAAACCAAAAGAATGTAAAATAGCATCTGTATGCAGCATAATACCCGCATAAAGAAATTACAGTAACACCTTGCACCTGTACTTTACAGGGATGCTCAGCAATAACAACCTGGATGTTATCCCAATATAGTAGTGCATGACCCCAGTACTCCTTGTTATTTAAGGCTAGGGTCAGACAAGCGCATTCTGTGAGGACTGTGTGCCCGTGCACAACGGACGTACTTTCTTACAAGGTAGTGGCCACACGGTCCGTTTTTGTGACTGCGTTTTTTTTTTTTGACTGTTGTAGAAGGGAAAAGAAATACGAAAAACATTTTGTCCGTCAAAATGCTGGACGCCAAAAAATGCAGTCCTTCTGACTACGTTCCATCATACACACAAAGCTATGTGGACGCTGCGGACGCAGCGCAGTCTGTTCGTCCGTTCTAGCCTAACCTGCGTCCGTTTGCCGAGTCCGTTATGCGTCCGCAGTTCCGTGCGGGCATACTTTGTGTGTGGGTTCCATTGGTCATAATTCTATGCTATAACGGACGTACAAATGTGCGGCAACATGGACGTGACCAGCGCGCTCGTCTGACCCAAGCCTTAAAGCCGCAGTGAAATCTGTTATTGGCTTTGTTACAGTGAGGTAAGAGGCTGTTCCTTCTGCCTTCTTTGTAGCAATGCCAGGTGACAGGAGTGAGATCGCACATAAAATGTAACTTCTCCTTAGGGAGTAGGGATGAGCTGTTCGGGTTCGGACGGTTCGGAGTTCGGCCCGAACTTTGGCAGTTTGAAAGTTTGCAAACTTCGAACTTTTTGGGTGTGTTCGGTTCGAGTTCGGGAAAAAAATAAATTTAAAATATAAAAAAATGCTAAAAAAAAAAATCTAGAAATAAAAAAGACTCTTTACTGCAGAATATTATAAGCAACGGTTTATTAGATATTGAATTAAAAACTAATGTCTAGGTGCAAAGATTCTCACCTCTAAATGACCTTTTTTTTTTTTTTTCAAACGGCATAACAACAACAGATGTTTTAGTCTGGTCTAATCAATTTGATACATTTTATGTAGAATGAAGGTGTGGGGTGTCTGCTTCTGTTCTGAGTGAGTAATTTCCCTCCTAAAACTTCCTAATATGCTGCATTTAACTGCTGTGTGAAAAAATACAAAATTTCCTCATTGCTTTAGCTGTTAAAAGCGGGAAATGTTATTTTTCACCTCGGGATTAAACATTCACAGGGTTATTCAGAGAGCGGTGAAAAGCAGGAGAATAACTGGAGAATGGAAAATTCTAGGTCAAAATAGCCGAACCAGAAAAATTCTCCCATTTATCCTCACTTTCCAAATCGGCTATTTGGTCTAGAATTTTCCATTCTCCCGCTTTTCACCGCCAAAAATCAGTAAACTTTTTCTGCGTGTATGAAAATGTCTCCTCTTTTCATACAGACTGCCGCCCCAAGCAGTTGTTTATGGATAGATTAAAAGGAAGACTGTTTACCATCATTTGAAACGTCATTTTTTTGTTTTTATGTGTTTCTATACAGCCTAGAAATCCGCCACTTCACGGGCAGGTTATGGGGACCTCCTAGGCACGATATTTGAAGGAATTTTTCGTTTTTATTTTTAACCCTTATTTCATGGAAAACTCACTGTCCCTTTAAAAACTTTTTTTTAAAACTTTTTGTCTTTGTTTCCTGTCCCCCAGGAACCTACCCGGACCCCCATACACCTTTTATGGCAAATATCTAGCATATATGCCCTCTTGGAGGGCACTCTAAAAACCGAATTTTCAGCCCCATTGACTTGCATGGAGTTCGAGTTCGGGTTCGGACCCGAACATATGGAAAGTTCGGGCCCGAACCGAACTCGGGCGGTGTTCGGCTCATCCCTAATAGGGAGAAGTATGTAAAGGGGGCATTGCATGCCAAATTTTACTTTTTCATAGTATTTGAAAAATTGAAGAAAAAAAATAAAATATCCAGTATTCACATTTTTTTAGTGGTTAAAGGGTTAAGAGAGAAGATAATTCTAATGATTGCATCTAATTAGCCTGCAGGAATGGGTGATCATTTCAAACCTGTAAAGCAGACAGTCTGATTATATGAAGGAAAAGGCAGCCATGGGGGAAAAAACCCACCAAGATTGCATACCCATATGCTGGCAGAATAATTAGATTGAGAGGTGTTTGACACAAACTACAAAAAGGTAGCAAGATTGGGAATTGTGCACGCACACACACAGTTTAACCTTGACATCTGTCACATGACCACTCCTGCAATATTATACACCTGCAAACATTCCCAAACTCAACTTACTTTGAATAATGTGACGCTTATTTACAGTAAGCAGTCAAAACATGGTATACAAACATGGTGTACACAGTATATGTGGAAATATATATAGTCATTTGATATTCTTGCTGGTGTCATGGGACAAAGTATAGAACATATTCAAATTACACTTGAAATCCATGCCGATTTTGTAGTACTTGTAAGAAAACTGCACAACTTTATTTTTCAGGGGTTTCTCTTACTGGAATTTTCCGTTTTCTTTATTACTGCCACTCCAAAGTTTGTATAAAAACAATATACAGCAACTTTTTCTTTTAGTCTTCCATTTTTCCATTTCAAGTGCCAAAACATGGGAAGTGTAAGATGCCTTTAGTCAAGCGCAACACCGCTTTAAAAAAGCATTGGCAACTAAGAACATAAGTGTGGCTACTGAACACTCCACCCATAGAATGCTCCTCTCTGAAAAGTGCTCACTAGGAATGAGCTGTTCGGCGTTCGCCTCGAACATCGGCAGTTCGAAAGTTCGCGAACTTCGAACTTTTTGGCGTGTTCGAAAAAAAAAATCTTGTTGAAAAAGTATAAAAAAATGCTTAAAAAATTACTAAAAAAAAAATCTAGAAATAAAGAGACTCTTTACTGCAGAATATTATAAGCAATGGTTTATTAGATATATTCTCACCTCTAAATGGCCTGTGCTTACAGCAGGGCCCTCAAACAGGTGTTAGTGTTTGGAAAGAACATCTGCTTCTAATTAGTCTGGTCTCATGAATTTGACACATTGCCTGCAGACTGAGTGTGGCTCCGGCACATGTATGAACTCTGTATGCTTCTGAATTCTAAGAAATTTTCATTTTTACTACATGATCCTCTGATACGCTGTTTAACCCCTTAAGGACCAGGGCTATGTAAAGCCAATCATTAACTCGGCAGATTCATAATATGTCATTATTATATGTATACATCATGTCCTGTCTGTATACTATAGCAAAATATGCAATAAAATATGAATTTTCAATAATTTACAATGTGTAAAGTGTTTTTTTTTCACATTTTAACATGCGAGCAATTGCGGTTATATTTTGTATGGGGTGTGCTTGTTAAAAAAAAACAAAAAAACTTAGAAATGGGGTCTCATTACTTTTTTTGGGGGGGGAAAATTACGCGATTTTTAACAAACGCACCGCATACAAAAATCGTTAGTGCAGCATCATTGTTCACATTATAATTGAAATGGCAACAATATTGCTGCAATAACAAACATGTTTTTTTTAAAAATATTTTTTTCATTTTAATTTTTTTTAAAAACATTTTACATTGTCATGTTTGGTATCGTTGGAAAGGCCATGCTCTGGCCGACCCAACAGTACCAAACATAAATCCATAGCTGCCACGGATCGGGAGATAGGGGGTTCCAATGAACCCCCTAACTCCACCATTGGTGGCAGTTAGGGGTTATCTCCAGGACTGGCGTCATCGTGCTATGCACGATGACGCCAGTCGTCAGGGGGCATTCCAGGAAGCTTGGATGTCGGCCAGCTCCGGGAGAGGATCACAATTCGGTGCCGAATCGTGATCTGGCACCCAAGGGGTTAAAGGCAGGCATGGTTTGGAAGGGCAGGCTGCCTTTAGCACACGCGGGGGGCCTGAATTAGATGTCATCGCGCCGCCGCAATGACATCTAAAAATGGTGCCAGCGGCGGTCCCGGGCTGACATCGAGGATGTCAGCCCGCACCGGGGGGCACAGCGATCGGCCGAATCCAGCCGATAGCTGGCCGCAAAGGGAGGACGCGCTCAGCGCGTCCTCCGCACGCAACAGTACCTGCGGGTGGACGCGCTGAGCGTGTCCTCCGCAGCGAAAGGGTTAAGGGTGGCTAGGTGTCGTGTGTGGGTCTCTGATGGTGAGGTTTCTATACATCCTACAAATCCGCCACTTCACGGGCAGGTTATGGGGACCTCCTAGGCACGATATTTGAAGGAATTTTTCGTTTTTATTTTTAACCCTTATTTCATGGAAAACTCACTGTCCCTTTATAAACAGTGACCCCCATACACCTTTTATGGCAAATATCTTCCATATATGCCCTCTTGCAGGGCACTCTAAGGCTAGGGTCAGACGAACGCATTTTTCACGTTGCCCGTGAAAAAGTACGGTCGAACGAACATACGTATTTTTTCCCGGAATACGCGATAGCGGTCATACGATGCGCCTTTTCGTCCATGATTTTGTACGGATCCTCAATAAAACACTTTTTGAGTCTGGACGTTATGTTAGCCGGACATTAGCAGCGTCTGACGTCTCCTAATCACGCACACACGCCGCTATGCGGCCGCAGCGCACTCTGTACGTCAGTAGTAGCGGTTTGACGTTCTCGAAAAAAATGCGTTCGTTGGCCACTTGCGTTGCGCGGACGAACTTTCGTGCGGCCGTTCGTCGTATGTTCCCCGGCATTGGACGTCATTTGCTGCTAGTACGGCCGTGATTTCGTGCGGCTAAACGCACGTTAAAACTGCGCTAGTCTGACCCTAGCCTTAAAACCAAAAACTTTTGAGTCCCATTGACTTGCATTGAGTTCGGTCCGAGTTCGAACTCAAACTTTTGAAATTGTTCGAGTTCGAATGCGAACCGAACACGGGGGTGTTCGGCTCATCCCTAGGGCTTGCAACACCGGTGCACATGCGCTGGCTTACAAGCTGCAAAATGAACAGTTTCACTTGTTCTAGTGTGCCAACACCACAATGGCACCCACATGGTACACATGCGGTTAAGCTGACAAAAAGGCCACTGACAATCTTCAAGGTGGTGGTAAAACCTGATTAAAGAGAGGTCACATTGATTAGAACAAATCAGCAAACTTGGCCTTCCAGATGTTGTGGGTCTACATCTATGAGGCCCAGTTTAATTAGGCTGGCAGGGTCTCATGGGAAATGTAAATTCCAAAACATCTGTAGGGTCAAGGATGCTGATCCCTGGTATGCGGAGGGTGCAACAAAGTGGTAGTTTGTAAAGTTCCTAATCACCATGGCCATATATTTATACTTAAGTGGTCGTGGTGCCTAGAATGTCTTCTAGATGCTGTCATTGCTTACCAAAAACTCATTAAAAAGGTGGGTACATGCTGGTGCTGGTAGACTTGCAATACTGTGTGGCGTACTCCTAACACATCCCATGAAGACTCAAAGCCGTAATATTAACTACCATCATTTACCCTATAATGAAAATTCTTAGCACTTACCGAATACTGGACACAAGTAATGATAGGTTAGGCTGGGGTCAGATGAGCGCACTATGTGCGTCCGTACTGATGTGACACTTCGACGGGGCCGGCCACACGCTGTAGCGGGTGCACGAATTGCACACGCAACAGCGGACGTGCTGAAAGCCTCCCAGTCGACGCGCGTTTGACAGGGCTGCAAAGCGCGATCCTCCATAGGAGGATCGAGCCTTGCAGCGTTGAGCGCACTAACTGCGCTCAGCAATGTGGTCAGACAGGCGTCAAGTGGAAGGAACGTTCACTCTCAGACATTCCTTCCGCTCTGCAAAACGCTCGTCTGACCCCGGCCTTAGAGGTGTTTGGGATATCGTGTATACAGCTCTGTATTGTAATGATGTCCTTCACCAGAAAGGGCCTTGGGCTATCAAACAACTATGTTCATTGTTTTGAACACAGATTTATACATTCTCCAAAATTATGAGTACTGTATATTAAGACTTTTTTCTTTCTTCTTTAAAGACAACAAACTATCTTGATAAGATATTTATGTTCTTTGAAGCAAGCAGCCACCCAATTCCAGAACCCATTGCAACAGTAAGGCTGGGGTCAGACCAGCGCACTTTTGACGTGCGTTCTGGCGCACATAATTACGGCCGCACTAGCAGCAGATGACGGGCAATGATGGCCAATATACGATGTACGGCCGCACAAAAGTCCGGCAGTGCAACGCAAGTGGAATTTGAACGCATTTTTCTGAGAACGCTGAACCGCTAGTACTGACGTACTGAGTGCGCAGCTGCGGCATAGCGGCGTGTGTGCGTGATTAGGAGATGTCAGACGCTGCTAATGTCCAGCCTACATAACGTCCAGACGCAAAAAGAGTTTTATTGACGATCCGTACAAAATCACGCCCGAAAATGCGCGTCGTCTGACCGTTTTTGCGCATTCCGTGAAAAAATACGTCAATGCGTTTGGACGCACTTTTTCATGTTCGCGGGGAAAAATGCTTTCGTCTGACCCTAGCCTTAAGGTCTTGTACCAAATTTTATAGTTGAATGTGACCTATAAACATAACGTCTGCTTCCCTAAGATCACCGTAAGCCAGGATTTTTGAAGATTTAGATTATGGGTGCTCCAACGCTTGTAATTTATATAGATAATTGTGGAGATTTAAACGCACTTCTCTTATGTCAATTTACCCCTGTAATTTAATAGTTTAAGTGATGTGTCATTTTATTTTCTCTTCAGGCTGCCCGACACCAAGTAGGCTGGGACAGGCAGCATCCACCTGCTCAGTAAAAACACAAATTACAGGGCTCTGGCAACCAGAAGAGAGTTTTTATAGACACTTGTTTTAAGTGCACATTAACCCTTTAGTCAGGACTGGATTTGCATCTTAGGAGCCTGTAGGCACAGAAATGTGGAGTGCCCCCTCCCAAAAAATAAAATAATAAAATAAAAGGATACATGCCAAAATAACATTTTAAATTTTCGTTCTGGGGCAAACTAAAATAATAATAATAATAATAACAACAACATTTAAAAAAAAACAAAAAACAAAAGTTTCTCTCTGCACTCCAATCGAAAGAAGGGGCAGAATCTGTTGCCTTAGCGGAGTACGTGCAGTGGCATTGTTTGTTTAATATGTAAAACCATATTATTCCCTCTGCAGCAGAAGAGAGAAAATACATTTTGCATTTACTTTATTCAGTTTTTTTTTACTATTACACATTACATGGTGATGTTTGGTATCATTGTAAAGACCAGACTCTGACCTTTCCAATTACACCTCACTTAACCTTGTGCGGTGTACAACTCAGACGCAGGTTCCAAAGTTTCCCCGTCTCTCCTCACTGCAGTGCCACGATCTAGGTTGCATCATCAGCTCCACACTTGCTGGCAGTATGGTAAATGAGAAGGCGAGTTAGCGCAGCATCACTGTTCACTTTATAATTGTAGACTGAATAATAGTGCTGTGTTATAAAAATACTGTTTTGTTATTTTCACATAAATCTACCATGGTTATATTTAATATCCCTGGAAAAGCCATAATCTGGCCTTTCCAATGACACCTCATATGTCCCTCTATGCCCAGTGTTTCCCAAACCTCTCCTCGGTACCCTCATCCAGGCCAGATTTTACAGATCACCTTGGGGAAATACAGACTGAATCCTGCAATCACTGAGCAGCAAATCATATCACCTGTGCTGAGCTTTGCATATCTGTCAAACCTGGTGAGGCGGAGGGTCCTGAGGACAGGTTTGGTAAACACTGCTCTAGACCTTAGGGCTCCAGAGATACAATGGTCTAAATTAGGGCTGCAACTAACGATTATTCTCATAAATCGATTAGTTAGCCGAATATTATTTTGATTCATTGGACAAAGGAAAAAAAATTGTTTACTTAAATAACCACAACCCCTCCCCCTTTTTTCACAAGTAATTTGCGTAGTGTACGTAACTTTCGTACATACACAAATTGTGTATCTTGCATACTTTTCACATAAGGTATGCGAGTGCGAGTGCTTGGTCAGAGGGATGGGTGGTTGATGCAAGTGCTTGGTCAGAGGGATGGGTTGATGCTGCGAGTGCTTGGTCAGAGGGATGGGTTGATGCTGCGAGTGCTTGGTCAGAGGGATGGGTTGATGCTGCGAGTGCTTGATCAGAAGGATGGGTTGATGCTGCGAGTGCTTGGTCAGAGGGATGGGTTGATGCTGCGAGTGCTTGGTCAGAGGGATGGGTTGATGCTGCGAGTGCTTGATCAGAAGGATGGGTTGATGCTGCGAGTGCTTGATCAGAAGGATGGGTTGATGCTGCATGCGCAGCTTAAGCCCATGTTTGCTTTCTCAAATGAACGTGGCTACAAGCACTTGGTCATAGCTGATGATAATGTCAGCATGAAATTGGAGTTAATAAGCTAAAGTGGTCAGGGTGGGTAGAGTGTCCCTTGTAAATAATTTTGTGAACAAACTGAGAGGGAGGAGGGACTGGAGGTGGAAGGGAGTGATTTGCTCAAGTGACTTGACCTGAGTGTGAGAGGGAGTGGGTATGGACGAAAAAGACCGGATCTGAGTGGGGGAGTGAGTTTGGGGGAAAGCGACCATACCAAAGGGAGGGAATGGCAGTTCTAAACCAAAAGGGGGTGTAGCTGGGAGGGTGGGGTGGAGGTACAGGACTCCAGCTTCAAGTAAGGATAAAACACAGGCATACAGCTCCTTCACCCAGTGGCAGAATCCTATTGTTTGTGTTATAGTTCTACTATTGTAAACTGAATAAAAACAAACTGGTTGTGTCTGGCGTAACCCTAGAACTAAATCATATTGAGTAAAGCAGCGGCACATCTATCAGCTCTGAAGCTGAGGTTATTTACGTTTAACTCAGTCTGACTCTAAACAGTGTGTGCTGTACACAGGACGATTAAATCGACACCGATTAATCAATGATTAAAATAGTTGTCAGCTATTTAGTTGTCGAGTAATCGATTAGTTGTTTCAGCCCTAGTCTAAAATGACTGCAAATTGTTTAAACTATTTAATTTTATTTATTTTACAGAGCACGGCACCCCCTTATAGGCACATGCCTACTCTGCCTAGCTATAAATCCAGCACTACCTTTAGTAAGAGTCCCAAGCAATTTTTTGCTCTGCGTGAATTCAACTGTAATTTCATCTTGCACCCACAAGTATTACAGAATTGTTTTTAAGGACAAGAAAGGGATTTACTTTGCTGTGACATAAACATTGATTAACAGTTTTGGCAGCAATAATCTGCATTTAAAATTTGTGAAACTAGAAGAATTATCAGTTTGATCTCCGGAGCGATTCGAAGGTCGGGCCGATCTTGGTGAGCAAGTGTCTGGAAAGTCTCGTTTTAAGGGCACATTTTACAATTTATTTATTTATTTATTTATAAAGGATTTTACCAGGAAGGATACATTGAGATTTCTCTCGTTTTCAAGTATGTCCTGGGTTCAAGAACATTGAAGTGTTACAGTTACAGAAATACAAAGTAATACAATGCAAGATATTAAAAAAACAACACAAATATACAGATTAACAGAAAAATATGTAGGAAATATAGTCACTAGGTTACATGTTTACAGGTGCATTCTGTATTGAGGTAGGTTAGTAAGGAGCTTTTGAGTGACTTAAGACTGGGGGAAGATTTGATGGTGTCTGGGAGGTTATTCCATAATTGTGGTGCTCTGTAGGAAAATGAGGACCGAGCCACTGTCTTTTTGTATTGTGGTATTGCAAGTAAGGTGCTGGTCCTGGATCGGAGGTTATAGGATGAGGGAGCTGCTGGGGGAAGCAGTCTATTCAGGTAGAGTGGCAGCTTCCCAGAAATGCTCTTAAACACCAGGCTGGAAAGGTGAAGGGTGCGTCTGGATTCCAGCGATGGCCAGTTTAGCTCTTTTAACATGTCACAATGGTGGGTCATGTAGTTACATTGTAGCGCAAAGCGGCACAGAGTTATACAATGTAGTAAGTTTATGAAGGTGTGTTTGCGGGGCGGCTGCATACACTACATCTCCGTAATCAATAGCCGGCAGAAGCATTTGCTGTACAATCTTCTTTCTTACCGCGGGACTCAGGCAGGATTTGTTTCTGTACAGGGCACCTAGTTTGGGGTAAAGTTTAGATGAGAGTTTTTCGATGTGGGGGCCAAAGGATAGATTAGGGTCCAACCACATACCTAGATATTTGAGAGAAGTGACTGTGGTCAGCGTGCCATTTGATTTTGTCCCAACACATAGATGGGGATTTTTCAATTTGTGTAGTTTAGGTGCGGTTCCAAAGAGCATCGTTACAGTTTTGTCAGTATTTAAAAAAAGTTTGTTGTTTTTGATCCACTTTTCTACCTCTGTGAATTGTTCTTGCAGCACGGCCTCCAGCTGCAGGAGATTTGGTTTGCTGGTATAGATCACAGTGTCGTCTGCGTACATATGTACAGTTGAGGCTTTGCAGACGTTGGGCAGATCATTTATGAAAATTGTGAACAGCAGGGGGCCTAGTATTGAGCCTTGGGGTACACCGCAAGTGACTGGGAGCGGGAGGGAGGAGCTGCCAGAAATTGACACATATTGTGATCGCGTGATACATATGATTGAAACCAGGTTAGCGTGCGATCACCAATGCCAGAGTTTTTAAGTTTTTCTAACAAGATGCCATGGTCTACCGTGTCAAAGGCCTTGGCAAAATCAAGGAAGATGGCTCCAGTTAGGTTTCCTTGTTCCATCCCAGCCTGGATATCATTGCAGACTTTCAGAAGGGCGGTTGTAGTTGAATGATTTGGACGAAAGCCTGATTGATCCGGGGTTAAGTAGTTCCAATATTGATAATAATCACGTAATTGTGTGTAGACACATTTTTCCAAGACTTTTGACATTACAGGGAGCAACGATATCGGACGGTAGTTGGATACCAAAGTACTGTCACCACTTTTATGAATAGGTACCACTCTCGCAGTCTTCCAGAGTTTGGGTATGTATCCAGTCGCCAGTGACTCATTTATTAGGGTTGCAACAGGATTTGCAATTGCAGGCGCACTGATTTTCAGCAGCATTGCTGGTATTTGATCAGGTCCAGACTGGTATTTCATTTTTTGCTTACGGAGAAGTTTAGTAACGACACTGACAGGCACTGGTCTAAAACTGAATTCCTGTCTGATACAGGGACTTTGCACAGTTGGGGGTGCCTGACCTGCATGAGGCCTCTCTGATTGCATGTCATTTCCTAGCTTGGCAATCAAAGTGGTGGCACATCCAACAAAATAATCATTAAAGGCATTTGCTACATCTAGGGGGTGTTCCAGTGTTTGGTTGTTTACTTTGACAGCAGCTGGCTGGGAGTGGACTGGGGGTGCTTGTATGTTACTTATGGTTCTCCAAAAGTTTCTAGGGTTTGATATGTTATTGTTTAGATTTTCATTGAAGTAGTGGGCTTTGGCCATTTTTGTTTGTTTTGTGCATTCATTCCGGCATTTTCGGTATTCGTAGTGATCGTTCATGGAACCAGTACTCTTGAACTTTGACCACCGTGAATCTCTAAGGTGGTACATTAGTGTAAGATCAGCTGTAACCCAGGGGAGATGAGACCCTTTTACTCGCACTTTACGCAGCGGGGCATGGGAATTCCAGACTTGCAGGAGCTCAGACTGAAAGTATTCAACTGCACAGTCTAGGTCTGGGATTAGGTTTAGCCGGTACCAGGGGAGCTGTTTGAGATCACTTAGGAAGGATTCAAGAATAAATTTCTTGAAAGACCTGGTGGTTATTACCTTTGGGGGAGATTTCAAGGCCTTAATTTTGCGCACGCAGTACACTAGACAATGGTCACTAAAGCTATTAGCAAGAACGCCTGCCTCCTGTATTCTATCAGGAGATGAGGAGAGAATCCAGTCCAACAAGGTATGGTTAGGGCTTTTCATATTAATGCGGGTGGGGGAGGAGATTAATTGAGTTAGCTGCAAAGTTTTAAACAGCGAGCAGTGTTTATTGTTTTTAGGATTTAGCCAATCTGTATTAAAATCGCCGAGGACCAGCAGCAATACAGGTTACATTACGTAAAAGTTGTTAGTTTTGGCTTTCCCTTATAGAAAAGCCCTGCATTACAAACCAGGCTTTGGGAAAAACTTTGAGAGCAGAAGGTACGGTGTTGCCGAAATGACTGCCACTGTTACAAGGTATTAAACACACCATGACATTGACTGTACTAGAAATGCTGCAGCAGAAGAGCATTCAGAAATAGAAAACATTGGACATCTGTCCTGTTACAATTTGAAGGATGCACCGAGTTACTCATTAAACATACACTGTGTCAATTTTTGAAAGTCAGCAGCTCTGCGGGACATTATATGCAGCACATACCTGCAGCATACAGGACAAGGTTACTTTAGATGGGGGGGGGGGGGGTCAACGATTTATAAAAAGCAAACAGCCCAGGGCAGCCTGGAACCAGTTAGCTGGAAAGCACAACTCAAATAGTGTTTGTTTTCTTGGTGCAGATATTTAAATTGGTGAGGCCCCAGGTCACTGCGCAGCAGACACTATATGGCTGTTTTGTTTAACCTCTGGTCTAGCGGCATAGAATAACTTTTGTGATCTAGAATTTAACGGTATTTAAAGAGGTAAACTAAAGAAAAGTAATGGCGCAGACACTCTGTTCATAGAAACTTACAGGTCTAATCACTAAAGGTGAAACTCAGGAGAATGTGTGGAGAAGTGAAAAATTCTAGGTCAAAATAGTCAAACCAGAAAAACGCTCCCATTTATCTCACTTTCAAAACTGGCTTTTTTTTTTTTTTTGGAGAAAGGATTTTACCAGGAAGTATACATAGAGATTTCTCTCGTTTTCAAGTATGTCCTGGGTGGCGAGTATGTACCGTTGGGTGTCTTGCCCAAGGACACTTAGGCTAGGGTCAGACGCGCGTGATTTCTACGGACTGTACGTCCGTGCACAAGGACGTTAGTTAGTACGGAAGACGCAGTAGTGGTCACACAGTCCGTTTATTCACGGACGTATATTTTGACGGATGTAGGAGGGAAAATAAATTAAAAAGCAAAACCATTTTGTCTGAAAAATGCTGGACGTATAAATGCAGTCCGTCTGACCACGTTCCATCACTCACACACAAAGCTATGCAGACGTTGCGGACGCAGCACACTTTGTGCGGCCGTTCTAGGGGTTGTACGTTCTTGCCTGCCTTGCGTCCGTGGCCGTTGTGCGTCCGCAGTTCAGTGCGGACGTACTTCATGTAACAGGCTCCGATGGGCTGTCATGCTATCACGGACGTACTTTTAGGCGCAATCACAGACGTGAACACTACGCTCGTCTGACCCCAGCCTTACTGGAGAGGTTGCTCGCTGGGATCGAACCCATGACTCCACAGGCTCTCTCCATGCAGAGCAGTGACATTACCTCTACTCCACCCAGCCGCTATTTGGTCTAGATTGCTCTCTTCTCCTGGTTTTCACCTTTCTCTGAAGAACCCTGTTAGAAAATGTCGACAGATGAGAACCTGTCGGCCCATCTAGTCTGCCCAATTATATGGATACTTTCCCTGGATATAGCCTTTATTTAGGATTGCCTTATGTCTACTTAAATTCAATCACAGTTTTAGCTTCTACCTCTGGAAGGCTGTTCCATGCTATACACGTTGACAGGTCCGTATTAAGATCTTTATGGCCTGGAGCTGAAGATTTTGGTGGCTTTTTTTGTAATTTAGTGAAATGAAAACATGTTTTTTGTTATTTGATAGTGCAGATACGGAAATATCTAACCAGGCAAATACTGTGTGAGGAAATTTCCATTCAGATTTCAATAATTTAAAAAGAGTGTAAAAATGTTTTTTCCCATTTTATCATCCAAACCTTTGTGGTTATATATTCTATAGGACATTCTTGTTAAAAAAAAAAGTGAAATGGGAACCTGTTACTGCATGTTTCTGAGAAAATATACAATTCTTACCAAAGGAAAAAAAAAAATTAATATTTCCCTTGTGTTTTGGAACATTTTTTTTTTTTTTTTTTACGAATAATAGGACTATGTATAAAACAGTGACCTTGCTCCCAGCTTGGGAAATGAGAAGGTGAGTAATGGCAGTGGTATTGCTCATTTTAAACGTGACAAATGGACAAGGCCATCGCTTTGGAACAAAAAAAAAATAGTTTTTTCCTTTAGATTTTACATTGTCAGAGGTAATGCAAAGGCCAGACTCTGACCTGTCCAAAGATGCCTCACTTGACCTTGTAGATGTTATGGAGTTGGAGATACAGGGGTCCAAATGCAGACATAGTTATCCTTTCTCTGGGCCTATTCTGAGGCATGGGCCTGGAGCTGCTGCTCCATCTGCCCCTATGTTAATCCGGCCCTGACCGTTGAGATCATTAAGCCTTTCCTGGTAACGTTTCTCCTTCAAGCCGTACACCATTTTAGTAGCCCTTCTCTAAACTCTCTCTAAGATGTCTATATCCTTCTGGAGATACGGTCTCCAGTACTGCACACAGTACTCCAATAGAGGTCTCACCAGTGCTCAGTACAACGACAAGAGTACTTCCCTCTCTCTACTGCTAATACCTCTCCCTACACAACCAGGCATTCTGCCAGCATTTCCTGCAGCTTTAGTACATTGTCTACTTACCCATAGATCCTCTGAAATAATAACCCCCAAATCCCAACCCTCAGATGTTGAGGTTTTTGACTATCAAATATTCTATTATTCATCTACCACCACCTAGTTCATCACACACGATTTGCCTTTATTCCAGTTCCTAGATTGCAATTTTAGACGGATCACAGGAATTTATTCATAATAATTTCAGAGTACACTACACTTGTATACCTAGATTATGCCCTGGACCGGCTGAGAATGTTGAAAGTCTTGTGTTTTGGGTTGTAGGTATACTATAGTAGATCTTTCATCTACTGCCTGGTTGCAACATAGCTCCAGGTCAGATATTATCTATAGCCATTTGCTACAGGTTAACAAGTGGAAAAAAATGCCCAAGGGGAGTTAGTTTATTGGATTATACAGGGTGTCCATAAAGTCTCTTTACAATTTCAAAAAATTATTACAAAAACCAAATGAAAAGAATGAAAAGACCGGGAATATATTCGTTTTGCCTCATTTAATACACCTCTATATGGGCACCATTAGTTGCATTAAACACATCAAGATGGTACTCCCCCACCAGGGGGCACGGCTGAAACCAGTGGAAACGTGACATTGTGTATCGAACAAAGGTACGGGACATCACTTATCTAAAGCCGAGGATCACTGATGCCATTGCCACCATTGATGAGGGTATGCTACAGCGGACATGGCAAGAAATTCTGTACCGTCTTGATGAGCTAATGGTGCCTAATGGTTTAACTAAATGGTGCCCATATACAGGTGTATTAAACGAGGCAGGAAAAAAAAAAACCTTAAAATTTTCACTTGCCTTTGTAATTAATTTTGAAAGTGTAAAGAGACCCCAACCCCTCTAGATTGTGAGTTCCTACGGGAATAGGGCCCTCATCTCCTCTTGTACTGTTTGTCAAAAGGTTGTTCAATGTATTGTAACCCTGTCTATACTGTGCCTATTGTACAGCGCTGCGGAATATGCCGGCGCTTTATAAAGAATAATAATTTATGGACACGCTGTATATCATTTCTTTACCATATTAAAAACCTACAACTTTATTGTATCTTTGTTTCCAAAAAAATATAAAAGTTAAAAAGTTTCACGACTACACCCCCCCCCTAAAGAATTGTGATTAAGAAAAAAATAAATTGTAATAAGGGACCTGTACGCTACTACTATAAGCATCGGCACTCAGGGATGTATCAATCACACTTGCTATGCACCATCACTCTGGTCTCCACCACTTAGCTCTTGCCATTTGTTGGTGCGCCCTTTGTAAACGCACAGAAAACGCTCATTTCCGGTTCACATTAATACAATAAGACAACTATAAATAGTCAATATGGACAGACAGGGGGGGGTATAAACTGTCTAAGCTCTCCCTCCAGCTAAGGGGGTGCTCCAGGGAAATCCCGAGAACACAGAACATCAGATCCCATCTCTGGTGTGCGTGTGATGTCCTTACATCACAGGGTTTGAGAAATGTCCCTGGGGGTGAAATAGATAGTCTGCATTTAATGCACGAGGGCCACAACATAAATGACTTAAAAGGCAAAACCTTATATGCACAGGGAAAATGGAAACTAACAAACAAGAAAAAAAAAAAAAACACAGACCTTTAAAGTGATCCTATAACAAAAAAAATTAAAAAAAATAATACACATTTGATTTCTAAATCACCAACCCTCTTTAGATGGCATTACCTGACAGCCTGCTGACCTCAAATTTTTGGGATTTTAACTGCAGGCACTTTAAAGCCATGTATCATTAGCACCGGCTCTGGGAACGGAGCTAGTAAACTGCAAGTCGCAGGCCAGAATAAAGTAGCTGGTAGATTGGGATAATTTTTGGATTGATATTTTTGAATTCCCTTTCCAGTTGACAGTTTTCTGAACAAACATCTTGCAGATTACAGGGCTACTTCAGTTAGTTGTGCTGCCTTTAAATCCAGTTTAATGGCAATCACTAGCTAAACCCAATATTTACCAGCAGAGTTATCTGTTCCCATAACCTATGATACCCACTGACTTGAAATAAAAAACACATTGAACTCAAGGGGCATACTTTTTATTTTTTTATATTTAACCATTTAAAAAAAACAAAAAAAAATCAGTAACTAATACCATTAAAGTCCACATTATCCTGCGTTCCTAATTTCCCATTTTGTCGGTTTAGTTTGATCTCCGTGGTATAGAATGTCCAGCTTACTCATTGCACAGAACTGCATAATATAATAGAATAATAGCCCCCCCTCCCCCACTGATGAATCATCAAGGAGGACAGGATTTTGCTAAAATTAGGTCCATAGCTGCCAATTCCAATGAAACTGCAGACACTGCCCTGGCTGCCAATATTCCTGCGCTCTACATACTCAGCCAGTCTTGTGGTTAGAGGTGATGGGAGTTCCTACATGAATAGAGGGAGGAGCAGTAGCTTACATTCTTGGATCCTGGAGATCCCTTATCAGATAATTATAGTCCCGTTTGTTAAATACTATAATTCGCAGCCCTTGAATTACTTAAAAAGTACGCTCTTACAAATCACCCCTGGATAAGCGAAATCCCTAGGCCTAGGTTTTCCAATGAAAGGTGGTAGAGCTGAGATGAGAATTGATAATAATCTGCAGCGTAACGGTGTTGCTATAAAACGAATACACTTGAAGTTTTTGATGACAAACCTAAAACTTCAATATTTGTTTAGACTGGTTTAGAAGGGTAACGTGGGCCATGCTAACCCAGCAGCCAGGAATCCCACAAGCATCACGCTGTACTTGCACTTTAAACATGTTCACCTTAACATCACTAAGACATAAGCGATGAGACATCACTGATCCTATAATCAGGGGCAGCAGATGTCAGAAAAAATGGCTGCAAAGCTGAGCATAGACTAGCAGACGCATGTGCCAAAAAAATTATATATATTATTTACAATAACAATAATTAAACGCTACTTTAAATGTCATTACTTTATGTGCGATTTCGCAATACAGTACCTTAGGATATTTGAGATATGAATACAACAGCTCAATAACTGTGCACATGATTATATGGTGTATGCTAATCATGCAATGATTGAGATCATAAAAGATCTACTTTAGTGAAAGGTTAATGATTTCAACTGATTCACCCTGCTAATTATTGTAGCACTGGTCCATAACCTTATTAGCATACACAATTGGCTGTATTAGAACTAATGCCAACCGGCAGTGACGATTTCAGCTAGTATTAGGGGTTATTTCTAATACAATTGCCCCATTAGTTAGTTAGCTCATAGGTAGTTACGCCTTCTGTTTGCATTAGGGGTTTCTCCATACATTAATACCCCATAAGATAATCAATTGGTTCATACTGTGATCATCGCAATCCCATACAATTTAGTGAACCCTTTATGCTCCAATAAGAAACGAATGCTGTATCAAAGAAGGAGTTTTGTTTTTGGGTTTCACACCAGTTCCATCTATCATTGTTTGTTATAACCACTTCCTGAGGTAATTTACCTATTAACTATTGTGGTTATATTGATTTTAAATCTTGTCTAATTGTTTTGTGTTGTCCTTTAATAACCTTCTATAGGGTTAATGTTTAAACGTTCAATTAAGCAATTTATGTTCATTGTTATGTCTTAGCCGGTTACCTCTTGTCTAGAGGTCCCTTCTTGTTTAATTTGGGTTACCCCCTGAGTGGCTCTGATATCACATCTTAGAAGCTCTTTAGTAGTCCATCACTGGGCTACCCTCTCTATACAATAACAATAATAAGCTTGTGGGGGGATGACGGGCATTTACAATTTTATGCAAACATAAAATCAGACACTTTTTTCCCTTCCTACTATTTTGCCATTGTTAAAAGAAATGGTATGTGCCTGGACGATTTAGGCTGGGGTCAGACGAACGCACTGACTGCGCACAGTAACAGATGTACTTTTTAACTGATGAGATTGTGGTTACATTGTATCAGTTACTTTTGACTGATGTTGGGAGGAAAAAAAAAAAACTATGCAGTTGTTTCTCAACATCCGTCTAGCTTTTTCACGTTGATGCCATTTTGGCGTCCATTGCAACATGCGATGCGTGTGCGTGAAATAGTGTGCACGTGCTTCGTGCGTGGTTCTCTATGGACCCCTTTGAAAAGCTACAACGGACAGCAAACCGTGCGGTCAGACGGATGCGAAAAGTGCGCTAGTCTGATGCAGGCCTTAGGTCCGCGTAGAGTTCGGTGTGCGTGATGAGGAGACGTCAGACGCAGCGCACTTGCGACGTCCAAAACGCCTTTTCATATTACTTGTTTCCCATACTTCTCTTTTTTTCTGCGTCATAAAAAAAAAAAAAAAAACACGACCGAGTGGTGTCTGCAGTATCTTCCGTCAGAACGTCCGTCCGTTGTGCAGGCACACAGAGTGTGATCAGACTACGTTCGTCTGACATTAGCCTTAAAGAATATTGTAGTTGAACTGACCTTTTTAGGGTTAATAGAAAAAAAAAGGATTTTAATTAACCCCCCCCCCCCAAAAAAAAATAGGTTGATAAATATACCCAAAATGGTATGCAAGAATGTGATAGAAAAATAACTTGATTAAAATGTCAAAGACCTATGGATTCCGTATACATTTTTGCATGACCAAAGGCAAAAGAGTTTTGAAGAATACACACACACACACACACACACACACACAGAGAATCTATTAATAGGTTGGCAGCTGCGGTCTCTTGACCAGCGCTCATACTCTCCCACCACCCCACTTCAAGTCTGTTTACAGCCAGCTCAACCAGAACACTAAACATGTCCAGGCATGGCTCTCCACCGGCCATCAATACCATAAACTAAAAAAAGGGACAGCACAACAGAACTATTTTTACTGCTACAGAAAAAATAACCCCCCCCCCCCTCACACATTTAGTTGACCATTACTAAAGCCACAAGGCTGTCACCTCAAGTGTCACAGAAGGTACCTGTGCAGAGCAGGGCTTAAAGGAACTTTTAGTTCAGATTTCCTACAACGGTGGATCTCTAGAGCTATACTACACTTCCCAGATTGCCTTGCTGTGAAAAGGATTCAAAGTTGCTACATAGGTAAAGTTACAGTGAAGATCCTGGTTGGATGAGATACTTCCTGGCCTGAGCAGAGCTTGCTGATGATGCTGCAAACCCTATACCGTACCGTCAAACAGGGGATATACTCCTTATCGATTCATGTTGGTAGTGAAAGATATTTAAAGGGGCGCTGGGGAGGTAAATAATTCTAATAAATTTCCTGAAAAGCAGCAAAATTCCTGTTCACAAAATGAATAATCAAAATTTAAAGGATTAAAAACAGAGGGAGGGGAGGGATTAAAATTAACTCCATCTAAATCCATCTGATCTCTGCGGGATATGACCTGCTTGCAGCTCAGCAGGTCACGTGACTGTGTGTGTGTGTGTGGGGGGGGGGCAGCTTGGAGCACCAGCCAATCCAGTGGCTCTCAGTGCAAGAAGACTTGATACCATTGGATGGGGCTAGTTCCCAAAAGGTCTCCAAACCCTTAAATCTGAGCTCAGAACTCCCCAAACTGAGGTTCTGGGCAGGAATAAGCACCTGCATCTGGATGGCTGAATTAGCCCTCCGAGATCCCCTCAGAGTGGAATACTCTGTCCAATTCTGCCCCCCTCCAGATGTATCTGAACAAGAACACCCATGATTCCCTGGCCATCTATCACGTGCAAACAATGGGACTTTTAGGCGTCCAAAAACTAGGTGCAGAGTTTGACATCCCTGGAGCAGAGTGACCCTTTAACAAGAATTTTAAAAAAATGCACAAGACATGTAAGGAGTGGGTATATAGGGTCACTAATCTGATCCTGCTCTACTCCGTTAAACTCCTTGATTTGAGATATTAGGGGGTTAATGGAATATGTCCTACCATTGTCCTCTATATAGAGGGAAGGGGGGGGGGGGTGTTATTCCGCTCTCCCTTTTGATGAGCGGATTAAGGCCAAATTCTCTTTTCTCCCAGATCTTGCATCCGCTTACTGCTTCCGAAAAAGCATTAACCCATGCTCTGCTTGTGTGTTGCAGTCTGTACCTAGAATGTTGCAATCTTCCATTTAAGGCTGGGGTCAGACCAGCGCACTTTTAACGTGTGTTCTGGCGCACATAATTACGGCCGCACTAGCAGCAGATGACGGGCAATGACGGCCAATATACGATGTACGGCCGCACAAAAGTCCGGCTGCGCAACGCAAGTGGAATTTGAACGCATTTTTTCTGAGAACGCTGAACCGCTAGTACTGACGTACTGAGTGCGCAGCTGCGGCATAGCGGCGTGTGTGCGAGATTAGGAGATGTCAGACGCTGCTAATGTCCGGCCTACATAACGTCCAGATGCAAAAAGAGTTTTATTGACGATCCGTACAAAATCACGCCCGCAAATGCGCGTCGTCTGCCCGTTTTTGCGCATTCCGTGAAAAAATACGTCAATGCGTTCGGACGCACTTTTTCACGTTCGCGGGGAAAAATGCTTTCGTCTGACCCTAGCCTTAGATCACCTGAACAGTGCAAAACCTACATTCAAGAAAACTTGTTGAAATGTACACATGTACAAGATCTGTGTCTACAGAATGGTGTTTAAGTATTGGTATCCTTAATGTTTTTTGTTAACAGTCCAAAAACAATAAGAATATTAAGTTAGATATTATTGTGATCTGAATATTTCGGCCATAAAGTAAACTCAAAAGTATACACAGAGTCACCACACACTCACAAGATATACTTCTATCAATCCGTTTAAAAGGGAGTTTCCTGCTATAGATCAGATACAAAGTATTTGGAAAGGAGGGACAGATGATTTTAGGACAGTCAAAAAAGAGGAAATGCCAGAGACATGAAGGAATTGTACAGCCTGGAATACAAGACGTAAGACCCCCCCCCCCCCCAGTTGTAAATAGTTGTATCTGTGCATTGTCACCAAGCTCATTCTATTTCAACAGCATACTCCCCTCCATCTCTCTTCCCTCTGCTGCCCCAACCCGCCCACCCAGGGCCAGTCCCTAATTTCAGCTCTTTCCAGCTGTCAACTTTTCCCCCTAATTACTTTTACTAAGCCCAAACTTCTGGTCCTTTTCATGCAATCCCTACAATATTCTTCTGGCCACCAGTTTCACCTTCCCTCTGCTCCCATTTGTTTCAGTTACCACAGTCCCTCAGAGTGTAAGCCCATGGGATGTCTACCTGAGCTCTTTGTTTAAAGTGCTGTATTACCTGGACAGTTATCCAACGACCAGGGTTGTATTTCCTCTTTCATCATGTAAGTCTGCCGTTTGTGCTCCCCCATTGTAAAGCGCTACGGAATCTGTTGGCGCTGTATAAGCACTTGTAACTTTGTATTTCTGTAACAATTAAATATTCTTGAACCCAGGACATACTTGAAAACGAGAGAAATCTCAATGTATCCTTCCCGGTAAAATTCTTTATAAAGAAGACAAAACACCAGGTATATGTAGCAATACGCAGACTTTGGTAAGGGAGTGTGGCTTGGCAAACGAGAAGGAGGTTAAAGTTGGGCTCGAGAATTTTAATAGAAGCCAAATGCACATTTTTTATAAGCCAGGAAAAAAGGTGCTTATATGCAGATGTACCCAGGACATACTTGAAAACGAGAGAAATCTCAATGTATCCTTCCTGGTAAAATACTTTGCAAATAAATATGTGTAGACATAGAGTATTCACGTAGACGATAACTACTGTATCAAGTCAGAAAAGCAAGTTATATAGCTTTTGTCTCAAATGGGTGGGTGCTAACAAGAAGGGGTTAACCCTGGTTATGTTCTGTAGCTTTGTGTAGACATGTTACATGCATTTCCATATATTAACGGAGCATAAACTCATTCAAGCAGGGCCGACCTGTCTCTGGTTCCCAAACTTGTTTGTAATTTGTGTGTTTAAGTACTCATTGTTTGTAAAGCACTATTTGTGTCCTTTAAATAGCAATAATAACGTTCAAGATAAACACACATACACAATATTGGACAACCTAACCAACAACAAGAAGTATATTATTATTATTATTCTTTATTTATAAAGCGCCAGCATATTCCGCAGCGCTATTATATTATAATGGAGTCCTTTAGAAATGAAAGGGTGTCGGTAGGAATACCAGCGTAAGCTCCTTTCTAGTTTTGTTTTGTTTCTTTTCAATATAAGTATTAAGAAATACAATTTGGTGGAATAAGCATTTTAGCAACTGAACATATTTAATTTTCTACCTGCAGGGCATTAAGCACATTTATTCAGGACCCTTCAGAATACTGCAGACTTCGCTTCCCACTCCACATCCGCCTGATGGCTGGGAGGAGGTAGCTTTTGCTGTTGTGTGTATGGGGAGCATGGATATCACGTTACAGAGTGAACAGAGGAAGATAGAACTCTCGACTGTAAAACACAAATGAATTAACCGCTCCGTTATTGCTATGCCAAACAGTTAAATTTCTTGACAAGACTTGCCAAATAAAGAAAATGATGCAGTTTGGAAGTAGATATATTTATTATTTATAAAGTATTTTACCAGGAAGGATACATTGAGATTTCTCTCGTTTTCAAGTATGTCCTGGGTTCAATAACATTGAAATGTTACAGTCGTGGTTTTTTCCCCCCAATATAAGTATTAAGAAATACAATCTGGTGGAATAAGCATTTTAGCAACTGAATATATTTAATTTTTCAACCTGCAGGGCATTAAGCACGTAGAACATACCTTTAAAAACACATAAGATTAATTGTAGTAATATTCCCAGAGTTACATTTGTTCTATAATTAACTGGTGCATAGACAACTAGGCTCTTTGCCATAAGTAAATACTACGTGCAGATTTAATAAACCCTGAATCCGCCTTGCATTCTTTGATAAACAAAGTAGCGGGAGGTTATATCCTGTAAAAACACACAGCGCTGGAGTGACGACAGAACACAATCTAATAGTGTGCATGTAGAAAAATACACTAGCCTTTCTTCCCTAAACAATTCCATTTAATGTCACAGGAGGATACAGCGAGTAGCCCAAGGCTATCCCTTTCCCAATCCTTCTTTCAGAGAAAGCTGTAACCATTTAATGAGAGCGCCTGACAGGAAGGGGAACCGCAGAGACTGCAGCGCTTTGAGCCAACAGGAATCACAGAGAATTAAAGGGTCAGAACCTTTAGAGTACCAAAAGGGATGGCGCAGATTCAAACAAATGTGGACTATCACACCAAAAACAGGTCTTTTATGGAGTGACACAAATCAAAGTGTCCTAGTCGACACATATGTGACCTGTAGGTAGAAAAACACACACACACCCCTAGGGATTCTTCTTGGCTTGTCACACTAGGAAACGTGGCAAATACTGTTTGGTTAACAAAAAGAATAAACAGCGTGTAAGCCTGGTGAGGCTTGTGGTGTAGTGATTAATCTACTTATTAGTGCGAGGGATCGATGCGGACTGAACATTCCCACAACAGGTTTTGCATGTGGTCCATTGAGGGGGGGGGGGGGGCAAGAAAGTGTAAGAATTTAAAATATATAATAAATATGAAATTTTAGAGCTATAAATAAAAACACTCCATTCTCCCTTACAAAAGTGATCGAAAAAAGACACAGATATATACATAAAATTTACACACACATTTCCCTCAAAAGAAAAAAAAAAGGGAGGGGGGATCCTATTAAGTCTAAAATACATAACCTCCATATTGGTGTGGAATATTGAAGATGATGACGGCCGTTATGTTTAAGATTCCACACCTATATTGACGATCCATAGGGCTGTTGGGTGGCCACGAATAACCAGAAGGTGAACACTTCAGAGCCCGACAGGCTCCCAAAAACGTGAGTAGGGTCTTTTAATATAATGTATCAAAATTACTTGCTCAGACTGTCTGCGCTACAATAATTTTTCATTTAGATGGGGATTCTAGATATCCGTGGCAAGTCTCATACAGAGAATGAGATCACTTCTGCATTTGGTGCGCTTCACTTGTGATTTCCATATATTTGAACTTTTCATGGTTGTTGGGTGACTAGAACAACTCCAAGGGCCCTATTACATTCTTCACGCAAAAACGCACGGTAAACGCGTGAATTTTAGCCCGAAGCGTTAAATGTTAACGCGCATAAATCAACGCTGGAATTACAATCCTCGTGCATTTTTTTCATCCGTCGAGCATCGACGCGCGTAAAACAGACGCGCACAAATGCTCACGCAGTTCCGTTGCGTGCAGAGATCAGTGTGCGGACTGTTTTTTTCACGCGATTCAGGCAATCAGAATTAAGAGCCACAATTGTCTCACGTTAAGTTTTTGCACCTGTCAAAGTCAATTTGCGCATATATGCTGCATCAATAAAAAAACACGCACAACTTCTCAAAATGTATTGGTTTGGTATGTGTAGAATGTGTAACTATACTTTGCTGCGTATTTTTTTGAGCTGGTGTATTTGGTTTCGGCCAGGTTGATAGAATTTGCCATTAACACCAGCTTTTAGGAGTTGCTAAAATTATGCGCGTAACGTCTATGCATTAATTCCTGCGCATAGATTGTGTGCTGGTACACGGATGGTATTACAAACGCATTTGCGCTCACAATGTTAAGTATAGGAGGCGCGACGTCCAGTAAGCTCGCGCAGCGTTTGCGCAAGTTCACCCGCGGTAGACGTATACGTGCGTTTGTTGCGCTGACATTGTAATACGATGTTCTGCGCTAAGGGTTTTGCCCCTCGCGTTAATGCATTTTTGCACGGGCGCAAACGTATGCGCGAAGAATGTAATAGGGCCCCAAGTGTAGAGCAGTACCTATGATCGAGAGATATAGATCTATACACACTGTACCACATCTCTTTATTCTAAAATGTAAAACCTTGCCCTTTCAGCGTCATTTTGCTACAATTTCAAAAGGAGTTCCTGTTTAGCTTATGCAATTTAAGAAAAATGTTAAGAATGATGTAGTAAACGAAAGGAATCTGTGCCCCAGTTTGCTGTGTAACTATGACGTACAGATTACTTCCTTCTCAATTTGGAGGAGACCCAAAAGCTTTCACACGTTGTCGTTTAGACATTAGCTCAGCAGGAAATCAAGTCTATAGGCACATAAAGTCATAATAGAAAAGAACGAAGACACAAAGCCTGTGGGATTGTTGGATGCGCCATGTTTTTTGGACATATCAGTTTATCACACCTATGGGTTGCGCAAAAAAAGGTGTTTTCCTAAATATAGAGAATAGCATTCACATTCTTTCACATCAGAGCTAAACCACCTTGGCCCTCCACATATTTTGGAACAACAATTTCCATGAAGTTCAGTCAGGATAAAAGCTGAGCATCATGGGGGATGTAGTTCCAAAGACATCTGGGTAGGGAGAAGAATGCTGACCCCGGATTTAGAGAACGGCGCGTGCCGCATATAAGTGCTATATACCACAGAATAGCACTGATTGTCTGACCCTAGTCTAAATCCTGCCAAATGCATTTTCCGCGTTGTCCGTGAAAAGGTGCGTTCGAACGAATGGACGTATTTTTTCACGGAATACGCAATAGCGGTCATACGATGCGCATTTTCGTCCGTGATTTTGTACGGATCATCACTTTTTGCGTCTCCTAATCACACACACACGCCGCTAGCGGACGCAGCGCACTCTGTACGTAAGTACTAGCGGTTTCACGCTCTCGAAAAATGCGTTTGTTTGCCGCTTGTGTTGCGCGGCTAAATTTTCGCGCGGCCGTACTTCGTATATTGCCCGGCATTTGCTGCTACTACGGCCGTGATAAAGTGCGGCTGCACGCGCATTTGCACTGCGTTCGTCAGACCCCAGCCTAAGGGAGGTGTGTTCAGAAAAACATGGTGGATCTGGCAATCTATTCACTAGGCATGCGTTGAACTAGACAAGAAAAACCTGCATTTATTGAGGGAAAGAAGTCTAGTCTGCTTAGTTATTGTATTGGAATGAGCCGGTTCAGTGACTCCATGGTATGCAGTATCTTGATACACAAGTCATTGTTGAGTTGAAGATGTTACCTAAGATTAGAAAAAATAAAATATATATTTTAATACCAAAAATATTTCCCTTGATACTCAGTCTAATAAGTAGCTGAGCATCATGAGAGAGGCGTGTATACGGAGCTGGTTTCAGGCTTTTTAAGTTGTGTGCACCCTTTGACTGGATATGTGAAGCTCCTGACCAAAGAGAACTTAAAGATGGCGGCTCCCATGGAGCAGAGGGAAGCCTGGAGACGCACTGAAAGAAGGGATTTACAGATATGCCTGCATTACATTTTTTTAAAAAAAATGTAGAGCGAGTCCTATTTTGTAATATTTTACTTAGTAGTCCTTTAAAAAAGAAGTATCCGGAGCCTTTTACTTTGTCACTAAGAGCCTAAGCCGTACAACCACATTGCCAGGGATACAGAGGCCGCTATCCTGACATCCGCCTGTTGTCAGTTTCTGTGAGGTTTCTTTACACAAACAGAGCCCTGCCAAAATCTGGAGGAGGTCTGAGAAAAGATGGCAAAAAGCCTCTAGAAGGAAAAGAAGTTTCTGTCCCCCCCCCCATAAGCAAATGGTTACATCTCCTCCCCCTGTTTATCCAGTTACAAGACTATACCCTTAACAGCGAAGGTCAATGTAATAACAAAAATGTGTTATCACCTGCTACCCATCACCAGAGAGGGACATTCATGGCAGGCTTCATTAAAGAATGGAAAAAGGACGCAAATAAAATTGGCAGTATTGGAGCTGCTATGGTTTATATTGAAATGCAGTCGCTCATACAGAGCAAAAAAAAAAAAAAAAGTTAAAATAATAACAGAAAAAGTAAAACAACATTTGAAAAGCAACTTTAAGGCTGGTGTCAGACGAGCGTAGTGTTCACGTCCGTGATTGCGCCTAAAAGTATGTCCCTGATAGCATGACAGAAAGCCCATTGGAGCCTGACACATGAAGTATGTCCGCACTGAACTGCGGACGCACAACGGCCGCGGCCCACGGACGCAAGGCAGGCAAGAATGTACAACCCCTAGAACGGACGCACAAAGTGCGCTGCGTCCGCAACGTCTGCATAGCTGTGTGTGGGAGTGATGGAACGTGGTCAGACGGACTGCATTTATACATCCAGCATTTTTCACGGACACAATGGTTTTGAATTTTATTTTATTTTCCCTCCTACATCCGTCAAAATATACATCAGTGAATAAACTGTTTGGACTGTGTGGCCACTACTGCGTCTTCCGTACGGACGTACGTCCGTGTGCACGGAAGCACAGACCGTAGAAATCACGCTCGTCTGACCCTAGCCTTAAACACCCCCTCCCTGAAATAAAATTGATTAAGAAAGGAGGAGTTTTGGCCGGGACAACACAATAAGAGCGGCTACTATATTGGAGTTCTAAAGGCACAGATAGTAGAAGAAAGGGATCAGCAATTCAGCATCTTCACAAAAAACTCAATCCTAGACTGAAACTAAGACCTCCACCAAGAAACTCTCCCCTGCCCCCCATCTTACTGTGATACTTCAATAGAAACTCACACGCCGGTGCCTATAGCAAAATGCAAAGATATTCTCCAACATTGGAGATTTGGAGAGTTTACAACTTTTGATCAACATACAAGAGCAGTGGAAGTCCTACAGGTGGTCAACTTTGGTAAAAATTATATATATATATATGTCTCGCAATCCCATCGTCATTTTGCATTTTATTGAATATTATTGTTGGACACCCAGGGCCAGGTGGGGACAAAGAGAGGTGCAATAGAAAGATTTACCAACGGGCGTTTGAATCATTGACCTATCCCTGAATATAGACGGGATTTGAAGAACGGAGTCCATTTAATACATAAATAGTCGTGGCCAGTACATGCAGCATTCCGGTCATACTGGGAGAGGGGGGGGGCGGTAAGAGGAAGGGCAGGGAATTAGATCTTGAATAAAACTGAAGTTCTGAAAGGATAACAGTATATTTTAAGCGTATAAACACAGCGGTACAAATAGTTTACTTTCCTATAGCAGAGCACGAGCTGGAGGAATTTGAGTGGTATTTGGATTGTGGTGTCCCCCTAAAATTGACTAGATATAGAGATATTGGGCGCTACAGCACTGGCAGCGATAGTGGATGCATTGGTAACGAATGCAACAGAATTACTAAGTTTAGGGCATGTCTGATAGATACCATACGGGGTACTGCAGCTCATGCAGGGCCTCCATCATGGGGTAACTGCCCTTGATTTGATTATGTGCCGAATGGCTCCAGGAGCTAGGACCCATGCCAAAACAGAGGCACATTGATGAGCTCCCGCTGGGTGCCAGGGGTCCCTAGAGCTGTCAAGCCAATTTATAATAATAAGTGGTGAGACAATAGCGAATCCCTGGAGATCCAGGGGGGGGGGGAGAAGATAGGGGTATGTGCATTTTTAGCAGTGTGCACCTCCATAACTGAGAGTCGGTATGAATCATGCACTCAGTGAGCAGTTAAGGGGTCTGCACTGCTCTCCCAGACTACCAGGACCCACTTTCAACCCCTCAGTGCACCACAAGTGATTTAGGTCCCACTCTCTTAAAAGGGTAAGCAGGAAAGTGAGTAGGTTGGAGGGGCCAAAATTTCTGACAGCAGCTTCATTCCAGCCCTTGCAGGGCTCAGAGCGATACCAGGTATGGCATGATTAATGGGAATGCACCGGTGTGTGGTTGTTGTGCAAGGAAGGCACCCCGCGCCTGGCAGGGCTCGCTGGGCGATACCGGCCACCCCGCGCCTGGCAGGGCTCGCTGGGCGATACCGGCCACCCCGCGCCTGGCAGGGCTCGCTGGGCGATACCGGCCACCCCGCGCCTGGCAGGGCTCGCTGGGCGATACCGGCCACCCCGCGCCTGGCAGGGCTCGCTGGGCGATACCGGCCACCCCGCGCCTGGCAGGGCTCGCTGGGCGATACCGGCCACCCCGCGCCTGGCAGGGCTCGCTGGGCGATACCGGCCACCCCGCGCCTGGCAGGGCTCGCTGGGCGATACCGGCCACCCCGCGCCTGGCAGGGCTCGCTGGGCGATACCGGGCACCCCGAGCCTGGCAGGGCTCGCTGAGCGATACCGGGCACCCCGAGCCTAGCAGGGCTCACTGAGAGATACCGGGCACCCTGAGCCTGGCAGGGCTCGCTGAGCGATACCGGGCACCCCGAGCCTAGCAGCCTAGCAGGGCTCACTGAGAGATACCGGGCACCCCGAGCCTAGCAGGGCTCACTGAGAGATACCGGGCACCCTGAGCCTGGCAGCCTAGCAGGGCTCACTGAGAGATACCGGGCACCCCGAGCCTGGCAGGGCTCACTGAGCAAACAAACAGCGCTTGCAGGGTTAAGGGATGCAGGGTTTCAGGACAGCACTGGCAGTAATAGAGAGTAGTTACTGGACTCCTGTCACAGGCAGGGTTAATAGCCACACTGACAGTTTAACCCAGCCTGTGCTGGGAGAACATAAGCAAAGTGCCCCAGACAATGACTTTTGCACAAATTAGATTAAAATACAATGTAACTGGAGCCCTGTACATCCAGGGTTAATTGATACAATTCACTGGGCTGTGGATGCAGAGTTCCTGGTCTCCGGCACAGACAGGGTTAATAGATACAGAGTAGCCCCCCCAATAAACCCATCTCTGCCCCAAGGTGTCCAGAGAGGATTCAGAGGAGCATTCCAAAGACATGAGCTTTCCGGAGGCCTCCCAGAGAACCCGGGGAGGGGTGAGGGGGGGGGGGCTGCCCTCCACTTTGAAGGAGCACAAGCAGCACACGCCGGGGGTGTATTAAAAAAAAAAAAAAAAGTGATTCAACTATTGGATCCGTAATGATCCTCTAGATCTCTGGCTCCAGGACTAGACAGGAGGATGGATCCCTGGATACTGTATCCCTGACACATGACACAGAGCATGCTGCCCCCTGCCACTAACACCACCGTACCGCAGGATTGGCTGTGACTCCCCAGGATCAGGCCTTGTCAAGTCCGCAGTATGCACAGAGCCCACCCTAAGGGAGCACACTGACCCCACCAGCTGTGACCCCACTCGGATGTAGGAACTGTATCACGCGCCCCCACCCCCCCATGAACCGAGAGTATTTCACTCACCTGTGTGGACGAGGCACACTCCGCCGGGCAGCGCATCCACGTTTCTACTACCCCGAGCCGCACCGTCTGCACATCAGCCACATCTCCAGCAGCCCGAACCGCTCACTGCCAGCCACCCAGAGCTCCAGCTGCTCTCAGAGGAGGAGGGGGCGGGCTGGATCTGTCCCTGGGGGCGGGCTCAGTGCAGGGGCTGGCTCCCGTGCAGACAGCCTGTCCAGTTAACTCTTACAGTGCCTGCAGACAGCACACACTGCTCAACCATAACAATACCATCCCTTACACTGACATTACAATACCATCCCTTACACTGACATTACAATACATCCCTTACACTGACATTACAATACCATCCCTTACACTGACATTACAATACCATCCTTACACTGACATTACAATACATCCCTTACACTGAATTACAATACCATCCCTTACACTGACATTACAATACCATCCCTTACACTGACATTACAATACCATCCCTTACACTGACATTACAATACCATCCCTTACACTGACATTACAATACCATCCCTTACACTGACATTACAATACCATCCCTTACACTGACATTACAATACATCCCTTACACTGGCATTACAATACCATCCCTTACACTGACATTACAATACATCCCTTACACTGACATTACAATACCATCCCTTACACTGACATTACAATACCATCCCTTACACTGACATTACAATACCATCCCTTACACTGACATAACAATACCATCCCTTACACTGACATTACAATACCATCCCTTACACTGACATTACAATACATCCCTTACACTGACATTACAATACCATCCCTTACACTGACATTACAATACCATCCCTTACACTGACATTACAATACCATCCCTTACACTGACATTACAATACATCCTGGAGACACACTGAAATACATTTAAATTATTTTATTCTGCACTGTGTAAGAAGATAACAATATTTTTTACATTTTATTCACATTTCTAGTGATTTTAGTCATTTCCTATTTTTTGTGTATTTTATTTTCCATGCTGCAGCCCTATGTAGAATGATATTATATAAAACAAGTGAAAATGGGATGAAATCCTCCTGTCTGCTTAACAGCTACTTTTGCATGAAAGTCTGTTAAATTAACCCTTTCCTGACGTGCAAAGAACACTATTTAGGTTTAGGAGGATTAGGGTTTCTATTAAGGTTAAGGTTCATTTCATTTTTAAGCAGCAGAATCTGTTGCCTAAAATGAAGCTGAGTGTTAGGATTAACCCTAACCTTAAAATTAATCCTATACCAAACCCTAACCTATGAAGTAACTCTAGCCTTAAAACAAGCATAAATACTAACCCTAACCCTAAATGTAACCTTAATCCTAAAACACAAACAAGTACCATCAGGGTTAGGTTATTCAAAGAGATCCGAACTGTGGCCGAAAGGTAGCCGACCAGAGAAATTCAGCGTACAGTTACCTTTCCTGGCCATTCGGCTATTCAGAGAGCAGGTATTTCGCCAAATGTTGCCTGTTCGGTGCCTGTTCGAGCGCAGTGAAATCCCCATAGTGAAGCAATGCTTCGTCTATTCAGAGAACAAAAACCAGCAGTAACAAGTTGCCGAATTGCCCTGCTGTTCGGTGGTTTCATGTGGCAGATTTATTCAGGCGAATCCCATAGGCTTCAAGGTTAAAAATATTCCCGTTTTAATTCAATATCTAATAAACCGTTGATAATAATATTCTGCAGTAAAAAGTCTCTTTATGCATAGATTTTTTTGGATCTTTTAGTCATTTTTCAGGATTTTTTTTCAAAATATTTTGTTCGTTTTTTTAAATCGTTTAATCTTTTTTCTGTAACAGCCCTTTTTATTATCATTCATTGGATCTTATATGTAAATTTCAGACATTTTCGTTTTGTAGTTTCTTTGCAAACAGTGTTTCACTTTTCAAACATTCAAGCGTACTGGTTTTTTTTCCACTCCATTCGTCTGCGGTGTCGGCTTTTTCCGGCGGCTGTTCTGCGCTGTGATCAGCGGCTGCTCGGGTTTCTCCGGCGTGCTCGGCGGGGTTAATACAGATGTTTTTGCGGGTTTCGGTGTGCGTTTGCCAGGTTTTGCGGTGGGTTTCCGGCGGCTTTTCCCTGCACTACGACGGCCCTGTGCTGCTTGCTGAATACACCGCAGGGTCGCCGAAATGGGATTGCCAAGTCACACCAAATTGAGGAGAACGAAAAGTCACTGAACGTGCGGTGACTTTTCGATTCTCTTTGAATAACCCTGTTGTAACAGATCTCTGTGCCCAGACAGGGTCACATCTGTCAAATACTGCTTCCTCACTGGACACCCAAGTTCTCCACGTGACTCTCACGCCTTCCTCCAGTACCCTAGCAGCAGGTTATTAAGGACAGATGCATGTAGAGAGCCTGACTAGCACCCTCAGAAATAAGCCGAAACTGTAGACCTGCAGCCTTTCGTTGGCGCAGCAAGCAGAAGTTCGCTGCTACCCCAAATCATGAGCTGTGCCTTCAAGCTTGGTCAGAATAGAACTAACTGTTTATTCACAGAGAGGACAGATACAGTCAAGGACCAACTCATTTGCATATAATCAAATAGATAACATCACAGATCAAATAAATGCACAGGACCTTCAAACAATGGACAGTGGGATTTCCTAGGAGGAGAAGGGGGGAGGGAGAAAGAAGGGTAAACAAAAGGGATTTCTTATAGAGAGAATGTACACCTTAGAGAGAGCAGGTACTAATACAGAGATCTACACTATACAGAGAGAGGATAGATAATTGAGGGAATGTACGCAATATACGCACCAAGAGACTCTATAATAACTACATAAGGGAATAACGCACAGACATCAGTAATCTTTAGTTTGCTGGGGGGATGTTTAAAACAGTGCAAAACCAAATATATTTAAAAGGTGCACCAGTTACCCCAATGGTCTCTTTCATGGGCCATAGTCGCTGTGCAGAAGGCTAGCCAACAGCCCCTTCCAAGTCGCACGGTGACAGCGTGTTCTGTCACACATGTATATATATATGTAATATTTGCAATCAAAAAGAACAGGGGTAGCGGTTCACAAAAAAACCATAGGTGGTAAGAAGAAATAAAGTCTTGCATATAGTCCAAAATCCACATATGCACCACTCTTAATTGAGGTAGTTATGGATTTCAGGTTGGTAGCAGGGATTTCTAATAAACTCTCCTTGGATATTAGACTTCAAAGAAAACACAAATGCAGTAAAATAGTGTATTTCAGTACACCAAAGTTGGTATATATACAATAGATAGGAGTCTTACTCACATTTTGTTAGAGCTGCCACCTTCAAAATGAAAGCGATTCAGGTGTTAATGGGTCCCCTACATACCCCAAGGCGATCCACAGTTGGTATCTCCCAGGGGAGGGTTAATCCACTCGCTTGTTGATTTCTTCCAACAATCAGAACCAAGTATCAGATGGTATTAAAAAGTAGTATTTATTAAAAAATACATAGAGTAACAGCCAAACGCGTTTCGCCTATAAACTAGGCTTCGTCAGTGGCAAAAGACAAGTTAAATATGTAATATTTGGAACAGATTTTTCACCCATCTGGTAACCCAAGGGACATACAGATCTATTCAGTAAAAGGTGAAACTCAGGAGAACTGGCAGGAGAAGAGAACAATCTAGACTGCACACTACAACTGGTATCATCTCCTGGTGTCCACAAAACTCCATGGAGAAAAATGCAATCCTATGCGAGCTTGCGAGAGCAGAGTCACGTCGGTGACAATGTTACTTTTAAAATATTTTACATTTTTAACATTAATATGGTGTTACCAAACAGGCACAAAGAAAGGTGGGATGGGGTTTCATACGTCTATTTTGCAAAGGGGTCATTTCTTTGTACTTTGCACCAAGCTCCAAAACCTGCTGACTCTCCCCTGCCTGGCATCATCTTCCAAGTCACGGCGCATTGTCATCAACGCAGCGCCTCGCATCATGCAGCCATCTCTCTCTCGTGAACTGCAATTTTGTCTAAAATGCTTAATGGTCCAGAGAAGGATGAGAGGAGGATGTGTTGTCCTTGTTGGAAACTGAAGCTGTAATTCTGAGCTATTTCAGTGTTTGTTTGTTTAATGAGGAAATTAAAACAACAACAAATGAAGTAATAATTGTATCATTATTATCAATATCTTCACCTGCCAACTACTTTTACATCAGGCATCATTAACAATAACGTACAAATCTAAAATCCTTCCTATGAATAACATTATTCAATGGTTCTTGTAGCAAATATAATTATCAAAAATATTTACTGCTACTCTAATTAGGGAAAGAAATCAAAGTGACTCATGTATGCTTTCTTTAAATAAATCCAAAATGCACTTGGGGCTTAAAACGCAACATAACGTTCTATATGCATTCATATATAAACATTTGTGGCTCAAAGGATTAATGCTACCATTAAAAGAACACTTGGGATTTGTATTTGTCATCATCTATTATTGCATGTAACAATTCACACATCAGAAGCCGTGTGTCGAAATATGAGTCACCTTATACTTTTTTTTTCTAGTGTGAAAGAAGTAGCATTTTCCACAGTGTACTGAACAAATTGTGCATGGTACAATACACAGAGCAGCAGGTCTTCCCCTTTTATGTGGAAGAAAATGTTTTGTCCCAGACACGCAGAAAATTGGCAAGTGACCTTTATTCTATTACACGCGGATACAATGTATTTCATCAAATACATTATAGGAATATCACCTCCAGGGTTTGAGTCATTCCATATTTGTGTTTGGGTATATAAATATATACAGTATATACACATATATTTATTACCAGTAAAGTCCAAAATCCTTTTAAACATAGCATTACCCATGTAAACCTGACATTACCGAGCGACTTTGGGTAAAGCCCAAAATGAAACCACACTTTACCTGGGTAAAGAATACTCTGTCCAAACACCACTGGTTAGGCCTGGGTCACATGAGCGCACTGGGTGCGTCCGTAGTGACTAGGGATGAGCTGTTCGGTTCGATATGTTCGGAGTTCGATTCGAACATCGCCTGTTCGGATGTTGGCGAACTCCGAACATTTCCGCGTGTTCGCTGCATGTTCGCCCACAATGCACCACAATGGACCACAATGCACTTTTCCACTGGCCTGAAGCTTGTAATTGGCTACAGCCTGCACCTGACCACAGTTTAGGTGCAAGACTATGCCAATCACAGCTCAGAGTCCTGATTGGGCAAATTTTGCCCAATCATGGGCTCACAGAGCTAAGTCCCGCAGCACACTATATAAGGCTTCACACAGCCTTCAGCACGTGTTTTTTTGAGAGGAGATTGTTGTGTTAGTGTGTGTTCTCACTGCCAGCAGCTATTGGGGGGGTCTCACTTCTACAAAATATCTGGGAATTGTTGTCATCTTTGTGTTCTCACTGCCACCAACTATTTTGGGGGTCTAATTTCTACAAAATATCTGGGAATTGTTGTCATCTTTGTGTTCTAACTGCCAGCAGCAATTGGTGGGGTCTCACTTCTAGAAGATATCTGGGAATTGTGGTAATCTGTGTGTTCTCACTGCCACCAACTATTTTGGGGATCTCATTTCTACAAAATATCTGGGAATTGTTGTAATCTTTGTAATCTCACTGCCAGCAGCAATTGTTGGGGTCTCACTTCTAGAAGATATCTGTGAATTGTGGTAATCTGTGTGTTCTCACTGCCAGTAACTATTGTGGGGGTCTCATTTCTACAAAATATCTGGAAATTGTGGTAATCTTTGTGTTCTCACTGCCACCAACTATTGTGGGGGTCTCATTTCTACAAAATATCTGGGAATTGTTGTAATCTGTGTGTTGTCACTGCCAGCAACTATTTTGGGGGTCTCATTTCTACAAAATATCTGGGAATTGTTGTAATCTTTGTGTTCTCACTGCCAGCAGCAATTGTTGGGGTCTCATTTCTAGAAGATATCTGGGAATTGTTCTAATCTTTGTGTTCTCACTGCCAGTAGCAATTGTGGGGGTCTCACTTCTACAAGATATCTGGGAATTATTGTAATCTGTGTGTTCTCACTGCCACCCATCAGGGGGTCTCATTGATTTATAGGAGGTTTCTGGGAATTGTAATCTGTGTCTTCTCACTGCCAGCTATCAGGGGGTCCCACATACTTCTAGCAGATTTCTGCGAATTGTAATCTGTGTCTTGTCACACTGCCACCCATCAGGGGGGGGGCTCACTGATTTATAGGAGGTTCCTGGGAATTGTAATTGGTGTCTTGTCACTGCCACCCATCAGGGGGGCTCACTGATTTATAGGAGGTTCCTGGGAATTGTAATTTGTGTCTTGTCACTGCCACCCATCAGGGGGTCTCACTGATTTATAGGAGGTTCCTGGGAATTGCAATCTGTGTCTTGTCACTGCCACCCATCAGGGGGGCTCACTGATGTATAGGAGGTTCCTGGGAATTGTAATTTGTGTCTTGTCACTGCCACCCATCAGGGGGTCTCACTGATTTATAGGAGGTTCCTGGGAATTGCAATCTGTGTCTTGTCACTGCCACCCATCAGGGGGGCTCACTGATGTATAGGAGGTTCCTGGGAATTGTAATTTGTGTCTTGTCACTGCCACCCATCAGGGGGTCTCACTGATTTATAGGAGGTTCCTGGGAATTGTAATTTGTGTCTTGTCACTACAACCCATCAGGGGGTCTCACAGAGTTATAGGAGGTTTCTCGGAATTTTAATCTGTGTCTTGTCATTGGCTGCCAGCTATCAGGGTGTCTCACTGAGTTATACCAGAGTTCTGGAAATCTTTAATCTTTATACCAGAGTTGAATCAGAGTTTTGCATATCTCCAATTTTTATAACAGAGTTGAATCAGAGTTTAATCTATATATCACTCACTATGTCAGAAAGACCAAAAGGACAGGCAGACGCTCCCAGACACAGATAAGAGGGCAAGCAGCCTCTGTGTCGGGAGGCTGTGCCTCTGGTCGTCGTGGATGTGGTGCCTCCTCTGCAAAGTTGTCCTTTCTAACTGGTGCTGGCCATCTTCTTAAGCAGCAGCAACATACAGAGGATTTGGTGGATTGGCTAACCAGGTCATCCTCATCCTCCGAGTCCTCTGCCAGCCAGGCTTGTAGTGGTTTATAGTCCACCTCAGCTGCCAAAGCATCTAATGCAGCCTCCATGTCCACAGCTACTCCTGCTGTAGCCTCACTATCACACACGGAGGAGTCAGCTGAATTGTTTGACTACAATGTCAGTGACATGCTGCTTGAGGATGCGCAGCAACTGCAGTGCTCTGATTCAATCGCTGAGGTTGAGGAAGGGAGTATAATCAACCTAGAGGAAGGGGGTGCCAGTGATGACACACAAATAACTGGCACTCATGTTGCCCCAGCAGCTGCAGCATACTGCCAAGTTGGCTCCAGTGACGAGAAGATAGGGGGTGATGACAATGATGATGCGGTCACTGACTCCACCTGGGTGCCTGATCGAACAGAGGAGTCAAGTGAGGAGGAGGAGGCACAACAAACACGAGGCACAACGTCCTCTATGACCAACTGTAGCAAGTCCAAGGCATCAGATGTCAGAGCTGCTCCGGTGCAGAGCGCTGTTGTCTCAAAGCACACATCCAGGAACTCTGCTGTCTGGGAGTTCTTTAAGAAATGTGCAGCAGAGCGCACCGTTGCTATTTGTAATCTATGCCAGATGAGGATCAAGCGTGGGAAAGACATCCCACGCTTGGGTACCACGTGCTTGAGGCGACATATGACCACCTGCCACGCATCCCGTTGGCACAACACTTTGCATAGGTCCTCCTCATCTGTCTCTACCCCCACTATATGTCCTGCCATGTCATTGCCTGCTACACCCTCCACTGACAGGGATGATGCTACAGTAATGGATGTACCAGGTCCTTCCTCACAATGTGACAGCATCCCATCAGCTGAAGATTTATGCAGCCAGATTACATTGCCCCAGCTGCTGCAGCATAAGAAAAAAATATAGTCCCAACCATCCCCAAGCACAGCGTCTGAATGCCAGTTTAGCAAAATTACTCGCATTACAGCTGCTGCCTTTCCAGCTGGTGGACTCTGCTTCCTTCCGTGAATTTGCTGAATGTGCTGTACCACAGTGGCAGGTTCCAAAACGCCATTTCTTTTCACGGAAGGCCATTCCAGCAGTATACCAGCACGTAGAACACAATGTTATGAAGACATTGGGAAAGGCAGTCAGCAACAAGGTGCACATGACTTTAGACACGTGGTCCAGCAAGTATGGACAGGGCGTTACATTTCCTTCACGGCACAATGGGTAACTCTGATTGCAGCTGGAAGGGATCCAAGACGGGGCTCTGTGCTGGAGCTTGTTCATCCACCACGCCTCCAGAAAGCAGCTTGTATGAGGTCGGTCTGCTCCACCACCACCTCTCCCTGTTCCTCCTCCTCCTCCTCCTTCTCTTTCTCTGGCGAAGTAGCAGTTAAACCGACGCGTGACAGGGGCTACCCAATGGCTCAAGCAAAAATATGCAATACTGTGCTTGAGCTGGATTGTTTAGGGGACAGGAGCCACACCGGGCCAGAAATTCTGTCAGCTCTGCAGGGGCAGGTGCAGAGATGGTTAACACCACACCAGCTTGAGCTGGGAATGGTTGTCTGTGATAATGGCAGCAACCTTCTCTCCGGCCTACGCCAGGGTAAGTTGACGCATGTACCATGCCTAGCACACGTCCTAAATCTGGTGGTACAGCGTTTCATAACCAGATACCCAGGGCTGGCAGACCTTCTCACCCAGGCCAGAAAAGTCTGCAGCCACTTCAGACAGTCATTCCCAGCAAGTGTTCGCCTGGCAGAAATTCAAAGAGAATTCAACCTTCCCACAAACCGTCTGATCTGTGACATGCCCACCAGGTGGAACTCGACATTAGCAATGCTGCAGCGTCTGTACAAGCAGCAGAGGACCATCAATGAGTACCTGTGTGAGTATGGCACAAGGACAGGTTCAGGTCAACTTGGTTCCCCCCGCAGTGGCTGATGATCAAGGATGCATGCACTGTACTGTCACCATTTGAGGAGGCAACGAGGATGGTGAGCAGGGACAGTGCATGCATCAGTGACACAATTCCTTTAGTGTTCCTGCTGGAGCGCACTCTGCGGGGAATTATAGAGGTGGCACTAGAGGCAGAGCAGCAGGAGGAAGAAGAGGCCTTCCCTAGCTCTCAAGGCCCCAGTCTTTACGCAGACAGCATTCCTGCGGGTCCTCAGATCAGACAGGAGGAGGATGAGGAGGAGGAGGAATATTTAAGTAGTGGGGGCATTGAAGGTGGGGATTCCTCAAGGGAGGGTTTTGTGTGCCCAGAAACCCAAGGATTAGTATGTGGCTGGGAAGAGGAAGTGCAAAATGGGGACATCCTCATTGACCAGGAAGACTCGGAAGCTAATGCCACCTCCAACCTATGCTGCATGGGCTCCCTTATCCTGCAAAGCCTGGTAAAGGACCCCAGGATTTGAGCTATCAAGGAGAGGATCATTACTGGTTGGCAAGCCTTCTTGATCCACGATACAAGGGTAAAGTTGCAGAGCTCATCCTGTCCGCAGAGAGGGAGCACAGGATGAAACAACTTGAGGACGCTCTAAAGCGACACTTGTGTAACACCTTTCCAGGCACTGGTAGGTTACCAAGTGATGACGCAGGTGCTTCTGAGGCTGCGGATGATCAGAGGAAGAGCGGTGAAGGCCGGGGCCGCTTGACTGATGCCTTTTTAAAAATTTTTAGTCCACGATGCCCAGGGACGTCAAATGTAGGCACCCATTGCCAGCGTCTTCACCATATGGTGCAGGACTACCTAGGGGCAAGGGCAGACCTGGATACCTTTCCAGCAGATGATCCACTGGCTTACTGGGTGTTGAGATTGGATCACTGGCCAGAACTTAGTCATTATACTATGCAGCTACTAGGTTGCCCTTCATCCAGCGTGCTTTCTGAAAGGACGTTCAGTGCCGCTAGAGGTTTTGACACAGACAAAAGAGTGCGTCTGTCCACCGACTCTGTAGACCGGCTGACATTTATAAAAATGAATCAGTCCTGGATCAGCAGCTATCAATCCCCTGATGCCGACGTAGCTTAATAGATCGGGGATCTCTTCTGCATTCACAAAACCTCCACCACTGCACTCTTCCACAATACCACAGAGGGGTTACTTACGGTGTGTAGGCACTTGCTGCCACCAAAGGCACAATATTTGGGTGCACTGCCACTGACGCCTATATTACCAGATTCATATCATTTTAATATTGGACCGCAGGGTCCAACCCTGCACTCTTCCGGAATACCACAAAGGGGTTACAGTGTAAAGGCACTTGCTGCCACCAAAGGCACAATATTTGGGTGCACTGCCACTGATGCCTATATTACCAGATTCATGTAATTTTAATATTGGACCGCAGGGTCCAACCCTGCACTCTTCCACAATACCACAGGTGTTACGGTGAGACGGCATTGTTGCCGACTCTAAAGGCCCAATTTTAAAGCACCTATTGTTACTTTCATCCAAAGCCTGCATAAGTTTCACAATAATTTAACCAAAAAATCACTAAACTTGTTGTGCGTGTCCTAAAAGGTCTCCCTTTTTCATACAGGCTGCCGCCCCAAGCAGTTGTTTATGGATAGATTAAAGGAAAACCATTTACCGTCATTTGAAATGTAATTTTTGGGTTTTTTACATATTTCTATAAATCCGAAAAATCCGCCACTTCACGGGCAGGTTATGGGGACCTCCTAGGCACGATATTTGAAGGAATTTTTCGTTTTTATTTTTAACCCTTATTTCCTGGAAAACTCACTGTCCCTTTAAAAGCGTTTTTTTTTTACTTTTTGTCCTTGTTTCCTGTCCCCCAGGGCACTACCCGGACCACCATACACCTTTTATGGCAAATATCTTGCATATATGCCCTCTTGCAGGGCACTCTAAAATTCTAACTTTCGAGTCCCATTGACTTGCATTGAGTTCGGTTCGTGTACGCGTTCGAACTCAAACTTTTGAAATTGTTCGAGTTCGAATGCGAACTGAACATGGGGGTGTTCGGCTCATCCCTAGTAGTGACCCCTCCTCTCAACGTCGGTCGTAGCGTGAAGACGGCTTCACCGGGATAGTAATAGTATAGTACCTAACACTGGACATGCTGAAACCCTCCCCGTCAAAATGCTATGACTGACGTTGGACGGGTCTACAAAGCATGAGCCTCCATAGGAGGCTCACACTCTGTAGGGCTGAGCGCACTAACGTGCACTTAGTAAGGTGTTCACACGGCGTCCGAGTGAATGCCCATTCTCACAGATGTTCCCTCTACACTCGTGTGACCCCAGGGGCGGATCCAGGGGGGGGGGCAACGGGGCAATTGCCCCCCCGAGATTTGAGCCAGGGACCCAGATGCCGGGCAGCGCGAGAGTGCCTGCCCGGTCCTTTAGAGTCCGTCCTGTTAAAGGGATGCGGCTGCGTGCAGGCGCAGCCGGTCACGTGGTCCGGCTAATCAGGTGGTACTGAGTCTCTGTACCACCTGACTGGCCGGACCGCGTGAGCTGCGCACGCACGCCATGCAGCCGCCAGCCGCATCACCTTCAACAGGACGGACTCTTCAGGACCGGGCAGGCACTCCCGCGCTGCCCGGCATCTGGGTCCCCTCAACCCCTGAACACCGGAGCTGGAGGCCTGGAGCAATATCCAGGTGAGAGGGAGCTGGGCAAATCCATGTGTAAGCTGGGGGCAAATCCATGAGCTGGGCAAATCCATGTGTAAGCTGGGGGCAAATCCATGAGCTGGGCAAATCCATGAGCTGGGCAAATCCATGAGCTGGGGGCAAATCCATGAGCTGGGCAAATCCATGAGCTGGGGGCAAATCCATGAGCTGGGCAAATCCATGAGCTGGGCAAATCCATGACCTGGGGCAAATCCATGACCTGGGGGCAAATCCATGAGCTGGGCAAATCCATGAGCTGGGGGCAAATCCATGACCTGGGGGAAAATCCATGAGCTGGGGGCAATTCCATGACCTGGGGGCAAATACATGACCTGGGGGCAAATCCATGACCTGGGGGCAAATCCATGAGCTGGGCAAATCCATGAGCTGGGGGCAAATCCATGACCTGGGGGCAAATCCATGACCTGGGGGCAAATCCATGAGCTGGGGGCAAATCCATGACCTGGGGGCAAATCCATGAGCTGGGCAAATCCATGAGCTGGGGGCAAATCCATGAGATGGGGGCAAATCCATGACCTGGGGGCAAATCCATGAGCTGGGGGCAAATCCATGAGCTGGGGGCAAATCCATGACCTGGGGGCAAATCCATGACCTGGGGGAAAATCCATGAGCTGGGCAAATCCATGACCTGGGGGCAAATCCATGAGCTGCTGGCAAAATCCATGAGCTGGGGGCAAATCCATGACCTGGGCAAATCCAGGAGCTGGGGGCAAATCCATGACCTGGGCAAATCCATGAGCTGGGCAAATCCATGACCTGGGGGCAAATCCATGACCTGGGGCAAATCCATGACCTGGGCAAATCCATGACCTGGGGGCAAATCCATGAGCTGGGCAAATCCATGAGCTGGGGGCAAATCCATGAGCTGAGGGCAAATCCATGAGCTGGGCAAATCCATGAGCTGGGCAAATCCATGAGCTGGGGGCAAATCCATGAGCTGGGCAAATCCATGAGCTGGGCAAATCCATGACCTGGGGCAAATCCATGACCTGGGGGCAAATCCATGAGCTGGGCAAATCCATGAGCTGGGGGCAAATCCATGAGCAGGGGGCAAATCCATGACCTGGGGGCAAATCCATGAGCTGGGGGCAAATCCATGAGCTGGGGGCAAATCCATGACCTGGGGCAAATCCATGACCTGGGGGAAAATCCATGAGCTGGGCAAATCCATGACCTGGGGGCAAATCCATGAGCTGGGCAAATCCATGAGCTGGGGGCAAATCCATGACCTGGGCAAATCCAGGAGCTGGGGGCAAATCCATGACCTGGGCAAATCCATGAGCTGGGCAAATCCATGACCTGGGGGCAAATCCATGACCTGGGGCAAATCCATGACCTGGGCAAATCCATGACCTGGGGGCAAATCCATGAGCTGGGCAAATCCATGAGCTGGGGGCAAATCCATGAGCTGGGGGCAAATCCATGAGCTGGGGGCAAATCCATGAGCTGGGCAAATCCATGAGCTGGGCAAATCCATGAGCTGGGGGCAAATCCATGAGCTGGGGGCAAATCCATGACCTGGGGGCAAATCCATGAGCTGGGGGCAATTCCATGACCTGGGGGCAAATACATGAGCTGGGGGCAAATACATGACCTGGGGGCAAATCCATGACCTGGGGGCAAATCCATGAGCTGGGCAAATCCATGAGCTGGGGGCAAATCCATGACCTGGGGGCAAATCCATGAGCTGGGCAAATCCATGAGCTGGGGGCAAATCCATGAGCTGGGCAAATCCATGTGTGAGGTGGGGGCAAATCCATGAGCTGGGGCAAATCCATGTGTGAGCTGGGGCAAATCCATGTGTGAGCTGGGGCAAATCCATGAGCTGGGGGCAAATCCATGTGTGAGCTGGGGGCTCTCTGCTCCTCTAGATTGTAAAATCCGGGGTGCCCTCTGCTCCTCTAGATTGTAAGCTCCTGGGTGTCCTCTGCTCCTCTAGATTGTAAGCTCCTGGGTGCCCTCTGCTCCTCTAGATTGTAAACTCCTGGGTGCCCTCTGCTCCTCTAGATTGTAAACTCCTGGGTGCCCTCTGCTCCTCTAGATTGTAAACTCCTGTGAGCCGGACCCTCTGCTCCTCTAGATTGTAAGCTCCTGTGAGCCGGGCCCTCTGTAAATTCTCGTGAGTCGGGCTCTCTGCTAAAACACCTTATTTTCTGTCAGTGCCCCTCCCGAGACTAGTCTCTGGATCCGCCCCTGTGTGACCCCGGCCTGAATATGGTTTGTGAGAGTTTACAGCAGCATACAGCTCAACTCAAGCATTGGATTATTCAAATACATGGCCAAACTAACTTTAAAGGGACACTACCACTTACATAAACTGTAACTAGATTATTTGTGCATTACAAACAAAACCACCGTGTAAACACATGCTAATTCTTTTTTCTTTGTTTGAAGCAATTTAATGTAAAAAGGAAAATAAATTTAGGGTTTTTCATCTCCGGTTTCCATTTTGTGGATTTTATCCCATGCTGCAACATTCACCAAAACCTGTGCAAGCATTTTACTTTGTGGCTCTGCTTTATCTTTTTTTTCTTTTATTTGAAAATTTTTATTTCGTGAAAAAAGTCATCTTACAACCAAGTAGAAAGTGAGGGCCTCGCAGGGCCTCGTCTGGTCATCAATAACATCATAGCTTAAGAAAAATAACAAACAAAAATAACAACATCACAAGGCAATGCAGCAAGTGAAAATTCACGAATGTCCTCAAGGAAAGTCACACATAAAAATAAACAGCGCACGTGGCGACAAAAACCATAAATGCAAAATGTCGCCTGTGGGCAGCTAAATGTCAGCTAAGCATCCCAAATTGGGGGTCTCATCAAAAACAGTAAATTGAAGGTAACAAAAAAGAAAAAACATCAGCAAGGGGGGTCATCTATATAATCAAAAGGCTCCGCACCACGATGTACAGCAGGGAGGCCGATCCACCTGGTGTTTGGCAAAAAGGCATAAGATTTTTATTTTGCAAGCAGATGGTCACGTATCGACCAGCAAAGATGGCCTCACATGACCAAACATCACACTCGCATAAGAAACACTGTGAGAGAAAAGAAACATCAGCTGTAGAAAATAAAGAAAAATACAGAAAAAGAGTATAATAGTAGCAGAATAACACATAGCTCAACAGCGATAACACCTCATCTTCAAAACGACAGCCAAAAGTGTCTCTGGAAAAACGAGAAAAAAAAAAGGGGGGGGAAATACACTCAGGACGGCAGTCCAGATATCGGTGTGCAGCAAGGTGAGACAGCACGCTCAACAGGAGCAAGGTACAAAGAGAAGTCATGGAAAAGCTCTCAACCCGGGGGGGTGGCAACTCGGTCCGGGGCCAGTCCCATTCCCATAAGCACTGGCCAAGCTTCGGCCGGGTCGGCGATGGTACAGGGTATATTCTCGTGGGTCACTACAAGGGAACCAGCCAAGCCCCAACGGTACCAAACCCCTTTGAGACGGAGGAAAGCCGTTACATCTCTGTATCGGCGACGTGCCATCAGGGTCACGAATGGGAGGTCGTGGTAGAGGGTAAGCTTTGCGCCTTCAAACTGTACTCCCGCCCGTGCACCCGGGGCTGACATAATCCTCGACTTGGTAGTGGCATCCGTAGTTACTGCTATGACATCCCGCGAGTCAGCTAGTGGTGCCGCCGCGGCCTTTCGGATCCGGTATACAGCGCTGAAGGTCCCCGGCCCCTTGTCGGACGACCCCGACAACTAGAGAGCCATGCGGTTGACATATGGGAGCAGGTCTGGCGGTGGTACCGACTCCGGGACGCCGCAAATTCTGACATTGCGTTTTCGATGTCTAGTCTCGAGTGCCTCCACCGTGCGGGTCAGCAGATCTACTTGGGAGCGGAGGTCACTCACTTGGTGTAAGAGGACAACCTGTTCCTCCGCCATGTCAGAGGTCTGTGCCTGAGCCGCCACCACTTGAGCACGTACTGTCTCCACTTCGGCCCGCACCCCTGAAATCTCTGTTGTCCACAAGGACCTGATCTCCGCGATGAAGTTACGGTAATCCGCCATTGTAGTGGGGCGCGTATCGTCCGGGGACACAGTAGGAGCGGACGCGGAGCAGGAAGGGGACCTCCCCGCAGCCGGGGGGAGACTCGCCTGACCTGGGGCGTCCACGACTCGCCGCCGCAGCCTGGGCTCCTGGGAAACCGAGGACAGCGTCGAGCCGTCTCTGTCCGAAAGCAGCAAATCCACTTCAGAATAGTCCACCGAAGGGTCGGGGACAGGCACCGAGGACCCAAGAGGCGCTGCCGCCAGGGCCTTCCTCTTCTTTTGGGCTCTCTTCCGCGCAGCCAGACCCTGATCCTTCCCTCGGGACGCCGGTGACAGCCAGCTAAGCTCAGGTCCATTCCCCAGGGACCAGGTGTCATCTCTGTCCTCAGAGGAGCCATAGCCCTGGGGGGTGTAGGAGTGGAGGGTCGCTCCGGTGGTGGATCGCCTGCTGCTCAGGGAGTCTCTAATGTCCAGTTGTCGAGCACCCTCTGACCCGGGATGCGGCTTCTGCGACTTCTTCCCCATTGCAGGGCCGAGGTGGAAGCTCCGCCGCTGGGCCGATGGAGCAGGAAACTCCCCGACTCCGTCCGGATGCTCACATCCATCCGGATGTGTCTGCTAGGCCACACAAGGCCCGAAACCTGTCGGGGTGGTTTTAGGCCGGCAAGCTCTCGGAAGACCGCAGCGTCTGGGGCCTGAGAGCGGCAGACGGGAGCAGGACCTTCAGATAGGCAGCGTGTGACAGGATGGCCGCAGAAAACAGCGTAAATAGGTAAAAACTCAGAGGGAGCTCCTCAGCATGTGGCCATTCATGTCTCTCGCTCCTGCTTTATCTTTTACAGTATTTAACAGTTAATGAAGTGGAGGAGGGAATGTTTAGATAAAACAGCATGGGGTGTATTGTGTTCTCCAAGGATAAATAATCCCTGGAGATAAATAATGGCAGCTGAATGAGATAAAACAGTGAGTTTAAAAGATTTATAATCGACTCCCTGGTGATGTCCTTTGAATACATCCCACACAATACAATGATTTGAGTCAGCGATTGACCAATAGACTCCATTCTGTGGCCATTGCCACACAGTGAGAACCAAGTGATTGAAAGATACTGTGGGCCCTATCACCTCCTTAACGCTAGCGCTCACATAAATGAGTGTTAGTGCTAGGTTAACTGAGGTGATAGCGTGACGCACAGATCAGGTCCCGATTGCTAACAGATTAAAAAAATCAGGTAGTGTATCAGTATTAGTCCTTTATAGCCTGTACATTGCTCTCCCTATGTGTACCTTGGGGAGCGCAAAGTGTAAGCAAATATTAATTAACGTTCGGATCACACAGTCCTAACGCTAATTACGAACCGCTGCTTCTAACTGAAAAAGTTTGCTATGGCTTAAAGCTGCAGCAAACTGAGGTTTGATCAGCAGCAACTGGGACCCCCCCCCCCGAAAAATCAAATACTCACCTCTCATCCCGTGGCGAGAACGGCAGCCCAATCCGCTGCTTCTGGCCGCTGGGAGAAGAGTGAGACCGGGGAAAAAAGACCCCAATGTCCCTCTGCGATCACTCCACGGACCTGCAGGATCTTGTGAGAGGCAAGATCCTGCCAGTCATGTGACCTGGCAGCACAAGCCCCCTTGGTGTCCTATGGACTCAATGGAGGGGATGCTCTGCTCGCAACGATGCATTAGCACTGCCCCGAGCATCCTGGAGGCTATAGCGGCTGCTATGGGGCCGGCTGCTGGATTCAGCACCTGCCTCGTAATGTGCTTGTAAAAAGGGACACTAAGGGGAGATTTGCGTCTGCAAATGTTTCCCCTTAGCACACACGTTTTAGCTTAGGGCAGGTGATTGTGCACTGTGGAGGGGGAAGGGCAGTTTACAACACAAAATATCACACAATATAAGTCACTAGGTGCATCAGAGTAAAATATTTTCTTAACTAAACATATAAGGGAAAAATTAAGCACATGTAAGATATCAGCAAAGATTCTTCAACCCTTTCCCGCCGCAGGGCATGCCATACCATCCCTGAAGCCAGTGGGACTTGAAGCCGCAGGGCTTACTAGCACGTCCCGTTGACTTCTATGGGCCGCCTTGGCACCGCCCAGCACTCGGCGCATGCTGTTGGCTGCTGTAGGACGTCGACGGACAGGCCCACCGCAGCACCTGGTGGCGAGGCGTACTAGTGCACCCTGCCGGATTTAGCTCCCTCCTGCCAGGCACCTCCTGCCCGGCATTAAGGGGTTAAGTACATAAATTCTAAAAAAAAAACAAGAGTGAAAGTGTAGTAAGTGAAAGTAAAATCAGAGACAGGGCTGTTAGTAACTGAAGATCAAGAAAAGGTAGCAAGATTGAATGTTTATTTTTCTTCAGTATTTATCAAAGAGGAACCTATAACAAGAGACTTGCAAATCACTGATAAAAAACATACTATCGAAACTGGTTGACTCAAGAAAAGGTGCTGCAGCAACTAAACAGAGTAAATGTAAACAAAGCCCCAGGAACAAATGGAATTCACGTGCAAGTTTTTGATATTTCTAGATTCTTCTCTTTCAGGAATCATATCATAGGATTAGAGTAAAGCTGATGTGGTCCCTATATTCAAAATATCTGCCGGGGAATTGTAGACCTGTGAGCTTAACATCTGTGGCTGGGAAAGTATTTGAGGTGTTAATAAGGGATAATATTCAGGAATTTATTGGGAGGTATAATGAAATTAGCAGAAACCAGCGTGGATTTATGAAACACAGATCACATCAGACTAACTTAATTTCATTCTATGAAAAGTTAAGTAGAAATAATGATCAGGGGGTCACAGTGGATGTGATTTACTTGGATTTTGCCAAAGTTTACGACACAGTTCCACACAAGAGCTTACTATTTAAATTAAGAAAAATTGCAGATGAAAATTCTTGTTCTTGGATAGAAAACTGGTTAAAAGATAGAGTATAGAGAGTGGTCATAACTGGTAAATTTTCAAGATGGACACCACTGGTAAGCGATGTCCCTCAGGACCACGTTATAGGACCACGTCTATTCAATTTATTTATAAATGACCTTGAGATAGACATTGAAAGTCATGTGTAAGTGTTTGCTGATGACACAAAACTAAGAAAAGTGATACAATGTGAGCAGGATATTACATCACTGCAGAGGGATTTTTATAGATTGGGGGACTGGACACTTAAATGGCAGATGAAATTTAATGTAGATAAATGCAAGGTTATGCACTTTGGAGTGAAGAACACACATGCAACCTCTACTCTAAATGGTACTGAGTTAGGGAAATCAAAACAGGAGAAGGATTTGGGAATAGTCATAGACTTTAAACTAAGTAACAATGCCCAATGTCAAACAGCAGCCGCCAAGTCCAGCAAGGTATCGGCATGTATTAAAAGGGGAGTTCACTCTCGGGATGAAACCATAATTTTGCCTTTTTATAAATCAATGGTAAGACCGCACCTTGAATATGCCGTGCATTTTTGAGCAACGTCTTAAACAAAGATATTATGGCGCTAGAAAAGTGCAGAGACTGGTAACCTTTGGTCAATATATGAATTGGAATTTGCTTAAATACAATAATTTACCCGTTGTTTTTCTATCGGAAGACATAATCATTATACATTCATTTACTTAGTTGTTTCCCCATATTGTATACCAGTTGAATGGACAGGATATGTGATTAGAAAAGGGAGGGAATAGGGAAATGGAATTGTATGTCATTAACACCAAGTGCAAATTAAACACAAGGTGAGTGTGCCAATAAGATGAATGAATCATTAGCAATTGTACTTGGTTTGATGACTGGCAGGGCAGGAAAGGCTCGAGGCAAGATGGATGCACCTTTTCCTCGCACGTACAGGTGGAACTGGACCCAGATTTTATTAGCCGCACAAGTGATGATTCCAGTCAATAATTATATTAAAGATTTAATTCCTGGAGACTCCCAAGCAAGGACAGATTTAAACATCACTCTGGCATTGGTCCTGTAGAGTCACATGCCTAGTCTGCTCTATATTTACACATTTCCATGGAGATAATATGGATCTGATGTTTGAATAGAAGGACGGATACAACTTTAGTACATAAACATTTGCACATCTGCTTTGCTCAGCTTTTCTCATTTTGTGCAAATGACGAGGCCATTGTCATTCGACTCCTCATTCTTCTAATGAGAAAATACCCATATGGCATGAAGGCTTTGTCTGGTAGGAGATATTGCTTAAATAGTACAGAGATAAACAAACAAAACAAAAATATGTCATGGAAGCTGTCCAATTAATTTAGAATGCAAATTACTACCGTATCCATAAACAAACAAAACTTGCAGAACAATACAATAGTAAATGGCCATGTCTGCCCTGCCTTCAACATGGGTTATTATTATTATTCTTTATTTATAAAGCGCCAGCATATTCCGCAGCGCTGTACAATAGGCACAGTATAGACAGGGTTACAATACATTGAACAACATTTGACAAACAGTACAGGAGGAGATGAGGGCCCTAATTCCGTAGGAACTCACAATCTAGAAGGGTTGGGGTTGGAATAAACAGGAGGAGAAGACTGCAAGGTGAGAATGATTGTCTGTGTGTACTTTTTTAATAAAAAGTAATTATTTTACATGCTAAAATCAGAGATGGGGGCAAAGGGGTGTCTAATATGACCATTTTGGTCTGGTGTGTTCCCAAATTTGGTACTTAATGACCAAATTCTTGTTATGGAGAAAAAAAGCAGATTGTACAAGAAATGCTTATCCCGGCTATCGAATACAGAGATGTAGTGTATGCAGCGGCCCCGCAAACACACCTTCATAAACTTACTACATTGTATAACTCATTCTGCCGCTCTGTGCTACAATGTAACTACATGACCCACCATTGTGACATGTTAAGAGCTAAACTGTCCGTCGCTGGAATCCAGACGTACCCTTCACCTTTCCAACCTGGCGTTTAAGAGCTTTTCAGGGAAGCTACCACCTTACCTGAATAGGCTGCTTCCCCCAGCAGTTCCCTCATCCTATTACCTCAGATCGTAGGGTGGCGCAACCTGGCGTCTTTCGCAGCAGCGCGCGTAGTGGTCGTGACAGTTCCCTCATCCTATAACCTCAGATCCAGGACCAGCACCTTACTTGCAATACCACAATACAAAAAGAAAGTGGCTCGATCCTCATTTTCCTACAGAGCACCGCAAATATGGAATAACCTCCCAGATGCCATCAAATCTTCCCCCAGTCTAAAGTCACTCAAGAGCTCCCTATTGACATACTTCAATATGGAATGCACTTGTAAACATGTAACATAGTGAATATATTTCCTACATATTTATTTTCTGTTAATCTGTATATTTGTGTTTTTTTTTTATATATTCCATTTTATTACTTTGTATTTCTGTAACCCCTGTAACATTTCAATGTTCTTGAACCCAGGACATACTTGAACACGAGAGAAATCTCAATGTATCCCTCTTGGTAAAATACTTGATAAATAAATAAACTATGGCTGCCATCATGCACCATGTCAGAGATGTATTTATTCCTAGGTCCACCACTAGGGATGAGCTGTTCGGATTCGGACGGTTCGGAGTTCGACCCGAACTTTGGCAGTTCGAAAGTTCACGAATTTCGAACTTTTTGGGCGTGTTCGGTTCGGGTTCGAAAAAAAAAAGAAATTTTGAAAAAAGTATAGAAAATGCTTAAAAAGAAATATAGAGACTCTTAACTGCAGAATATTATAAGCAACGGTTTATTAGATATTGAATTAAAAACTAATGTGTACGTGGAAAGATTATCAACTCTAAATGACCTCTGTTCACAAACGGGCATAACACCAGGTGTTTTAGTCTGGTCTAATCAATTTGATACATTGTACAATATAGTGAGGGGGTGGGGTGGTGTCTGCGATTGAGATTTGAGAATTAATTTCCATAAAACATCCTAATATGCTGCATTTAACTGGTGTTTGAAAAAAATCTAAAGCAATGTTATTTTTCACCTCGGGATTAAACATTCACAGGGTTATTCAGAGAGCGGTGAAAAGCAGGAGAATGACTGGAGAATGGAAAATTCTAGGTCAAAATGGCCAAACCAGAAAAATTCTCCCATTTATCTCACTTTCCAAATCGGCTATTTGGTCTAGATTGTTCTCTTCTCTTGCCAGTTCTCCTGGCTTTTACCTCTCTCTCAGGATTGTTCAGAGAAAGGTGAAAACCAGGAGAATGGCAGGAAAAGAGAACAATCTGGACCAAATAGCCGATTTGGAAAGTGAGATAAGGCTAGGGTCAGACTAATGCATTTTTCGCAGCGACCGTCAAAAAGTGCGTCCGAACGCATTGCCGTATTTTTTCACGGATTGCGCGAAAACGGTCATATGATGCGCATTTTTGTGCGTGATTTTTTACGAATCCAAACCAGGAAACTTTGGGTGTCTGGACGTTATGTTGGCCAGACATGAGCAGCATCTGACGTCTCCAAATCACGCACACACGCCGCTAGTGGACGCAGCGCACTCTGTACGTCCGTACTAGCGGTTCTGCGTTCTCGAAAAAATGCGTTCATTTTCCACTTGCGTTGCGCAGCCGGACTTTCGTGCGACCGTACTTCGTATATTGGCCGTCATTGCCCGTCATTTGCTGCTAGTGCGGCCGTGATTAAGTGCACCTAAACGCACGTTAAAAATTCGCTAGTCTGACCCTAGCCTAAATGGGAGAATTTTTCTGGTTTGGCTATTTTGACCTAGAATTTTCCATTCTCCAGTCATTCTCCTGCTCTTCACCGCTCTCTGAATAACCCTGACAGGGTTATTCAGAGAAAGGTGAAACTCAGGAGAATGACTCGAGAATGGAAAATTCTAGGTCAAAATAGCCAAACCAGAAAAATTCTCCCATTTATCTCACTTTCCAAATCGGCTATTTGGTCTAGAATTTTCCATTCTCCAGTCATTCTCCTGCTTTTCACTGCCAAAAAATTAGTAAACTTTTTATGCGCGTCCTAAAATGTCTTTTCATACAGGCTGCCGCCCCAAGCAGTTGTTTATGGATAGATTAAAGGAAAAGCATTTACCGTCATATGAAACGTCATTTATTTGTTTTTAGGTGTTTCTAAACATCCTAGAAATCCGCCACTTCACGGGCAGGTTATGGGGACCTCCTAGGCACGATATTTGAAGGAATTTTTCATTTTTATTTTTAACCCTTATTTCATGGAAAACTCACTGTCCCATTAAAAACGTTTTTTTTTACTTTTTGTCCTTGTTTCCTGTCCCCCAGGGCACTACCCGGACCCCCATACACCTTCTCCAGAGTTTCACCTTTCTCTGAATAACCCTGTATATTAAAGGGGAGCACTCTGAACTTTGTATGTTGTGTTAAATGGTCTCAGAAGCAGAAATATTGAACCATTATTTTCAGGTTGAGCGTAGCCCTTCTGCTTTTGAAAACCACATGAAGACACCATGCAAGAAATAAAGCATTCAGATAAATAAATTGTACAATCTTAGCACTGCTTTCAATTATGGCTGTTTTATGGGTTTTGGAGAGTGTTGCTATGCGATAGGGATTGTTTCAATATCTATCAAGATCATTAAAATTGGAGTTGTGCAATGTAAACCTCTGTTTAAAATGGACAACAAATCTGTGTTTGTATCGCACTTATTGATAACTCTTGTTTTGGCTGAGCTTCAGAAGGCTAGAAGTAGAACTGACTGTAGGAGGTGGTGCCAGGATGGCTGGATGTTTGAGTTTGCACTGGCAATAGAGACTACACATGACATTTATCAAACTGCGTAAGCATGGACCGCACTGTGATGTGCTCCACTGAGTAGAGACTGAAATCCATTGGCCACTAGCTGCACTGTGCTGTGAAGCATGAGAGAGGCAATGAACCAGGGGATGGGCAGATAACTTGATTAATAGCACAAGAGGTTTCTTCATAATACAGAAAAAAAAAGAAAGATGATAAATAATTACAGCCAGTCCAGCTTGTTGCCACGAGCAGCCTAGACTCATGGTAAGAAAATGGACTGGCAGGTGGTGGATAGGGATGAGCCAAACACCCCCCGAGTTCGGTTCGAGCCCGAACCCGAACTTCCCATTTGTTCGGTTCCGAAACCGAACCCGAACCCGAACTCCCATGCAAGTCAATGGGGCTGAAAATTTGGTTTTTTAGAGTACCCTCCAAGAGGGCATATATGCTACATATTTGCCATAAAAGGTGTATGGGGGTCCGGGTAGTGCCCTGGGGGACAGGAAACAAGGACAAAAAGTAAAAAAAAAACATTTTTAAAGGGACAGTGAGTTTTCCATGAAATAAGGGTTAAAAATAAAAACCAAAAATTCCTTCAAATATCGTGCCTAGGAGGTCCCCATAACCTGCCCGTGAAGTGGCGGATTTCTAGGATGTATAGAAACACTTAAAAACAAAAAAATGACGTTTCATATGACGGTAAATGCTTTTCCTTTAATCTATCCATAAACAACTGCTTGGGGCGGCAGCCTGTATGAAAAGACATTTTAGGACGCGCAGAAAAAGTTTAGTGTTTTTTTTGGCTAAATTATTGTGAAACTTATGCAGGCTTTGGATGAAAGTAACAATAGGTGCTTTAAAATTGGGCTTTTAGCGTCGGCAACAGTGCCGTCACACCGTAACCCCTCTGAGGATATGAATCTGATACAGGCGTCAATGGCAGTGTACCCAGATATTGTGCCTTTAGTGCCAGGCATGCAAGTACTATCATACAGTAACCCCTCTGTGGTATTGTGGAAGAGTGCAGGGGTGGACCATGCGGTCCTATATTAAAAAGATATGAATCTGGGAATGGACGTCAGTGCACCCAGATATTCTGCCTTTGGTGCAAGACTGCCAGGCCAGCAAGTATCATCATACAGTAACCCCTCTGTGGTATGGTGGAAGAGTGCAGGGGTGGACCATGTGGTTCTATATTGAAAAGTTTTTGATCTGGTAATGGGCGTCAGTGCACCCAGATATTGTGCCTTTAATGCCAGGCCATTAAGTATCATCATACAGTAACCCCTCTGTGGTATTGTGGAAGAATGCAGGGGTGGACCATGTGGTCCTATATTGCAAAGTTTTTGATCTGGTAATGGGCGTCAGTGCACCCAGATATTCTTCCTTTGGTGCAAGAGCATTTTTGACGGACAGAATGTTCTTTCACTGTAATTTATTTTCCATACTACCTTGTAGTCAGTCAGTAAGTACGTCTGTACTGCACGGACGCACAGTCCGTAGAAAATGCGCTCATCTGACCCTAGCCTAACCCCTCTGTGGTATTGTGGAAGAGTACAGGGGTGGACCATGTGGTCCTATATTGAAAAGTGCTTTTTTTTTATCTGTTAATGGGCGTCAGTGCACCCAGATATTGTGCCTTTAATGGCAGGCCAGCAAGTATCATCATACAGTAACCCCTCTGTAGTATTGTGGAAGAGAGCAGGGGTGGACCATGTGGTCCTATATTGAAAAGTTTTTGATCTGGTAATGGGCGTCAGTGCACCCAGATATGTGCCTTTAATGGCAGGCCATCAAGTATCATCATACAGTAACCCCTCTGTAGTATTGTTGAAGAGTTCAGGGGTGGACCATGTGGTTGGTCCTATATTGAATTTTTTTTTTTATCTGTTAATGGGCGTCAGTGCACCCAGATATTGTGCCTTTAATGCCAGGCCATCAAGTATCATCATACAGTAACCCCTCTGTAGTATTGTGGAAGAGTTCAGGGGTGGACCATGTGGTTGGTCCTATATTGAATTTTTTTTTTATCTGTTAATGGGCGTCAGTGCACCCAGATATTGTGCCTTTAATGCCAGGCCATCAAGTATCATCATACAGTAACCCCTCTGTGGTATTGTGAAGAGTGCAGGGGTGGACCATGTGGTCCTATATTGAAAAGTTTTTGATCTTGTAATGGGCGTCAGTGCACCCAGATATTGTGCCTTTGGTGCCAGGCCAACAAGTATCATCATACAGTAACCCCTCTGTGGTATTGTGTAAGAGTGCAGGGGTGGACCATGTGGTCCTATATTGAAAAGTTTTTGATCTTGTAATGGGCGTCAGTGCACCCAGATATTGTGCCTTTGGTGCCAGGCCAACAAGTATCATCATACAGTAACCCCTCTGTGTTATGGTGGAAGAGTGCAGGGGTGGACCATGCGGTCCTATATTGAAAGGTTTTTGATCTTGTAACGGGCATCAGTGCACCCAGATATTGTGCCTTTGGTGCCAGGCCAACAAGTATCATCATACAGTAACCCCTCTGTGTTATGGTGGAAGAGTGCAGGGGTGGACCATGCGGTCCTATATTGAAAAGTTTTTGATCTGTTGGTAATGGGCGACAGTGCACCCAGATATTGTGCCTTTAATGCCAGGCCATCAAGTATCATCATACAGTAACCCCTCTGTGGTATTGTGGAAGAGTGCAGGGGTGGACCATGTGGTCCTATATTGAAAAGTTTTTGATCTTGTAATGGGCGTCAGTGCACCCAGATATTGTGCCTTTGGTGCCAGGCCAACAAGTATCATCATACAGTAACCCTCTGCGTTCTGGTGGAAGAATGCAGGGGTGGACCATGTGGTCCTATATTGAAAAGTTTTTGATCTGGTGGTAATGGGCGTCAGTGCACCCAGATATTGTGCCTTTAATGCCAGGCCATCAAGTATCATCATACAGTAACCCCTCTGTGTTATGGTGGAAGAGTGCAGGGGTGGACCCTTCTGTTCAAAAAATGAAAATGATATAAATCTGGCACAGGCGTCAGTGCAGCCAAATATTTGCCTTTCATGGCAGCAAGTGCATTCATACCGTAACCCTTTTTTGGTATTGTGGAAGAATTCAGTGCTGGAGGTTTTGTGCATGCAGAAGACATACCCGATCTATTCCATTACTTCGGCATCAGGGGATTGATAGCTGCTGATCCAGGACTGATTCATTTTTATAAATGTCAGCTGGTCTACAGAGTCGGTGGACAGACGCACTCTTTTGTCTGTGACAAAACCTCCAGCGGCACTGAACGTCCTTTCGGAAAGCACGCTAGATGATGGGCAACCTAGTAGCTGCATAGCATATTGCCTAAGTTCTGGCCAGTGATCCAATCTCAACACCCAGTAAGACAGTGGATCATCTGCTGGAAAGGTATCCAGGTCTGCCCTTGCCCCTAGGTAGTCCTGCACCATATGGTGAAGACACTGGCAATGGGTGCCTAAATTTGACGTTCCTGGGCGTCGAGGACTAAAAAAATTTAAAAATGCATCAGTCAAGCAGCCCTGGCCTTCACCGCTATTCCTCTGATCACCTGCAGCCTCAGAAGCACGTGTGTCTATTGGTAATCTAACAGTGCCTGGAAAGGTGTTACACAAGTTTTGCTTTACAGCGTCCTCAAGTTTTGTCATCCTGTGCTCCCTCTGTGCAGGCAGGATGAGCTCTGCAACTTTCCCCTTGTATCGTGGATCAAGAAGGGTTGCCAACCAGTAATGATCCCTCTCCTTGATAGCACGAATCCTGGGGTCCTTTAGCAGGCTTTGTATCATTAGGGAGCCCATGCAGCATAGGTTGGAGGTGGCATTAGCTGCTGAGTCTTCCTGGTCAATGAGGATGACCGTATCGTGCACTTCCTCCTCCCAGCCACGCACAAGCCCTACTGTTTCTGGGCACACAATACCCTGCCTTGAGGAATCCTCACCTTCAATGCCCCCACTACTTAAATAGTCCTCCTCCTCCTCATCCTCCTCCTGTCTGATCTGAGTAGGACCCGCTGGAATGCTGTCTGCGGAAAGACTGGGGCCTTGAGAGCTAGGGAAGGCCTCGTCTTCCTCCCGCTGTTCTGCCTCTAGAGCCACATCTATAATTCCCCGCAGAGTGTGCTCCAGCAGGAACACTAAAGGAATTGTGTCACTGATGCATGCACTGTCTCTGCTCACATCCTCGTTGCCTCCTCAAATGGTGACAGTACAGTGCATGCATCCTTGATCATCAGCCACTGTGGGGGGAAAAAAACCAAGTTGACCTGAACCTGTCCTTGTGCCATACTCACACAGGTACTCGTTGATGGCCCTCTGCTGCTTGTGCAGACGTTGCAGCATTGCTAATGTCGAGTTCCACCTGGTGGGCATGTCACAGATCAGACGGTTTGTGGGAAGGTGGAATTCTCTTTGAATTTCTGCCAGGCGAACGCTTTCTGGGAATGACTGTCTGAAGTGGCTGCAGACTTTTCTGGCCTGGATGAGAAGCTCTGGCAGCCCTGGGTACTTGGTTAGGAAACGCTGTACCATCAGATTTAGGACGTGTGCTAGGCATGGTACATGCGTCAATTTACCCTTGCGTAGGGCGGAGAGAAGGTTGCTGCCATTATCGCAGACGATCATTCCCAGCTCAAGCTGGCGTGGTGTAAACCATCTCTGCACCTGCCCCTGCAGAGCTGACAAAATTTCTGACCCGGTGTTGCTCCTGTCCCCTAAACAAACCAGCTCAAGCACAGTATGGCATCTTTTTGCTTGAGCCATTGCATAGACCCTGTCAGGCGTGGGTTTAACTGCCACTTCGCCAGAGACAGAAAAGGAGGAGGAGGAGGAAGAGGTGGTGGTGGAGCAGACAGACCTCATACAAGCAGCTTTCTGGAGGCGTGGTGGATGAACAAGCTCCAGCACAGAGCCCCGTCTTGGATCCCTCGCAGCTGCAATCAGAGTTACCCAGTGTGCCGTGAAGGAAATGTAACGACCCTGTCCATGCTTGCTGGACCACGTGTCTAAAGTGACATGCACCTTGCTGCTGACTGCCTTTCCCAATGACTGGATAACATTGTCTTCCACGTGCTGGTATAGTGCTGGAATGGCCTTGCGTGAAAAGTAATGGCGTTTTGGAACCTGCCACTGTGGTACAGCGCATTCAGCAAATTCACGGAAGGGAGCAGAGTCCACCAGCTGGAAAGGCAGCAGCTGCAATGCGAGTAATTTTGCTAAGCTGGCATTTAGACGCTGTGCTTGGGGATGGTTGGGAAAATATTTTTTCTTTCGCTGCAGCAGCTGCGGCAACGTAATCTGACTGCGTAAATCTTCAGCTACTGGGATGATGTCACATTGTGAGGAAGGACCTGCTGGTACATCCATTACTGTAGCATCATCCCTGTCGGTGGAGGTTGTAGGCAATTGCATGGCAGGACATACAGTGTGGGTAGAGACAGATGAGGAGGAGGAGGACCTAGGCAAAGTTTTGCCCCAACGGGATGTGTGGCACTTGTTCATATGTCGCCTCAAGCACGTGGTACCCAAGTGTCCGGTGTTTATCCCACGCTTCAGCCTCCTCTGACATAGATTACAAATAGCAACGGTGGGGTCTGCTGCACATTTCTTAAAGAACTCCCAGACAGCAGAGGTTATTGCATGTGTTCTTTGAGACAACAGCGCTCTGCACCGGAGCAGCTCTGACATGTGATGCCTTGGACTGGCTAGTGCTACGGTTGGTCACAGAGGATGTTGTGCTTCGTGTTTGCTGTGCCTCCTCCTCCTCCCCCTCCTCCTCACTTGATTCCTCAGTTCGATCTGGCACCCAGGTGGAGTCAGTGACCTCATCATCATCAATGTCATCTTCACCCCCTATCTCCTCGTCACTGGAGCCAACTTGGCAGTATGCTGCAGCTGCTGGGGCAACATGAGTGCCAGTTATTTGTGTGTCATCACTGGCACCCCCTTCCTCTAGGTTGATTATACTCCCTTGCTCAACCTCAGAGATTGAATCAGAGCACTGTACTTGCTGTGCATCCTCAAGCAGCATGTCACTCTCATTGTAGTCAAACAATTCAGCGGACTCCTCCGTGTGTGATAGCGAGGCTACGGCAGGAGTAGCTGTGGACATGGAGGCTGCATTAGATGCTTTGGCAGCTGAGGTGGACTGTAAAGCACTGGAAGCCTGGCTGGCAGAGGACTCGGAGGATGAGGATGGCCTGGTTAGCCAATCCACCAAATTCTCTGTATGTTGCTGCTGCTTAAGAAGACGGCCAGCACCAGTTAGAAAGGACAAGCGTGCCCCTGCAGAGGATGCACCACGTCCACCACGACCAGAGGCACAGCCTCCCGACACAGGGGCTGCTTGCCCTCTTATCTGTGTCTGGGAGCGTCTGCCAGTCCTTTTTGTTCTTTCAAACATGGTGAGTGATATATAGATTAATATATACAGAACTCTGATTCAACTCTGGTATAAAGATTTAAAGATCTCTGGTATAACTCAGTGAGACACACTGATAGCTGGCAGCCAGTAGGGTTTCGGAATTTCGGAATTTTCACAAAATTTCCCGATTCGTGTTTTCGGATGCGGCCGAATTTCCGAAAATTTTTAGATCCGAAAATGGCAGATCCGAAAAGTTTTTTGAGCCGAAACGAAATATTTTCGGAATTTTCGAATGGACTTGAAATGTGTCAAATCGAAATTTATTGCTTTGAAACGAGGAGAACAGACTTTCCGAAAAAACGAAAATTTCAGAACTTACGAAAAGTCGATACAAAAACGAGCTGACACGAAAATACGAAAAATGGTCGAAATTCCGAAAACATATACAATTCCGAAAAACGAAAATTTCCGAAATCACGAAAAGTCGATACAAAAAACGAGCTAAGTGACACGAAAATCCGAAAAATGGTCGATATTCCAAAACAAAAGAGTACACGAAAAACGAATCGAGCCGAACCGAATCGAAACAGAAATCGGTCGAAACGAGCCGAATCGAAAAGTTAAAAAATCCGAAAAATCGAACCGAATCGAACCGAAAAAAAAATCGCTGCACAAGCCTAGCAACCAGTGACAAGAGACAGATCACCTCAATTCACAAATGTTTTAAAGAAATTAGTGAGCCCCAAAATACAGCGTGGTACTTTTTGTATGACGAGACACAGATCACCTTAATTCCCAAGTGTTTTAAAGAAATTAGTGAGCCCCAAAATACAGCGTGGTACTTTTTGTATGACGAGACACAGATCACCTTAATTTCCAAGTGTTTTAAAAAAATTAGTGAGCCCCAAAATACAGCGTGGTACTTTTTGTATGACGAGACACAGATCACCTTAATTCCCAAGTGTTTTAAAGAAATTAGTGAGCCCCAAAAAAAATTGCTGGCTGTGTGACGAGACACAGAAGATCACCTTCATTCCCAAGTGTTTTAAAGAAATTAGTGAGCCCCAAAATACAGCGTGGTACTTTTTGTATGACGAGACACAGATCACCTTAATTCCCAAGTGTTTTAAATAAATTAGTGAGCCCCAAAAAAAATTGCTGGCTGTGTAAGGAGACACAGAAGATCACCTTAATTCCCAAGTGTTTTAAAGAAATTAGTGAGCCCCAAAATACAGCGTGGTACTTTTTGTATGACGAGACACAGATCACCTTAATTCCCAAGTGTTTTAAAGAAATTAGTGAGCCCCAAGAAAAATTGCTGGCTGTGTAAGGAGACACAGAAGATCACCTTCATTCCCAAGTGTTTTAAAGAAATTAGTGAGCCCCAAAATACAGCGTGGTACTTTTTGTATGACGAGACACAGATCACCTAAATTCCCAAGTGTTTTAAAGAAATTAGTGAGCCCAAAAAGATTTGCTGGCACAGTGACAAGACCCAGAAAATCACCTCAATTCACAAATGTTTTAAATAAAGTTGTAAACCCCAAAAAACTTGCTGGCACAGTGACAAGACACACATCACCTAAATTCAATGATATTTGGTATAAATGAGACCCAAAAAGACTTGCTGGCACAGTGTGACAAGACCCAGAAAATCACCTCAATACACAAATGTTTTAAATAAAGTTGTAAACCCCAAAAAAACTTGCTGGCACAGTGTAAAGACACACATCACCTAAATTCCCTGATATTTGGTCAAAATGAGACTCCCCAGACCCCCCCAGTAGCGTGGCAGACCGGCAGTAACAACACACACAACTATCTTCTTTGAAATCTCCTCTGAAATGCGTGCAGAATCGGCACGTTGAAATCTTATATAGTGTGTTGCGGGACTTAGCTCTGTGAGCCCATGATTGGGCAAAATTTGCCCAATCAGGACTCTGAGCGGTGATTGGCATAGTGTTCAACCAGTCTTGCACCAGACCTGTGGTCAGGTGCAAGGCTGTAGCCAATTACGAGCTTCAGGCAGTGGGAAAATGCATTGTGGTCCATTGTGGTCGAACATGCGGCGAACACCCGGAAATGTTCGGGGTTCGCGATCTGCTCGAACAGGCTAAGTTCGGGTCGAAGTCCGAACCCGAACAGCTCATCCCTAGTCCCAATGCTTGTTTAGGTTGCATGCAGAAATTCTGGTTTTGTATGTTACACTTTGGGGACTAACCACCCTTTCTGGTTTTGCATCCCATCATGTCACATGCCTATTTAAACCTTGACCTGATGGGAGTCCAAGGAGGATGTAAATCCCAAATAAGTGGATTTACCGCATAAAAACATCCATTAGGTTGTGATGGATTGGACATGCCATGGTGGACTACCTTGCTTGAGAGCTTACACTCTACGACAGTGGTTCCATCCTGACCACAATCCTCAAGTACCCCTGACAGGCCAGGTTTGCCACATATCTGAAGCACAGCACAGGCGATATAATGTACTGCTCAGTGATTGCAGGATTCAGTCTGCATTTCCCCAAGGTAATCCATAAAACCTGGCCTGTTAGGGGAACCTGAGGACCGCAGTTGGGAACCACTGATCTAAGAGAAGCTAAGGGAAGGGGCACCCGACTAGTGGTTCAGTAAGGGGCCCTAAGATTTCTGATGGCAGCCCTCATATTGACGCTGTGGCAGGTGTATGCAATGTATGATCAAATTTTGTAACAAAATCATCATAAATTGTTCCTTAAGTGTTCATAAAATCTTTAAAACTATATTTAAGTGCCTTGATTTATGTATGTTTAGTACTTGTTGTTTTCACATTTTGATTATCCTTTGCCTCCATTGTTATTTCTTGAATATACAAACGTAATAAATTTGTGCTCTCCCGTCTTCATTCTCACCTCTCACTCTGTTTTTAGCTCTTGTTTTACACTTTATGGTTGACTACACACTCGCTGGTGGAGGTACACCTGTTAACACATCAGTACTTCCAATGATCTCTCTCCCATCCAAGTACTTGGAGGTTCAGACTCACTAAGCTTAAATGAAGTGTGAAATCTCATAGTGTTCTATGAATGCACATTGTCATTTAAACATCAGGTTTCTAGGGTGATAGCGTCTGCTTGGTTTCATCCATGGAATATATCTACCATAAAACCTTTAACTCGTTCTTTAAATGAAGTTAAACAAATCCCTTTATATAGTGAAAGCCCTACCGGCTCTTCCGCCTAAACAGCTTAATCTTACCCAAAGATTTTTCCTTGTTGAATTGGCATTATTTCGCCTTGGATCACAGCACCCTATTAACCATGAATCTTCCAGAAAAAGAAAATACGCAACAAAAGTTTATGAGTCCAGAGAAAACATTAGGGGTTATATTGCAATCTTCGCGCAAAACCCCTCGCACAAAGCGCGAATTTTTGCGCCAAGTGGTAAACTTTTGACGCGCAAATCACTGCTGGAATTACAATCCTCGCGGCTTTTCATCCAGCGATCAATTGCGCACGCAAACAGGATGCGCACAAATGCAGGTGCAGTGCTGTCTCGCGCAAAAATCTTTGAGCGCAGTTTTTTGCACCCATTCAGCCAATCAAAATGAAGAAACACACCTATCAAACACAACTGAATTGCGCCTGGCAGAGGCATCGGAGACGGGTTCTGCGTCTATGATGCAAAATGAGCACATATGCTACAGTAATAATACACACACACCTGCCTTCATCCATTATATTGTTGCTGCATCCCTTTTTATGTGCTGGGGTTTTTTGGGGTTCGGCCAGGTTGTTCAGATTTGCCGTTACCACCAGCTTTTAGGAGTTGCTAAAATTATGCGCGCAAAGGCTATGCGGTAATTACCCCGAAATAGATTGTAATACCATCCTCGTACCAGCGCACATTCGCATTTGCGCTCACAATTTTATTTATTTATTTATGAAGGATTTTACCAGGAAGGATACACTGAGATTTCTCTCGTTTTCAAGTACGTCCTGGGTTCAAGAACATTGAGTGGTTACAGAAATCCAAAATAGTAAAATGCAAGATATTAACACAAAAGCAAATATACATGTAGCGCTCACTCCCGGAGGAGCCGCTGAAAATGAACCACGGGTCAGTCTCCCCGCACTAGGGAATAAATATTCTCCAACACTGCTGTGGATTTTTATAATTTAAATAGTTTACTAAAATATTAAGCAGACGTTGAGACACGGTATTCACAGGTATTATTACAGTACTTTCGTATCGCGGTAAAAACGCGTAGCGGAAAACAACCGAAACACGAGGCTTCGTATTTCGGAAAAAACAATATATTCGCAACCGAACAGAAAAGAATGCAATTGCACGAAATTTCGGAAAAAGGGACACGTAGCGGAACCAAGAATACAATTTATTCGTATTTCGATAAACGCGCAGCGGAAAAGAGAAAATATATTCGGAACGTATCTTTAACCCCTGTTCCGATTCGTAACAGAATGAGTCCTGCACAGGTTAAGTCCCGGAATGTAAAAGGTGTGTATGTGTGTGTATGGTACCCGAGTACTGTTCAACTGGCCAGTGAATTTACTTAAGGAATGTCTTCGACTAGTCAAGTTGGGGCCCTGTGGACTTTAGAGAGAAAACAGCAGTGTGTTCCTTATTTACAAACGGCCTTGGAGGCCTCTCACCCATCCACCGATTGCTTTAGGCTCCGCTGACCCAGGACGTCTCTCCGCTCGATATTGACTGGGGATACTTGCGGCCGGATCCGTTGTCTGACTTTCCGTAGCTTGTCCACGACTTGTCCCGCTCACCGCCTGCTCTCCGTATCCGGTCAACTCGCGGCAACTCCTCACTCAAGGTCTTTGGTTCCTTAATCTGCAGCAAATCTCGGGAACTTGGAGGTCTCCTTCTCCTAAGGCTTGATGACCCGATGTAAGGAACTGACAGGTCTCACTCGCGCTCTGGCCTAGGCCCTCTAGCGATATCTTGCACTGCGTCTGCTCTCCCTCGTTCCCTGGCGCGCTCTGGCGCGTTCTCCACGAGGCTCAGGATGTCAAGCGTCTCTGTGTCCCACCCACTTCCTGTCTGTTTGCAAAGCACGCCGGGAAATGTAGTCCCAATGTCCAGTGTCTCTGATCGCGATTGTGGCCAAAAATAGGTACTGCCACAGCAAGATTTTAACACAGCGCTACACTCTCCCCCTCCTAGAACTCTTGGGTCTCTCCAAGGAGGTACAACAGTTACATTACATTTCCACAATATTTGAATACAGTTTACATAACATGTACAGGTTCAGCAGCATACATGCAGTGGGTTAGGAACACTTCCTCAAGTTGACTCATATTTTGGGCTACCTCAGCTAGCATAGCAGACACTTCGGGCAACCTCTGCACCGTGGTGATGGCCTCTTCAGTGCTATGTCCTGGTGAGTCGTAGGTGAGTCGTTGGGGCGGTCGAACAGAGCGTTTTGGTTCTGGCTCAATCAGTTCCTCTTCAGGTGGAAGTACTATAGGTGCTGGCTCAGTCCTTCTCTCTATCACTGGAGCAGACGTTTCTTCAGAGTATGATCCCTCCAGTGAAGGCATAGAACTATAATCACCTGAATAAGCTTCAGCTTCCGGAGCTACCGGGATCCCAACAGCCTCAGGGACTTCCAACTGAAATTCAAGAGCTTCAGGGATTTCAACCGTCTCAGGGACTTCCAGCAGAAATTCAGGAGCTTCAGGCCTCAAGTTACTCTCCCACCGCTCAGGAACAACGACAACCTCCTCAGGCTCCGGTGAGCGCATCCAGTCTAGACAATAACTCTCTTCTTCACTGTCTTTTTCGCTCTCTTCGACAACCCGGGTCTGTTGAGACCGAGTAACAGGAGGCAAACGTGGAGCAGGCGGATTTGGCAGAGGCAGTTCGTCCCCAACTGGCATCCTCACAGCCTCTCTCAAAGGTAACAAATGATTCCGGTGCCAGTTCTTGAGAGGCCCAGCCTTTCCATCCGGGCGAATCTGATACACTGGTAGACCCGGCAGTTGTTTGCAGACAATGTAAACCTGGGAACTCCACCTATCCGCCAACTTGTGTCTTGCAGCAGCACCCAAGTTCTTCAATAGAACCCTATCACCGGGTTGTAGATCTTGTATTCGAACTTTCAAGTCATAGTTCCTTTTGTTTCTTTGCTCCCTGTTTCCTGAAGTCAACCGGGCCTGTTCAAACGCAGAAGCCAGATTCTTTCGAAGTCTATCCACGTAGTTTCTATGGGAAGCTACTGACGTCTGGTCTAGAGATAACCCAAATGCCAAATCAACCGGCAGTCGAGCCTCCCTTCCGAACATAAGACGGTACGGTGAGTATCCAGTTGCATCGCTCTCCGTACTGTTATATGCATGCACCAGAGTAGCTATGTGACGACTCCAACTCTGCTTCTCCACATTCGACAAGGTCCCCAGCATGTTTAGCAGTGTGCGATTAAACCTTTCAGGCTGAGCATCACCTTGAGGGTGATATGGTGTAGTTCGGGTCTTTTGGATTCCCAACAGCTCTAACAATTGCCCCACCAGTCTGCTTTCAAAGTCTCTACCCTGATCAGAGTGTATCCTCCTTGGCAGTCCGTAATGAACAAAGAACTTTTCCATCAACACCTTGGCCACTGTCGGAGCGCGTTGATCTTTTGTGGAAAAAGCTTGGGCGTAACGAGTGAAATGATCAGTCACTATTAGAATGTTCCCTTGCCCACTAGCATCCGGCTCTAAGCACAAGAAGTCAATGCACACCAAATCCATGGGTCCCTGGCTCTGCAGATGGCTCATTGGAGCAGTTCGGGTCGGTAGAGTCTTTCTCTGAATACACCTCAGACAGGAATGACAATAACTTTCCACTTCAGCTCTCATGCAAGGCCAATAGAACCTATCTCGCACCAGCTTAAAAGTTCTCTCAGCACCCAAATGTCCATGCTCATCATGTAGTGATCGCAGCACACTCTCCCTATGTTTAGTGGGGAGGAATAACTGTTGAATCTCTTCAGCGTTAGTTGAGGGGCCCCTTCGGTAGACCACCCCATCCAACATCTTTAACCGCTCCCACTCTTTGTAGACCAATCTGGCTCCACTCGGGGAGTTGGTTAACAAAATCTCTCGCTGGTTTGCAGTCAGGGCCTTTATGGTCAAGGCAATTAAAGGGTCTCTGGCCTGATCCGCTTTCAGGTCCTGTCTCGAAAAGGTAGGTAAACTGTCATCCCTTAACTGCGTAGGGTTACAGTAAAACTCAGGAACAGCCGCAGCCATGACTCCTATGGCCTCAGCTTCAATCCCTCCTTTGACCCGGCGCTCTGTTCCTTGACACAAAGCTTGCACCCCGTCTGGAGTCAACTGAGTCCATTCTGTAGTGTAAGGTCTTCTCGATAACGCATCAGCATCTCGATTATTCACCCCAGGGCGATACTTCAGGCTGAACCGAAACCCTGACAGAGCGGCCAACCACCGATGTCCCGTTGCGTCCAGTTTTGCGGTAGTAAGGATGTAGGTAAGAGGATTGTTATCCGTCTTGATCACAAACTCGGCTCCATACAGATAGTCTTTTAACTTGTCTACCACTGCCCACTTTAAGGCTAGGAACTCCAACTTGTGAGTAGGGTAGTTCTTCTCTGAAGGCGTAAGGCTCCGGCTCACGTACGCTACAGGCCTCAGCAATCCACCATACTCCTGATACAGGACTCCTCCCAGACCTTCTCGGCTGGCATCCACATGTAGCTCATACGGCTTGTGAGGGTCCGCATAGGCCAAAACAGGAGCTCGGGTTAGACTCTCTTTCAGCTTCACGAAAGCTCCTTCACATTGGCTGGTCCATTCACCTTGTATAGACTCTCGAGCTTTCCTTGGCCCTGGAGCCGACGGGTTTTGGTCAGAGACCTTGCAGCCTTCTTCTGTGGTTTCCTTCTGCAGGAGTTTGTTCAGTGGTTGAGCTATTTTCGCGAATCCTCCCACAAATCTTCGATAGTATGAACAGAATCCCAAGAAAGATCTAAGTTCAGTGACGTTTCGGGGTCTAGGCCAAGAAGCTACGGCCTCCAACTTCCGAGGGTCTGTCGAAACACCTTCTGCTGAGACCACATGTCCTAGATACGTAACAGACGGTAGACAGAATTGGCATTTCTCCAGAGACAGTTTCAGCCCCTCTTCATGGAGCCTCTTCAAGACCTTCTCCAGACGTTGCTCATGTACTTCCAGAGTCTTCCCAAACACAATTATGTCATCCAGGTACACTAATACTTCGATTAGATTCATATCCCCGACTGTCTTCTCCATCAACCGTTGGAACGTGGCTGGAGCCCCCGTAAGGCCTTGAGGCATTCTGTTGAATTCAAAGAACCCCAGTGGACAGATGAACGCAGTTTTCTCCTTGTCTTCAGGATGCATGGGTATCTGGTGATACCCGCTTCGCAGGTCTAGTACACTAAACCACTTTGCTCCATACAAACACTGTAGGGCATCTTCTATCCGAGGAGTGGCATATTGATCGGGGATGGTTCTCCGGTTCAATGTGCGGTAGTCTATGCATAGGCGGACAGAACCATTTTTCTTCCGGACCAATACTATGGGAGATGCGTATGGACTCCTGGACTCTTGAATCACCTTGGTTCTTTGCAATTCATTCAGCTGCTCTCGCAGATCATCTAAGTCTCCTAGCGGAACTCGCCTTGATCTTTCACAAAACGGCTTGTCTTCTTGTAACCGAATGCGGTGCTCAGTACTCTTAGCTAGGCCCACATCGAACTCATCTTTCGAGAACAATTCCTTCCACTTTAGGACTTGAGACTGAAGACGTTTCTTCCACTCAGGTGAAATGGGAGCGTCCTTGGGGTAGAATCTTTCATCTGGAATCTCTTTATCCACTCCCCCTCCTAAATCGGTAGAGAGGGGTGTAGCAGACTCTACTTGCCCGATAGGCATTCGTGCTTTAAGGACTACTGGAGAATCCGTCACATTGCACACGCTGACCGAGACTCTTCCTCGTGTTCTCTTCAGAGCTTTGGTGGAGATTATTTCAGGAATTACTTTGACTCCGGTTTCACTCCCATGATTAAAATCGGTTCCCAGCACCACATAGGGACCTGGTTTCGATCCGTCCAACTTGACTGAAGCCCGGAAGCTCGCTACTTCTCCTGCTTGCAGAACCTTCTCTGTTCCCCCCAGTCTCCACAGGCGCCCCACCTCGGCAGGTGCCTTCGTTCTTCGACCATCCTCTGATAGACCGGACGTAACATTGGGTGTACTCCTTGAGTCGAACCTTCTTCCAATACAATAGGTGTCAGGAGACGCCGCACTAGGTCAGTATTCGTCCCCACTATCAGGGAGCTTCTGTTCGCACCTGAGGGTCGAGGACACACAATGGCCAATGCATCACAACCCCCAGACTACCCGATGACTTCAGATCCGATCTCCAACTTCACTTGCAGGTACCCGTCATAAGGGAGTTTCTCAGTGCCGATACCCCATATTTCCAAATCCTTCAATTCTTGCAGAGGAATGTGCTTTAAGTGTTTCTCATAGAAGTCTTGTAGATCAATGTCACTTGAGCCCCTGAATCTAACAGGGCTTTAGTGTAGACTCCCTCCACTTGGATTGGCACAATAGGAGAAGGACCTATCAGTTGGTCAGGAAACTTGGTGGCGGTATCTGGACGCTTAGACCCAGTTTGCTGTACCCTGGCCTTTTTCTTGACCCGTGTAGGTTTTGGGTGTGCATTGCTTCCCCATGACGTAGACCCGGATGCTAAGGGAGTGACTCTTTCAGTCCTGGCAGGCTCAGCAGTTGGCTCGGCTTTGGGCCTCTCGCCCTCTTGGTCTTGGCTTTTTGGAGCGGGGTTCAACCTTCGGGCACCTAGGTTGCTCCTTCACTTGTGCCCTCTGGCGTTTCCCGCCGGTGAGGTAGATAACAGTCCTTCTAGGGCTTCCAACAGTCCCTCGACTCTATCCTTCTCAGGCTTTCGGCCTTTGCACTGTGCGCGGAAATGGCCCATTTCTCCACAACCGAAACATCTCTTCTTAGAGAGCGGAGACGTAGTTGCTTGTTGAGATTTGGTTAAAGGACTTGGACCAGACGCCACAGCAACTCCCGTCGTCTGCATATCTGTGAGGAATTTCTGCATTTCTGCCTGCATTTTGGTCACCTTCATCAACACTCGGCACAGTTCCGCGTGCGCTTGTTGCAATTCAGCTTGAGCTTCCTGTACTTTCTTGACGGTTTTGGACAATTCCCCACGTTCAGGGAGGTTCGATTCTTTGGCAGCCCTCTCTGTAGATTTAAAAACGACTAGGTGTTCTTGTTCGTCCTTGTCAGATCCATAAGTATCTAGAGAGTCGCTTTCAGGCTGCAGACCGTCGTTATGTCTCACAGGTTGTGCATAAGCCCTTTCCCCCCGCCTGAAGGTTTTCTCTTCCAGTAAAGCCTCTTCCTCTCGTACAACTCGGATCAGTTCCAGGTACTTCAGCTCTTGGTTACCTGCTCTGCTTCTCAGCTGCATCATTACTGGATCTAGAGGTTGAGAGCCCCTCAGGATCTGTTTTATTCGGATCTTATCCACTTCGGCCGGTTCGGCCCCTTTCTTCAGGAGTATCTGGTGTAGAATCTTATCTAGGCGCCTCATGTACTCGGTCATCCTTTCACCTCTTCTCTGATAGGTGTGTTCGTACTGATATACCAGTTCGGCCGCCTTTTCGGTTCGCCCAAAAACTTCTTCAAGAACGTTTAAGTAATCTAAAGCAGTACAATCTTTTCTACTCAGTTTCAGGTTTCTCACCGCTTCTGACGCAGGTCCCTTTAAGCTCTCGGTGATCCTTTGCTTTTTCTGGGCCTCAGGGACATCCCACTCATCCAGAGCCTGCATCGCCTGTTCCACCCATTCTTCAAAGGTTTCTTCTCCCGCCGGAGTTGGTACGTTTCCTGTAAAATTTCTTAACCGTCGATAACCGAAGTTAGTGTGAGGAGGGCTTGTTTTCTGACATTTAGCCAGTAGATCTCCAATAGCCACAATAAATTCAGGCCCGATCATGGCCAACGGACTAGGCGCGGGAACACTTACGGATTCGCCACGTGGCGCACTTGGCTGAATTAGTTGGACTTCTACCTCATCGGCCAGTTTCACGCTCGCGCCCTGAAAACATGATGGAACGCCCTTTCTCCACTCGAGAAGAACATACGTGTGAGAGGTATCTGGTTTTTTTTCAATGTCCAGTTTTAACCCCCGATGATCTGGTGCTAGCGTGGCCACGGCCTGGCGAATCTGATCTTCAGCCCAAGTGTCTGCGGGAATATCCATGACTATACAACATTCTAACTGACTACTGTGCTCCCCACACCATTCGGCAACAGTGTCTGGATCCATATTTAACCCTTTAGATGCGGTTTTTCCAGAGACTGGATCCCGGAAACGAGCCCCCACGTGTAGCGCTCACTCCCGGAGGAGCCGCTGAAAATGAACCACGGGTCAGTCTCCCCGCACTAGGGAATAAATATACTCCAACTGCTGTGGATTTTTATAATTTAAATAGTTTACTAAAATATTAAGCAGACGTTGAGACACGGTATTCACAGGTATTATTACAGTACTTTCGTATCGCGGTAAAAACGCGTAGCGGAAAACAACCGAAACACGAGGCTTCGTATTTCGGAAAAAAACATATATTCGCAACCGAACAGAAAAGAATGCAATTGCACGAAATTTCGGAAAAAGGACACGTAGCGGAACCAAGAATACAATCTCTTCGTATTTCGATAAACGCGCAGCGGAAAAGAGAAAATATATTCGGAACGTAACTTTAACCCCTGTTCTGATTCGTAACAGAATGAGTCCTGCACAGGTTAAGTCCCGGAATGTAAAAGGTGTGTATGTGTGTGTGTATGGTACCGGGTACTGTTCAACTGGCCAGTGAATTTACTTAAGGAATGTCTTCGACTAGTCAAGTTGGGGCCCTGTGGACTTTAGAGAGAAAACAGCAGCGTGTTCCTTATTTACAAACGGCCTTGGAGGCCTCTCACCCATCCACCGATTGCTTTAGGCTCCGCTGACCCAGGACGTCTCTCCGCTCGATATTGACTGGGGATACTTGCGGCCGGATCCGTTGTCTGACTTTCCGTAGCTTGTCCACGACTTGTCCCGCTCACCGCCTGCTCTCCGTATCCGGTCAACTCGCGGCAACTCCTCACTCAAGGTCTTTGGTTCCTTAATCTGCAGCAAATCTCGGGAACTTGGAGGTCTCCTTCTCCTAAGGCTTGATGACCCGATGTAAGGAACTGACAGGTCTCACTCGCGCTCTGGCCTAGGCCCTCTAGCGATATCTTGCACTGCGTCTGCTCTCCCTCGTTCCCTGGCGCGCTCTGGCGCGTTCTCCACGAGGCTCAGGATGTCAAGCGTCTCTGTGTCCCACCCACTTCCTGTCTGTTTGCAAAGCACGCCGGGAAATGTAGTCCCAATGTCCAGTGTCTCTGATCGCGATTGTCTCCATCTTGTGGCCAAAAATAGGTACTGCCACAGCAAGATTTTAACACAGCGCTACATACAGATTAACAGAAAAATAAATATGTAGGAAATAAAGTCATTATGTTACAGGTTTACAGGTGCATTCCATATTGAGGTATGTTAATAGGGAACTCTTAAGGGACTTTAGACTGGGGGAAGATTTGATGGCGTCTGGGGGGTTATTCCATATTTGCGGTGCTCTGTAGGAAAATGAGGATTGAGCCACTTTCTTTTTGTATTGTGGTATTGCAAGAAAGGTGCAGGTCCTGGATCTGAGGTTATAGGATGAGGGAACTGCTGGGGCAATCAGCCTAGCAGTTCCTGTGGCAGATTAGATCTGTATTTCTCCGAGTCTGTGCCATGCTGCGAGTGCGGTGCGCGTGACCCCCTTCCCCAGGCTTGGGAGAGGTGGGGGAGAATGGTGGAGTCGCCAAAGGCCTCCATGGGGAACTGTGTGATGTGGTTACGAGATGGAGTGCACGCTTTGGTGGACAAAGTGCACGGACACCAGTGCGTCCCCCACTCCGTAATAGCACCGGCGACTGGTGCAGGTGCCAGATGCCCGTTGGCGAACCCGTGTTAAGACGCACGTGAGAGGCATGTTAGCCCCTCCCTTTCTGCGTCTCCTTTTGTATGGGAGATGTGGCAGATTAGATCTGTAATTCTATCTATATAAGGGTCTGTCTGTGTATATGTGTCTATGTGCCTGTTTACATAGATCTCCTCCATATAGAGTCATATTCATATTTGTGTCTGACCATTTGGGAAGTGTATCCCTGTGTCCACAGCTGTTTAGGGTGAGTGCTAAAATGTAATTAAAATGGTTAGCTTTCTCCCCTGGGGGGAGGATATCACACGTGGCTGTAAAAGGGAATGTCTTTGTGAACTGACATATCATGTAGCCTGGTAATCACACCTTGGGGGCCAACCTGGCACCAAGATTTAGGCCCTATCTTCAAAGACAGGAAGCACATCCTTGATCCCTGGGGGGGAGACAGACACCTTTGGGCAATTAAAGATTAATGTCGAGCGTACTGAGCATGCTCTGGAGAAGGGAACTCTGGGATATGTAGTGCCGGAGGCTTGGCCATTTGTGGGTGGGTTGGAAGGACCAGGAAGTGTATAAATTCTGAAAACTGGCCATGTGCTTGGGCTGATCACTTGGGGTACATTCGAAAGATGACTGATCTGTCCATGCTATCTCCAGGCTCCAGGAGGCACGGATGCTAGCTTACTGATTAGTCCGTCGTAAGTAAGGCTCTGTGGTTAACCCCTTTTCTTTTATTTGCTGTGTAGTGTGTAATTAATTGATTTATTCTAGTTATAATTTTTCCTGTAACAAAGCACTGTGATTTTTCTATATAAATGTATTTAAGTTTCTGCTTCTGGCTGATGAGTTCCACGCTAACTAAGAGATTGGGAGTATTGCTATTTGCTTTAAGCTCGGTTATATAAGAAATTGCGAGTTGCGGTCGTCGGAGACGGCAGGGATTGTGGGGTCTGCAGTCACAGTCCGAGTCTAGGGTAGGCAGATAGTGCGGTTGCTTAGCCCTGCGTCTCCCGTTGCGACGCGCGTAGTGTCCATGAGGACTGGTGGCAGCGTAACTAATAGAATAGGAAAGTGAGGTCAGGGATTGTGGGAGACGTAGTCATTACCCGCTTCAGGAGAAGACTTGTACTGCGTTGCAATCCTGGGATCATTATATCGCGCTCTGCGGCCCTGTTGCGAGAGAGAATTGCGTAGAGACAGATAGTAGGGTGGCGCAACCTGGCGTCTTTCGCAGCAGCGCGTGTAGTGGTCGTGACAGTTCCCTCATCCTATAACCTCAGATCCAGGACAAGCATCTTACTTGCAATACCGCAATACAAAAAGAAAGTGTCTTGATCCTCATTTTAGTACAGAGCACAATGTTAAGTATAGGACGCACGCAGTACAGTAAGCTCGCACAGGGTTCGCACAAGTTCACCCATGGTAGACGATTGCGCACGGTTGGTGCGCTGACTATGTAATACGGGATTCGGCGCAAATGGCTTTACCCCTCGCGTTAATGGTTTTTGCGCCGGCGCAAACGTTTGCATGACGATTGTAATTTAGCCCTAGGTGTACAAAACAGCATGTAAACATTCATTGTTGACTGGCATAATACACACACATATAAACAAAACCAGAATCTAGATCTCAAACACCAAAAAAAAATCAATAACAAGCTGGGTGCCCAGTGCTCAGGTCCATGGAAAAAAAATACAAAAAAAAATCTTACAGTATTTTAAATATGAGAATATGAGATCTATTTAATAAAAGATACATGTTAAAAATTCTGAGCAGTGTGTGGTCTTTATCAAGATGTTTTTTTAGAATATATACACACTCACCGGCCACTTTATTAGGTACACCTGTTCAATTGTACCGGCTGGGTGGATTAGAGGTAACATCACTGCTCTGCATGGAGAGAGCCTGTGGAGTCATGGGCTTGATACCAGCGAGCAACCTCTCCAGTAAGTGTCCTTGGGCGAGACACCTAACGGTACATACTCGCCACCCAGGACATACTTGAAAACGAGCGAAAAATCCTTTCTCAAAAAAATAGAAATAAAAAACATAGCTTGTTAACAAATTGCTAATCAGCCAATCACATGGCAGCAACTCAAAATGCATTTAGTCATCTAGATGTGGTGAAGAAGACTTGCAGGGTTATTCAGAGAGCAGGAAAAGCAGGAGAATGACTGGAGAATGACTGGAGAATGAAAAATTCTAGGTCAAAATAGCCGATTTGGAAAGTGAGATGAAAGGGAGAATTTTTCAGGTTTAGCTATTTTGACCTAGAATTTTTCATTCTCCAGTCATTCTCCTGCTTCTCACGCTCTCTGAATAACCCTGTTGGTGAAGTTCAAACCGAGCATCAGAATGAGGAAGAAAGGGGATTTAAGTTACTTTGAATGTGGCATGGTTGTTGGTGTCAGACGGGATGGTCTGAGTATTTCAAAAACTGCTGATCTATTGGGATTTTCACACACAACCATCTCTAGGGTCTACAGTGAATGATCCAAAAAAGAGAATATATCCAGTGAGCGGCAGTTGTGTGGAGGAAAATGCCTTGTTGATGTCAGAGGAGAATGGGCAGTCTGGTTTAAAATGATAGAGAAGCTTGAAGCAGATGGGCTACAGCAGCAGCAGACCACACCAGATGACACGCCTGTCAGCTAAGTACAGGAAACTGAGGCACAATTCGAACAGGCTCACCAAAATTGGACAATAGAAGATTGGAAAAATGTTGCCTGGTATGATGAGCCTCGATGTCAGCTGCGACATTCAGATGGTAGGGTCAGAATTTTTTTTGCGTAAACAACATGAAAGCATGGGTCCATTCTGCCTTGTATCCACGGTTCAGGCTGGTGATGACGGCGTAATAGTGTGGGGGATATTTTCTTGACACACTCTGGGCCCCTTAGTACCAAATGAGTATTGTTTAAATGCCACAGCCTACCTGAGTATTGTTGCTTACCAGGTCCATCCGTTTATGGCCACAGTGTACCATCTTCTGATGACTTCATCCAGCAGGTTAATGCACCATGTCACAGACTTCAAATCATCTCAAACATGTCAATGAGTTCAATGTACTCCAATGGCCTCCACAGTCACCAGATCTCATTGTAATACAGCACCTTTGGGATGTGGTGGAATGGGAGATTCGCGTCATGGATCAAAGAGATGTCCATAAAGAACTCCGTCCTCCATACAATACAAAATTTCACCACCCCATGTCCTTTATTAACCTATCGATACCTGTTTCATGGTTGATATTCTTGATTTTTTCATACTTCTTAGGGCTGTGGCTAAGCTCATTGTAAACAGTGACTTAGCTCGAAATATATTCTGTATACAAGAAGTGTCCTGCCGTCCAGGTTGGCACCAAGTTATAAACACAGTGAAGTGCCAGTGCGTTGAATCACCAGATCTATGCGGGAGTCAGAGTAAAAACCTGACATTTTAAGATGAAACGTCCAGTTTATTTGGCACAGCAGAAGTCCTCTGGGAAATGGCCAACATTCCAGGATTTCTGATATTTTCTGTTCTCTGCCTTGCAAGTGCTTTACAGAAAACATTTTTTTTTACTTACTTTTATATATTTTTTTCCGTTTGGTGTTTAGTTCAGGATTCCGCAGCCCCCACTTCATCCTTATCAGCAGGAGCTATTTCATGCAGCTTGAGTCAGGATGTTTCCTGGAGGTAATGCTGTTTACCATTCTGGTGAACAAGAAATGAATGCAAGGCAAGGAACATTCTCTTGTAAAACAAGGCTCGCTTGCCAGTAGTTTAATTTTTTGTGCATGCATGTTTACCTACTTTTCTTTACTAAATATCCATTGTAATGTCAGTTGTTAGGTCGCCAGGAAACATTTCAGAGTTAATACAAGCAGCATTATTAATAATTATAAAGAAAAAATTACATCAAACGTTTAAAATCTCTTACAATAAATTAGGACAAAAAGCCTAAAAATATTTGAGGTTCTCTGTAAACCTAATTGTTAAAATATGTGAATGAGGGGAAAAAATTATAGTTAAACTAGACAGCAAAATAAATAATCCATCTTAGATTTCCACGAGAAGAATAACAGTGAGCCCTTATCCTTCCTCTGATTTAAATCCACATTGCTGACCATGGCTTGGGACATATGGAGGACATGAGTCCCGGTCATGAGATGTGAGTGTCTCCCACTCTCATTATGAATGTATCATTGGCTGCCAATGGGTGAGAGTTACAATTAATTAGTTGTGCGGTAACATTCATGTGTGAATGCACAGCCTCATACCACCAACAAAATGATTTTAACAAACCAAAACAATCAGTCAACATTTTGGATGAACAAGATAATGGTCCAGTAAAATTTGGATAAATTGGAGCTTTCGTGATATTAGCAGAAACGTACGAGCCAAGTTGTTTGCCAGCACCCATGTTTAATGTAGCGAGCAAAAGAAAGGTATAAGAGATTGCTGAGAACTGACTTCGCAATGACCCCGCAATGGACTGACTTCCTTGAAGTCAGGCCATTCTGTGGAACCCCTCTTGGTGCATGTGTCAATGCCCCAAAGCCGGGTGAATACCTGAAGGGTAGGGGGAGGTCCTTTTGACTCCTCTAATCTCATCTACAGGGGTTAGGAAGACAAGAGAGGCATCACTGGAAAGGTCACAGTCTCTTCTCTCATCTTGGATGTCAGCCCTTCCTCTGGGTCCTCGCCCTGCCCACTGACATCACTGTACATGGGCACAATGACATCAGAAAGGGACTTCCCCAAGAAATCCCTATGGTGGAGGTATAGTGTTCTTTTTGACCCACTGTATCTTCTACTCAGCTAAAGGGTTATGTTTGATGTCATTGGAAAGGCCAGAGCATGGCCCTTCCAATGATACCAAACATGACCAGGTTATGTAATAAATAAAATTTATTTTTTTGCTTTTGTTTTGTTCCAAAGCAATGGCATTGTCCATTTGTCATGTTAATTGTTTTATACATAGTAATTTTATTAATAAAATACAATGCACCAAAATACAAGTGAAAAAAAAATAGTTTTAGTTAAATTGGAATGGAATGTAAAAATGGAATGCAATGGTAAAGAATTGAGGCACAGGTTGCCTTGAAGGAGTCTATTTTTTGTGAAGTCTAAATACAGAGATAGACTTTGTGCTGCCATACATTTTTTTTCTGTATTTGATGATTGCTTTGCTGTACTGTTGAATCAGTAAAAACACACTCGGCACTGACAGGGTGTCACGGGATGGCGAGGGTGCGAGACCAGGATGCGGTGATATATTTGAGGAAGCCAGGATATGGTGCATAAACAGTCCTGTTTATTGCTGATATATACAAAACGCAGCAGGAATAATGAGCAGGCAATGCAGGAAAACAGGACTGGCTGAATACTGTGGCTGGATACTTAGGACACAGGGAAAATACAGAATACCGATACAAGAGGGAAACACACGAGACACGAGACAGATGGGACAGTGGGCATTGGAGGTGGGTCTGTAGGCACGGCTGAGGTCTTGGCACCGAAGGGGATCTTGGCACGACAGGAGGCTTTGCACCGCCGGGGATCTTGGCACCGTTGGGGATCTGGCACCGCTGGGAATCTTGCACCACTGGGGATCTTGGCACTGCCGGGGATCTGGCACCGCCGGGGATCTGGCACCGGAGGGGATCTTGGCACCGCAGGAGGTTTGGCAAAGTCTATAGTAAACAACGGTTTCCAGAGGAGGATCCAGGAGCGTAGTCTGTGATAAGCCGTGGTCAATGGACAGGAGATATCTGGCAGGTCAATGGTATGCTGAGGGTCTGGTACACAGGAGACAAATAACAGATGAACGCTTCAGGCAGGTCAGAGGCAAATGAAAACACAAAACACAATGAACCAGCACTGGAGAGAGGGGTGTGCCCTGCTTAAATGGAAAAGTGTTCTGGAGTGAATGAGGAGCACCTGGTCACTGCCAACAGCAGAGGCCTGAGCCATTGGGATGCTGCTGATTATGACAGAGCAGTGCCAGTTCTGCCGCTCCTCTTGCGCCGGCAGTGTGAACCATTACACAGGGGCAGGGTGTTTTTAGGGAATCACAGTTTAAGACTAGGATGGTTTAGGCTTAAAGGGAATTTAGGATTAGAAGCACCGGTGAGCGCAGCTCATTTCATTAGGAACATTTATTAATTACAAACTTACACTTAGAACACAAGCCCAAGTATGTTTTTTGTTTTCATACAGAGATATAATCAATTTGCCATGCACTTTATCATGAATATCCAAAGTCTGTGGTTAAAGGCCTATAAAAGTGACATGCAGGATTGATTTCAGGGCCCAGCCATGCACATACTTTGGAATAGAGATGGCATTGCACCTGAGATTGTAGGGTTTTAGAACCTTTCAATTCAAGAAGAAGTAAACTTTAGCTCCCAGGAATATTTTTATATACAGTCAGGTCCAGAAATATTGGGACATCGACACAATTCTAACATCTTTGGCTCTATACACCACCACAATGGAGTTGGAATGAAACAAACACAATGTGCTTTAACTGCAGACTGTCAGCTTTAATTTGAGGGTATGTACATCCAACTCAGGTGAACGGTGTAGGACTTACAGAAGTTTGCAGATGTGCCTCCCACTTGTTAAGGGACCAAAGGTAATGGGACAATTGGCTTCTCAGCTGTTCCATGGCCAGGTGTGTGATATTCCCTCATTACCCCAATTACAATGTGCAGATAAAAGGCCCAGAGTTCATTTCAAGTGTGCTATTTGCATTTGGAATCTGTTGCTGGCAACTCTCAAGATGAGATCCAAAGAGCTGTCACTATCAGTGAAGCAAGCCATCATTAGGCTGAAGAAACAAAACAAACCCATCAGAGAGATAGCAAGAACATTAGGCATGGCCAAAACAACGCCTTTGGAACATTCTCAAAAAGAAGGAACGCACCGGTGAGCTCAGCAACACCAAAAGACCCGGGAGACCACGGAAAACAACTGTGGTGGATGACCGAAGAATTCTTTCCCTGGTGAAGAAAACACCCTTCACCACAACAGTTGGCCAGATCAAGAACACTCTCCAGGAGGTAGGTGTATGTGTGCCAAAGTCAACAATCAAGAGAAGACTTCACCAGAGTGAATACAGAGGGTTCACCACAAGATGTAAACCATTGGTGAGCCTCAAAAACAGGAAGGCCAGATTAGAGTTTGCCAAACAACACCTAACAAAGTCTTCACACTTCTGTAACAAGATCCTATGGAAAGATGAGACCAAGATCAACTTGTACCAGAGTGATGGGAAGAGAAGAGTATGGAGAAGGAAAGGAACTGCTCATGATCCTAAGCATACCACCTCATCAGTGAAGCATGATGGTGTTAGTGTCATGGCGTGGGCATGTATGGCTGCCAATGGAACTGGTTCTCTTGTATTTATTGATGATGTGACTGCTGACAAAAGCAGCAGGATGAATTCTGAAGTGTTTCGAGCAATATTATCTGCTCACATTCAGCCAAATGCTGCAGAACTCATTGGACGGCGCTTCACAGTGCAGATGGACAATGACCCAAAGCATACTGTAAAAGCAACCAAAGAGTTTTTGAAGGGACAGAAGTGGAATGTTATGCAATGGCCAAGTCAATCCCCTGACCTGAATCCCATTGAGCATGCATTTCACTCGCTGAAGACAAAACTGAAGGGAGAATGCCCCAAGAACAAGCAGGAACTGAAGACAGTTGCAGTAGAGGCCTAGCAGAGCATCACCGGGGCTGAAACCCAGCGTCTGGTGATGTCTATGCGTTCCAGACTTCAGGCTGTGATTGACTGCAAAGGATTTGCAACCAAGTATTAAGAAGGGAAAGTTTGATTTATGATTATTATTCTGTCCCATTACCTTTGGTCCCTTAACAAGTGGGAGGCACATCTGCAAACTGCTGTAAGTCCTACACCGTTCACCTGAGTTGGATGTACATACCCTCAAATTAAAGCTGACAGTCTGCAGTTAAAACACATTGTGTTTGTTTCATTCCAACTCCATTGTGGTGGTGTATAGAGCCAAAGATGTTAGAATTGTGTCAATGTCCCAATATTTCTGGACCTGACTGTATTTAAAGAAAGAGTGGTTTGTTTTTGGCATGATTTATATTTATATTACTGCTAGTAACTGTAACCACGAACTTCCTGATTTTAATTTATTCCCAATCATTGACTAAGTGGGTTTACATAGCAGTGTTTTTTAGGCATTTTTCAGGATTTATTTGGTAAATTTTATGTTTCCTAATTTATTTTAAAGTAACAAGGCTTTTTTTCTTTGCTGAATGCAGCTGTAATATTTTCTTTCAGTCCGTCTGCGTTCGGTAATGAATACTATGTTTCAGCACCATAGACAGTTCTGTACTGACTCCATGGACAGCAGCCTCACAGGGCCCCAGAGCCATCTATGTTGCTGAAACATAATATTCATTGAATACCATGTTTCAGCGCCATATATAGCTCCGGGGCTCCGCAGGACTGCTGGCCATGGTTCTGAGTCGGAACCATGGATAGCAGCACTGTGGAGGCATGGAGCTATCTATGGTACTGAAACATAGCATTCATTGCTGAAGGCAGCCAGACAAAAAAAAAATAATACAGCTGCGTTCTGCAAAGAAAATAAAAGCCTTGTTACTTTACAATAAATTAGGAAACCTAAAATGTAAAAAAATCCCAAAAAATGCCTAAAAAATCCTTAAAAAAATCAATAAATGAAGAGACTTTTTGCTGCAAGTGATAAAAATAAACGGTTGAATAAATACGGGGAATATTTTTTACATTTTAACCTATAGCATTATTCTGTATGGCTGGTATTTTCATTCCATGTAGTCGTAGTAATCCGTTTCACATTCCGAAATTACTAATAAAAAACTAGATACGAATCAACCCAAAATACGAAATAACTCATAAAAACAAAAAACTAAGTGATCCAAAAAACAAAAAGCCAGCCGTCTGAAAATTTGGATCAGTCTGAAAACACGAATCGTGGTAACATACTGAACGACTCTAAACGGAAAAAAAACCAGAACAAAATGATCCGAAACAACAAAACAAAAAAAACAAAAGAAAAAAAATCTGAAACATAAAAACGGCCATGCACAAGTCTAATTTGTAACATTGGTGTTGCTCCAGTTGTAAACTATGGTGGTTAGTGAATATCCCTGTCAGTGTTCATTACAAACACTGACAGCAGTTCTGGGAGTCACAGCAAATCGGCAGCAATGTCCGACGGCTTTTAACTTTAGGGTTGTATTCTGGAGTCCATACACAATTAAATTAGAGTTGCGTTCTTCCAGAATATGCACAGAATGAGTTAACGTGATCTCTGGCACCCAATGGTACTTTTGAAGATCGAGTTAACTTGATCATAGTAGTGAAGGGGTTAAAGGCTCTTGTAAGGATTGATCTGAAGCTAGTACAGCAGTGATTGGCTAATGCATTTCAATGTGTTAAAGAGGCAGTGGATAAGCTGAACACTCAGCAGAGTGACAGGCCATGATGGCATGTTATGATTCTTCATGAAGAAGTAGACACTGCCATCCAGAACAGGGCCTGCAGAGACCTCAGTGTTGGAAACAGCATACTTTTTCAATGATGGTGGGGGTCTGCAAGGTTGATAATTAACCCCTCTGCCCCTCCCCCTCTTGTTTTCATTTAGATTAACCCTTTAAACAACAGAAAAATGGTGGCGAGAGTTTCCGGCCCAAACCTTCTTTATGTTTGTGGCCAAACAATAATTGCCAGCCCTCCCCTGTTATCATCTAACTCTAATATGTATTTTGTGCATGGTGCTGACATACTAAAATAGCAGCTGTTACTATTATATATTCTATCTATTTATATATTTTGATTATATGTGGAGAAGGAATAGCAGTCCTTCAGGAACCTGGACTTGATGTGTATCTGCTGCATCATGGTCATATTATATACTATTCAAGTAAATGGTTGTGCAGAGTAGGGCTGGTGCACCCATTAGGCCAATTAAGACAGTATACCTACTTGCATCTTAATTTAAGAAAATAACATAGGCTGTTGGTGTTGTTTACGTATTTGATAACGTAGAAGGACTCAAACCAGGCTCAGGATAATAGATATAATGACGAAAGCAATTAAAGTAGAAGATCAGAAGGAAAGATCTATGCAGACAAATCGTGTAATCCAAGGGGGTAATTACAATAATCCTAACAATCAATTTAATTATACTGCCAGCATGGGTGCACAGTTTCCTAAAAAATATATATATTAGTATATAGGTATTGATAGTGTTGTCATTATTATGATCTATTTTATATAAATCTACTTCCTCTCAAATTCTACATTTAAATGGAGGATTAGTATGTATGGCTCCTGAAGCTCATAAACCTGATGCATTGATCATCTGAATAGACAGTCAGCAAACAGTTTCTTCTTTTACTAATTAACAAAAGAAAAAAAAACACACAAATCTAAAGAATAGATCAACATTTACACATCTCATCACTAAAAGAAGAACACAGCAATATGTCAATATACTGTAGGTGCAACATATCATATAACAAGATATTTAAAAACTATTTTGCTACAGATTGGATATATTTATATCAAAATGATCTTGTATAGTCATTTAGGCCTGAAGCAGAACTCAAATATGAGGTCCCTTTTATTTTGCATTAAAATCTAGAAATTAGCTCATTTAATTCTGTCTCATGAAGGCTCACAAAACATTCTTAGTGAAGGTATGTATGTAAATTAGGGATGCACCGATACCACTTTTTTAAGACCGAGTACGAGTACCGATACTTTTTAAAAGTACTCACCGATACCTAGTACCGATACTTTTCTTTAATGTCATGTGACGCTTTCCAATAAGAACAGACCATATAAAAATGCCCCCAGCTCACATGTATATCCCCCCCGAATATATATATATATATATATATAATATATATATATATATTCATACTGCCCCAGCTCATGGATTTGCCCCAGCTCACACATGGATATGCCTCAGCTCACACATGGATATGCCTCAGCTCACACATGGATTTGCCCCAGCTCACACATGGATATGCCCCAGCTCACACATGGATATGCCCCAGCTCACACATGGATTTGCCCCAGCTCACACATGGATTTGTCCCAGCTCACACATGGATAATGCCCCAGCTCACACATGGATACTGCCCCAGCTCACACATGGATAATGCCCCAGCTCACACATGGATAATGCCCCAGCTCACACATGGATAATGCCCCAGCTCACACATGGATTTGCCCCAGCTCATGGATTTGCCCCAGCTCATGGATATGCCCCAGCTCACACATGGATTTGCCCCAGCTCATGGATTTGCCCCAGCTCACACATGGATATTGCCCCCCCAGCTTATGGATTTGCCCCCCCAGCTCACACATGGGTATGCCCCCCAGCTCACACATGGTTCCCCCAGCTCATGGGTATGCCCCCCCAGCTCATGGATATGCCCCCCCCAGCTCATGGGTATGCCCCCAGCTCACACATGGTTCCCCCAGCTCATGGGTATGCCCCCCAGCTCATGGATATGCCCCCCCAGCTCATGGGTATGCCCCCCAGCTCATAGGTATGCCCCCCAGCTCATGGGTATGCCCCCCCAGCTCATAGGTATGCCCCCCCAGCTCATGGGTATGCCCCCCCAGCTCATGGGTATGCCCCCCAGCTCATAGGTATGCCCCCCAGCTCATGGGTATGCCCCCCGGCTCATAGATATGCCCCCCAGCTCATGGATATGCCCCCCCAGCTCATAGGTATGCCCCCCAGCTCATAGATATGCCCCCCAGCTCATGGGTATGCCCCCCAGCTCATAGATATGCCCCCACAGCTCACACATGGGTATGCCCCCCAGCTCGTGGACTGGATCCCCCCATCCCCCCCCCCCCGCGACGATACTTACCTTCCTGGGCGCCGCCGGGAATGTGTCCGCGCATGTGCTCGTTGGAAGGACCCCAGCCGCGACCACGTGGGACCATGTGATCACGGTTGGGGTCCTTCCAACGAGCGCACGTGGGGAAACTTTCCCGGCTTCTCCTTTGAAGGTAAGTATCGTCGCGGAGAGCAGCTGCAGGGTCTGTCCGAATGCTCTATCTGCATTTGGACAGGCCCTGCAGCTGCTCACTGTTCATACTTACCTTCCTGGGCGCCGCCGGGAAAGCTTCCGCGCGCGCGCTCGTTGGAAGGACCCCAGCCGTGATCACATGGTCCCACTTGGTCGCGGCTGGGGTCCTTCCAACGAGCGCACGCACGGAGACATTCCCGGCGGCGCCCAGGAAGGTAAGTATTGTCGCGGAGAGCTCCAGGGGCGGCTGTCCGAATGCCGATAGAGCATTCGGACAGCCGCCGCAGCCCCTCGGATGCCGGCAAGCCGTCTCAATGCCGGCTTCCGGTATTGGAAAAAATATCGGGGGGTACTGCACGAGTACCAAGTACTCCTGCAGTACCCAGTATCGGCCCCGATACCGATACTAGTATCGGTATCGGTGCAACCCTAATGTAAATACATAAGTGTATTTGTGTTATTTGTCATTAGGTATATCAATACCATGTGCATACTGCATAGACCCTGGTTCAGCATGGCCAGTCCACATGTGTTGCCACTAAGTTAAAACCAAAACCTCAAGATTATAAAACTGTATATATATTTGTATCTAATTCTTTCCTTTATATGTATCCTTTTTTTTTGAGAAAGGATTTTACCAGGAAGGATACATTGAGATTTCTCTCGTTTTCAAGTATGTCCTGGGTGGCAAATATGTACCGTTAGGTGTCTTGCCCAAGGACACTTACTGTAGAGGTGCTCTTGCCGGGATTGAACCTGTGTCTCTACAGTCTCTCTCCACGGTTACAGAGCAGTGATGCTACCTTATCTGTTCCTGTTATGTTACCAGGTGTTAAAGTCGTGCATATATTTGGAGCGAAAGGCCACCATTCGTGTTATTATTTATGTGTCTCGTTCCACAGGTCACAGTTATATTACTTATTTATTTATTGTTATTTCTATTCCCCTTTATGTTCTGATTTTGTTGTTATAATTGCTGCGTTATGTATCCCCTCTTGTAAGAAATTGTATTTCCGAGAGGGTTATTCCGAGAGGGAGCGCTATCGGGAACCCAAACTTCTGATCTCCCATTCTTCCTGCTTCTACAGCATGCCACTCGGCCTCCCGTACATAGATCAGGGCGCTTCTTGGACAGAAGTAGATGGGGGACCAGAGCTACTTGGCAGTACCGGGTTGTGCTGCCGCTCCATTGGGATCACCCCCAAACAACTGTTAACACTGAAGTCAGAACACCAGGCTGCCATAACCGGCGCACCGCTCTGATCTGACATGGCCAAAGTGTGCTCAAGCTTGGGGGGTGGGGTGCATTCCACCAAACTGAGGGCTATGGAACTCCATTGTTTAGGGAACTGGGCTCGCACTGGAGGCAGGAGCCGCATTGTATGCAGATCAGCTGGGCTCCCGCTGGAATTGTTCATAAAAGTATAAACTCGAGTACACCTCACCGTGGATCAATGGAGTGGGGGTCTCTTGCTCCACAGCCCCAATAACCGGAAAAAATAGAAAGAACTCCAACATCCACAAAATGATTTCAAATGGATTTAATCCAACATCAAGAAAGGCAACGTTTCGACCAACTGGTCTTTGTCAAGCCTAAAACATAATGACACAACTGGGAATAAATAGCACCACAGATCAATTGAGTAATCAATTAATCATTACAGCCGGTCTGTGTGTGCCAACCCAGTAATTAAAAACAATTGTCTACATATTGATTCATCAATTATCTCATTAACCACAGTCAATTACAAAGACATTATTTATTAACATAGATCAATTGTAGACATAGATTGCCTATGAAGGAAGAGAAGCAATTCTACAGATCTAAATGTAGAGGGAGGGAGGCACTTAATTGCTGCAACGATCTTATTAGTCCTAATTGACCTCATGCTTAAATCTGCAACAGTGGAAGGAATTTAGATACCTATAATACTATTTTACATAAATACGTATAATTAATCATTTATAGAAAAGGTGAAAAATCTGATTCTCTATTGAGGCCATGTGGCCAGAGAGTATTAAGGTGATGGATCCAATATAATTCCTTTCTCTTAAGCAATTTTTCTCTGTCCCCGCCTCTTGTCAACTTGGGTACTTCATCGATTACCTGGTAGCGTAACTGTGAGATATCGTGTCCACTACATAAAAAATGTTCAGGGACAGGAAGTTCGGTCTTTTTAGTTCTAATATCCGACCTATGTTTAATGAACCGATTTTTTACTTTTTGGGTGGTCTCACCCACATAGACCAACCCACAGGGGCATTTTAACAAATAAACCACGTAAGTGGAATTACAGGTGAAGTATCCTTTAATTTTAGATTTTCTCCCAGAATGTGGATGGACAAAGGAATCACCACGTATTTCTTGATGTTGGATTAAATCCATTTGAAATCATTTTGTGGATGTTGGAGTTCTTTCTATTTTTTCCGGGCTCCCGCTGGAGGCAGGAGCCCCATTGTATGCAGCTAAACTAGACTCGCACTTGGGGCAGTGTTGCCCAGTGCCGGGATGTCTGGATGCAGGCGGGGGCATAAAACAATGGGATGATTTCAAATTAAAGTACCCTGTGTTTTCCGTAATAAATATTCCATCTTTATTCACCCTACACGGAGTTTTGGCAAGTGATTGGGAACATTTTACAGACTTTTCTTATACTACCTTGGCATCTCTGGAGCAAGGAAGAAATGTATGGCGGATCTACTCATCAAAGTGGTGGCATCCGTCACATACATAAACCCATGCAATAATTTAGTATTTACAGTCCGATAATAACTTATAGGAATGCAATATTAAGAAATCTCAAGAGAGAGGAGTGTTTATAATAGCAAACAATTTATTAGTAAAATTATTTCAAATGGTAAATTCAATGTACATTGCTATATCATATAGACCTTAAAATTCCAGTCTGGTCTCAGGGTCATCTGTGAGTAGGGATGAGCTGTTCGGGTTCGGACTTCGACCCGAACTTTGGCAGTTCGAAAGTTCGTGAATTTCGAACTTTTTGGGCGTGTTCGGTTCGGGTTCGAAAAAAAAAGAAATTTTGAAAAAAGTATAGAAAATGCTTAAAAAAAATACTAAAAAATCTAGAAATAAAGAGACTCTTTACTGCAGAATATTATAAGCAATGGTTTATTAGATATTGAATTAAAAACTAATGTGTACGTGGAAAGATTATCAACTCTAAATGACCTCTGTTCACAAACGGGCATAACACCAGGTGTTTTTAGTCTGGTAATCAATTTGATACATTGTACAATATACTGAGGGTGGGGTGGTGTCTGCTTCTGATTGAGATTTGAGAATTAATTTCCCTAAAACATCCTAATATGCTGTATTTAACTGGTGTTTGAAAAAAATTTAAAGCAATGTTATTTTTCACTTTTCACCTCGGGATTAAACATTCACAGGGTTATTCAGAGAGCAGTGAAAAGCAGGAGAATAACTGGAGAAGTGAAAATTCTAGGTCAAAATAGCCAAACCAGAAAAATTCTCCCAATTATCTCACTTTCCAAATCGGCTATTTGGTCTAGATTGTTCTCTTCTCTTGCCAGTTCTCCTGGCTTTCACCTCTCTCTCAGGGTTGTTCAGAGAAAGGTGAAAACCAGGAGAATGGCAGGAAAAGAGAACAATCTGGACCAAATAGTCGATTTGGAAAGTGAGATAAGGCTAGGGTCAGACTAACGCATTTTTCGCAGCGACCATCAAAAGTGGCGTCCGAACGCATTGCCGTATTTTTTCACGGATTGCGCGAAAACGGTCATACGATGCGCATTTTTGTGCGTGATTTTTTTTTTACGGATCCAAACCAGGAAACTTTGGGTGTCTGGACGTTATGTTGGCCGGACATGAGCAGGGTCTGACGTCTCCAAATCACGCACACACGCCGCTAGTGGACGCAGCGCACTCTGTACGTCCGTACTAGCGGTTCTGCGTTCTCGAAAAAATGCGTTCATTTTCCACTTGCGTTGCGCAGCCGGACTTTCGTGCGACCGTACTTCGTATATTGGCCGTCATTGCCCGTCATTTGCTGCTAATGTGGCTGTGATTAAGTGCGCCTAAACGCACGTTAAAAATTCGCTAGTCTGACCCTAGCCTAAATAGGAGAATTTTTCTGGTTTGGCTATTTTGACCTAGAATTTTCCATTCTCCAGTCATTCTCCTGCTCTTCACCGCTCTCTGAATAACCCTGACAGGGTTATTCAGAGAAAGGTGAAACTCAGGAGAATGACTGGAGAATGGAAAATTCTAGGTCAAAATAGCCAAACCAGAAAAATTCTCCCATTTATCTCACTTTCCAAATCGGCTATTTGGTCTAGATTGTTCTCTTCTCTTGCCAGTTCTCCTGGCTTTCACCTCTCTCTCAGGTTGTTCAGAGAAAGGTGAAAACCAGGAGAATGGCAGGAAAAGAGAACAATCTGGACCAAATAGTCGATTTGGAAAGTGAGATAAGGCTAGGGTCAGACTAACGCATTTTTCGCAGCGACCGTCAAAAAGTGCGTCCGAATGCATTGCCGTATTTTTTCAAGGATTGTGCGAAAACGGTCATACGATGCGCATTTTTGTGCGTGATTTTTTACGGATCCAAACCAGGAAACTTTGGGTGTCTGGACGTTATGTTGGCCGGACATGAGCAGGGTCTGACGTCTCCAAATCACGCACACACGCCGCTAGTGGACGCAGCGCAATCTGTACGTCCGTACTAGCGGTTCTGCATTCTCGAAAAAATGCGTTCATTTTCCACTTGCGTTGCGCAGCCGGACTTTCGTGCGACCGTACTTCGTATATTGGCCGTCATTTCCCATCATTTGCTGCTAGTGTGGCCGTGATTAAGGGCCAGGGTCAGACGAACGCATTTCTGACGTCCAGCGTCAAAACGTACTTTGGTGCGTGCGAACGCATTTTTTCACCGAATATGCGAAAGCGGTCAGACGATGCGCAATTCTGGACGTATTTCATGACGGAGCTGTAAAAAAAAAGGAAAATCTGATGAATCTAATTAATTGATGAATGAAAAAATAAGGGGTAGGGTTATAAAAAGCCATTTTGGGTATGGTGGTGTTTTTCAAAGATGGATCCAGTACAAGTCTTTGTGTTTGCTGCAATGGGGTACCTGTACCTTAAGAGGAAGAGAAAGCGGCGAACCTGGGTTCATCAAATTAGCGCTGCCAGACCCACGCATGGACACTTTGTGACGCTGTACAGGCCACTGCGAGAGAGGGACCCCGTGAAGTTTTTCAACTACATGCGGATGTCCATCCCCTCCTTTGATGAACTGTTGTCGCCAGTACGCGAGCCACTGACCAAGAGGGACACCAACATGAGGGCCGCCATACCACCGGAGGAGATGCTGGTCATCACTTTGCGGTACGTACTGTCAAACACCTGCATACATGACATCGCTGCCAGTCACCTGACATGAGTGCATCATGTCTGTAGTCACATGCCCACTGTCACATGCATACACACACACACACAGGTATCACATCACACGTACATAATCATAAATGACTCCGACAACAATGTAGTCCAAAATAATAATATAATATGAAACATGAAATAAAATAACAGTAATATATTCTCGACATATATTATAACTTGTTAACTGAAGGTCATGATATATTAAACATGAAACCAAATAACACATGACAAACAAAACTAAAACATATCCATGACATGTATCACAGATCATGATACCGCCGAGCATCTGGGTCATGAGGGCCGGTGGTGTGGCTAGAGCAGGACTCCGACTCTGTGTGTGGCCTGGCTCCAGGGGGCATGGCTGGGTGGGTGGACAGCACCTCACTGGGGAGGGAAGATCCACTGGCATTGGTGGATTGTGGCACAGCATTGTAACTGGCTGCGTGATGGGGACGGGAAATGATGTCGTCCAATATTGCCAGAGATCTGCACCGGTACTCCACCTTCTCAGCCTCGCTCATCTTGTTGAGGAGGATCATACAGGAATTGAAGAATGACATGTCCATGGAGTCCGCAAGCATGCAGCGTTGGTGTGGATGGTTGGTTTGAGCCTCCATGAAGGTAACCATGGCCTGCTCCAGGTCTGTAGCTGGTGCCCTTCTCTTCTGTGCAGGTCTGGTGCTGACCGTTGTTGCGGTACCTGCCACCTGTCCTGTCTCCACATCCTCCTCCAGTTGCGACTCTGCACCACCCCGGTTCACCTCCTCCTGGCAGCTGGCAGAACCTCCTGGCACCATGTGTTGGACCTGTGAGCCGGAGGTGGATGGCTGCTCAATGCTGCTGGCGCTACTGCGCGGCTCCTGGGTCCTTCGGAGGAACGACATTTGCTCTGTATAGATGTATCCACAGACCTTTTTGGAACCAGCTCCAGAGCGCGCTGCCATGGCTTGCTTCTTCTGCACCCGCGTATAATTGTCACGTACTGTGCGCCATTTGTTCATCGCCTCTTGTGCTGCAAAACATGATGAGTGTGACATTAGCTTGTGTTCATGGTATGTGATCATAATCAAACAGTTTTGTTTTGTCTTCTAGGTATCTTGCTAGTGGATGCAGTTTGAAGGATCTGCATTATAACTTCCGCGTTGGCAGATCAACAGCTGGTGAGATCGTCCGCAAGGTGTGCCAAACCATATGGGAAACCATGAAGGACCAATGTTTGCCAAAACCGACACACAAGGCATGTCTAGAAATTGCAGCAGGATTCTGGGAGAGAGACAACTTTCCAAACTGCCTGGGAGCCGTGGATGGCAAACATGTCCGCATAGTGAAGCCACTGCACAGTGGCTCACTGTATCAGAATTATAAACATTACTTTTCCATTGGCCTACTGGCGGTGGCAGATGCCAACTATAGTTTCGTCTATGTGGATGTCGGTTCATACGGCAAGGACTCTGACTCCACACTGTTCAGGAACTCCACACTGTGGAATGAAATTGAGAGTGGGACCGTGAACATCCCCAGACCCGCACCATTGCCTGGCAGTGACGTGGCAGTCCCCTATGCCTTCGTGGGTGATGAAGCATTCGGACTATCCACACACCTCCTAAGGCCCTACTCAGGGACACACCTGAATGTGAAGAAGCGGGTTTTAATTATAGGCTGTCGCGGGCGAGACGGTATGTGGAGTGTAGCTTTGGCATACTGACAAACAAGTGGAGGATTTTACATAGACCGCTTGATGTACATGTTGAATTCTGTGTGGATATAGTCAAATGCTGTTGCATCCTACATAATTATGTGCGTGCCAGGGATGGTTTTAATTTTGATGATACCCTCACAGTTGTCGGTCTTGAAGATGATGTGAACGATGACATCATAGCTGTGAATAGATACAGCAACAGGTTTCGCGATGCTCTGTCTAATTATTTTACGAGTGATGCAGGTCAGGTGCCCTGGCAGCTGGGGAGCATTTGAGATTTCACCTCAATGATTACATATTTGTTTTTGTTATTATTATTGTGATTTACATGTATGGGATTATGAATAAAATAATCAAATACTCACTCTGCATATGCTGCTCTTTCTCGGACCACGTATCATAATCAGGGTACACGACACGGGACACCACGACCCATGCGCTGGCCTTCTTCCCCTTGTCTTTGTACCTGTCGCAGGCCGTGTCCCATATCTCAGGATGCTCCCCCACAGCGCTGATCAGCCTCTCCACGTCGATCTCTGGTCCAGCAGACATTTTCGACAGTCGTAGGTACGCTCCAATACAACCTGGAAACTGTGGCTGTTTGGACGTGATGTAGGCCGCACAATAGCAGCGTCTGACGTCTCCTAATCACGCACACACGCTGTTATGCGGCCGCAGCGCACTCTGTACGTCTGTACTAGCGGTATCACGTTGTACGAAAAATGCGTTAATTTGCCGGTTGCGTGGCATGGACGCACTTTTGTACGCCCGTACTGCGTATATTGGCCGTCATGTGCTGCTACTACGGCCATGATTTAGTGCGCCTGCACGCGCGTTCGCACTGCCCCAGTCTGACCCTAGCCTAAACGCACGTTAAAAATTCGCTAGTCTGACCCTAGCCTGAATGGGAGAATTTTTCTGGTTTGGCTATTTTGACCTAGAATTTTCCATTCTCCAGTCATTTTCCTGCTCTTCACCGCTCTCTGAATAACCCTGACAGGGTTATTCAGAGAAAGGTGAAACTCAGGAGAATGACTGGAGAATGGAAAATTCTAGGTCAAAATAGCCAAACCAGAAAAATTCTCCCATTTATCTCACTTTCCAAATCGGCTTTTTGGTCTAGAAGTTTCCATTCTCATGCTTTTCACCGCCAAAAAATCAGTAAACTTTTTCTGCGTGTCCGAAAATGTCTCCTCTTTTCATACAGATTGCCGCCCCAAGCAGTTGTTTATGGATAGATTAAAGGAAAAGCATTTACCGTCATTTGAAATGTCATTTTTTGGTTTTTACATATTTCTATACATCCTAGAAATCCGCCACTTCACAGGCAGGTTATGGGGACCTCCTAGGCACGATATTTGAAGGAATTTTTCATTTTTATTTTTAACCTTATTTCATGGAAAACTCACTGTCCTTTAACCTTTCGCTGCTGAGGCTTTTCCCGCCCCTGTGCTGAGGTCATTTTTTACCTGTTTTGCGCATCATGTTTAAACGTGTTTTTAAGGCTTATTTTAGTATATGACACCGACATATTATATATCGTTCTTTCCGTCAGACTCAGTAGATTCATAATATGTCATTATTATATGTATACGTTATGTCATGTCTGTATATTATAACAAAAAATGCAATAAAATATGTATTTTCAATAATTTACAATGTGTAAAGTGTTTTTTCCACATTTTAACATGCGAGCAATTGCGGTTATATTTTGTATGGGGTGCGCTTGTTAAAAAAATTAGAGATGGGGTCTCGTTACATTTTTTTTGGGGAAAATGACACTATTTTTAACAAACGCACCGCATACAAAAATCGTTAGTGCAGCATCATTGTTCACATTATAATTGAAATGGGAACAATATTGCTACACTAACAAACCAAAAAAAATAAAAAAAAAGTTTTTTTTTTTTTTTACAAATTTTTAACTTTCATGTTTGGTATCGTTGGAACGGCCATGCTCTGGCCGATCCAACGATACCAAAATTTTACCCCTAACTGCCACGGATCGGGAGATAGGGAGTTCATTGGAACTCCCTATCTCCACACTTGGTGGCAGTTAGGGTTTAACTGTAGGACTGGCGTCATCGTGCTACGCACGATGACGCCAGTCCTCTGGGGGAGTTCCCGGAAGCTTGGCCGACATCCAAGATGTCGGCCAGCTCCCGGGAAGGATCGCGAATCGGCGCTTTTCAGCGCCGATTTGCGATCCAGCTCCCCAGGGGTTAATGCCAGGCATCATTTGGAAGGGCAGGCTGTGCCTTCCAAATGATGCCTGGGTTAAGCCCCTGTGCGCCGCCGATCGGGAGGAGAGAGGTCCGAAGGACTCCCCCCCCTCCCTTTCAGGCGCCTCCTCCGCACATGCGGGGGGGCGCCTGAATTAGGTGTCATCGCGCCCCCGCGATGACACCTAATGTTGGCGGCTGCTGGTCCGGATGCGCGGCTGACATCCAGGATGTCAGCCCGCACCGGAGGGGCCAGCGATCGGCCGGAACCCGGCCGAACGCTGACCCCGATGCGAGGACGCGCTCAGCGCGTCTCCGCATACCAGCGGGAATGCTGAGGACGCGCTGAGCGCGTCCTTAGCATTCAAGTGGTTAAAAACGGGTTTTTTTTAAACTTTTTGTCCTTGTTTCCTGTCCCCCAGGGCACTACCCGGACCCCCATACAGCTTTTATGGCAAATATGTAGCATATATGCCCTCTTGGAGGGCACTCCAAAAAAAACGAATTTTCAGCCCCATTGACTTGCATGGGGGTTCGGGTTCGGGTTCGGTCCCGAACAAATGGGAAGTTCGGAGACTATCAGGGTTATTCAGAGAACCGTGAAAAGCAGGAGAATGACTGGAGAATGGAAAATTCTAGGTCAAAATAGCCAAACCAGAAAAATTCTCCCATTCATCTCACTTTCCAAATCGGCTATTTTGACCTAGAATTTTCCATTCTCCAGTCATTCTCCTGCTTTTCATCGTTCTCTGAATAACCCTGTATGTATTATATATACTAATGTAAATATCTAGTCAGGTTTAGCCAGACTTATTGCTTCTCACATGGGTTTCTCACAGAGGATGTCCTGGTGGAGCAACTGCTATCTGTCCTATGAGTTGACAGGAACCATTCTGAAAGGGGTTGAGGTAATTTGGGCTGATGACTGAGAAGTCTTATTGCTGTGTATATTAAGAATAGTCAATATTCAATATGCAATGTACAGCATATACATGAACTGTCACATGCAGGATACAACAGATCTCACTAAATGCAATGACATCCAACCATTGGGGAGGTATAGAAACATAGCAAATGTCGGCAGATAAGAACCTTTTGGCCCATCTAGTCTGCCCAATTACATGGATACTTTACCTGGATTTATCTTTTGTTTAGGATAGCCTTATGCCTATCCCATGCCTGCTTAAATTCAATTACTGTTTCGGCCTCTACCACTTCTACTGGAAGACTGTTCCATGCATCCACCACCCTCTCAGTAAAATAATGCTTCCTGATGTTACTTTTAAACCTTTGCCCCTCTAATCTAAGACTATGTCCTCTTGTTTTGCTACTTTGTTTCCTTTTAAATATACTCCCTTCCTCTACCCTGTGGATTCCCTTTACGTATTTAAATGTTTCTATCATATCTCCTCTGTCTCGTCTTTTTTCCAAGCTGTACATGTTAAGATCATTAACCCGTTCCTGGTAACTTTTCTCCTTCAAGCCGTACACCATTTTAGTAGCCCTTCTCTGAACTCTCTCTAAGATGTCTATATCCTTCTGGAGATACGGTCTCCAGTACTGCACACAGTACTCCAAGTGAGGTCTCACCTGTGCTCTGTACAGTGGCATGAGCACTTCCCTTTTCCTACTGCTAATACCTCTCCCTACACGACCAAGCATTCTGCTAGCATTTCCTGCTGCTCTATTACATTGACTACTTACCCTTAGATCCTCTGAAATAATAACCCCTAAATCCCTTTCCTCAGATGTTGAGGTTAGGACTGTATCAGATATTCTATGTTCAGCCCTTGGGTTTTTACGTCCCAGGTGCATTATCTTGCACTTATCCACATTAAAACTCAATTGCCACAGCTCCGACCATTCTTTTAGTTTACCTAAATCATTTGTCATTTGGCTGATCCCTCCAGGAACGTCAACCCTGTTGCAAATCTTTGTGTCATCAGCAAAAAGACATACTTTACCATTAATACCTTCTACAATATCACTAATAAAAATGTTAAAGAGAATGGGTCCAAGTACTGACCGCTGAGGTACCCCACTGGTAACAAGACCTTGCGCCGAATAAACTCCATTTACCACAACCCTCTGTTGCCTGTCACTCAGCCACTGCCTAATCCATCCAACAATATTGGAATCCAAGCTCAAAAATTGCAATTTATTGATAAGCCTTCTATGCGGAACAGTATCAAAAGTCTTACTGAAATCTAAATAAGCAATGTCTACTGCACCACCTGTGTCTATTATTTTTGTTACCCAATCAAAAAAATCAATAAGATTAGTTTGGCATGATCTCTCTGAGGTAAACCATGTTGTTTCTGATCTTGTAATCTATGTGTTTTTAGATGTTCAACAATCCTTTCCTTTAACATGGTTAAAGGTATGCACTGTTTATGAACATGCTCGATTTCCACATTTGCTGTATGTTGCAAACAGAGCTACCTGCAAAAGTGCAACACAGTGGGTGTATTTTGCTCAAATTTTGGGGTTGCATGGTTTGAAAAAATAGCTCTGTCTGCAGGGTGCAACGCACAGGATACAAAAATCTCTTTCTGCAGGGGTGCAACACACTGGATGCAAATACTAGCTCTGTCTGGAGGGATGCAACAAACTGGATACAAATAGCTCTGTCTGCAGGGGCAATGCACTGCATACACATAGCTCTGTCTGCAGGGGCAATGCACTGCATACACATAGCTCTGTCTGCAGGGGCAGCGCACTGCATACACATAGCTCTGTCTGCAGGGGGTGCAATGCACTGGATACAAATAGCTGGAATGCAACTCTGAGTCAGCATCAGAACTTAACCTACTCCTTGGATTTAGACCTACTCCTGGTTGGATGATTTCACCCCAGCCAGTCACAATGAAGATGTGTTCAGAATGCAGTCGCTTGGTGGGGGGCATGTCTCCATGAGAGTACAGCAGTACTATTTGGCTATCACAGCCATTCCACATTAGATGGCATAGATTTATTTATTTATTTATTTATTTATAAAGGATTTTACCAGGAAGGATACATTGAGATTTCTCTCGTTTTCAAGCATGTCCTGGGTTCAAGAACATTGAAGTGTTACAGTTACAAAATACAAAGTAATACAATGCAAGATATTAAAAAAAAACAACACAAATATACAGATTAACAGAAAAAATATGTAGGAAATATAGTCACTAGGTTACATTTTTACAGGTGCATTCTGTATTGAGGTATGTTAGTAAGGAGCTTTTGAGTGACTTAAGACTTGGGGAAGATTTGATGATGTCTGGGAGGTTATTCCATAATTGCGGTGCTCTGTAGGAAAATGAGGACCGAGCCACTGTCTTTTTGTATGTGGTATAGCAAGTAAGGTGCTGGTCCTGGATCGGAGGTTATAGGATGAGGGAGCTGCTGGGGGAAGCAGTCTATTCAGGTAGGGTGCAGCTTCCAGAGATGCTCTTAAACACCAGGCTGGAAAGGTGAAGGGTGCGTCTGGATTCCAGCGACGGCCAGTTTAGCTCTTTTAACATGTCACAATGGTGGGTCATGGATTGGATTCTTACCGTAGCATTCTGGAAGCTGACTCACAAACAGCGCTAGGTCTATGTATAATACTTTTCTTGAAGATACTGTGAGCACTTTGGATTATGGGCAATTGAGCAACCTTGTCAAATAATGATGAAGTCATAATGGCTGTTGCCTTATATGGATATGTTCTTAAATATATGTGATTCTAGGTTTTGCAGATTCATAATATATAATGAAGTGTTTTTATGCATGGCTTAAATATTTTATAAATTTGCTGATGCTATAGGGTTTATTCACTAAGTGCCGGTGTTACAAATAACTGTGAATATTAGAGGTATTACTGTCCGCCAAACCCTGGAATTTAACTAACCTGAATCCAAAGAGCAACAGGAGAAGCATTACTGTAAAGTTCGTGTCACTGATGTCCTGTGACAACACAGACCCGAGGGACAAGACATGTTGTATTTTGATGGTTGGACTATTAAATTAGTCACTCTTCTTTTGCACGAAACTGGTAAACCCACACTACAAGTGATATCCATTGTTAAATAATAGACACTTCAATTTATGACACGAAATATGCCTTTTCGGGCTTGTTATTACCAGCTTGATTTTCTTTTCCAGAAAAGTGACATTTCTATGAATTCAGCTTTGGATGAATCCATTCGATCGAATCAGACGATATTTTGAAGAAAAAATAAATATCCGTCACAACTTAAACATATTTGTTTAAAATAAATAAATAAAGACAGTCGATGGAATTAAATCGAGCTCTATGTCGGAATTGGTTTTATGGTCTCAAGTAAAGAGTTAAATAGTTACTGTTTATGTTGCCAGACTCTAATCTGCTCTTTCCTCTCTGTTGTCTCAGATAAGCAGTCACTGACTTAACATACAAATCCTGTATGTGAATTTCTTCACGCATAATCCAAAACCATTAATCCGGATTGCTTCAACATTAATTTAGGGTTTGTATTATCAAAAGATTGGCATACAAAGGAGACACACTGCAATACCTAAATATTTCGTAATGTTTAAAGGGACATTCCGGGTTCTGCTTTTCACTGTTTTCTAGATGTCTCATAGTTATAGCAATAAAAACATTATGAAAAATGAAACATAATATTTACGCTTATTTGAAGGACACAATGTGATGCAAATAAACAGGAATTACAGTACAGCTTCTGTAACAAACTTGCAACATCGTAGCTAAAATTTGTATATTTGGCCCACTATGATTGTCCTAAAGGTTCAGCAAAAAACCCTCAAAGCCCTGACTGTCGAGCATTGTTGACTTACATATTTCCATGGCTTCATAATATGTATCTGAATTGCAACATTTGGCTAGAACATCCAATCCAAACTGGATAATAATGCAAGGTCCACATGTGATTCGGGGTTATTTAGTTGTTGTAAGAGTCACCACTTACTCCTTTTGTACAAGGCTCAAACACTGCTGTGCATTTTTTCATGCCAGAATCCTTCTGTTTTGAGATTCCTGTGTTTGACCCTACTGGGCTTCTGTTATCAATCAAGTCTTTTGCTGCATACCCTGACCTTTTGACTTGTCTAGATATCAAAATATATATTAAAATGGGAATTTTCAACATCCGCAGAGTGACAAGGATTCCTATGTCCTGAAAGAATTTCCCTTTAAAAGTAATAATCCTGCAGCAGATTCCAGGATAAGAATTCTCTTCACCTTGAGATTTATCTATAAATAAATATACATGTCGTTTTTACAATCTGTTGCAAGCTGCAAGTATGACTGTATAGTGCATTACAAAATAAATAATGAATTAATAAATCGTGGATTTTTTGCCATTGAGGTATTAAGACATGTGGATAGGGAAATGCAAATATAAAGGGTTATTCACAGATTCTCTCGTTGCCTGCAATTCAAGGAATCAAATTCCATGACCCTGCAATGAATTCAGTATTCACCAGAAAGTCCCCTAAGTGCGGGGAAAAGCCGCCACAAAACCGCCAAAATTATTGGATCCGATGATGTCAGCGGTTTTGCAGCATTTGTTTTTTAAAATCTGCAGAAATTATCAGATTCGATCTGATCCAATAAATTATCGAATCGGATCCAATCTGATAATCTGCCGCAAACCCACCAAACCCGTCTGGAAAAAGCCGACGATCCGCCAAAACACAGTGATGACCAGCCGCCAGAAAAATGTGAAGTAAAGAAATGGGGACAGCGCTTCAACTTAAAAGCATGCAGTGTATAAGTGATGTGGTTAATACGGAAAAATGTTCACATGCAAATGGTAGGTCCCTTAAGGAGGATTAGACGTGGACTAAATCACTCAAAATCTTCATAATAGGATGACCTCAAAATACAAAAAATACAGACAATGGTACAGTATTGCACAGACTATATTGCTATAGTAAAGTTGTAATGTTCACTACTCACACTTTATGAGAGCTGCTAGCTCTCATATGAAGACCTCACAGGTGTTCAGGGCCAACCTGTTCGCCTCATACGCCCGCACTCAGACCTCCAAGAAAGCACAGGAACATGGGTTGTATATAATCCAACAGGATTGTAAAGGATAAGCAAATATCCACTCACCAAATAGAGTTGAATCTCCAGCAGAATCTTTCCAGGGTAGCAGCATATGTAAACCTCAGTGCAGGAACAAAGGTAACATAATGTAACGTTGGGAGCTTCCAGCTCTACCTGTGTGCTTGAGGGCAGCATGTCTGATGCTGCTCGCTGACCAATGCCCAGTTTAAATGGAGACAGGCAGGGAGGAGGTTGCATGAGGCGCGGCTTGAGTGGGGGGCGTGGCCTGGTGAAGGTTTTTAAAAACCCTCAGTGTATTCTCAGCAGTTGCCAGATCGTGGTTATCCATACCTGAGCTCCTTGTACCTGACTGCTATATTGAATTAACCCGTTATTGACCTCTGCTTGTTCCTGACTATTCTGCCCTCTGTTGCCCTAGACCATTTTCTTGTACTACGCCACTGCTCTGATATCGACCTGGCTATTCCACTTGACCATTCTGAACTCTGTATTCCTGATTCTGGCTCGGCTGACTACTCCCTGTGTTGTTAACCCTTTCTGTCTAGCTAGTTTACCTGGCCAATTCTAAGGACCAGACAGTTAGAGATCTTTCACGGCTACTCTGTTGGTAGCTTCTGGGCTCTGTGGAATGTGGGGTGTTAAGTAATGCGTGGTGGGCAATGTTCCCTCTAATTTTGGGGGCCGTGAGCGCACCAGATTTTTCATGAGCAACAATATTTTCGTCATGAGCGCTTATTGACTATGGTAACCAATAGTTGGTTTTTTTAAAAGTAGCGCAATTGATCGTACGTGTAAGTGAAAACTGTTCAAAGCTAAAACGAAGCAACCAGATTGATTTAAACTTATATCTGATATGAATAATATGAATGTATATTATATTTTCTAACTCATGTGAGAAAAGAAAAGGAAAAACTTCCATCAATTAAGGTACATGAGACTTCTACAAATATCAGTCCTATCATTTATAAGAGTCTGATAACCTATATTTACCTAGATTTGTTCACGTCTGTCACCACTGGGATTTTTCCCTGCTTTTTTAGACAGCTAAACCAGATTTCCCTGCTTTTTTAGACAGCTAAACCAGAGATTTCCCTGCTTTTTTAGACAGTTAAACCACTGAGATTTTCCCCTGCTTTTTTAGACAGTTAAACCACTGGGATTTTTCCCTGCTTTTTTAGACAGCTAAACCAGATTTCCCTGCTTTTTTAGACAGCTAAACCAGAGATTTCCCTGCTTTTTTAGACAGCTAAACCAGAGATTTCCCTGCTTTTTTAGACAGCTAAACCACTGAGATTTTCCCCTGCTTTTTTAGACAGTTAAACCACTGGGATTTTTCCCTGCTTTTTTAGACAGCTAAACCAGATTTCCCTGCTTTTTTAGACAGCTAAACCAGATTTCCCTGCTTTTTTAGACAGCTAAACCAGAGATTTCCCTGCTTTTTTAGACAGTTAAACCACTGAGATTTTCCCCTGCTTTTTTAGACAGTTTAAAACCACTGGGATTTTTCCCTGCTCTTTTTAGACAGCTAAACCAGATTTCCCTGCTTTTTAGACAGCTAAACCAGAGATTTCCCTGCTTTTTTAGACAGTTAAACCACTGGGATTTTTCCCTGCTTTTTTAGACAGCTAAACCAGATTTCCCTGCTTTTTTAGACAGCTAAACCACTGAGATTTTTCCCTGCTTTTTTAGACAGCTAAGCCAGATTTCCCTGCTTTTTTAGACAGCTAAACCAGATTTCCCTGCTTTTTTAGACAGCTAAACCACTGAGATTTTTCCCTGCTTTTTTAGACAGCTAAACCAGATTTCCCTGCTTTTTTAGACAGCTAAACCAGAGATTTCCCTGCTTTTTTAGACAGCTAAACCAGAGATTTCCCTGCTTTTTTAGACAGCTAAACCACGATTTTCCCCTGCTTTTTTAGACAGCTAAGCCAGATTTCCCTGCTTTTTTAGACAGCTAAACCAGATTTCCCTGCTTTTTTAGACAGCTAAAACAGAGATTTCCCTGCTTTTTTAGACAGCTAAACCAGAGATTTCCCTGCTTTTTTAGACAGCTAAACCACTGAGATTTTTCCCTGCTTTTTTAGACAGCTAAGCCAGATTTCCCTGCTTTTTAGACAGCTAAACCAGATTTCCCTGCTTTTTTAGACAGCTAAACCACTGAGATTTTTCCCTGCTTTTTTAGACAGCTAAACCAGATTTCCCTGCTTTTTTAGACAGCTAAACCACTGAGATTTTCCCCTGCTTTTTTAGACAGCTAAACCAGAGATTCCCTGCTTTTTTAGACAGCTAAACCAGATTTCCCGCTTTTTTAGACAGCTAAACCAGAGATTCCCTGCTTTTTTAGACAGCTAAACCACTGAGATTTTCCCCTGCTTTTTTAGACAGCTAAGCCAGAGATTTCCCTGCAGCGTTAGAGAAGCACAGCCACGGTGAGATGCTGACAGCGCGGGAGAACGGGCGCGCGCAGAGTATTTATGCTCTGCCCCCTGTACGTGCGTTCCAGCGTGACGTCATCATCGCGCCGGAACGCAGGTACGTGTTCAGCTGCGCGACGAAGAGCTCCCCCGGAACTTCCCCGTCGTGCAGCGCCTACAGCCTGTAAGTTACAGGCGTCGGACAGAGCGCTCTGTAACTTACAGCCTGAGCAGGACGTTCCGGCGCCCCCTTTCTACGCGGGTCGGCCACCCCTGGTATAGAGCCTCGCGGGTTGGCCACCCCTGCACTAATTTGTGCGCGCATAAATACACGTGTGCGCGCTGTCATTGCATTCCGTGCGCGGGCGCGCACGTTAGAGGGAATCCATTGGATTTGCCCCAGCTCATGGATTTGCCCCCCAGCTCATGGATTTGCCCCCCAACTCATGGATTTGCCCCCCAACTCATGGATTTGCCCCCCAGCTCATGGATTTGCCCCCCAGCTCATGGATTTGCCCCCCAGCTCATGGATTTGCCCCCCAGCTCGTGGATATGCCCAGCTCGTGGATTTAACCCCCCAGCTCGTGGATTTGCCCCCCAGCTCATGGATTTGGCCCCCAGCTCATGGATTTGGCCCCAGCTCATGGATTTGGCCCCCAGCTCGTGGATTTGGCCCCCAGCTCATGGATTTGCCCCCCAGCTCGTGGATTTAACCCCCCAGCTCGTGGATTTGGCCCCCAGCTCATACCTGGTTAGTTGCCCCAGCGGGGTTTAAGGGACCCAGATGCCGGCAGCGCGGAATGCCTGCCCGGTCCTGAAGAGTCCGTCCTGTTAAAGGGATGGCTGCGTGGCGTGCGTGCGCAGGTCACGCGGTCCGGCCAGTCAGGTGGCCTGATTAGCCGGACCACGTGACCGGCTGCGCGCGCACGCACGCAGCCGCTTAGGACGGACTCTTCAGAACCGGGCAGGCACTCACGCGCTGCCCGGCTCTGGGTCCCCTCAAACCCCGCCGGTTGCCATGCGCGCATAACCACAAGTTGTGCGCGCTGGCACCGCGTTCCCTGCGCGCGCGCGCACGCGCGCACGTTGCAGGGAACACTGGTGGTGGGATCTGGGAACCGTGACATTACGATCTGGCCACTATGGATCCCGCAGACTAAACACAGCACTTGGCTAACTTTGTATCCAGACAGGATGAGCAGGATCATAGGATGGATCAGTTTGCTATTGCCTTACAAACTATCCTGACTTGTACGGCTCACCTGGAACCAGCTGGGGTTGCACCCCGCTTGATATACCTGTGTCCCCTGTCGTTCAGACATCCCAGTACACATGACCGCTCCTATGAGGTTTGACGGTACTCCCTCAGAGTGCCGGGGATTTTTGGTCCATGTGGATATTCATTTTAAATTAAATCCACAGATGTTTTTCTCTGACATTGCCAAAGTGGGGTTCATTATTAATCATCTGTCTGGCAGAGCATTGACATGGGCGACTCCATTATGGAGGCAGAGAAGCCTATCATACGGGATTATAAAGAATTCATAGCCGAGTTACAACGTACATTTAATCCTACCAGAAAGGCCACGGTAGCTGGCAAATCCTTGTTCCGCATACGTCAAGGAACAGGACTGTGTCTGATTATGCCACAGAATTTAAAACCTTGATCTCTGATGTGAACTGGACAAATGAGACACTGGTTCTGGCTTTTACGGGGGGTTATCAGAGTCATTGATGCATGAATTGGCTCCACGTAAACTACCTGAGGTATTGTGTGAACTCATTGATTATTGTATAGATCTGGATAATCAGATAAGGGACAGAAGGACTCCAAGAGAGAAGCCCAAGAGACCATTACCTAGGTTGGCCCCTGTCTTTCAGGCACCACCAAGAGAGTTATCTCCTCCCTCTGAGCCTATGCAACTAGGCCGTACTAGGCTTACAGAGGAAGAGAGAACAAGGCGTTTCCGTGAGGGATTGTGCCTGTATTGTGGTTTGGGGGACATGTACGATTTCAATGTCCTACTCGTCCTAAGATGCATGATAAGCCGGAAAAACTACCGCACCTAAGGCAGCTGAGGAGACAGGCCTTGGGTGTGACGTGCATGTCTCCTGTCAAAGACACTAAACTTATGTTACCAGTATCCTTGGCTTGGGAGACCAATGCCACACATACTACTGCTTTTTTGGATTCTGGGGCTGCTGGCAACTTTATCGATGTTAACTACGCTTCTTCCATTTCTCTACCTCTGGTTGTAAGAGAGACACCCTTAGCCGTCGAAGCCATAGACGGCAGACCGTTATCCTGCCCTAGGATTACTCACGATACGGTTACAGTGGTTCTTACCACTGGTCTCTTGCATAAAGAAGAAATCATATTTCAAGTTATCCATTCACCTTCCAATCCTGTTGTACTTGGTTTCCCTTGGTTGGTGGAACATAATCCTGTTATTGATTGGGCTAAGGGAGAGATACTGTCTTGGAGTCCTGCTTGTTTTGGGACTTGTTTAATACCCATTCAGCATGTCGGTGCCCTGAACACACCCACAGCTCCTCCATTGTCTACAGAGGTTCCTGACCAGTACGCCGACCTCAGGGCTGTATTTGATAAAAGAGAGGCAGAGAAACTGCCTCCACATAGACCATATGATTGTACCATAGATATTCATCCTGGTACCATGCCTCCTCGAGGCAAAGTATATCCTCTTTCCATAAAGGAGAACCAAATTATGGAGGAGTACATAAAGGAGAATTTGGAGAGAGGTTTTATCCGACGTTCCTCTTCTCCAGCAGGGGCTGGGTTCTTTTTTGTGTCTAAAAAAGAGGGAGATTTACGCTCGTGTATCGATTATAGGGGGCTTAACAAGATCACCATTAAGAACGTGTACCCTATCCCTCTCATATCAGAACTGTTCGACAGGTTAAGGGGTCAGCAGTATACACAAAACTTGATTTAAGAGGAGCTTACAACCTGATATGTATAAAAGAGGGGCATGAGTGGAAAACAGCATTTAACACCAGGAGTGGGCATTATGAATACTTGGTCATGCCTTTCGGTCTTTGTAATGCTCCAGCGGTATTCCAGGATTTTATTAATGATGTGCTCAGAGATTTCTTACAAGCCTTTGTTATAGTATACCTAGACGATATATTGATTTATTCTCCCGATCTGAAAACCCACCATGCACATGTCAGACAGGTATTAGCAAAATTACTGGACAATGGTCTTTATTGCAAACTAAGAAAGTGTTTATTCGACATTACTACTGTGAAATTCCTTGGGTATATTATCACTCCAGAAGGTTTTGAGATGGATCCTTCTAAACTCACGGCCATCTCAGAATGGCCTCTCCCTCAAGGTCTCAAGGCCATACAGAGGTTCTCTGGATTTTCCAACTATTATAGGAGATTTATCAAGAATTATTCCGCTGTAGCCTCCCCTATCATTAATATGACACGTAAAGGTCTGAAGAACCAGATCTGGTCTTCTCAATCCAAACAAGCATTCAAAGCCCTCAAACAAGCTTTCACTTCCGCTCCCGTGTTACGGCATCCTGATCCCAGGATTCCGTTTGTTCTTGAGGTTGATGCTTCTGAGATAGGCATTGGGGCTGTCCTGTCTCAAAGAGAGTCTCCAGGAAAACCTCTACATCCTTGTGGGTTCTTTTCAAGAAAATTATCACCAGCAGAAAGCAATTATGATATCGGTAACAGAGAATTGCTTGCTATTGTGTCTGCCCTATCAGAATGGAGACATTTGTTGGAAGGTACTCTTGACCCTTATTGATAATTACTGATCATAAAAAACCTTACGTACATCGGGGATGCTAAACGTTTGAACGCGAGACAGGCCAGGTGGTCATTGCTACTGTCTCGGTTTAATTTTGTATTGACTTACAGACCAGGTGACCGCAATGTAAAGGCTGATGCCTTATCTCGTCAATATGACCCGTATGAATCTAATACACAAGACCACAATCCTATAGTTCCTCCTGAACGTATTGTGGCTTCCACAGTCTTGTCTGTCTCCTCGCCTTTCCTGGAACGCCTCCAGGCAGTTCAAGTAGGGGCTCCACCTGACAAGCCTCCAGATATGTTGTTTGTACCTGAAAAGGAAAGACAAGAATTACTCATAATGTTTCAGGATTCTAAACCAGCAGGTCATCCTGGTATTACTAAGACTCTTACCAGTATCTCCAGACAGTTCTGGTGGCCCACCATGCGACAGGACGTACGTCTGTTTGTTTTGGCTTGTCAAGTCTGTGCCAGAAGCAAAACCAGTAAATCCTTGCCTGTCGGTCTATTGCAGTCTTTACCCATGCCTAAGAGGCCTTGGTCTCATCTATCTATGGATTTTATTGTGGACTTGCCGAAGTCCAAGGGTCATACTGTGGTTCTGACAGTTGTAGACCGCTTCTCCAAAATGGCTCATTTTGTCCCTCTACCTAAGCTTCCTACAGCCAAAGAACTGGCAGTTGTATTTGCTAGAGAGATTGTACGAATACATGGGGTTCCATCTGAAATAGTCTCTGACAGAGGAGCCCAGTTCGTCTCTCGTTTCTGGAGGGTTTTCTGTGCAGAGATGGGGGTGCGATTGGCCTTCTCTTCAGCATATCATCCACAAACCAATGGGGTAGCAGAGAGGGCAAATCAGGGTCTCGAGCAGTACATACGTTGCTTTACCACACAACAACAAGACAATTGGTTGGAGTTGTTGCCCTGGGCTGAGTATGCACGGAATAACGCCGTTAACGAGACCACTGGCCACTCTCCTTTTTCTGCCATCTATGTTTTTTTCCCTCCGGCTCTACCGCTTCAGTTTACTGAACAGGCCATCCCGGCTCTCGATGACCATCTCACTCAACTGCAAGAGATTTGGAGACAGATTCGAGAAAATATGGAGCGCAATGTTGCTGTCCAGAAACGCAAGGCTGACAGGCATAGGTTACAAGCTCCCTCCTATAACGTGGGGGATAGAGTTTGGTTGTCCACTAGGAACGTGAAGTTGCGGGTGCCTTCTATGAAAATGGCACCTCGGTTTATAGGTCCATATAAGATCATTCGCCGCATTAATCCTGTGGCTTATGCTCTTGCCCTTCCTAAACATCTTTGCATGCACAACGTCTTCCACACCTCCCTACTGAAGCCATTGTTGTGTAACAGGTACACGCGGGTCGTTCCTCCTCCTCCACCTATTCAGGTTGATGGTGAATCTGAGTATGAGGTTAGGAGGGTTTTGGATTCTAGGCTGTGCAGGGGCGCTCTGCAGTACTTGGTCGATTGGGTGGGTTATGGCCCAGAAGACCGGTCCTGGATTCCAGCTTCCGACATGTCTGCCTCTAGGTTGGTCAGGGCGTTCCATGCCTCACACCCCGATCACCCTGGTGGTCGTCCTGCCGCTGGTCCTGTTGGTCGTCCGGTGGCCTCCCGTGGAGAGGGGGGTACTGTAACGTTGGGAGCTTCCAGCCCTACCTGTGTGCTTGAGGGCAGCATGTCTGATGCTGCTCGCTGACCAATGCCCAGTTTAAATGGAGACAGGCAGGGAGGAGGTTGCATGAGGCGCGGCTTGAGTGGGGGGCGTGGCCTGGTGAAGGTCTTTAAAAACCCTCAGTGTATTCTCAGCAGTTGCCAGATCGTGGTTATCCATACCTGAGCTCCTTGTACCTGACTGCTATATTGAATTAACCCGTTATTGACCTCTGCTTGTTCCTGACTATTCTGCCTTCTGTTGCCCTAGACCATTTTCTTGTACTACGCCACTGCTCTATCGACCCGGCTATTCCATTTGACCATTCTGAACTCTGTATTCCTGATTCTGGCTCGGCTGACTACTCCCTGTGTTGTTAACCCTTTCTGTCTAGCTAGTTTACCTGGCCAATTCTAAGGACCAGACAGTTAGAGATCTTTCACGGCTACTCTGTTGGTAGCTTCTGGGCTCTGTGGAGTGTGGGGTGTTAAGTACTGCATGGTGGGATCTGGGAACCGTGACACATAAAGGCCAGATATGCTGGAAAAATATTTATTAAAACAAAAAATTAAATATACAGACAAACCGTATATATTTTATTTTTTGTTTTAATAAATATTTTTCCAGTATATCTGGCCTTTACATTTTCAGTGCAAGTTCGGATCTCTGTGAATAACCCTGTATGACTTCAATTATTGGGTTGCAGAGATAGCCATGATATACAGAAAACATTGTTTTGTGAAAAAGATATGCTGAGTTCAGATGTGGATTTCAGAATACCGTTAACATAATTTTCTCATAGTATATTTATATGTAATAAAAAAAACTAGGGATATTCTACTCTTGTGCTATTTTAATACATGTGAAGGCATTTTCTCAGCTTGGAGTTTTCCTTATATATTATAGATCCTGTATATTATTGATTCTCAAACACTTTGAGGAAATTTGCAGAAATACAAATGAGATATCGGTTTTGTTGAGTTTTTGCAGTGTTAGCATATACACCACACCTTCTGATACAGATCACAATTCCCTCCTAGCTTTTTCTTTGTCTCTTTTATATTCTATTGTTAGTCACCTTACCCTCCTTTTTTGTGCTGTCACTACCTTATCTGCTTTCTTTATGGGGGCTGATAAGTGCCTCCCATCACTGCATGTTGAACAGGTCAATCTCAAAATCGCTCACACCTAAAGACAATCTGGAATTTTGACTGGTGTCCTGGGAATCTCATTCTAGAAGGCTTGGGGCTGTCTTAAACAAGACCTTCTTGAAACTGTCAATTCTTACACAAATGGATCAGTTTACTAGCTGATGTGAGCCGTGGCAGAAATGTTTAAAGAGATCCAGTTAATAGCCTTTCATCCAATCTATAGCTGTTTTCTACTACCAGGTTAGAAATCTTGGGGCCCCTTACTGAACCACTAGTTGGGCCCCCCCTTTCCTGCATCTGCCCATATCAGTAAACTAATTACAAATAAAATATTTGGGGCCATATTACAAACTTGGTGCTAACTTAACCAGAGCTGTTGTAAACTTCCCAGAGCCATTATAGCCTATGGAAGTTTTAAGTTTACAACACCTCTGGTTAAGTTAGCACCAACATTGTAATACTGCCCTTTGACTTTTCTTCTGGTTACCATAATTTACAGGGAGTGGGCCCAAAACATGGTGGTTCAGTAAGTGAATACGTCTTGTTCCCTGATGGTGGAGCATTTGGTTTGCACCTCTATCTGGTGCAGACCATACTAATCGCTCCCTCAGTGTGGGGTCAGAATGCTCTTGCTGGCCCCAGATCCTGCTGTCCACAGGACGTTTTTTGGTATCTTGGTGAGGCCAGGGCTCCCTGGAAACAATGAGCCCCTGAACACTGAATGGGCCCCTGAATGGAACACTGATGACAGTCCTAGTTACTACTGCTGATGGGTAGGTTTACTATTATATAATCGCACCTTCAGAGATGGCTTTATGTTTAATGCTTGTAAAAGCACATTGTAAACGACAAAACAAAAGTAATTGACTGTGCTTTAACCCCTTTCAAAAAAAGAAATGCACATCAGGTAAAATATTAAACACTGTATCCGGTGACATCAGACCCATTAACTTAAACAGGCTGCATTCTTGCATACTGTGTCGGTGTCGTGCATGTGTCTGAGCTGGCAGATTGGAAAAGAGGCGGCAGTTTTTTAATAGCAAGGCTCAATACTCGGCCCCCTGCTATTTACAATATTCATAAATGATCTGCCTAACATCTGCAAAGCCTCAACTGTACACATGTACGCAGATGACACCGTAATCTATACCAGCAAACCAAATCTCCCACAGATGGAGGCTGTGCTGCAAGAACAATTCACAGAGGTAGAAAAGTGGATCAAATACAACAAACTTTTTTTAAATACTGACAAAACGGTAACGATGCTCTTTGGAACAGCACCTAAACTACATAAATTGCAAAATCCCCATCTATGTGTGGGGACAAAATCAAATGGCACGCTGACCACAGTCACTTCTCTCAAATATCTAGGTATGTGGTGAGACCCAAATCTATCCTTTGGCCCCCACATCGAAAAACTCTCATCTAAAATTTACCCCAAACTAGGTGCCCTGTACAGAAACAAATCCTGCCTGAGCCCCGCTGGGTATAAAGCAAATTGTACAACAAATGCTTATGCCGGCTATTGAATATGGAGATGTAGTGTATGCAGCCGCCCCGCAAACACACCTTCATAAACTTACCACATTGTATAACTCATGCTGCCGCTTTGCGCTACAATGTAACTACATGACCCACCAATGTGACATGTTAAAAGAGCTAAACTGGCCGTCGCTGGACACTAAACGCACCCTTCACCTCTCCAGCCTGGTGTTTAAGAACTTTTCTGGGAAGCTGCCACCCTATCTGAATAGACTGCTTCCCCCAGCAGTTCCCTCATCCTATAACCTCCGATCCAGAACCAGCACCTTACTTGCAATACCACAATACAAAAAGACAGTGGCTCGATCCTCATTTTCCTACAGAGCACCGCAGTTATGGAATAACCTCCTAGACGCCATCAAATCTTCCCCCAGTCTAAAGTCACTCAAGAGCTCCTTATTAACATACCTCAATATGGAATGCACCTTTAAACATGTAACATAATGACCATTTCCTACATATTTATTTTCTGCTAATCTGTATATTTGTGTGGTTTTTTTTTTACATCTTGCATTGTATTACTTTGTATTTCTGTAACAACTGTAACATTTTAATGTTCTTGAACCCAGGACGTGCTTGAAAACGAGAAATCTCAATGTATCCTTCCTGGTAAAATCCTTTATAAATAAATTAAATAAATAAATAAATAGTTGTCGGATTAACGAGAGAAAGCACTTTGTTTTAATCTCATGCTGACAAATTGTCACGATTCCATCCCTGAGCCCTATAGGAGAGCTGATCAGGGCTGGCTGTTACCCCTGCCTGGTCCACCCCTCTCCTCCTTCTGGTCCAGGATATTCCTGCAGCCTGCCAGATCCTTGACTACCTGACTATAGTGCTCTGGCCTTCTCCCTTTATGAAGGCAGTCACTCCCATTCAGCAGTACTCTATCATAAGGGTTTATCTGCTGTCTGTTATTTTGAACCTGCTGCTAGTATTTCTCTGTTATTTACCCTTTGTTTATTTCGTTCAGTTTATTTTTGGCTCCCAGTTTCCCTTGTCTGTTTGTCCCTCCATTTGCATTTGTCTTGCTATTTGTTTTGGTTATTGTTCTCTGTGGTTTTCCCCCTGTTTTTTTCCCTTCCTTGCTTGTGTGTTCTATATTTTTCTGTTGTGTCTGTGTGTTATATTGTGTGCTGTGTCCTGGCATTGTCTCACTACCCATTCTGGTTCTGACTCCTGGCTTTGTATGACTATCCGTTCTGGTTCCTAACGTTGGCTTTTGTTCTTTGTACTTTGTTGTGTTTTATTTGCTTCGCTTCACCCAGCAGTACTAGTATCTTCCCTTAGTTTAGAGACAGCCCTCTAAGGACCGGTATTTAGGTGAGGGTTTCCTTGTGTGCTACTGGGTGCCTGGGTACTAGGTTCTCCCCTTAACCCTTACCCTTCCAGCTGGTCAGTGGTGTGTCCTTTCTGCTGCTTTACTTGTGCAGTTTTGTGGTGCTTCATCTCCAGTCTTCTGGTTATGCAGCCAGCAGCACTCCTGTCTTCTGGGCCATCAAGAATATGGACTCCAAATTCAGCACACGCCAGGTTCCCCGTGACATAAATATATTTGATATGGAGGGGGGTGGAGGTGGGACATGGAATGCCTAGGATGGCCCAAACTCAACCTCTCAAATTCATTAAACAAAGAAATTAAGTTTGTTACCCAATTCTTTATGTTTTCAGAAAAGGATTACCGTCTTTCAATATGTTAAAAAGAATGTCCAAGGACGTGGCATGCCCCAGGCTAAATCTAATGCTGTGCAAAAGCCAAACATTAGTGTCTCATCAATTCAAAACTCAGCTTGCTCCATACACTAACATGGTTAATGTTTACATTTAGGATATGTATTCTCGGTGTACATTTATAGTGCCTTAAGGCAAATGCCGGCCGAGATCTAGTTAAGGTGTTCCGCAGCTCACTCTCTGTTAAAGCTTTCTTCCATTCCAAGCCCTTTGTCAACTAACTCCTATGAAATCTGTGACATTTATATAACACAGCATCTTGTCACTACATCTTCCAACACCTTAGAATACGTCATTCCTCTATCCACCATCGATACCTGTCCAAATGAGCTGCTATACATAGAAACATTCCACTAAGGCCGTGATTCACTCGCCACACCCTGCACAGATATATCCTTGGCTCGCAGCCAAACACAATGTCAAATCAATGTCTGCGAGTTCTGTCTATTTCCTCACAATCCAAATTGGACTGTCAGCATTACTGGAGGGAAGAGTGAGCCTTCTGTTTAACATAGGCTCAAGGCGGGAGATAATAAGAGCTTGGAGGAGCATTTTAGTAGAGTCCTGATTAAGAAAGGGATGGATGCGTGTTATGTTTTTTAGGTGGAAGTAGCAGGTTTTGGTTAGTGACTGAATGTGAGGAGTAAAGGCTAGATCAGAGTCCAAGAGGACCCCTAGGCAACAAGCCTACGAGGAAGAGCTAATGGTGGCACCATTCACCTGAAGGAAAATGGGTGCAAGATTAGAGGTTTTATAGGGAATGAAGACAAGAAGTTCAGTTTTCGAGAGGTTGAACTTTAGGAAATGGGAAGTCATCCAGTTGGAGACAGCTGATAGGCAGGCTGTAACACGGCCCAACACGGGAGGAATAAGATTGGGAGAGGAAAGGTAGATTTGGGTGTCGTCAGCATAGAGATGATATTGGAGCCTTTTTTAGGAGGTGACCCATATCCTAGTAGTGTGAATCACTCAGATCTTCATTCATTGTGACAAAATTAATCATACGGGAAATGGCCAACTCACATATTCATGAGCCTCGGTAATATGTGTTTGTCTCAAGGTGACCTTCCCCTCCTTAAGATGGTCCTGTAGTTTCCTCAAAATATATAAACAGAGAGGTTACATAACAGTGTGTTACCTCTAAACACACAGTGATGTGATAAAGGGTAGATAACTTACTCATGTGGTTCAGAGCCTAATATGAATTGGCTCTTTTGTATAGTCATGAGCACCATATTGCCTGGTGTTGCTGATTGGAACTTCTGGTATCCAGTCACCGTGGTCTCACGTTTCTTTATAGGACATATGAGGGATACTTAACAGGCCACTACCACCAAAAAATTTAACTATTTTATGTATCTGTTATCTTATATGTGCTTTGTTTTTCTCTTGTGTGTTTAGTTAAGAAAAATGTGTCATTGTGTGCATACATTTTATGATTTTCTGTGTTGTAAACTACCTCCCCCACACACACAGTATCTTTACAATGGTTGCGCCTCACTGTGTGGTATTGAGCATAGAATGAAGCCTATGGGTCAGAAAGTCCGGAAAACAGACTCATAGCATTGTATTACGTGGGATGTCTGCAAAGGACATCAGCAGGGGGTAGGTTAGAAATCTTTTAAACTCCCTGTCTAATCTTTTTCAGCTGCCATCTCTTATCTCAGTTAGCCTCAAGAACAATAGCCTCCTGCCGCCTTATCTGAACAATCCCTCCTTCACCTCATTAACTGTTAAATACTTTAGATTTATTAAGAAAGAGCAGTAAAGAAAAGCTTTTGCACAGATTCTGGTAAATGTTGCATCATAGAACAAATCCAGAAAATGGAAACAGGAGATAAAAAACCCTCATTATATTTTCCTTTTTACATGCAATTACGTCAAACAGAGAAGAAAAACAGCGGCATGTGTTTTATAAAGTGGTTTTATCTGTAATGCACAAGTAATATAGTTACAGCTTATGTAAATGGTAGTGTCCTTTTAAAAGAAATGTCATCAAAAGCCACTCGGTCACACAATGGATGCTTCAGACAGCGACGGAAGCTTGGGATCCAGCATCGGCGAGGATTCGCTTTGAAGTCTTACCTGCAACAGATGAGTTCTCCATACTGCAGGGTTATATTTTTCATGCAACGCCCATCAGCCTGAATAAATAATACATATCCAGGAAAAAAATAGCTGATCTGGCAACTCTTTGATAGAACGGCTTTCTAACCAATGCAACTTTACAGGGCGGAAATTTATTTTCCATTCTAAGAAGCCTCATGTTTCTTGGTAATCAAGATATTTACTGTCAACTTCCAGGTCATTTCAGTTCTGTGAACAGATTCTTTATTCAATTTGAAACTTAGATTTTGTAGTACATCTCCTGCGTGTCGCCACCTGTGGTTGTGACAATGAACACGTAAGCTTGTTGTTGGTATTGTTTTTCATTCTAGAAAAATATTCATCCACAAACCCTGACGTACTTGCATACGAGTATTTGGGTGTTTTTGTTCTTGGTAAATGAACAGGCATTGTTTTGTGTATACTAGGAGTTAAGGTTGGAATTTCTTGGCAGAGTCCTAATCACACATACCTGAGATCCTGCACAGTAACTCGCTCAGCTCCACAATACAGAATGACTAACAGATACATTACCAGTCTGGCCACGTATATTCCTGTACAACCCCACATAGATTAGCAATCCACAACCACTGATCCTCAGCATATCCCACTAGATCTGTCCATCGATAACCAGTACATTCAGAAGATTTATTTATTGATTATTTGCAAATGTTCTGTGCCCATAAAAAGAATAGGATCAGTCTCTTTCATCCTTTATTTTTCTTTTCCTCTACATCTTCAATCAAATAGGTCCCATTGCAACAGGTCATCTGCCCTTCCAAGAGTCTCTAACTGCTCTCCCACCCACTTACCTTATTTTATTCTCTTATTTCCAGAAGTCCGTGTCTCTCTCATATCAACCTCATCAGTACACTGGTGCCTCTGCAACTGCCTGTTGCTGGATTTCTAGCCACCACCAGCATCACACTCCCCCTGCTCCCTCTTGTCTTATGTCCCTTGCTTCTTTTAGATCAATGGTTCCAAACCCTGGTCCTCAGGTACACCTAACAGGACAGATTTTAATGATATCTGAAGCACAGCACAGGTGAGATGATTTGTCGCTCATTTATTGCAGTGTTTAGCCTCCATTTCCCAAAGGTAATCCTTAACCCTTTGGCTGCGGATGATGTGTGGGGGATGTGGGAGGGATTCCCCGCAACATGCGGGGACCTGCCTACACAAGATTACTACCTACCGGTATTGGCTGTAACTCATAACAGCCCAAGGACGTGCGGTGAGATCATTGGCTGGTGAGGCACTGGCCAGTAGCAGAGCCAGATATACACAGATATTAACTAACTTTCTGTGGTTTGTGTTTAGTTGTAAATTATCTTTTATTCATTTACTGTACCCACAAATATGTATGGTTTTTCTCGCCATTAAATGTACTTTCTAAAGATACCATTATTTTCATCATATCATATACTTTACTATTAGGAAAAAAAAATGATGCTTGTGCCTGTCATACTCTGTATCCGACACTAGAGGGAGCAGAAGGAGCTGCCTGTGCCTCTGCCTGTGAATGAGAGGCCATCCTCCCATTCAGGCATTTTTTTGAATGGCTTGGACCAATGGTGCTTTCTCATTGGTCCAAGCTATTCCATTGCTCTGTCAGTGCCTCTCTGAGGCTCTGACAAGCAGTGTTCAGGAAGTAGGCAGCACAAGTCTGTTCCTATTTGAACAAACACGGTGCAGACTTATTGAGATGCTTACGCAATAAGCGTAGCAGGGAAGCTAACCGCTATGCAAATTGCATAGGCTGTGAAAAAGATTGTGCGCAGAGGATAGAGCTGATGGGGGGGGGGGCGTAGAGCTGGTGGGTTTATTTTCTTTTATTATTTTAATGCTTAATGGCAGGGAGGCTCTGCCTCATCTGCCTACCCTGACGGCACGTCCCTGTAACAGCCGCAAGCTTGCAAGCTTACCGGGGGAGCCCCTATATTGGCTCAAGCACACGTGAGTGGTTCCATCAGCTTCCTTATTTTTTTAATGGTTTTAATAGATCTATACTATATTTTGCTATCCTTTTTGGAGGGGATACCAGTAGAAGTCATTAGATCTCCACATTAATGGCTGAGGGCTTCCCGTCCAGCAAACCGTCCAATTGCGTGATGTATAGAGCTATGGAGGCTCAACCATTGTGAGTGGGAATAATCTATATAGAATAGGATTTTATATTTTGCAACATTCCACTATGTGGTGGTTTTTTATTATTTGTCTTTTAGCATGAAAATTATTGTTTATGCTTCGTTGTCCATTCAGTATGAACATGATTCCATATGCTCTTTTGCCAATCCAGGTATACCTTTAATTTTTACTTCCACAGGTGCTGCACTTTCTTTTGTTGAATTGTCAGAATAGGCTTACATCTAATATGTCAAGCATTCAATGGGGGAACGTTTTCATTGTTAAATAGGTGACAGAAAGAGGTGGGAAGGGACGGAGAAAACAATCTGATCGTTATGAACATATAATGCTGTCAGCTAAAATGCAAACAGGAATGTACATATCCGGTAAAGCGCAGTGTTGCTTTTGAGGTTGCAGTGTCTCTCACAGGGCCTTAATGATGAGACACTTTTGCAATACATGTATCTAGTACTGGAAGAAGTACATTTACTAAGGACTATGTGTAATACATATGACCAAGGTATAGGAGTTCACAAAACTGTTCATAGTTTGAACACCACAACCCATAGATGGTCACCACCTCGATAGTATCATTCTTAGGCTCTGTCAACCCAAAATAAAATGTGTCCCCTCATTATGTCTCAGTTTGTAAAATGTGCATTATATTGCATTGCAGACATGATCCGTAATAATTTTTATTCTAGAACAACTCATCTTCTTTGGTTTCTGTGCTTGAACTGTAAGAATACAATGGCCTCTTCTCTTGTACATGTCCAAAGGTTAATGTGATAAATCCAAAATTAAAAAGAAAAGGTTGACTTATTTCCCTGTTTAGTTTAACGAACATCCTTGCTGTGTCTATGATGCTATTAATAAACTGTCAGAAAGGTAGAGCGACCAAGCTTGGCTGTTATGTCTGTCTACACTGTAATTCCCCAGAGAATATAGTATCTTTATTTTTATGTTAGCAACAGGTAAACACAAACCCTTGTCTTTGTTCCACAAGGTCGATTTGTTCAAGACAGAAAAAAAGGCAATTTTCTGAGTATCTAAAATCACTGTTACCATGGAAACTTTAGAATCAAACAGTCTCAAATATGTGATGTGATGTAAGGAAACGTCCCACTTTTGTCTTGTAGGGCTGAGCATTGTGTAGTGGATGGACAAAACAGTGACAAAAAGTGACCTTGTATTAAGTGCTCTCACCATTCTTGAAAACTGTAAATACAATAAATATAAATGTATTTCTCAATATAGTGTGTTCTTCTATATATGATTATCAAGTCACCGAGTCCTCATTTTTGGCAAGCACACATATGCTTTGATTTTCCAAGCAGCACTCGAAATCATCTGATGAATCATCCATTTCCATGAATTGTCCAGATTTTTTCATTTAGCTAAAGTTTGTGAATTTATGAACAGATGTTAGAATTGGCAGTAAGTCATCTCTTGTCATCTAGTATGGAAACACCCTTTCCTCAAATATTAAAAGACTGTGGTAACTTATTAAGTTTCCTCGGACTTAATACATGGCATCTATACAGTGGAAAACAAGAATTATCACTAGCCTCCTTTTTAATGACACCATCAAGGTTGTGAGACCTGAGCGGGGACCCACCATAGGGATAGGGCAGGCCACTAGTACTCATTGTCATTGTCAAGGCCCTCACCAACCTTTTGTTGTTGCCCATTCTCCAGGCCCTTACAAACCTTGTGTTGTTGCTTGTTCTCAGGACCTTCTCACACCTTGTTCACGAACAACGTTCACTACTCTGTTTTTTATTTCTTTTGAGAATGTAAGCTTTGTAAGACGAAATGCAGCAAAGCATTGCAAGGCTTAAAGTATTTTATCTGTACCTTGTTTATCTGCCAAGCAAACATAATATCAACATGCCATCGGACGGTCATTACGTTGTTTATAAGGACTATTCTGCTGCCATCATGGCTATGTGTTAAGCACAGTATTGTAATTATTAAATTTGTTTTTTGCAATCATGTATGTGAAAATACTATGAGTTTGACCCAGAAATGAAGAAACACATTTGTCTCCATGAGGTTCACCTCAGATCTATTTCAGATGTTGCAATGACTAATCCCCTTGTTTCTCCTTGGCTCTGAACTTGGGCCACTTGATCTGCTTGAGCAGGGATAGGGTCTTGAGGATAGAGGTTGAGTGGTTTTGTGCACAAGGATAGACCGGTGATGCAAGAACTGGTCTGGACAGGTGAAGAGGATGAAGATTGAAAAAGTGCATGGCTGAGAGAAGATTGGGGATGGCTAGGTTTCACCTCGTAGTGGCGGGCATGCTGTAGACAGCACGAAAGAGCGTTTCAGATCTCTAGCATTGAGCACTCTCAGGAAACACGTCAATAAAGCCCTAAATTTGAGTAGTGGTTGTTTCATACCCATATCCTATGTTAATATCCCCACCTCTAGTATGCCGGAGGAAGTGACATAGCAGAAAAGTCGCTACATGAAAACGGTTCCTCATATCGAGACACTGTTCCAAAAAGTTCTATTTAATGAGAAAAACCAGAGCTAGGGTTACTATTTATGCTCGTTTTAGGGTTAGGACTTAAGGTCACCTTTAACCTTTACTAACTGATTATGATGAACCAGTTTAGCTTCATTTTTAGGCAACAGATTTTGCTAATTTTGACATGACCATAATGAGTGAAGAAGAAAAGTGAAAAAAATCTGAAGGATCAGAAACATACAGAATGAATGGGAGAACATTGCCACCACGTCTGCAACCACAGAACACTCACTGCCCAAAATGACAACAAGGAGACAGTAAATGAGCAGCCATTGGAATTCAAAAAACATGCTATGCTACAAACTTTGTATAAATAATAAGACCATGTCTAATCCTGGTTTGCTACTGATATATCCCTCAGGCTTGAAATGCTGTCTCTTTCAACACCTACGCTCTGCAGTAGCACAGACACTAGACATCCCCCCTATACACTTACCCTCCAAAACAAACAGCATCATAATGTGAAGAAAATTTTTAAGTAGTAACTTGTCCACTGCAATGTTTACTCCTGCATCCACAAGGTGGCGTTGTGATAATAAACCAATAGCACCATAAAGAGGCAGAGGGCATTTCTTATCATTTTCCCACAGGCCTGCAAAGAGTTATGAAAGCCATATATATGGCTATTTGGGAAGACTCTCACTTGTCATTTGGGCCCTGGCTCAAAGACACGTACACAGCATATACAAGCATACCCTGCTTTGCGTCACTTTGCTTTATGACAATTTGCTAATATGGAGCTACAGAGCTCAAGTCAAATCTCAAAAGTAGGCTATAGAGCACATACGGTATTGTACTACCTACAGTCATGGCCGAAATTGTTGTCACCCCAGACATTTTTCCAGAAAATCAAGTATTTCTCACAGAAAAGTATTGCAGTAACACATGTTTTGCTATACACATGTTTATTCCATTTGTGTGTATTGGAACAAAACAAAAAAAGGGAGGAAAAAAAAGAAGATTGGACATAATCTCACACAAAACTCCAAAAATGGTCTGGACAAAATTCTTGGCACCCTTTCAAAATTGTGGATAAATAAGATTGTTTCAAGCATGTGATGCTCCTGTAAACTCACCTGGGGCAAGTAACAGGTGTGGGCAATACAAAAAAATCACACCTGAAAGCAGATAAAAAGGAGAGAAGTTCACTTAGTCTTTGCATTGTGTGTCTGTGTGTGCCACATTAAGCATGGACAACAGAAAGAGGGGAAGAGAACTGTCTGAGGACTTGAGAACCAAAATTGTGGAAAAATATCAACAATCTCAAGGTTACAAGTCCATCTCCAGAGATCTAGATTTGCCTTTGTCCACAGTGCGCAACACTATCAAGAAGTTTGCAACCCATGGCACTGTAGCTATTCTCTCTGGGCGTGGACGGAAGAGAAAAATTGATGAAAGGTTGCAACACAGGATAGTCCGGACGGTGGACAAGCTGCCCCAAACAAGTTCCAAAGAAATTCAAGCTGTCCTGCAGGCTCAGGGAGCATCAGTGTCAGCGCGAACTATCCGTCGACATTTAAATGAAATGAAACGCTATGGCAGGAGACCCAGGAGGACCCCACTGCTGACACAGAGACATAAAAAAACAAGACTACAGTTTGCCAAAATGTACTTGAGTAAGCCAAAATCCTTCTGGGAAAACGTCTTGTGGACAGATGAGACCAAGATAGAGCTTTTTGGTAAAGCACATCATTCTACTGTTTACCAAAAACGGAATGAGGCCTACAAAGAAAAAAACACAGTACCTACAGTGAAATATGGTGGAGGTTCAATGATTTTTTGGGGTTATTTTGCTGCCTCTGGGACTGGGTGCCTTGAATGTGTGCAAGGCATCATGAAATCTGAGGATTACCAAAGGATTTTGGGTCGCACTGTAGAGCCCAGTGTCAGAAAGCTGGGTTTGCGTCCGAGATCTTGCGTCTTCCAGCAGGACAATGACCCCAAACATACGTCAAAAAGCACCCACAAATGGATGGCAACAAAGCGCTGGAGAGTTCTGAAGTGGCCAGCAATGAGTCCAGATCTAAATCCCATTGAACACCTGTGGAGAGATCTTAAAATTGCTGTTGGGAAAAGGCGCCCTTCCAATAAGAGAGACCTGGAGCAGTTTGCAAAGGAAGAGCGGTCCAAAATTCCAGGTGAGAGGTGTAAGAAGCTTATTGATGGTTATAGGAAGCGACTGATTTCAGTTATTTTTTCCAAAGGGTGTGCAACCAAATATTAAGTTAAGGGTGCCAAGAATTTTGTCCAGCCCATTTTTGGAGTTTTGTGTGAGATTATGTCCAATTTGCTTTTTTTCCTACCTTTTTTTGTTTAGTTCCAATACACACAAAGGGTATAAACATGTGTATAGCAAAACATGTGTTACTGCAATACTTTTCTGTGAGAAATACTTGATTTTCTGGAAAAATGTCTGGGGTGCCAACAATTTCGGCCATGACTGTATACTACTGAATACAGCACAACATATACTACGGTGTATGGCACTATACTGCAATATTGTATACAGCACTGTACAACATACTGTATACAGCACGGTAGCCAGTTACTGTACTGCAATAAATACTGTATACAGCACTGTACCCACATTCTATACAGCACTATTCTATGTATACTATGGTATACAGCAATGTATTACCCACATGCACTACAATCTATAGCACTGTACCTACATACTGTACGGTAGAAGTCCTCTCTAATATCTGCATTTCTACAGGTTTTCACTTTTTTTTACGTGAAAAAAACGTGAAAGTGAAAAAAGTGAAAACCGCACTGATTTGTTTTACAGCGTTCAACTCAAGAAAACTGTATATAAACTTTCTTGGTACAGTTAAAGTGAAATACATTCCAGTTGCCTGATTATTTAAGTAGAATTTTATATATTATTTCTAATTAAACAGTTCTTTTTTTCTATCCAGGTGTGATATCACATTTCACTTTATGTGTTATTCTCTTGCGCCTTTCAAATTTTCACACCATTCAGAAGTACGCCCTGAATTTCCAGCACTTTTATAATGTACTTATCATCTCTGCAATTCTTCGGCTGGTACACATGAACATTTTTTTATTTTATTTCTCTACAGATAGCATCACAGGACCCTCTATACTTCATGGCTCATTCCATCTATGCCGTGCCTTAATTTATTGTCAGGGTTATTCAAAGAGATCCGAATTGCTTGAGAAAGGTAACCGAATGCTGAAAATCTGCGTTCGGTTACCTTTCTTGATCCTTCGGCTATCCAGAGAGCAGGCAATTCGCCAAATCCTGGCGAATTGCCTGAACATACGGTGCCTGTTCGGTGCCTGTTCGAGGGCAGTGAAATCCCCATAGAGAAGCAATGCTTCGTCTATTCAGAGAACACAAACCAGCAGTGAAAAGTTCCCGAAATGCCCTGCCATTTGGTGGTTTAATTCGGCAAGTTTATTCAGGAGAATCCCATAGGCTTCAATGTTAAAAATATTCCCGTTTTAATTCAATATCTAATAAACCGTTCATTATAAAATTATGCAGTAAAGAGTCTCTTTATTTATAGATTTGTTAGGATATTTCAAGCATTTTTCTTCTTCTTTTTTTTAAAAGTCCGATTGTTTTTTTTTTTTAAAGTTTACTTATTTTTTCTGTAACAACCCTCTTTATTATCATTCATTGGACTCATATGTCAATTTCAGACGTTTTCGCTCAGTTTCTTTGCAGTGTTTCACTTTTCAAACATTCATGCAAACTGTTTTCCTAATTTATTCACTTCACTCTGTCTGCGGGTCTCGGCTTTTTCCGGTGGCTTCGCTGCGGGTGATTGGCTCCTGCTCGGGTTTTTCCGTGGTTTTCGGCAGTTTAATCCAGATGTTTTTGAGGGTTTTCGGCGTGCATTCGCTGGGTTTTGCGGTTCGTTTTCGTCGGGTTTGCGGTAGCTTTTCCCTGCAATTCGGGGGCCCTTTGGTGTTTACTGAATACACCGCAGGGTCACCGAAATGGGATCGGCAAAAGGAACCGAATTGAAGAGAACGAAAAGTCACCGAACGTGCGATGACTTTTCTAATCTCTTTGAATAACCCTGTGTAACTTCTGTAATTGGATGTGGAACATGTTTGAATGATATAAAAAAAGATATAATAATAGCAACATGTTGCATACTAAACAGAGGCCACAACACAGCTTAAATTTACGTATCTATGGCTAACTGTCATCTTCAGCATATTCTATCAAGGTAACTTTCATTCAATCGGTAGCGTATGATATCTTTTTAGTATTACAAGAAAAAACCCTCTGGGCCATTTCTGCAATCGTACCTGTCAAGTTTTATAAAATAGTTTTCATTAAAAGACACAAAACAAAACCTAAACTATTCTGACAAGGAGTGAAAATAAAATAGTAATTTTATTTTCTATCTGTGACGGATCCCGCTACTCTGGGTGAGTAGATCTGCCATACACCTGGAGGTCGGTAGTGTGGTAGCAAGGTGCCGCTGGTCCTCGTAGTATACCCCGAGGTTGCAGCACTGTAGAGAAGTCCTTGAAGCGTCCCGGTTCCCAAAGCCCTGTTATCCCCAATTAGTAGCCAAGGCAGGAGTAAAGGTTCAAACAAGAGTGATTTATTTTGCATGGGGAACACAGGCGTATTTATGGGGGAAAAAGGCATTGTTCTCCCCTGGCCCGCCCTCAGCCCTCCCTGGGTGATATCTGCCACTGCCCCGAGCCATTGCCCAATTTCCCTTTGTTAACCTGGGGTTCCCCCTGCTGGGCGCAGCCCTTATCTTGGGGCTCGGCGCCAGCTCGTCTGGCCCGCTCCCGGAGCTGCTCCTGTGGTGTGAGCGCTTCCCTTGTCTCGTGGCTCCCCTGCGGCTTTCAGCCCGACTTTGGGGTTACGTTGGTTTTGGGGGTGATCCCCTTGGAGCGGCGGCACGCTTTGGGTACAGCCATGTATCTCGGGCTCCTGGGCTGTTTTACTCCAAAAAGCACCCTGATCGGACCATGGGGACCCGAGCGGTGGAGGGTAGAAGCTCGGCGGCTGTACCCGAGCAAGAGTCACCATTTTCAGCCACGCTCCAGGCCGAGGGTCGCTGGTCGGTTCTCGGGGTTCCCGAGGGCGCTCCAACCCGCAATTCATACCCCCGATAGAACCTATTTTAGGGGGCACACTGGCCAAGAAGCGCTCTTCTACGTGGTACCCACTCCAAGGGGCAAGGCGGACAAGGTTGGGCGGCTGGGCAGGCATAATTAGCGGCGGCTCGGGGCACTCATAGACTGGTGTACTTTCCGGGGCTCTGAATGAGCAGAGAACAGGGGAACAACAGGGAAAATCACATTGGGGTACTTATAAAAATAAGGGCTAACGAACTTTTAATAACACACAAATAAATAAACACTTGAACTGTTGTACTGCGCTACGGCGTAGTGGAGGCCGTCCCGTCACACTATCTAACTTCAATTTGCATATTGTTGGAAAAAATTCCTTGTGCAGTCCACCATAAACCTATCTCTTTCATCTCTTTACTTTTCCACACAGTCACATGGGTAAGGGTCACATAGTAAATAAAAATGAGGATCCAGTGTAAGGGCCATGAAATAGTAGGTATCAACTTGTAACTGTAACTACATATATTACACTTCCATATATTTTTATTCACAAACTAGTAGTTGCACTTTTAAAAAGATTTTTTATGGCTATCATTAGATTGTACAGAAAAAATGGCGTCGCGCCTGTACTCACCAGAGCGGCTGCAACAGCCAGGAGTAACAGCCCAGTTCATGTATAAAACATAATAAGAGAAAAAAGATGTCATCTGCGTTCACTTCTATATATTTCCATGTACAACAAAACAGTATCAGGAGGTTTTAGTTTGTTTTAATGGCCATTGAAACAAACTAAAACCTCCTGATAGTGTTTTGTTGTACATGGAAATATATAGAAACTAGCGCAGATGACATCTTTTTTTTCTCTTGTTATATCATTAGATTGTAGCATGTTAGGTGACCAGTATCCACACATTACCCTTTTCTATCAGAGAACATGAACGGAATGACAATTTGGTTGGAACGTTCTGTGGAACACAAGCTTCTTCCGGGTTCGCCAATCGGCACTAGGATGTCATTCCAAGATGGCGCTAGACCGGAAGTGACATTTCAAGAGTGTCAGAACGTGGTAGTGTGGGGATATAGAACGCATGCCGACGAACACAAGTTTCCAGGCACAATTGGGGCACTATTTAAGAAGAACTGACACCAAGGGACACTGTAAGACTGACTGATGAAGACGTTACGTCGAAATGCGTCTCAGTTGTCTTTTTGTGGTTTTCTAGTATACGTGTGTAGCGCTGGTTTTAAATCCCCTGCCGTGTAGTACTTATTTTTGGCCACCGGAGGGAGACAAGCGCGATGTAAGACACTGAACATTGGGACTACATTTTCCAGCATTCTTTGCGGGCGGGAACAGGAAGTGGGTGGGAGAGAGACGCTGACATCCTGAGCCTCGTGGACAGAGCTGGCAGAGCGCACCTAGGAGTGAGAGAAGCAAGACGCAGTGTAGCTGAATGGGACAGTGACCAGGCCGGAGCGCAGGTGGGGCCTGACCGAGCTGGAGACCGGGTTTTCCGCCTTTATCTAATGAAGACCCAGTGATCCACCACAGTAACCTGAGCTGATACCGAGTGAGCTGGAGGACCCCGAGTTAGGAGAACCGCAGATCGATCCAAGAGGGAGTGCAGGTGGTGAGCTGGACTTCTGAGGCAGATACAGACAAGCCAGACAGCGGAGCCGGTGACACAGAGAACCCCAGTCAAAATCGAGCGGAGAGACGTCCTGGGTCGAGCGGAGCACAGAGTATCTGGCGGATGGGTGAGAGGCCTTCCAGGCCGTTGTGAAAAATCTAAAGCACGCTGAAATTTGTTTCAAAAACCCACAGGGCCCCAACGTAACTAGTCGAAGATACCTCATAAATAATTCACTGGCCAGTTGAATATTGTACCCGGGTACCAATACACTCACACACATACATTCTTTGGGACATAACCTGTACGGGACTCACTCCCCAACCACAAAGGGGGTTAAAGATATATTTTTCTCTTTTCCGCTGGGCGTTTCTCGCATTACGAAGCATTGTATTTCTTTTCCGCTGCGCGTTTCCCGCATTACGAAGTACTGTAAATATATATATATAAACCGTGTTACTCATTATATGCCAGTTTATCCAGTAAACTATATAATTTATAAAATCCACGACGGTGCTGGAGTATATTTATTCCCTAGTGCAGGGAGACTGACCCGAGGTTCAATTTCAGCGGCTCCTCCGGGAGTGAGCGCTACACGTGTATGTTGAATTATTGGCAATACCTTTTTTATACCATTACTGGCTGGATCAGTGTTTTCCCATCCCTCCACCCTGAGGACATGATCAGGATATTCTGAAGCAAGTACCAACCTGATAAGTAACCTGATATGGCGGGTGCATAACCAAACCTGATCCCCTACTTTATACACAGGTGACATATGTCTCTTGTTGTCAGCTTTACCCCTCTGATTTTCTACATTCTGTTCGGATATTTTCTTGATTTGTACCCAAGACTGCTGAAGAGTACGTGAGTCTCCAATGCGGGCAAATTGGAAGTGGGAAAGTGGGACGGAAGCGTCGCGGGATTGAAGCCGTATACAGTAAGGAAAGGAGAATGACCAGTCGTTTCATTGTCACAATTGTTTCGAGCATATTCAGCCCATGGTAGAAAATCTGACCATGAGTTTTGCTGCTGAGATATAAAACAACGGAGATATTGTTCTAGCTCTTGATTGGCTCTTTCAGATGCCCCATTTGTTTGTGGGTGATAGGCGGATGAAAATGCCAACTTAACTCCCATACTTTTACAAAACCCTCTCCAGAACTGGGATACAAATTGTGTACCTCTATCAGAAACAATTTCAACAGGTATACCATGAAGTTTCATGACGTTGTTAATGAAGACTGGTACCAGATCCGAGGCAGAGGGTAATTTGGGGAGAGGAATGAAGTGAGCCATTCTAGAAAATCGATTTACGATGGTGAGGATCACCGTGTTACCCTTGGATCGGGGCAGATCGACTATGAAGTCCATAGATATGTGAGACCAGGGTCACTGGTGTATCTTGGCCTAGGCCAACAAGGCCCAGGCCTAGGGCGGCACTTTCCAGGGGGCGGCGGCCCGCTGGGTGGCCCCACCCCTAAAAAAAAAAAAAAAAAAATTTTTTTTTTTTTTTTTTTTTACTTTTGCAAACTATTTTACCAGAAAGGAAACATTGAGATGTCACTAATTTTCAAGTATGTCCTGAGTAGGCAAGGCCTAGGCTTTCACTTTCCAGGGGGCAACAAAAAACCTCACCACTAATTGGGTTACTCACAGAGCACCGAAATGACGCCAACATCTTGGTGTTCTGTAGTTCCCTGCACTTCGGGGAATAAAATTTCCCCACCCTGCAGTGAATTCACCATTCACCGCAGGGTCCCCAAAGTGCATGGAGTCGGCCGCTGTATGCTGCCACCGCATTTTCAAAAGAACTACTGAACGAAAATGTCTGGAATTTACATATAAGATCCTATGATTGATAATAAAAAGTTCTGTTACAGAAAAAGGAGAACCGCTATTAAAAAAAAGGGGGGAATTTAGCCCAAAAAATTCTGAAAAATCACTAAAAGGTACAAAAAAAATCAATAAATAAATAAAGACTTTTACTGCAGATTAAAATAATAAATGGTTTATTAGATATTGCATAAAAAACGGGAATATTTTTAACATTGAAACCTATGGGGTTCGCCTGAATAAACCTGCTGATTGAAACCACTGAACATCAGGGCATTTCACTGACATTTCTCTGCTGTTTGGTGTCTCTGAATAGATTAACCATTACTTCTCTATGGGGATTTGCACTGCCTTCAAACAGCACCGTACTTGCTGGCAGTTCGCCAAACTTGTGTGTGAGCATATCACAGAGCAGTGGTGTACTTAGGGGAGTGGCGGAGGGCGGCCGCCCCAGTACCAGTGATTATTGGGGTGTCATTAGGGGGTACTAGGAGGTGCCACTGTCACTGTGTGTCAGCTTTGAGCTGTGTTCTCAAACAATGAGCAGCGGAGCATGGCGTTTGCATACGGAATAAAATCGAATAGAATAAATATCCCCCTCTCCTCCCTCCATAGCTCCTCCCCTGCCCCGCAGCAGCTCTAGGAGAGGGGAGGGGGATGTGATTTGTGTCCAGAGAGAGAAGATGACAGTAAACGGCAGGTAAAGGTGTGGGTTTCAGCAGAATATGAAGCCCTGTCTGCTTACTGCTGTTTAAAGTGGACCTTTCCTTACACACCACACCACACATTGCACTGCTGGGAGTTTTATTGCATTGGATTCTGACGCACTCATACACACCGCACATTGCATTGCTGGGAGTTTTATTGCTGTGGATTCTGATACGCTGACACACACCACACATTGCATTGCTGGGAGTTTTATTGCAGTGGATTCTGATGCACTCATACACACCACACATTGCACTGCTGGGAGTTTTATTGCAGTGGATTCTGATGCACTCATACACACCGCACATTGCATTGCTGGGAGTTTTATTGCTGTGGATTCTGATACGCTGACACACAACACACATTGCATTGCTGGGAGTTTTATTGCAGTGGATTCTGATGCACTCATACACACCGCACATTGCATTTCTGGGAGTTTTATTGCTGTGGATTCTGATACACTGACACACACCACACATTGCATTGCTGGGAGTTTTATTGCAGTGGATTCTGATGCACTCATACACACTGCACATTGCATTGCTGGGAGTTTTATTGCTGTGGATTCTGTGATACGCACTGCATATTACTGTGAGTTTTATTGCCCTGGAGCTCTGGGATACGCTCATACACACTGCACATTACTGTGAGTTTTATTGCTGTGCAGTTCTGTGATATGCTCATACACACTGCACATTTCTGTGGGTTTTATTGCTTTGCAGCTCTGATATGCTCATACACAGTGCCCATTTCTGTGGGTTTTATTGCTATGCAGCTCTGTGATACGCTCATATGCAGTGCACGTTTCTGTGGATTTTATTGTTCCACCAATTAGAGCGGCTGTGATCCCGTTTACTTGACATGCGTGGCTGTTCTTTGTAAAAATACTTGAATTTAAACATTTCATAATTTTCTTTATCTCAATAGATACATTTGAAATGGTATACAAAATATACAAGTAGGAACTTGGTATCCACTTTTAATATAAAGAGAGGAAAAGGCGGAGCTCTAAGAGGAAAAGGTGGAGCTTAAAGAGGAAGGGTGGGGATTAACCAGGAAGAGGTGTGCCCTTGACAGGAAGGGGTGCGTCAAATTTAAATTAGGGGTGCACGAGTTTAGTCAGGCCTAGGGCAGCACAAAACCTAAATACACCACTGACCAGGGTCTATCATGAATGGGTAAGGGGTGCAATAAACCCACTGGTAAGTTTCTTTGACTTTTGTTTCTGGCGCATACTGCACAAACAGACACAAATTCTTTTACGTTCTGGCGTAGAGCAGGCCACCAGAACTGTCTCTTCAGACTAGACACAGTTTTGGATATCCCCATATGACCAGAAGGTTTAGCGTCATGATGCAATATAATCGAATTTTCTATTTGGTTCTCAGGGACAAAGAGCTTGTCGGGAGGTTTGCCATCAGGAGCGGATCTCTGAGCTACCCGAAGACGCTGAGCAGAGGAGAAGAGACAGTGATAGTGGTAGCTGAAACAATACACTCCTTGGGAACGATGGGATTGTTATCCTGTATGTGTTTCTGATTAGGAATGAGCTGTTCGGGTTCGGACGGTTCGGGGTTTGACCCGAACTTAGCCTGTTCGAGCGGATCACGGACACCGAACATTTCCGGGTGTTCGCCGCATGTTCGACCACAATGGACCACAATGCATTTTCCCACTGGCATGAAGCTCGTAATTGGCTACAGCCTTGCACCTGACCACAGGTCTGGTGCAAGACTGGTTCAACACTATGCCAATCACCGCTCAGAGTCCTGATTGGGCAAATTTTGCCCAATCATGGGCTCACAGAGCTAAGTCCCGCACACTATATAACGTTTCCACGCGCTGATTCTGCACGCATTTCAGAGGAGATTTCAGAGGAGATAGTTGTGTCTTGTTACTGCCGGTCTGCCACGCTACTGGGGGGGTCTGGGGGTGTCTCATTTCTACCAAATATCAGGGAATTTAGGTGATGTGTGTCTTGTCACTGTGCCAGCAATTTTTTTGGGGGTTTACAACTTTCTTTAAAACATTTGTGAATTAAGGTGATCTTCTGGGTCTTCTCACTGTGCCAGCAAGTCTTTTTGGGTCTCATTTCTACCAAATATCAGGGAATTTATGTGATGTGTGTCTTGTCACTGTGCCAGCAATTTTTTTGGGGTTTACAACTTTAAAACATTTGTGAATTGAGGTGATCTTCTGGGTCTCGTCACTGTGCCAGCAAATCTTTTTGGGGCTCACTAATTTCTTTAAAACATTTGTGAATTAAGGTGATCTGTGTCTCGTCACACAGCCAGCAAGTTTTTTTGGGGCTCACTAATTTCTTTAAAACATTTGTGAATTAAGGTGATCTGTGTCTCGTCACACAAACAGTACCACACATTATTTTGGGGCTCACTAATTTCTTTAAAACATTTGTGAATTAAGGTGATCTGTGTCTCGTCACACAGCCAGCAAGTTTTTTGGGGCTCACTAATTTCTTTAAAACATTTGTGAATTAAGGTGATCTGTGTCTCGTCACACAAACAGTACCACGCATTATTTTGGGGCTCACTAATTTCTTTAAAATATTTGTGAATTAAGGTGATCTGTGTCTCGTCACACAGCCAGCAAGTTTTTTTAAGGGCTCACTAATTTCTTTAAACCATTTGTGAATTAAGGTGATCTGTGTCTTGTCACACAAACAGTACCACGCATTATTTTGGGGCTCACTAATTTCTTTAAAACATTTGTGAATTAAGGTGATCTGTGTCTCGTCACACATCCAGTACCACGCTGTATTTCGGGGCTCACTAATTTATACAAAACATTTGTGAATTGAGGTGATCTGTCTCTTGTCACTGGCTGCCAGCTATCAGTGTGTCTCACTGAGTTATACCAGAGTTCTTTAAATTTTGATACCAGAGTTGAATCAGAGTTCTGTATATATTAATCTATATATCACTCACCATGTCTGAAAGAACAAAAAGGACAGGCAGACGCTCCCAGACACAGATAAGAGGGCAAGCAGCCCCTGTGTCGGGAGGCTGTGCCTCTGGTCGTGGTGGACGTGGTGCATCCTCTGCAGGGGCACGCTTGTCCTTTATAACTGGTGCTGGCCGTCTTCTTAACCTGCAGCAACATAAGGAGGATTTGGTGGATTGGCTAGCCAGGCCATCCTCATCCTCCGAGTCCTCTGCCAGCCAGGCTTCTAGTGCTTTACAGTCCACCTCAGCTACCAAAGCATCTAATGCAGCCTCCATGTCCACAGCTACTCCTGCCGTAGCCTCGCTATCATACACGGAGGAGTCAACTGAATTGTTTGACTACAATGAGAGTGACATGCTGCTTGAGGATGCGCAGCAAGTACAGTGCTCTGATTCAATCTCTGAGGTTGAGCAAGGGAGTATAATCAACCTAGAGGAAGGGGGTGCCAGTGATGACACACAAATAACTGCCACTCATGTTGCCCCAGCAGCTGCAGCATACTGCCAAGTTGGTTCCAGTGATGAGGAGATAGGGGGTGAAGATGACATTGATGATGAGGTCACTGACTCCACCTGGGTGCCAGATCGAACTGAGGAATCAAGTGAGGAGGAGGGGGAGGAGGAGGAGGCACAGCAAAGACGAGGCACAACATCCTCTGTGACCAACCATAGCACTAGCCAGTCCAAGGCATCAGATGTCAGAGCTGCTCCGGTGCAGAGCGCTGTTGTCTCAAAGAACACATGCGGAACTCTGCTGTCTGGGAGTTCTTTAAGAAATGTGCAGCAGACCCCACCGTTGCTATTTGTAATCTATGTCAGAAGAGGCTGAAGCGTGGGATAAACACTGGACACTTGGTTACCACGTGCTTGAGGCGACATATGAACAAGTGCCACACATCCCGTTGGCGCAAAACTTTGCGTAGGTCCTCCTCCTCCTCATCTGTCTCTACCCACACTGTATGTCCTGCCATGTCATTGCCTACAACCTCCACCGACAGGGATGATGCTACAGTAATGGATGTACCAGCAGGTCCTTCCTCACAATGTGACATCATCCCACTAGCTGAAGATTTACGCAGTCAGATTACGTTGCCGCAGCTGCTGCAGCGAAAGAAAAAATATAGTCCCAACCATCCGCAAGCACAGCGTCTAAATGCCAGCTTAGCAAAATTACTCACATTGCAGCTGCTGCCTTTCCAGCTGGTGGACTCTGTTCCCTTCCGTGAATTTGCTGAATGTGCTGTACCACAGTGGCAGGTTCCAAAACGCCATTACTTTTCACGCAAGGCCATTCCAGCACTATACCAGTACGTGGAAGACAATGTTATCCAGTCATTGGGAAAGGCAGTCAACAGCAAGGTGCATGTCACTTTAGACACGTGGTCCAGCAAGCATGGTCAGGGTAGTTACATTTCCTTCATGGCACACTGGGTAACTCTGATTGCAGCTGGGAGGGATCCAAGACGGGGCTCTGTGCTGGAGCTTGTTCATCCACCACGCCTCCAGAAAGCTGCTTGTATGAGGTCTGTCTGCTCCACCACCACCACCTCTTCCTCCTCCTCCTCCTCCTTCTCTGTCTCTGGCGAAGTGGCAGTTAAACCGACGCCTGACAGGGTCTATGCAATGGCTCAAGCAAAAAGATGCCATACTGTGCTTGAGCTGGTTTGTTTAGGGGACAGGAGCCACACCAGGTCAGAAATTTTGTCAGCTCTGCAGGTGCAGAGATGGTTTACACCACGCCAGCTTGAGCTGGGAATGATCGTCTGCGATAATGGCAGCAACCTTCTCTCCGCCCTACGCAAGGGTAAATTGACGCATGTACCATGCCTAGCACTCGTCCTAAATCTGGTGGTACAGCGTTTCCTAACCAAGTACCCAGGGCTGCCAGAGCTTCTCATCCAGGCCAGAAAAGTCTGCAGCCACTTCAGACGGTCATTCCCAGCAAGCGTTCGCCTGGCAGAAATTCAAAGAGAATTCCACCTTCCCACAAACCGTCTGATCTGTGACATGCCCACCAGGTGGAACTCGACATTAGCAATGCTGCAGCGTCTGCACAAGCAGCAGAGGGCCATCAACGAGTACCTGTGTGAGTATGGCACAAGGACAGGTTCAGGTCAACTTGTTTTTTCCCCCCGCAGTGGCTGATGATCAAGGATGCATGCACTGTACTGTCCCCATTTGAGGAGGCAACGAGGATTGTGAAAAGGGACAGTGCATGCATCAGTGACACAATTCCTTTAGTGTTCCTGCTGGAGCACACTCTGCGGGGAATTATAGATGTGGCTCTAGAGGCAGAGCAGCGGGAGGAAGAGGAGGCCTTCCCTAGCTCTCAAGGCCCCAGTCTTTCCGCAGACAGCATTCCAGTGGGTCCTACTCAGATCAGACAGGAGGAGGATGAGGACTATTTAAGTAGTGGGGGTATTGAAGGTGGGGATTCCTCAAGGGAGGGTTTTGTGTGCCCAGACACAGAAGGGCTTGTGCGTGGCTGGGAGGAGGAAGTGCACGATACGGTCATCCTCATTGACCAGGAAGACTCGGCAGCAAATGCCACCTCCAACCTACGCTGCATGGGCTCCCTAATTATGCAAAGCCTGCTAAAGGACCCCAGGATTCGTGCTATCAAGGAGAGGGATCATTACTGGTTGGCAACCCTTCTTGATCCACGATACAAGGGGAAAGTTGCAGAGCTCATCCTGCCCACACAGAGGGAGCACAGGATGAAAAAACTTGAGGACGCTCTAAAGCGACACTTGTGTAACACCTTTCCAGGCACTGGTAGATTACCAAGTGCTGACACACGTGCTTCTGAGGCTGCGGGTGATTTTTTAGTCCACGACGCCCAAGGACGTCAAATGTAGGCACCCATTGCCAGCGTCTTCACCATATGGTGCAGGACTACCTAGGGGCAAGGGCAGACCTGGATACCTTTCCAGCAGATGATCCACTGGCTTACTGGGTGTTGAGATTGGATCACTGGCCAGAATTTAGCCAATATGCTATGCAGCTACCAGGGGCGGATCCAGGGGGGGGCAACGGGGCAATTGCCCCCCCCCGAGATTTGAGCCGGGGACCCGATGCCGGGCAGCGCCGGAGTGCCTGCCCGGTCCTGAAGAGTAATGCGGCTGCGTGCAGACGCCGGCGGTCACGTGGTCCGGCTAATCAGGTGGTACTGAGTCTCTGTACCACCTGACTGGCCGGACCGCGTGACCTGCGCACGCCACGCAGCCGCATCACTCAACAGGACGGACTCTTCAGGACCGGGCAGGCACTCCCGCGCTGCCCGGCATCGGGTCCCTCAACCCCTGCCGCCCGGAGCTGGAGGCCTGGAGCAATATCCAGGTGAGAGCTGGGCAAATCCATGTGTAAGCTGGGGGCAAATCCATGTGTAAACTGGGGGCAAATCCATGTGTAAGCTGGGGGCAAATCCAAGAGCTGGGGGGCAAATCCATGAGCTGGGGGGCAAATCCATGAGCTGGGGGGCAAATCCATGAGCTGGGGGCAAATCCATGAGCTGGGGGCAAATCCATGAGCTGGGCAAATCCATGACCTGGGGGCAAATCCATGAGCTGGGCAAATACATGAGCTGGGCAAATACATAAGCTGGGGGCAAATACATGAGCTGGGGGCAAATCCATGACCTGGGGGCAAATCCATGAGCTGGGCAAATCCATGACCTGGGGGAAAATCCATGAGCTGGGGGCAAATCCATGAGCTGGGCAAATCCATGAGCTGGGCAAATACATGACCTGGGGGCAAATCCATGAGCTGGGCAAATCCATGAGCTGGGCAAATCCATGACCTGGGGGCAAATCCATGAGCTGGGCAAATACATGACCTGGGGGCAAATCCATGAGCTGGGCAAATCCATGAGCTGGGCAAATACATGACCTGGGGGCAAATCCATGAGCTGGGCAAATCCATGAGCTGGGCAAATACATGAGCTGGGCAAATCCATGACCTGGGGGCAAATACATGAGCTGGGCAAATACATGAGCTGGGCAAATACATGACCTGGGGGCAAATCCATGAGCTGGGCAAATACATGAGCTGGGCAAATCCATGACCTGGGGGCAAATACATGAGCTGGGCAAATCCATGACCTGGGGGCAAATCCATGATCTGGGGGCAAATCCATGACCTGGGGGCAAATCCATGAGCTGGGCAAATACATGAGCTGGGGGCAAATCCATGAGCTGGGCAAATACATGAGCTGGGGGCAAATCCATGTGTGAGCTGGGGGCTCTCTGCTCCTCTAGATTGCAAAATCCGGGGTGCCCTCTGCTCCTCTAGATTGTAAGATCCTGGGTGTCCTCTGCTCCTCTAGATTGTAAGCTCCTGGGTGCCCTCTGCTCTTCTAGATTGTAAGCTCCTGTGAGCCGGGCCCTCTGCTCCTCTAGATTGTAAGCTCCTGTGAGCTGGGCCCTCTGTAAATTCTCGTGAGTCGGGCTCTCTGCTAAAACACCTTATTTTCTGTAAGTGCCCCTCCCGAGACTAGTCTCTGGATCCGCCCCTGGCAGCTACTAGGTTGCCCTTCATCTAGCGTGCTTTCGAAAGGACGTTCAGTGCCGCTGGAGGTTTTGTCACAGACAAAAGCGTGCGTCTGTCCACCGACTCTGTAGACCAGCTGACATTTATAAAAATGAATCAGTCCTGGATCAGCAGCTATCAATCCCCTGATGCTGAAATAATGGAATAGATAGGGGATGTCCTCTTCTGCATATACAAAACCTCCAGCACTGAACTCTTCCACAATACCACAAAAGGGTTACCGTGTGAAGGCACTTGCTGCCATGAAAGGCACAATATTTGGCTGCACTGACGCCTGTGCCAGATTTATATCATTTTATTTTTTTGAACCGCAGGGTCCAACCCTGCACTCTTCCACAATACCACAGAGGGGTTACTGTATGATGATACCTGCTGGCCTGGCATTAAAGGCACAATATCTGGGAGCACTGACGCCCATTAACAGATAAAAAAAACAACTTTTCAATATAGGACCACATGGTCCACCCCTGCACTCTTCCACAATACCACAGAGGGATTAGGCTAGGGTCAGATGAGCGCATTTTCTACGGACTGTGCGTCCGTGCAGTACAGACGTACTTACTGACTGACGACAAGGTAGTGGCCACACAGTCGGGTTTTTTCACTGACGTATTTTTTGACTGATCTAGCATGGAAAATAAATTACAATGAAAGAACATTCTGTCCGTCAAAAATGCTGGACGTATAAATGCAGTCCGTCTGACCTTGTTGCATCACTCACACACAAAGCTATGCGGACGTTGTGGACGTGGCGCACTCTGCACGTCCGTTCTAGCAGTATTACGTTCTTGCCTAACCTGCGTCCGTTTGCAGCGTCCGTCAGCCCACGCACTTCTGTGCGGACGTACTTCGTGTGTGGGGCTCCATTTAACACAATTGTATGCTATCACGGACGTACTTATGTGCGGGCAACACGGACGTTAACACTGCGTTCGTCTGACCCCAGCCTTACTGTATGATGATACCTGCTGACCTGGCATTAAAGGCACAATATCTGGGTGCACTGACGCCCATTATTACCAGATCAAAAACTTTTCAATATAGGACCGCAAGGTTCACCCCTGCACTCTTCCACAATACTACAGAGGGGTTACTGTATGATGATACTTGCTGGCCTGGCAGTCTTGCACCAAAGGCAGAATATCTGGGTGCACTGACGCCCATTACCAGATCAAAAACTTTTCAATATAGGACCACATGGTCCACCCCTGCACTCTTCCACAATACTACAGATGGGTTACTGTATGATGATACTTGATGGCCTGGCATTAAAGGCAGAATATCTGGGTGCACTGACGCCCATTATTACCAGATCAAAAACTTTTCAATATAGGACCGCAAGGTTCACCCCTGCACTCTTCCACAATACTACAGAGGGGTTACTGTATGATGATACTTGCTGGCCTGGCATTAAAGGCACAATATCTGGGTGCACTGACGCCCATTACAAGATCAAAAACTTTTCAATATAGGACCACATGGTCCACCCGTGCACTCTTCCACAATAACACAGAGGGGTTACTGTATGATGATACTTGCTGGCCTGGCATTAAAAGCACAATATCTGGGTGCACTGACGCCCATTACAAGATCAAAAACTTTTCAATATAGGACCACATGGTCCACCCCTGCACTCTTCCACAGTAACACAGAGGGGTTACTGTATGATGATATTTGCTGGCCTGGCATTAAAGGCACAATATCTGGGTGCACTGACGCCCATTAACAGATAAAAAAAACACTTTTCAATATAGGACCACATGGTCCACCCCTGCACTCTTCAACAATACCACAGAGGGGTTAGGCTAGGGTCAGATGAGCGCATTTTCTACGGACTGTGCGTCCGTGCAGTACGGACGTACTTACTGACTGACGACAAGGTAGTGGCCACACAGTCGGATTTTTTTTCACTGACGTATTTTTTGACTGATGTAGCATGGAAAATAAATTACAATGAAAGAACATTCTGTCCGTCAAAAATGCTGGACGTATAAATGCAGTCCGTCTGACCTTGTTGCATCACTCACACACAAAGCTATGCGGACGATGTGGACGTGGCGCACTCTGCACGTCCGTTCTAGCAGTATTACGTTCTTGCCTAACCTGCGTCCGTTTGCAGCGTCCGTTAGCCCCTGCACTTCTGTGCGGACGTACTTCGTGTGTGGCTCCATTTAACACAATTGTATGCTATCACGGACGTACAGTCATGGCCGACATTGTTGGCACCCCAGACATTTTTCCAGAAAATTTCTCACAGAAAAGTATTGCAGTAACACATGTTTTGTTATACACATGTTTATTCCCTTTGTGTGTATTGGAACAAAACAAAAAAAGGGAGGAAAAAAGAAAATTGGACATAATGTCACACAAAACTCCAAAAATGGGCTGGACAAAATACTTGGCACCTTTTCAAAATTGTGGATAAATAAGATTGTTTCAATCATGTGATGTTCCTGTGAACTCACCTGGGGCAAGTAACAGGTGTGGGCAATATAAAAATCACACCTGAATGCCGATATAAAGGAGAGAAGTTCACTTAGTCTTTGCATTGTGTGTCTGTGTGTGCCACACTAAGCATGGACAATAGAAAGAGGAGAAGAGAAATGTCTGAGGACTTGAGAACCAAAATTGTGGAAAAATATCAACAATCTCCAGGTTACAAGTCCATCTCCAGAGATCTAGATTTGCCTTTGTCCACAGTGTGCAACATTATCAAGAAGTTTGCAACCCATGGCACTGTAGCTAATCTCTCTGGGCATGGACGGAAGAGAAAAATTGATGAAAGGTTGCAACGCAGGATAGTCCGGATGGTGGATAAGCTGACCCAAACAAGTTCCAAAGAAATTCAAGCTGTCGTGCAGGCTCAGGGAGCATCAGTGTCAGCGCGAACTATCCGTCGACATTTAAATGAAATTAAACGCTATGGCAGGAGACCCAGAAGTTCCCCACTGCTGACACAGAGGCATAAAAAAGCAAGACTACAGTTTGCCAAAATGTATTTGAGTAAGCCAAAATCCTTCTGGGAAAACGTATTGTGGACAGATGAGACCAAGATAGCTTTTTGGTAAAGCACATCATTCTACTGCTTACCGAAAACAGAATGAGGCCTACAAAGAAAAGAACACAGTACCTACAGTCAAATATGGTGGAGGTTCAATGATGTTTTGGGGTTGTTTTGCTGACTCTGGCACTGGGTGCCTTGAATGTGTGCAAGACATCATGAAATCTGAGGATTACCAAAGGATTTTGGGTCGCACTGTAGAGCCCAGTGTCAGAAAGCTGGGTTTGCGTCCGAGATCTTGGGTCTTCCAGCAGGATAATGACCCCAAACATATGTCAAAAAGCAGCCAGAAATGGATGGCAACAAAGCGCTGGAGAGTTCTGAAGTGGCCAGCAATGAGTCCAGATCTAAATCCCATTGAACACCTGTGGAAAGATCTTAAAAGTGCTGTTGGGAAAAGGCGCCCTTCCAATAAGAGAGACCTGGAGCAGTTTGCAAAGGAAGAGTGGTCCAAAATTCCGGGTGAGAGGTGTAAGAAGCTTATTGATGGTATTGATAGGAAGCAACTGATTTCAGTTATTTTTTCCAAAGGGTGTGCAACCAAATATTTAGTTAAGGGTGCCAAGAATTTTGTCCAGCCCATTTTTGGAGTTTTGTGTGACCTTATGTCCAATTTTTTTTTTTTTTTGTGAAAGGATTTTACCAGGAAGGATACATTGAGATTTCTCTCGTTTTCAAGTATGTCCTGGGTGGTGAGTATGTACCGTTGGGTGTCTTGCCAAGGACACTTACTGGAGAGGTTGCTCGCTGGGATTGAACCCATGACTCCACAGGCTCTCTCCATGCAGAGCAGTGACATTGCCTCTACTCCACCCAGCCGGTGCTTTTTTTCCTCCCTTTTTTTGTTTTGTTCCAATACACACAAAGGGAATAAACATGTGTATAGCAAAACATGTCTTACTGCAATACTTTTCTGTGAGAAATACTTGATTTTCTGGAAAAATGTCTGGGGTGCCAACAATTTCGGCCATGGCTGTACTTATGTGCGGGCAACACGAACGTTAACACTGCGTTCGTCTGACCCCAGCCTTACTGTATGATGATACCTGCTGACCTGGCATTAAAGGCACAATATCTGGGTGCACTGATGCCCATTACCAGATCAAAAACTTTTCAATATAGGACCACATGGTCCACCCCTGCACTCTTCCACCATACCACAGAGGGGTTACTGTATGATGATACTTGCTGCTCTGGCAGTCTTGCATCAAAGGCAGAATATCTGGGTGCACTGACGCCTTAACCAGATGCATATCTTTTTAATATAGGACCGCAAGGTTCACCCCTGCACTCTTCCACAATAACACAGAGGGGTTACTGTATGATGATACTTGCTGCCCTGGCAGTCTTGCACCAAAGGCAGAATATCTGGGTGCACTGACGCCCATTCCCAGATTCATATCTTTTTAATATAGGACCGCATGGTCCACCCCTGCATTCTTCCACAATACCACAGAGGGTTTACTGTATGATAGTACTTGCATGCCTGGCACTAAAGGCACAATATCTGGGTGCACTGCCACTGGCGCATGTATCAGATTCATATCCTCAGAGGGGTTACGGTGTGACGGCACTGTTGCCGACGCTAAAAGCCCAATTTTAAAGCACCTATTGTTACTTTCATCCAAAGCCTGCATAAGTTTCACAATAATTTAGCCAAAAAAATCACTAAACTTTTTCTGCACGTCCTAAAATGTGTTTTCATACCGGCTGACGCCCCAAGCAGTTGTTTATGGATGGATTAAAGGAAAAGCATTTACCGTCATATAAAACGTCATTTTTTTTGTTTTTAAGTGTTTCTATACATCCTAGAAATCCGCCACTTCACGGGCAGGTTATGGGGACATCCTAGGCACGATATTTGAAGGAATTTTTGGTTTTTATTTTTAACCCTTATTTCATGGAAAACTCACTGTCCCTTTAAAAACGTTTTTTTTTAAACTTTTTGTCCTTGTTTCCTGTCCCCCAGGGCACTACCCGGACCCCCATACACCTTTTATGGCAAATATGTAGCATATATGCCCTCTTGGAGGGCACTCTAAAAAACCGAATTTTCAGCCCCATTGAGTTGCATGGGGTTCGAGTTTGGGTTCGGGTTCGGTCCCGAACAAATGGGAAGTTCGGGCTCGAACCGAACTCGGGGAGTGGTCGGCTCATCCCTATTTCTGATAGGGGTCGAATTGTCTGGACAAGGCATCTGCCTTGATATTTTTGGAACCAGGTCGATATGTCAATAGAAAATTGAAACTGGACAAGAACAATGACCATCTAGCCTGTCTGGCATTTAACCTCTTAGCATCCCCTATATACGTAAGATTCTTATGACCTGTAATTATCAAGACAGGAATGGAAGACCCCTCCAGTAGATGTCTCCACTCGGATAAGGCAGATACAACCGCTAAGAGTTCTCGATTCCCTATATCATAGTTCATTTCTGCTGGAGACATTTTGCGTGAAAAGAATCCACATGGATGTAACGGTTTATCTGGTGCTTCTCTTTGAGATATAATAGCTCCTATTCCTATCTCCGAAGCATAAACCTCTAACTGGAATGGTAATGTAGGGTTTGGATGTCTTAGAACTGGAGCATAAGTAAATGCGGTTTTAAGCTTTTGAAACGCTTGTACAGCACATGGAGACCATTTCTGATTTTGTATACTTTTCTTGGTCATGGCATTTAAAGGGGCAACCAATGAGGAGAAATTTTTTATGAATCGTCTATAATAATTGGCAAAACCCAAGAATCTCTGGCTTTCAAACCTTGCGGTAGCGGCCAATCTAAAATAGAAGACAGTTTGGAGGGGTCCATTTGAAAACCCTCATGGGTGATCACGTAACCCAGGAAATGTACTTTAGTGAGATTGAACATACATTTTTTGAGTTTACAATACAAGCCATTTTCTAGCAATTTCTTTAGTACTGACCGAACATGTTCATGATGTATTTCAATATCAGGTGAATAAATCAATATGTCATCTAAATAAACAATGATGAAAATCTGCAAGAAATCTCTGAGTACGTCCTTTATGAAGTCCTGGAATACTGACGGAGCGTTACATAGCCCGAAGGGCATCACCAGAAACTCGTAGTGCCCACTTCGGGTATTGAAGGCAGTTTGAAGGCAGTTTTCCACTCATGGTGTTCTTTAACCCTAACCAAATTGTAAGCATCCCTGAGATCCAATTTGGTGTAAACCTTTGCACCTTGTAATCTATCAAATAATTCAGAAATGAGCCGGATAGGATAAACATTTTGAACAGTAATGCGATTCAACCCCCGGTAGTCAATACAAGGTCGTAGGTCTCCCTCTTTTTTGGACACAAAGAAGAATCCTGCCCCAGCCGGGGTGGATTAACGCCTTATAAAACCTTTTGCCAGATTCTCCTTTATGTACTCCTCCATAATTTCATTCTCCTTTTGAGACAGAGGATAGACATGACCTCTAGGAGGCATGGTACAGAGAAGTAAATCGATCGCACAGTCATATGGTCTATGAGGAGGTAATATAGCACAGTTGTTTTTCTCGAATATCTCCCTCAGATTTCGGTACCACTCAGGCACCTCAGTAGATAGAGGAGGAGCAGTAGGCATATTGAGGCTCCCTATTATGGTGACAGTTCATAAACACTGTGCCCAACAATGAGAACTCCAAGCCTTGATTTCCCCTTGTTCCCAATCAAGGGACGGATTGTGTCTCACCAACCAGGGGAAACCCAACACTACTGGACACGAGGGTGAATCAATAACCTGAAAAGTGATGTGTTCACGGTGAAGAACCCCTGTGGTAAGACATGGAATGGCTGTATCGTGGGTAACCCTGGGTAGGGATAGAGGTCCCCCGTCAATGGCCTCTACATACAAGGGTGTGACTCTTTCAACCAGAGGGATAGCATGGGTACCAGCAAACGCCTTATCTATGAGATTCCCTGCTGCCCCAGAATCAAGAAATGCAAACGTATGAACCAAGGAGGTCTCCCTTGAGAGAGAGACAGGCACTACCATGCGTGTCCTATTTTTTTGAATAGGAGACATATCAATCAAGCCCAAGGTTTGTCTCCTGGGAGACCTTAGGCTGTCTCGTTTCCCGACATCCTTACTCTCCTAGGCCTCCTGGTACATTGGTTACGGAAATACCCCCTGCCAGCACAGTAGAAGCACAACCCCTCTCTCCTGCAGTACTCTGTTTCCTACTGGGATATACCGGTGTTACTGATTTGCATGGGTTCAGGTGGATGGTGTTCGGCTGCAGGTTGTACTGGAATGGGTGGAGCAACATTGGTAATGGGTGGCAATTCCCTCCGTACTCTTTCTCTGGGCCCCCGTCTATCACGGATCTGGTCATCCAGGGCAGTACAAAAATCGATTAACTCTTCCAGCACATCAGGTAATTTCATTGGTGCTAGTTCATGCATAAGAGATTCAGACAAACCCTCCGTGAAGGCCAATACTAGAGCCTCGTTGATCCAGGTGACCTCAGACGCAAGTGTCTTAAATTCAATAGTATAATCGGACACTTTCCTATTGCCTTGTCTGATTCTGAAGAGTGCCCTACCAGCTGTTTGAGATCTGCGAGTAGGATTGAATGTACGGTGCAGTTCTGACACAAACATCTCGTAATCATACACAATTGGTTTCTTATTCTCCCATAGTGGTGTAGCCCATTCCAGAGCTTATCCGAGAGATGGTTAATGAGAAACCCCACCTTGGACTTATCAGACGGGCACATACCCGGATTGAGGTCAAAATGGATCCCAACCTGAATCAAGAAACCCCGACAATCACCAGGGGTACCGTCAAAACGCATCGGCGCTGTCATATGCACATGGTGATTGGGTGGTACAACGGCAGTGGACGAGGTAGCGTCAGTAACCGACCGGGATGGCGAGGTTGGCGTATGACTTGGCTGGTTCAACAAGGCACGCAAAGTTTGAGCAATTTGATCCATTCTATGATCTTGTTCCTCTTGCCTTGCAGCAATCTTAGACAATTGTGTGGATAGGTCTGCAGGATCCATGGCCCTATCGTAATGTTACGATCCCCACCAGGAGGAGAATATGATCCTTGTACGAAACACCCTATCCTTTCCCTCCGATCCTTGAATTGGTCAGTCTCAAGATATATCCCTATGCTGAAAATATGAGAAAGCAAAGCGCAAGACCATATAGTCAAACCAGTAAAAGAGAATAATGTAAACCTTTGCCGGGATAGTACGCCAGAGAATATCGTAAGCCGTTGCTAGGAGTCAGTATGCCAGAGAATATCGTAAGCCGTTGCCAAAAGTCAGTAAACCAGCTCTATGGGATGTTAAATCTCGATAGTGCAATGTATGAATGCATTGCCCGTGGTTTTAATCCCGGTGGGTCCACGTCATCATGCCTGGCTCCGCCCCGGCGTCTCACGTGACCTCCCGGCTTCCCCTCTTCACTCAGCACCCGGCCAGTGAGCAGCAAGAACGATGCTGCCGGGCACCGGGTGACCATAGCGCGGTACATAACAATTGTGAGCTGGGGGTACCCTGGGCTCATGGTACGGAAAGGGTTTGCAGGGCTGTGCAGATGGGGTGCCACGTGTGTCCTGCCAGCATGGAAAGGGTGCACTGGACAGTCCACACCTGGGTTACCCTACACTGCATAGCTTCAAGGGGTATGTGCTGGGAGGGGGTACCCTGGGCCCCCCATATGGAAAGGGTTCGCAGGGCTCATGAGCCACATGAGGACAGATCCTGGGCAATGTTCTGGGGAGAGTGAGTGTAACGAGCACAGCTTGCGATTAGGCGCGTCTCTGCCTGTCACTGCGAACCCAACACCAGCCCTTATCCAAAACTGGTAGAATGCCCCCCAAACCTGTGTCTGGATCCGCCCCTGATGAGTGCCATCTCCCTCCTCTTCTCTCCCTTCCAGGTGCAATACTGAGTAGGACACAAAGAAGGGACGAGCCACTCTTTAACTGGCCAGATGCAAAACTACCTAGAGCCGAGAAAATTTAGGCTCTATTTACCCATTCCTCCTTCACTATAACATGTGAGTATCTTCGCTCGGCTAGAGTTGGATTTTCATGATTTATGCACCATTGCTTTTCTTCTCTTTTTTTTTTCCTCTTGCAGGAGAATAACATAGTAGTGGAGAGCGAGACTGACCACCTTCCCCTTCTTCCGAAAACATGTACAATTCCGAAAAACGAAAATTTCCGAAATCTCGAAAAGTCGATACAAAAAACGAGCAAAGTGACACGAAAATACGAAAAATGGTCGATATTCCGAAAAAAAAATGTACCCGAAAAACGAGTCGAACCGAATCGAAACAGAAATCGGTCGAAACGAGCCGAATCGAAAAGTTTAAACATCCGAAAAATCGAACCGAATCGAACCGAAAAAAAAATTGGTGCACAAGCCTATTGTATGTATGTGTGTAAAATTGTCAGAACTTGTTAATTATTAAGTGCGAGGTTATAAAAAAAAAAATGTCCTAATGCTGTAGTGCATTTACTTGGATGTTTTGCACTTGATTAGTTCCTATCTGGCGGCACAGAATTTATGATAACATAAGGTTATTTATACAATTTAGAAGCACCATTTTTTCAGCATCATTTTATTTCTAATATTTTACAATGTGCCTGATAAATTGGTGGCAGCAAAGCAGAAATCTTGTACTTTAGGGGGTGAGGGCTTAGAATAAAGACACAGGGTTATTCAGAGAGAGGTGAAAAGCAGGAGAATGACTGGAGAATGGAAAATTCTAGGTCAAAACAGGCGATTTGGAAAGTGAGATAAATTGGAGAATTTTTCTGGTTTGGCAATTTTGACCTATAATTTTCCATTCTCCAGCCATGCTCCTGCTTTTCACCTCTCTCTGAATAACCCTGAATGACTGTGAACTGGGAGAGAAGGGGAAAACAGGAGAGAAGGGGAGCAGATCTGTAAATAGAGAGGGAAATCACAGGGCAGTTATGGGTTCCAACAATCATCACGCTTTAATGCATCTGTGCAGCCCTTCAATGGGTGGATATAGCATTGGTCTTAAAGATGAGACATCACTGCCTGTACTTAGAATCCAGATCCTGCTAAGATTGCGGTACGTGCATGGAGCTGTAAGATGTCATAGTGCAATGCTGCTAACACATATAAGTAGTGGTTCCCTACAAATGAGCCCATCTGAAGTTACATAACCTTATTACTAAATTATACATATTCCCGGAGACAATGCATACACTGCCTAGCCCCCAAAAAGCCATTAACTGCCATACAAGCCTGTTATGTTCTGTGGCTTCTTCAGTTGATCAGGGCTAGGTTCAGCAACATTATGTATCCAAAAAATGAGGTCAGCTGACTATCTGAATATACTGAACGAGCAGGATCCATGATCAATGGATTTTTACTTTCATGACAGCAAGAGGATATTCCAAGATGACAATGTCAGGATTCAGCAGGCTCAAATTGGGCAAGAGTAGTTCAGGGAGCAGAAGACATAATTATCACACACGGATTGGCCACCAGAGTCCAGACCTTAACCTCACTGAGAATCTTTGGGATGTGCTGGAGAAGACTTTATAGTCATGCGGTCCAACTCTCATCAATACAAAATATTGGCAAGGAATTAATGCAACTCTGGATGGAACCAAATGTTGTGACATTGCATAATCTTATGGAAACGCTGCCATAGTAGTGTATCAGTTTCATTTTGTATACGGGTTCATGTTCTTTTGCTTATTTGTAACACATAAGACATGACAGTTGATGTGTTAAAATTGTTTGAAAAGTTTGTCAGTTTTTTCCAGCAAGGAAACAGAGCTCAAGTTGTAATGTACATGGAGCAACAGTTTTTGACCAGCAGAGGGAGACCTTGTCCTGTAAAATACAGCTTTCCTATAGCGAAATTATACAGTAAAATCAATATTTCTATAATCTTACCATGTGTAATCAAAAGTGACTTCCCATAAAACAAGCAGGTCCTGACATTGGTTTTATGGAAATGCTTTTGTTAGTGAAGGGGTTAAACGGTGAGAGGGAGTTTTAGCCAAGCTCATCTTTTCCTTTACTACTTGCCAGCTTATAAACGAAGCCGATAAAATTCTTCCCCTGATCTGCTTTTTCATAAATTCACTCCAAATAACTTAAATGCTAACAGCTGAAGAAAATCCATTGCTTTAATTTCCTGCTTTTCTAACAACCCTTAGTGTCATTTGACATGGCACTTTTTGTAGTCTATATGTGCATTTTAATTATTATGTGCCACAACTACAGTACATACATAGTATGGGTGATTTGACATTTTTTTGAAACTTGACAGTTTTTTTTTTTACACATTTTTATAATAGGCATCAGCTGTATCAAACCCCACAAGGCATTTCAAAGCTTAGTATCACCAGCTGTGTGCCAGAAACACCCTGTTACTGTGTGAAAAAGAATTTGCAGATGTCTTGAACACAGCACATGTGATCCAAAGCGGTTTTGAAGGTTAATTATACCCAAAGAATGCGTTGGATTTTACTTTTAAAGGTATATTGTAGTATTTATCAGCTGCACTTTAAATATATCATAACTCCTGCCAACTACATCATGATTCTCTGTAAATCTGTGAATGGCTTGTCAAATAATGTCAATAATTAACCTTTTAGTTTAATACTCTGCGCATTCTGTTTCTTTCCTGCCACCTTCAATCTCGGTAAGCCAATGGCTACCACGTCTTCTCTTTAGCACTGAATAAATGGCAGAAATCCTCTCCCCATGCCATGAAAAAAAGATAAGGATCTGAGGGACATTACAATAATGCTATAAAAAGTGAAATTCAGCTTTAGTTTTTGAAGAAAAAAATTCAAAAAGTTTAAACTGTAAATGTGTTCCACAGTAAATTCACCACTTGATACCTCCAAGTATTCCTGATAATTTCCAGTCAAATGCTTGTTATAGAGAAACACTGAGGACATACAGAAATATTAATGGCCCATCGCAGGGCTGCCATCCTATTTGTCCTTGGGATACAGAGGCTGATCAAGATGTTAAAAAGGTGGGCTTTGCAGAGGAAAAAGGTAGTACTATAGACTTAAGCACCTGGGCTTTATTCCAAGTTGTTAACGCTTACATCTCCACTCCGTTGCAGCACCTTACTGTACTTGCTTAAAACTGAAAGAATAGACCCCTGGAAAATTATGAACCTTATAACACCTCTGAGACTTTTTTTTTTTTTAAACATTTAGGTCTATTCACTAAAAGGTGAAACTCAGGAGAATTGGCAGGAGAAGAGAACAATCTAGACTGTCAGGGTTATTCAGAGAGAGGTGAAAGCCAGGAGAATGACTGGAGAAGTGAAAATTCTAGGTGATAATAGCTGATTTGAAAAGTGAGATAAATGGGAGAATTTTTCTGGTTTGGCTATTTTGATCTAGAATTTTCACTTCTTCAGTTATTCTCCTGAGTTTCACCTCTCTCTAAATAACCCTGTAAATGGGAGAATTTTTCTGGTTTGGCTATTTTGACCTGAATTTTTCACTTTTCCAGTCGATTCTCCTGAGTTTCACCTCTATTGAATAGACCTGATTGTCTTCACAATTAAGACAGAAAATATACTTTAGTACAATAAGCTTTGAAACAGATACTTCCATACAGGTAGTCCTAATGTGTAAGGAAATTAAAGAATCTGGGGGAAAAGACAACAGGGGGGGGGGGGGGTTCGGAACAGTCGCCACATTTGTAACACCCTTATATTCAAATTAATTGAATTCTGATTATCCATGAGATAATATTTCATGACAAAAAAAAGTAGAGGTTCACCAATTTGCATTTAAAATTGAATTAAGTAACTTCTTCAAATATTTTATGCACTTAAAGTATTAACTAACATGTGTTAAATGTATATTCAAATATTATAAATGTAGAATTTGCCGTTTTCATTTTAACTTGGTTTTAAGCCATTTCATCTTCCTATTCAGAAGCTTCAGAGAAAAGAAAATGCTCAAAATTAATACTGTAACTGTCCGGCTGAACAAATGAGTAAATAACGAATATTTGATTTTAATGCACTCCGAACGGTCATACATGATGGATCCAAAAGGATTGCTTGGGTAGTTCCAGACAATTACACAGCTGAATTAGTTTATTATTGATTTTTCTATCTTACAACACACGGAAACATAGCTAATAGTGTATCTTAAGTCGTCAACAATTCTGGCAAAGTGCTCTATTGCGATATTGACCCTCTATTAACACTCTGTGCTAGTGATACCCAAAAATCAATTGGGTAAATACACATGAATAGACTCTTCGTTTTATATACAATTTGCAGTATTGGAAGGTGTAAAAAGCAAAAACAATATTATGTTTTTAAAGAAAGGGTGGGCTGCAGCTTGATATCCTTTTAATACAGTTTTCTAAACTTATTTTGTGTTTTACAGGAGTATAAATGACATTCTTCTATTACAAATTACCCTTTCCAGTTGAACAATGTAACAGCTTGTTCTCTTCTGAACAAAATACCTTCAGATTACCACGTTGCATAACTATTGCACAATTTCTAAAGTAAATATTGCACAGTAATCAATTTGAATACACAATAACCTGATGCTTAAATAATCATGCTGGATAAAATCTTATATATAAACAAGTTGAATGATAATAATATATTATACAATGAAATTTATAATATTACTCATTAGAATTAAATCAAAATTAAACTATTTTACAGCAGATGTTTAATTCAATTTTTGGAAACAGCGAGACAGAAACAATAAATGCAGAAAACAGAACCAAGAAGAGTGGACTATAGAATTTATAATGGGCCCTGGTGTTCACATAAGAAGATATAGAAGAAAATATATATTAAAAAAAAATTATATTGACAATTTTAATTTTGAAAAAGTCAGCTGTACAAAAAGTGACAATACAGTAATGAGAAAGGACATCATAACAATAAGTGTGAGAAAAAATCAGCGGGACCACAGACAAGTAGGCAGCATGAAACACAACTTATGAAAACTATAAAAGAAGCAAAAATAACAAATCCAAAGAAGGGGTCATCTGAAAACAAAAATAAAACACAGAAAAGGGTGACAGTATATAGAGCAGCAAGTAACACCCACAGGAAAAACGGCTGAAGGCACAAGGAGTCTGCATAAGGGATCCCAAGACAAAAAAAAGGGGGGGGTATAAGAAACCCACGTCAGTGGGGGGCAGTGGGAAACTGCCCACGTTTACGCGACATTCCTGGCCCATTCCGAGGATTGACAGATAATTGGAGGCCAAGAAAGAAGCCACAGGGTGGGGATCTCAGGGCCGAGGTGCGTGGATAGAGCCATTGTCAGGTGTCGCTGTGTGTGACGAGCAGGGGAGTCCGGTTTGCAGCAAATGCAGGAGACCATACAGGTTGCAGGGCACGGTTTAGTTTATTTCATGCACCGGCAGGACAAAGGAATATACAGGACTAGAACTAAAAGATGACTAGACACAAGAAAGGAGCTGACATAGAGGACTAAGAGAAAAATGAATAAACTAGACACAGGCTGGATACAGAGGGGCACGACATGAACTAGACACAGGCTGGATACAGAGGGGCACGACATGAACTAGACAGGCTGGATACAGAGGGGCACGACATGAACTAGACACAGGCTGGATACAGAGGGGCATGACATGAACTAGACACAAGCTGGATACAGAGGGGCATGACATGAACTAGACACAAGCTGGATACAGAGGGGCATGACATGAACTACACACAGGCTGGATACAGGGGGGCATGACATGAACTACACACAAGATACGAAGGGGTACTTACACAGAAGCAGGATACTAACAGAGGCAGATTGCAGGACACAGGGGAAGATACACAAATAGCAGAGGGTCTATGGTGGAGGTGGCAACAAAGAGGTCTTGGTACAGGGGTCAGCAGGAGTCCATATGAATGGTGGAAGTCCTTGGGATAAACAGAAGTCCTTTTGGCAAAATGAGGGGATAATCCAAATAGCAACAAAAAGTCCAGATAAACAAAGCAAGGGTCTTGAGAAACAGGAGTCCGGTAGGGAAGGCAAGGGGGTCTGGAATCCAGGTACAGGCAGGTTCACACAGCGTGTGACTCAGTGGTCAGACGTTAATGCTGAAGTGGGGAGCATTGGGCGTAGTCTCCCTATATGGAGACCTGGGCAGGTGAGGGGTAATTAAACTCTGGGACAAACATATGGGAAATACTGGTCTGGAGGATGGGGAACTGGATGAAAGCAAGGGCTAGATGGGAAATCTGGAATGGGACAGAACAGGGAAGATGGTAGCTCAGACCCATATCAAGGCCTTTTGCGGTGTCTGCGGCGAGGGATCTGACAGCCATGGTGGCCACACGAACCGCTCACCTGGGCCTCCCCAAGTGTTCCCGCACATAAAAAAAAGGGGGGGTTGTTGTCCGAGGCTAAAATAAACCAAAAATCAGCCAAATGCTGCAGGGGGAACACATAGTCTCAATGTTACAAAGTAAAAAAAAAGAAATGGGGGTATCATTCAGCCTTGCCAAGCGTGCCCTTTCGCCGATCCCAGGGAATGGCACGCTCTAGAGCGCACACTCAAGAGGAGAGAGGGATCAGCAGGCATCTAAAAACAAGGCGGTGGGTACGGCAGTCAGTGCAGCAATTAGGGCAGGTACGACGGACAGCGACAGGACTCACAGAAGAAGTGCCTCTGCAGAAGGGAAGGGCCATCCACAAAGTCGGCCAGGCAGCGGAGCCACAGTGGTGGCACTCACTCTCCCCAACAACCGGGGCCAGTCCAGAGACATCAGACAGCTCCTGTAGCGAGACCAGCTGTAGGATGTCAGAAAGCCCCTCCTGATCAGGGCAGTCGCGGCACCACTCACTGACCTCCAGCTTGGGTAAGTCGACAGGAGCACACCAGGGACGTGCAGTCAGGGGTGGCAGGGGAGGCAGAGCCTCCCCTGCCATTCCAGTAAATTAATGTGCTCATTGTGCTGTAATGACATGTGTGTATATTCAAACCGTAAATAAAATGTTGTTTATTGAAAAAAGTTCTCATACTCACCTCTCCACGCTCCCTCGCTGTGCTTCTCTGTCCTCCGCTTTTTTCCCCTGCACTTTCAGTTTGCCGGCTGCTGTGTGTGTGTGATTCACTACACAGACAGCAGGGGCAGCACTGAGCCAGCCTAGCCTATGCAATTTGCGCAGCTGAATGCTACACTAATTGCATAGCTCAAGCTGGCTTTGCTTCCTGGTTCTGCGCCCTTCAGTGCCTCCAGAGGCACTGAGAGCAATTGAAAGCTTGAGCCAATGGGAAAGCTCCATTGGTCTCAAGCACTTCTTTTTTTTTAAAAAAACGCCCCCCATGGGAGGCAGAGCTCCCCATGGATTGATTGACGCAGGACAGTCATGTGACGGACCTCGTCAGTCGTGGGGGGGGGGGCAGGCAGAGCTCAGCAATCAGCATGTGTGTAATAGCGCCCTCTATTAGTCAGTATTGTAAGTGCATGCTCTTAGAACTGTAAAAAAAAACACTTTACTTTAGAAATAGTGAAACTCTATTCTCCTATATAACGATAATCAAATGCGTAAATTGCGACTGCGTAACCCTGTGTATACAGTTGTGTTCAAAATTATTCAACCCCCAATGCTGTAAAGGGTTTTAGGGAATTTAGTGTACATTTGTAATTGTATTCAGAATGAAATCCTACAAGGACTTTTTAAAGAACCATATGCAACTAAAATGACATCAATTGGTTTTGTAATACAGTAGTAAATGATTCTTTTGTGAATTCTTCATTGACACAATTATTCAACCCCTTAAAGACTACCACTCTGAAGAACAGAGGTTCATTCAAGTGTTTTCAATCAGCTATTGAAAACACCTGTGGATGTCATGGAGCAGCAATAAAGCATAATAAGCACCAATTAGGCAGCTTTAAAATGACTGTGATACTCAGCTCCTTCTAGACATTTACTGGTGTGGTTACAAACATGGTGAAGTCAAGAGAATGGTCCAGGAAGACAAGAGAAGAGGTGATTACTCTTCACAGGAAGGGCAATGGCTATAAGAAGATTGCAAAGATGTTAAACATACCAAGAGAGACCATAGGAAGCATCATTCGCAAATTCAAGGCAAACGGCACTGTTGAAACGCTACCTGGTCGTGGCAGAAAGAAGATGCTGACTTCGACTGCTGTGCGCTACCTGAAGCGTAGAGTGGAGAAAAGTCCCCGTGTGACTGCTGAGGAACTGAGAAAAGATTTGTCAGATGTGGGTACTGAAGTTTCAGCTCAGACAATACGGCGCACACTGCGTAATGAAGGCCTCCATGCCAGAACTCCCAGGCGCACCCCCTTGCTGTCTCCAAAGAATAAGAAGAGTCGACTGCAGTATGCCAAAAGTCATATGGACAAACCACAGAAGTTTTGGAATAGTGTTCTGTGAACTGATGAAACAAAATTAGAACTGTTTGGGCCCATGGATCAACGCTATGTTTGGAGGAGGAAGAACAAGGCCTATGAAGAAAAGAACACCTTGCCTACTGTGAAGCATGGCGGGGGGTCAATCATGCTTTGGGGCTGTTTTGCTTCTGCAGGTACAGGGAAGCTTCAGCATGTGCAAGGTACCATGAATTCTCTTCAGTACCAGGAGATATTGGATGACAATGTGATGCAGTCCGTCACAAACCTGAGGCTTGGGAGACGTTGGACCTTTCAACAGGACAATGATCCCAAGCATACCTCCAAGTCCACTAGAGCATGGTTGCAGATTAAAGGCTGGAACATTTTGGAGTGGCCATCGCAGTCACCTGACTTAAATCCGATTGAGAACCTCTGGTGGGACTTAAAGAAAGCAGTTGCAGTGTGCAAGCCTAAGAATGTGACTGAACAGGAGGCTTTTGCCCATGACGAATGGGCGAACATACCCGTAGATCACTGCAAGACACTTGTGTCAAGCTATGCTTCACGTTTAAAAGCTGTTATATAACTGTAAAAGGATGTTGTACTAAGTACTAAGATTGAATGTCACTTGGGGGTTGAATAAAACTGATAATGATGTGAGCACAGAAAAGACATTTGTGGTTATTTCATTATAAATGTTATGTTATATTTGTCTGACCTACACGTGCCTCTTTGATTTAATTGTAAGCAAGATGACTGAATGATCAAAATCAATGTCAAACTGGCCAAAACACTCAATTTCTGTGGGGGTTGAATAATTTTGAACACAACTGTATATGGCTCTGATACTAGCCAGTGCCTCACCAGCCACTGACCTCACCGCACATCATTGGAGCACACAGATGTAAATCTGCATTGTGCTTGGCCAGGGAAGGGGAAAGCCCACCCATGTTGCAGATTCCAATGCCACAAGCAGCTGAGGGAGCCCCTCCAGATCCGTCTTCCCTCACCTCCGCTGGGACCGCAGCACCCAGCCGTGTCAGTGCCACCTCGCAGGACCATCCAGCCTCCCTCCGAACAAGAGACCAATGCTCCAAATCCTCCAGCAGCTCCTTCAGCATCCCCCTCGTAAGCGGCTGCAAATTGAGGTTAGACATCGGTGATGTAAAGCAAGGCGGCTTCAAGGAAGGCATGCATGAAGGAGAATCTCCTGCAAACACAGCGGCAGCGAAGGAGGAACATACCACGTGGCCAAGGTCAGCACCCAGGACAGATCTAGAAATCCCGAGCGGCGAGACAGGCTGTGAAAATGGCCGCCGGGAGTAGGCCGCAGTAAGCTCGAATTCCAGCACCGACTCCAAAATCCTCCAAGGAACCTGTCATCCGTCACAATATGTGGTCGCTACCTCCCAGGTACAAAACCTGCCAAATGGGTGTCTCAAGATGGACGGGAAGACGCTAAAATGCAAGATATTGCAAGTGTCATCTAGAGAGCTCAGCGAGATGTATCCTTTCCCGTCCATAGTCAGCTCCGCCCCAGAAAATATAATTTTTTTGTGCATTTCTACGGAGAAGGGAAGTAGGTCTTTGGCAGAGAGCTCATAGTCTACTTTTTCAAAAAAGGTCAGTCTCTTTACGGCTCTTCTGCTGTATCAGTGCAACCATCGTAGAGGTAGGTGCTGCAAAAGTATATAGTAGACATCCCTGCAAAAAGATAATAATTCAATAGGAATGAACAATGAAGGCAATTAGCCCAATAATGAGCCCATTTCCCAGACAGTACTTATCAGGAACATGTCATCAGAAAATAAGCTTATAAAAAATCTGTAGTAGGTAGATTTGAAAGCAAGGTTCCTGTGTCTAGCAGAAAACAGTTTAATTTTTATATTTATTTTTAAAGTTTTTTTGACCAGGAAGGATACATTGAGATTTCTCCAGTTTTCAAGTATGTCCTGGGTTCAAGAACATTGAGTTATTAGTTGTTCCAGAAATACAAAGTAATAAAATGAAAGATTTCGAAAAACAACACTAATATACAGATTATTTCCTACATATTTATTTTCTGTGTTAGTCATTATGTTACATGTTTACAGGTGCATTCCGCATTCAGGTATGCAAATAGGGATCTCTTAAGTGACTTTAGACTGGGGGAAGATTTGATGGTGTCTGGGAGGTTATTCCATATTTGTGGTGCTCTGTAGGAAAATGAGGATCAAGCCACTTTCTTTTTGTATCGTGGTATTGAAAGTAAGGTGCAGGTCCTGGATTGGAGGTTATAGCATGAGGAAACTCCTGGGGGAAGCAGTCTATTCAGGTAGGGTGGCAGCTTCCCAGAAAAGCTCTTAGACACCAGTTTGGAAAGGTGAAGGGTGCGCCTGGATTCCGGCAACGGCCAGTTTAGCTCTTTTAACATGTCACAGTAGTGGGTCATGTAGTTACATTGTATAACTCATTCTGCCGCTTTGTGCTACAATGTAGTAAGTTTATGAAGGTGCGTTTGCGGGGCAGTTGCATACACTACATCTCCATATTCAATAGCCTATTTTTACATTTACCTTTTTTCTTGTTATGTTTTATACAAGTTGCTGGACTGGATACATCTGGTGGTTGCAGCCGCCCCAGTGGGGAATAGGCACGACCCCGCTCTTCCTGTACGATGTATATTAGATTGTACCTCCAGCCAGGTCATCTTTTGCAGCATTTTCCATTCTATAGCTTTGTTTTTGGATCCCATAGTGGATTTGTTTCTGGGAGGGCATAAATGAAGCATGAGCATATGTGGTTCGTTACACAGCAGTCTGTGGTTTCATTGGTTAGGACCTTCACTAGAGGTGCCTTGACGTTGGCAGGTGAGCTTACACTACAAGTGCCATTGCACTAAACCAAAGCCTATAATTTTGTTTTGTGTTATAGGAATAAGTGCAGATGACACCTTTTTTTCTTGTTATGTTTTATACATGGTGCTGGGCTGGATACATCTGGTGGTTGCAGCCGCCCCAGTGGGGAATAGGCGCGATCTCGCTCTTCCTGTACCAAGGAAACATGGTTTCATTCATTCTACTGTTTCCATCTGTGCCGCATATCGTCAGGTTCTGTAAAAGACAAAAGGATCACTCAGAAAGGTAAAATTTATCAATCTAAAAAGATACATAAAAGGAGAGGATGTGTTGTCTTTCCACGAAATGGCCAGGTATCACGTCTAGCAGGAAAAAAACAGAGCTACAGTAGAAATCAAGACCAGGTATCAAATCAATAGGCAACGAGTGGTCAGCAAAATCAGAACATCAGAGAAGAGGCGTTCAAAACAAGCAGGGTCTAAAAGCTACCAAAAATAACACTCAGCAGCCACGAAAGTGCCACAAAAGGGCACTGGTCCAGATTATTGTAGGAGAATATAAAGCTCCAGGCCCTGATGTCATAGGCCTCCAACAGAATAGAGTTGGCGTTTGCACAACCCAAGCAAAATCAGTAAAATGGCACATAAATGATAAAACCTGATCACCCTCACTATGAAAATGCTGAAGCTCATGCCAATAAAAATGCTTCAATGCTGCTGCGTCCATGAAGAGTGAAAAAGCAGTTGCTTCAATTCAGAATCGTAGCAATGGCTGCATTGGTACTGAAGAATATGTCCAGGAGGGGACTGGTGTCATTCGTTTGTCGTAACTCCAGAGACCGTGCAAAAGCCGATACACAGAACTGAGGGCAAGTAGCTTTACAACAAGCAAACCGGCAAATATGGCACAATATCTTTCAAAAAGAATTTATAGAACAGATAAAAAGATGCTTACTCAAGTATGAAATCATTATTTCCACTGCTACAGATACCAAAGAGTGTTGGTTTGGTGTTCTCCATTAGCTCTGATTAAAGCCTTAAACACTTTGGGGGATGTTCAAAGAGCGCTGGTGTTTGCTGAAGTTTGTCATGCAGCGTATGCATCGTATCTATGCTGCAGTCCAGGATGCGGTGATATATGAGGTTAGACAGATTACAGGGCACAGCATTAGGTTTTATTTTTTTGTATTCAAAATTTTATTGCAGAGAAATAAGACATACAGAGAAAAGAAATCGTAACGCAGTACAACCGTACAACTGAGAATGGTCATGTAACATCTCAACAAGGCATATCAGTTAGTCGAGCGATCGTAGAAACAAAGATTCACAAATATCTATCTACAGCCAGAGCTGGGGATACCAAATTCAATAATCATCATTCAACATAAAAGAAGCAGCAGCCGCGGTGAGGTAAATGTTCGGTATACATCATTGTATCAGTAAATGAGTTGGCAACTGCAGGAAGGAACGGAGAGTGAAGAAAAGAGGAGAGTCATGAATAGTGTCCCAAAAGAGAAAGGGAAGAGCAGGGGAAAGAGGGGGAAGAGAGAGAGGGAAAGGGATAGGGAGGTATACAAAATATATGAAAAAAACAGAGGAGGGGCCTGTGAAGGGCAGTGGGTAACGGGAAGGCAGGGTACACCAATAACAGAGGAACAATCATGTCACACGTTGCAGCTCCGCAACAGCCACCTGCCAGTGCGATAGGGAGAGAAAGAAAAGAAAAAAAACGGGGGGGGGGGGTTCTTTTCTTTTTCCTTTCCTCTCTTTCTTCTTTTCCCCCCTTTGGGGGGGGAGATATCATATCCACCCCCATCATAGGTAGCATTGTGCATGCGTGTCCGCAGCCGCTACAGCCGAAGGAGACCCACCTCCAACCACCGATGAGGTAAGGCCATCTCCCAGGGTAACCACCCCGTATCCAGCCAGAGCCGCAAGAAGCCCCCATCTGCCATCTAAGCGACCGGAGCCGCGAGGTCACGATCCAGTCGCTGACGTAGGGAATTTGACGAGGTGAACTGCAACCAGTAGAACCAGGTGTTATAAAATTCTGGAAGAGCGCCCTCCCGTGAAGCAATCCTCTCCCTCAACCCGGTGCAACTCATCTACTTGGGAAATCCAATCCCGCAACGAAGGTACCGATGAACTTCTCCAGTATCTCGGCACCAATTGTCGAGCTGCCAATAAGAGACGAAATGCCACCGACTTCTTAAAGGAAGCCGTCGGTTGGCCCGTAAGAAGCAGTAAGAAAGTCTGAGGTGTAAGGTCCAGAGAGAGGTCAGTGACCTCGCGAATCACATCCCCCACCCAGGACCAAAACACCTGAAGAGGGGGGCAAGACCACCAAATATGGAGGTAGGAGCCAAGTTCCTTGCCGCATCTCCAACAAGTAGGGTCCGTCAGCCCCGTGCATTGGTAGAGATGTAGAGGCGTGCAATACCATCTAGTTGTTAGTATTTTGTAGGATGTTTCATGGTATCGAATTGCCTGTGTGCCGTGATGAGTCAGAAAGAAAATCGTCTTCCAGTCAGAGTCTGTGATCGTTAGGTTCAATTCGGTTTCCCATCTGCCCATCAAGTGTGGCAATTCCGAGTCCCTAGCCTGGAGGAGTGAGTAGAGAGTCGAAATACCGTGTGTCAAGGAGAGCCCAAGGGAACAGAAACGTTCGAAGGGTGAATGCGCGCGTATTAAGTTGTGTCAAACTGTGAGAAAGCTTAAGAAATGGCGTATCTGGCCGAAGTTGAACCTGTCCAGGAAAGATAGTTGTGGGAGATCAGGTCGCGAGGTGAGGGCCTGTAGCGTGGGAATATGTGCGACATGCAATGCAAGAAGCCTATTTCCCTCCGCTAAATGGCGGTGCAAGGTCTTCCTAACCCCAGGTGTGAAGAGCGGGTTAGAAGTCAGGGGCGTCAGAGGCGAGGGGCTAGAGGACAAGGCATGTGAAAATTTCAACCGATCCCACAGCCGCAAAGTAGTCCCTATCAAAGGATGAGAGCAGGCTGCCTTCGGTATCGCTCTCGGGGGTAGCCACGGTAAACTCCACAAGGGAACCGTCATGTCAGCGCCCTCCAAATCCATCCATCCACTGCCCGCAGATGACCAGTCTACCAGTCTATTGAGTTGCATCGCCCTATAATAGGAAGACAGATCCGGTAGCGCCAAGCCACCATCCGCCTTAAGGCGGTAGAGAACCGAAATATGTAGTCGAGGTTTCCGCCCTGCCCAGATAAATTTAATCATTTAATCATGTCCGATTTAAGCAATGTTAAAAAGGAACCCGGCAGGGCCACCGGCACAGCCTTGAAAAGGTAGAGGAGTCGTGGCAAAATGTTCATTTTGAACACCGGCACTCGCCCCATCCAAGATATAAATTTAGTATTCCATACTGCCAAATCAGCGCGAAGCGTTCCCATGAGGGCAAGATAGTTCAGGGCATAGAGGCCTTGAAGTGTAGGTGAAAGCCAGATTCCCAAGTATTTCATCTTGGACTCGCACCAATGGAATGGGAACTTACCTCTCAGGCCTGCGGCCTCCTCAGGCGGGACAGAGACGTTCAAGATTTCGGATTTGGACATATTCATTTTTAATCCCGCCAATTTGCCATAGGTGTCAAATGCAGTCACCACCGCCGACAAAGAGCTATGTATGTCCATCAGAAAAAACAGTAGGTTGTCCACATAAGCAGTGAATTTATGCGAATGACATACCCCCCTGAGCCTCGGGATTGCAGGATCGGTTCTCACCGCCTCCAAAAAAGGTTCTAGCGACAGGGCAAATAACAAAGGAGAGAGGGGGCACCCCTGTCGTGTGCTGTTAGAGATATGTAGGCTAGCCGAAAGGGCCCTGTTGACTTTAATCCTGGCCGTGGGGAGGGCGTATAAAGCCTGGACCCAGGATAGAAAGCCTGGGCCCATACCCAACGTCCGTAGTGTCTGGAAAAGAAAAGGCCAGAGCACCTGGTCAAACACCTTCTCCACGTCGGTGGACAGCAGGAGAAGGGGTCGGTCCGAGCGCCTAGCAGACTCCACAGCATTAATGGCCCGCTGTGTGCCGTCTCTCGCCTCCCTACCCAGTATGAACCCCACCTGATCCGAGTGGACCAACCTCGGAAGGAATGGTTTAAGACGGTCCGCCAGAATACGCACCAGCAGCTTAATGTCATCGTTGAGGAGTGAAATAGGCCTATAGCTGGCACACTCCGCGGGGTCCTTCCCCGGTTTCGGCAGAACCGATATGTCGCGCATAGAGTGTGGGGGTGTAAAGGCGTCTCAGTCATGATGGCATTGAAGGTTGGATAGCATGTGGGGGAGTAAGAGATCCCAAAACTCCTTATAGTACTCCACGGGGAGTCCACCCGGACCCGGACTTTTCCCGTTTTTAGAGGATTTCAACGCCGCCGTAAGTTCACCTGCCGTAATTGGTGCATCTAGTTGTTCAGCCTCTGCGTCCAGAAGACAAACCTTAAGGTGCGTGGCGAGATAAGAGCTAATGGCTTCCGGTTGCGGGGAGTCCAACATATTGTACAGTGAGGAGTAACATTCCCGAAAAGTCTCCGATATCTCCGCTGGGCGAAGGGTAATTGCCCCTTTCGTGGTTCGAATCTTCGGGATGTACGCCAGCTGTCGTTGCTTACGCAAAATCTTAGCGAGCAATTTCCCTGGCCGATTTTCATGTAAAGCGAAAAAGCATTTGGTACGTGCAGCGTCTCGTTTAAGCTCGAGGGAAAGCAAATCGTTCAATGAGCGCCGCGCTGATAGTAATTGACTTTGTGTTTCAGTATCCGAGTCCCCACCCCTGCGGAGCTCCAATGTGCGTATTTCGGTTACAAAGTCAAGTCTCTGCCCATCCCTAGCCTTCTTCATGGCTGTGCGCCTGCTGATGAGATCGCCTCTCACCACCGTCTTGTGTGCTTCCCATATGGTCGGCCTAGCCACTTCCGTCGATGTGTTTTCCTCGAAATAATGTGTCAGCACATCCCGTACACCCGCCACCACCTCCGGATTAAACAATAATGAGGCGTTGAGCCGCCACGTACGTTCACATGGACAAAACAACGGGGACTTCATGCGCACTGATAGAGGTGCATGATCCGACCAGGTGGTTGGAAGCACTCATTTCTACAACAAGATCCAAAAGAAATTGAGGAAAGAAGAAGTAATCCAGGCGGGAATAGACGTGGTGCGGGCCCAAAAAGAATGTGTAGTCACGTTCGCCCGGGTGGAAAGCACGCCAGGCATCTACAAGATGCATGTCATGCAGCGAACGTCGCAGCACACGGAGCACGTGCGGCGGCAAAGCCGACCGTCCACTCGAAGTGTCCACGGTGGGATTCAAGGCCGCATTCATGTCACCGGCTACGACGAGTACCCCTTCCTGAAACTGTCGCAGTTTAGACATAATGCGTGCGAAACAAGTCGATTGCGCCTCATTGGCGACATAGATTGACGCAAAGGTATAGGTGGTCTCCGCAATAGTCCCCTTCACAAAGAGGTATCTGCCTTGACTGTCTACACAACTATCTTGAAAAACAATACAGGACATCGCTAGCGAACAGGATAGCAACTCCCCGTGACTTACCCCGTATAGTTACTAAAATACCCTACAGGAAATCTACGGTCCCGCAGTATCGTGGCCGAGCCCTCTCGGAGGTGGGTCTCTTGCAGCATAGCCACCGAGGCGCGCGCTAAGAATAAGTCCCGCAGCAGCCGGGACCGCTTCTCCGGGGCCTTAAGACCCCTTACATTATAGGACAGTAAGGTGAGATCTCGTGATTTAAAACCATCTGAGGGTTGTCCCGTCAAGGTAGCTCGCGCGGACATCGTACAGGTCGGTGTAGGCCTGTAACTCTGGAATACAAATAGAAGTCAGCAACACTCACTCCTTCAGTCAGCAATACGAAAGGGGTAGGGGATGGGTCACCAGTAGGGAAAAAAGGGGGAGGAAGAAGGTAAGAGTGCAAGGGAGCAGAGAAGGAAACAGAGTGGAAAGAAATAAAGAAGAGGTTAATTTGTAAGGTCTCGACGTCACGTGGAGGAAGGGTCAGGCCGAGCCTGAAGCCACACCCCAGGGATAACGATGCCTACCTACGGGGGGATGGGACCGAGCAGCAGCCTCGGGTCTCCTTGGACGGCTACGTCAAGAGGACAGCAAAAGGGAGGAGAAAGGTGAAGGAAAAAGAGCATGTAGCGAAGTACCTCACAAGTACCCCACCGCACTGCAGAAAAAAGGGCACAAATAATGTGCGCGGTCGGGAACCTCTCCATGGGGTAGGTTACATATAGCAAGGATCCTCCAGGTCTCCTCTGGTAGTCAGCAGGGGAGCTGTGTTAGGGGCCCACCGGCCTAAACACCCCTGAGGCACATAATCAAAGGCATGGCAAGGAACATGCACAGGACACACGTCAGCATTGAACTATGAACACCAATAACAGACACCACCCCCCCGATCTGCGGTAACCTCCGTTTTCAAGAAAACAAACCCACCCCCTCCCAATCCCCCCCTTCTTGGTCATCACAAGAGCGGCAGCAGGAAAAATGAACATTACCCTTTATTCAACGCCCCGTAAGAAAGAAAAACACGTCATCTAAACAGCAAATTCCCCCTCCAACATCCCTGCAATATAACTTGTTCATCATCTTGCCCATCCCACCCCTCCCTTCACCCGTACCACCCCCTCCCCGTCCCACCCTCCCCTCCCTCCACCTGTCCCATCCTCCCCCCACCACCTTAGTGCAGGATAATTGTTCATATTATAATTGAAATGGGAACAATATTTCTGCATTAATAAAAATAACATAAAAAAAAAACAGTTTTTTAATTTTTTTTATTATTTTTTTATTTATTTTTTTAAAAATATTTTTAATTTTATTCTTAGTCTTTACTTTTAACCTGGCCCAGGCCTTTCAAATGACACCCTACATGACCCCCTAGCTGCCACCATTTGGGAGATATGGGGGTTCAAAGGAACCCCCTATCTCCACCAGGGGATTTCCTTGGGAAATCCTCGAGCAGCTAGGGGTTTCCCGGCTAACTGACATCATTGTGCCATGCGCGATGACGTCTGGTAGCGAGGGAGGACCCGGAGATGGAGCCGCCATCCAAGATGGCGGCCTCCACCGGAGCTATGCTGAGATTCTGCTCTGGACGGCGCTGAATTTCGGCCCGGGGCTTGAGGGGTTAAAGCCAGGCACCGCTTAAAAGGGGAGACTCCCGAAAGGATATCCCCTCCCCTTCAGGCGATCTCCCGGTCGCCTGAAAATGACGTCATCGCGTATGCGTGCGGTGACATTTTGGATCTCTCTGAATAAGTTTGGTTTGTAATGCACAATTAATCTGGTTACAGTTTATGTAAATGCTAGTGTCTTTTTTAAGTGTAAATGAGAAGCAAGTGAAAGAAAACCTATCATCAACCCTTTGCTGCCACGGGGCGTACTATGCCATCCTGCGGCAGGTGGGTCTTGAAGACACGGGACGGCATAGTATGTCCCGCTAGCTTCAATGGGCCTCCTTCGTCTCGCCCACCAGTCGTTGCACATCGTTGGCTGCTGCGGGTGGCCTGTTGGAGAAACACCTCACTGCGCTGCTATATACTACAGGGTGGTAAGGGAGTTCAATGACCACCTCTGTCCTGCATGGATACAAATTCTAGGCATGGTGCCTTTTCTGGGTCACCATGCAAGGTTTGTCGAGCCCTTCTTTAAACATACACTTTGTTGTAGTTTGGCAACATTATAGATTCAGTTAAAGGGACACTCTAGGCAACATGACCACCCAAGCTATTTTAGGTGGTCATGATGCCCGGAGTATCCTGCCCTCTGTCCCCCCTCCCTCCGCTCAGCGGTTCAGCTGTAAATGCTGAAAACAGCTGAGAGAGGCGGAGAACTTTACTCCGCCCTCCCAGCTGTCAGTCAGCAGAGCGGGAATCATATTTCCCGCTTCTGCCGACTTTTGCCAAGTAGGAGACGTCATCGCGCTTTCAGCGCGATGACGTTTCTAACTCACCGCAGAAGCTGGCGGCTCCCTCTGAGGGTTAGTGTTGCGCGCATCCTGTTGCGCGCAACACTAATCTTCAGAGGGAGCCGGGAGGAAGCCTGCCGATTGGCTGGCTTATGTGAGAGGCGCGCATGCGCGCTTCTCACGTAAACCAGAAGCCAAGACGCAGCAAGAAGGACGGGAGCGGAAGAGGAGGGAGGTGAGTATAAAAAAAAAATACAGCGCTGGAAACAAGAGGATTTTAGGGTAAGTATTACAGTTACAAGTAAAAAAATAAAAAATAAAGATTAATTAAGGGAATAGGGATAGGTTAGGATAAAAAAACGGGGGCGGGGTGATTTTTGAGTAGAGTGTTCCTTTAAGTGCAGAAACAATTTTTTGCCAAGTTTTAAATAAATACCACTTGGCGCTGACTCCCATGGTCAAAAAAGGATTTCCTAATGTAGTATTTAATCCACAAACATCCCATTAATGGAATGACTTTCTTCTTACTGTTGTGGCTTTCAACTGAGAATGAAAATTATGGATGTGCTAGTTTCTGCAACAAACACTAGAGCCCTCTGCTGGACACAATGGCAAACTGCATCTAGAAACTGTTCTAGAGATGTTAATAGGGAGCCGCTAATGGAACAATTCAGCACGAATATTTATCCCTGTTACTGACAGTGGTATTGTCTCCTGGAGACCACAGGACTTGGAGACTTGCGCATGTGGGGGTTACACACAGTCTGCAGAAGAAACCTTGAAATGTTTGCGATAAGCGCCTTAACGTCCTCAAAACAGTTAGGGCCACATTACAATCCAAGTGCTAACGTTAACGCTCACCTGCGTGAGCATTAACGTTAGCCCCAGTGGCTACCGCACATTACAATCCAAACGCTAACGGGTTAAGTAACCCGTTTGCGTTTGGTACCTTGCGCTTTTCAGCGCGAGAATACTGTACTTTGCGCTCCCTATAATTAACATAGGGAGCGCAAATTGTTAATCAGCGTTAGGATTGCAAAGTCCTAATGCTGATTAACGTCCGGCTGTGGTTAGCAAAAAGTTAACCACAGCCTGGACCTGGTGCTAACGGATTCCGCTGGTGCAGAATCCGTTAACACCAGCCTAAAAAATAAAAAAATAGTCAGATACTCACCTCCTATCCCGCAGCGAGGAACGCAGCTCCGTCCGCCTCCTCTGTGGCTGGGAACCGATGGAGAGACTGGGGGCAAAAGTCCCCCAGTCTCTCCCTGCAGATCACTTTGCCAACCTGCTGGATCTCGCGAGGCGAGATCCGGCAGGTCATGTGACCGGCAGGGGGAAACTCAATGGAGTCCTATGAACTCCATCGAGTGGATGATCGCAGCGCTTAGCGCCGCCGCGATCATCCAGGGGCGTAGCACCCACTAACAATGCAGGCAGCTTTTTAAGCACCTGTATTGTAATCTCTCGTTAAAATGGGGGGGCTAGGGAGAAAACTGTGGACGCAGTTTTCTCTCCCTTGTGCTCCCGTTTTAGCGGGAAGATTATAATGCAGCCCTTAATTTTTAAATTAATCTATTGTTTTTGTATTAAGTGATTGTGCTTTTACAAGTACCAACTTCTGAAAGTGAGAATAAAGAGGGACCCTGGAATCACACGATATTCCACAGGTTTCCTGCCACAGTTCACGCAGGAATTAATGGCTTTTGCCTTTCTGTCCAGTCAGTAGACCAATGTGTTAGCCACAGAGTCTTCACTATATTGTTCAGAAAGTTGAAGCCCAGTAGCTCTGTATGGTAGCCTCTCCCCAGAAGTGCTGTGTGCATAGACAACCCAGCACACCTCACACACCTTTTAAAACAGAAGAATGGGGCTCACAGGTTAAGACCCAGACCCACACTCCCTCCATGCTTTTGACCCTGTTGACAATTGACTCTTTGCAAGGACCAGGGCTGTCTTTAAAGGTGGGGCAAAAGGGGCAGCGGTCTTGGGCCCAATCATCATTGTGGGGCCCGAGGCAGCTACCCCTTGAGCCCACAAAAGCAATGGCCCATTCTGTGGCTCAACGCCAATCTGGGAGTTTTCCTGCAGTGGGCTGACCTCTTGGATGTCAGCCCTGCCCACAGGACATAACCTCGCCCACTGTCGTTATCGAGCTAGGGCGCAATGACGTTAGACATTCTTTACACTGCACAAGGTCAAGTGAGGTGTCAAAATCTGACCTTTTCAATGATATCAAACATGACCATGTAAAATTTAAAGAAACAGTAAAACCAAACACAAACTTTTTGTGCGGATTCATATGCTGCATTAATTATACTGTAAAGGTGCTGCCCGGCAGTGTGTGGATTCATATGCTGCATTAATTATACTGTAAAGGTGCTGCCCGGCAGTGTGTGGATTCATATGCTGCATTAATTATACTGTAAAGGTGCTGCCCGGCAGTGTGTGGATTCATATGCTGCATTAATTATACTGTAGAGGTGCTGCCTGGCAGTGTGTGGATTCATATGCTGCATTAATTATACTACAAAGAGGCACTGCCCGGCAGTGCGCGGATTCACATGCTGCAATAATTAAACTGCAGAGAGGCGCTGCCCGGCAGTGTGTGGATTCATATGCGGCATTAATTATACTGTAGAGGTGCTGCCTGGCAGTGTGTGGATTCATATGCTACATTAATTATACTACAAAGAGGCACTGCCCGGCAGTGCGCGGATTCACATGCTGCATTAATTAAACTGCAGAGAGGCGCTGCCCGGCAGTGTGTGGATTCATATGCTGCATTAATTATACTGCAGAGAGGCGCTGCTCGGCAGTGTGCGGATCCATATGCTGAATTAATTATTCTGCAGAGAGGCGCTGCCCGGCAGTGCGCGGATTCATATGCTGCATTAATTAAACTGCAGAGAGGCGCTTCCCAGCAGTGTGTGGATTCATATGCTACATTAATTATACTGCAGAGAGGCGCTGCCCGGCAGTATGCGGATTCATATGTTAAATTATTCCGCAGAGAGGCGCTGCCCGGCAGTGTGCGGATTCATATGTTAAATTATTCTACATAGAGGCGCTTCCCCGCAGTGTCCGGATCCATATGCTGAATTAATAATACCGCAGAGAGGTGCTTCCCCGCAGTGTGCGGATTCATATGCTGCATTAATTATACTGCAGAGAGGCGCTGCCCAGCAGTGTGCGGATTCATATGCTGTATTAATTATACCGCAGAGAGGCGCTGCCCGGCAGTGTGCGGATTCATATGCTGCATTAATTATACTGCAGAGAGGCGCTGCCCGGCAGTGTGCGGATTCATATGCCGCATTAATTATACTGCAGAGAGGCGCTGCCCAGCAGTGTGTGGATTCATATGCTGCATTAATTATACTGCAGAGAGGCACTTCCCAGCAGTGTGTGGATTCATATGCTGCATTAATTATACTGCAGAGAGGCGCTGCCCGGCAGTGTGTGGATTCATATGCTGCATTAACCCTTTCGCTGCTGAGGCTTTTCCCGCCCCTGTGCTGAGGTCATTTTTACCGGTTTTGCTCATCATGTTTAAACGTGTTTTGAAGGCTTATTTTAGTATATGACCCAGACATATTATATATCGTTCTTTCCGTCAGACTCGGTAGATTCATAATATGTCATTATTATATGTATACGTTATGTCATGTCTGTATATTATAACAAAAAATGCAATAAAATATGTATTTTCAATAATTTACAATGTGTAAAGTGTTTTTTTTCACATTTTAACATGCGAGCAATTGCGGTTATATTTTGTATGGGGTGCGCTTGTTAAAAAAATTAGAGATGGGGTCTCGTTACATTTTTTTTGGGGGAAAATTACACTATTTTTAACAAACGCACCGCATACAAAAATCGTTAGTGCAGCATCATTGTTCACATTATAATTGAAATGGGAACAATATTGCTGCATTAACAAACCAAAAAAAAGAAAAAAAAAGTGTTTATTTTTTTTTTATAATTTTTTTTTATTTTTATTTTTCATTTTTTTTTTTTACAAAAATTTTCACTTTCATGTTTGGTATCGTTGGAACGGCCATGCTCTGGCCGATCCAACCATACCAAAATTTAACCCCTAGCTGCCACGGATCGGGAGATAGGGAGTTCATTGGAACTCCCTATCTCCACAGTTGGTGGCAGTTAAGGGTTAAGTCCAGGACTGGCGTCATCGTGCTACGCACGATGACGCCAGTCCTCAGGGGGAGTTCCCGGAGGCTTGGCCGACATCCAAGATGTCGGCCAGCTCCGGGAAAGGATCGCAAACCGGCGCTTTTCAGCGCCGATTCGCGATCCAGCTCCCCAGGGGTTAATGCCAGGCATCATTTGGAAGGGCAGGCTGTGCCCTTCCAAATGATGCCTGGGTTAACCCCCGCAGAGCCGCCGATCGGGAGGGAGAGAGGTCCGAAGGACCCCCCCTCCCTTTCAGGCGCCTCCTCCGCACATGCGGGGGGGGCGCCTGAATTTGGTGTCATCGCGCTGCCGCGATGACACCAAATTCCGGCGGCTGCTGTTCCGGATGCCGGGCTGACATCCAGGATGTCAGCCCGCACCGGAGGGGCCAGCGATCGGCCGGAACCCGGCCGAACGCTGACCCCAATGGGAGGACGCGCTCAGCGCGTCCTCCGCACAGCAGCGGGAATGCGGAGGACGCGCTGAGCGCGTCCTCCGCATTGAAAGGGTTAATTATACTGCAGAGAGGCGCTGCCCGGCAGTGTGTGGATTCATATGCTGCATTAATTATACTGCAGAGAGGCGCTGCCCAGCAGTGTGTGGATTCATATGCTGCATTAATTATACTGCAGAGAGGCTCTGCCCGGCAGTGTGCGGATCCATATGCTGCATTGAAACTTATGGGTTAAAAAGCCTTGTTTCTATAAAACAAAGTTAGGAAACCTAAAATTTCACTCAAAAAATGCCTAAAAAAATCCTAAAAGAATAATTAAGTAAAGAAACTTATATTCTATTGGTAGTAATCTACTTCCCATTCTTAAATAAGCAACAAAAAACAAAATAACTCATAAAAAAAGCGAAAAACCAACTGATCCGAATCACCGAATGATCCGAATCATCGAATCAATCCGAAATTTCGGATTGATCCGAAATTTTGGGTGGTTGATATTTTGTTTTCGGAAATACTCCCAAAACACGAAAATGGTAAATTTCGACCAAATGTCAATTCAGAGCGAAACGAAGTGCACATCTCTAAAATGAAATGGGAGCCATAATAAAGGAAACAGGGGACATAATAAATGAAATCAGCAATGGGGGCATAATAAATTAAATGGGGCATAATCAATAAAATTTGCAAATTGGATCCACCCCTGATCCCTCATCAATTAATGTGGGGTTTCATCCTTATCACTCAAATACTCTGCAAATTACAGATTCCAGTATTTTTAAGGACAACTGGCAAATGTAAGCTCTTCTGTTCTCTCTCCTTTTTCAGATCATCACCAACTGACTACAGTATCCACCATTCTTAACCTGATTTCTAGCACTTGAAAAGACTATGTACGTAGAGTATTTATATCCCTCTAGGTCAGAATTTCGCAATCCTGGTCCTCAGTTACCCATTAACAGCTCAAGATATTTGTAGCACAGCACAGGTGATGTGATTTGGAGCTCAGTGATATTCAGTCTGATATTCCCCAAGGTAATCCTTAAAATCTGTCCTGTTTGGGGTACTTAAGGGCCAAGGTTGCGAACCTCTCCTCTAGGTGAATGGTGCCCTTATGATCCCCATCTTGGATAAACCATCATTTTGCTCTTTCTTGCAAACTTGTGTTAATCTCCAAATTGTGTAACTATCTCAGAATCTGGCCTTTACAACAACATCTCAATTTAACTTGTGGAGTGCACAGGACCAAAGATAATGGGTTCCAAAGTAACCTAGTTTCTGATGCATTGTGGTGTGATGACATCAGTAGGCGCGGAGGCATTCCCATAGATGATATCCAAGATATCAGTCCACTGTGCATGAGGCCACAGATTCTTCGCTGCAGCTCAGTGCTGACCTATGCTAGACATGACTTACGCAATTTCAGGTGAATACCTGGCGATTTGGAATACAGTTAAAAAAAACTTATTTCACTATTCTTTTGTATCCGAAAAGCAGCTGATCACAAATTCCCAAATGTTGTATTCTATATGCAACTAAGTGTTTAATGTACACACTAGACTCCCCAACTGGTGCATCCTATTGTAATGGATTTGGTGCTAGTAGTTTATGGGTGCTGTCCTTCTGGTCGGTGTCAATCTGTCTTAAAGAGCTCACAAGGACTCATATTCTCTTGCTGATCGTGCCAGTGAGAAATCTTCATTTTCTTGTTATTAATTAAAAGAATAGCACAGGTTAGCCAAAGTCATCTATGCTAGACTGGTTAACTTTAAATGGCTTAACAGGCTTCAGTTTTTATAAACAGTTCGTCTGTTAACCCTTTCGCTGCTGAGGCTTTTCCCGCCTCTGTGCTGAGGTCATTTTTACCTGTTTTGCGCATCATGTTTAAACGTGTTTTGAAGGCTTATTTTAGTATATGACCAGACATATTATATATCGTTCTTTCCGTCAGACTCAGTAGATTCATAATATGTCATTATTATATGTATACGTTATGTCATGTCTGTATATTATAACAAAAAATGCAATACAATATGTATTTTCAATAATTTACAATGTGTAAAGTGTTTTTTTTCACATTTTAACATGCGAGCAATTGCGGTTATATTTTGTATGGGGTGCGCTTGTTAAAAAAATTAGAGATGGGGTCTCGTTACATTTTTTTTGGGGAAAATGACACTATCTTTAACAAACGCACCGCATACAAAAATCGTTAGTGCAGCATCATTGTTCACATTATAATTGAAATGGGAACAATATTGCTGCATTAACAAACCCAAAAAAATAAAAAAAAAGTGTTTAAAAAAAAAAAAAAAAAAAAATTTTTTTTTCTTTTTTTTTTTTACAAAATTTTACACTTTCATGTTTGGTATCATTGGAACGGCCATGCTCTGGCCGATCCAACCATACCAAAATTTAACCCCTAACTGCCACGGATCGGGAGATAGGGAGTTCCAATGAACTCCCTATCTCCACAGTTGGTGGCAGTTAGGGGTTAACTCTAGGACTGGCGTCATCGTGCTACGCACGATGACGCCAGTCCTCTGGGGGAGTTCCGGAGGCTTGGCCGACATCCAAGATGTCGGCCAGCTCCGGGAAAGGATCGCGAACCGGCGCTTTTCAGCGCCGATTCGCGATCCAGCTCCCCAGGGGTTAATGCCAGGCATCATTTGGAAGGGCAGGCTGTGCCCTTCCAAATGATGCCTGGGTTAAGCCCAGCAGAGCCACCGATCGGGAGGGAGAGAGGTCCGAAGGACCTCCCCCCCCTCCCTTTCAGGCGCCTCCTCCGCACATGCGGGGGGGGCGCCTGAATTAGGTGTCATCGCGCCACCGCGATGACACCTAATTCTGGCGGCTGGTGGTCCGGATGCCGGGCTGACATCCAGGATGTCAGCCCGCACCGGAGGGGCCAGCGATCGGCCGGAACCCGGCCGAACGCTGACCCCAATGTGAGGACGCGCTCAGCGCGTCCTCAGCACACCAGCGGGAATGCTGAGGACGCGCTGAGCGCGTCCTTAGCATTCAAGTGGTTAATTTTATTTCCCATCTACATCAGTCAAAAAAAAGTCAGTCAAAAAAAACAGACCGTGTGGTGTCTACAGTATCATCAGTCATAAAGTACGTCAGTTGTGCACGGACGCACAGTGTGCTCAGAAGGATTTCGTCTGACTTTAGCCTTAAGGGCACTATCAGCTGCCCTAAATTAAAATGAGGATGCTACGGGGAAAAATTTGTGCTCGCAAATCTCCCCTTAGCGGAGTCCTGCAGCCTGCCCCGTAGCAGCCACTAGGGTCCAGTATTCTCAGGGCATCGGACGCCATGGAGGCTTCTGTTGCCAGGTCACATGACAGGCAGGAACTTGCCTCTCGCGAGTTCCTGCAGGTCGGGAAAGTGATCGCGGAGGGAGACTGGGCACTTTTTTCCCCAGTCTCACTCTGCTCCTGGCGGCCAGAAGAAGCGGATCGGGCTGCTGTTTTTGACGCGTGATGAGAGGTGAGCAACGGATTTTTTTTGGGGGGCGGGTGTTTTACAGCTGCAGCTGATTCCGCAGAAGCTCTAAGCTGTAGCAAACTTTTCAGCTAGCGGCGGTGGTTAGTAATTAGCGTTAGGACTAGCGCAAACTACTGATTGCTTACACTTTGCTATGTTAAGCATAGGGAGCACAAAGTACAGTAAGCTGACGCTAAAAAGCGGTAACACCGATTTTTTTTAATCCTTTAGTGATCGGGAGGTGATCTATGCGGCACGCTATCACCTCAATTAACCTAGTGCTAATGCTCATTTATGTGAGTGCTAGCGTTAGGGCCCTATGTTTTTGATGAAAATGCACAATAACGCATTTCTCCATCCCCTTCACACTTGCTGCTGCTGTGAAAAATGAGAAGGTGAGGTAGTGCAGCAATATTATTCACTCTATAATTGAAAATTGAACAATACTGCTACTTTGAGAAAACAAATTGAAAAAAAGACTTGTATTAATTTTCTTATTATTTTTACAGAATACCTGGTCATGTTTAGTATCTTTGGAAAGGCCAGGACCTGGCCTTTCCAATTACACCAAAAAGGATCTCCTACATGAAAAGCTTTTGGAGAAAAAACAAAAAAATAGAAATATTTTTATTTTTAATATTGTTTTCATTAATTTCACAGATTATCGGGTCATGTTTGGTACAATTGGACAGGCCAGGACCTTCTATGCTGCACGGTTAAAGAGATACGGAGTCCAAACGACCCCAGCATCTCTTGTATTGGGCACGGGAGTCCCTCTTAAGGACGTCATTGCGCATGCGCAAGGACGTCATTGCACATGCGCGATGATGCCCGCAGCCGGGGGGCACTCCCACAGCGAAGGCTGAGGAAAACACATTGGTCTGCACCTGCGTGTGGTGCCCCCCACCTGACAGGCGCCTGGAGCAAGTACCTCCCCTTGCTAAACCACTGCTCTAGTCTATTTATAACAGGTTTTAAGGATTGCCTTAGGGCAGGGGTGGGCACTTACGGCCCTCCAGATGTTTTGAAACTACATTTCCCGTGATGCTCGGCTGCTCATTAGGTTTGCAGAACCTCAAGGGAAATGTAGTTTCAAAACATCTGGAGGGCCGTAAGTGCCCATCCCTGCCTTAGGGAACCGCAGACTGAATCCTGCAATCAAAGAGCAGAAAATCTCTGTGCTGTGCTTCAGCTATCTGGAAAACCTGACTTGTTGGGGGTACTTGAGGACCGCGGTTGGGAACCACTAATATAGGGTATAAGTGGCCTGTGTGGAACTTTAGGCCCTCTCAAATGTTAAAGTTGTTTCGAGCATGACAGAAACGTTAAAACCTAATCGATATACTGAGTTGTCACATGGCTTGCGGTTTCATTCTGGAACTGCTCGAGATGTCTTTATTTATTTATTTATTTATTTATAAAGGATTTTACCAGGAAGGATACATTGAGATTTCTCTCGTTTTCAAGTATGTCCTGGGTTTGAGAACATTGAGTGGTTACAGAAATACAAAATAGTAAAATGCAAGATATTAACACAAGACCAAATATACAGATTAACAGAAAAATAAATATGGAGGAAATAAAGTCATTATGTTACATGTTTACAGGTGCATTTTGTATTGAGGTATGCTAATAGGGAAGTCTTAAGGGACTTTAGACTGGGGGAAGATTTGATGGTGTCTGGGAGGTTATTCCATATTTGCGGTGCTCCCAAAGCAGTTATTGAGCTCATTGGCCTATAGGAAGTTTGGAGTTTACCCTTGTCAAATATTATTTTCTTTTTATTAACTGTAACAATTTTACATATCACTGTATCAAATTAAACAGTGGTTCCCAACCCTGATCCTCAAGTACCCCTATCATACCAGGTTTGCCAGACATCTGAAGCACAGCACAGGTGATATGATTTGCTGCTCAGTGATTGCAGGATTCAGTCTGCATTTCCCCAAGGTGATCCTTAAAACCTGGCCTTTTAGGGGTACTTCAGTACCAGGATAGGGAAGCACTGAAAATAAAAGAATCAGAAAGGCCTTCTGAACGCTGGGTAAAAGCTTTTTCTCATTACATCCAGCAGATGGCGATAAAGTCCATAAAATTAACAGTTTCTTTCATACTGTAGTACTGATTTCCCAATTTACAGCAGTGAGAGCATCACTCAATCCTCAGAGGTTTTACTAAAAAAATTAAAAAATAAATGATAGCTTTTTTGTCTCAGAAAAAATCAGGACGAAACATAGAGTGGAGTTAGATTGTGACTGGACTCCCAATCAAGCTGAGTTTCAAACACTAGCAAGGATCTCAGGTCTAAAGAATGCCAAAAACGAAATTCAATAAGAACCCCTGCAGAACCTTGCCTTAACAGAGGCAATCTTCTTGACATTAAAGTAGGTGTTGTACCTCACATAAAAGCTGAGCCTCCAAAAAACACTAACAGGGTTATTCAAAGAGATTCAAAAAGTCACAGCACGTTCGGTGACTTTTCGTTCTTTTCAATTTGGTGCGATTTGGCGATACCATTTCGGCGACCCTGCGGTGTATTCAGCAAGCACCACAGGGCCGTCGTATGCCAGGGAAAAGCCGCCGCAAACCCGACGAACACTCACAGCAAAACCAGGTGAACGCACACCGAAACCCGCAAAAACATCTGGATTAGGCTGGTGTCAGACAAGCGTAGTGTTCACGTCCATGATTGCGCCTAAAAGTACGTCCGTGATAGCATGAAAGAAAGTCCATTGGAGCCCGTTACACGAAGTATGTCCGCACTGAACTGCGGACGCACAGCGGCCGCGGCCCACGGATGCAAGTTAGGCGAAAGCATGCAACCCCCTAGAACTGCTGCACAAAGTGCGCTGCGTCCGCAACGTCTGCATAGCTTTGTGTGTGAGTGATGGAACGTGGTCATACAGACTGCATTTATACAGTTGTGTTCAAAATTATTCAACCCCCACTGAAATTGAGTGTTTTGGCCAGTTTGACATAGATTTTGATCATTCAGTCATCTTGCTTACAATTAAATCAAAGAGGCACGTGTAGGTCAGACAAATATAACATAACATTTATAATGAAATAACCACAAATGTCTTTTCTGTGCTCACATCATTATCAGTTTTATTCAACCCCCAAGTGACATTCAATCTTAGTACTTAGTACAACATCCTTTTACAGTTATAACAGCTTTTAAACGTGAAGCATAGCTTGACACAAGTGTCTTTCAGCGATCTACGGGTATCTTCGCCCATTCGTCATGGGCAAAAGCCTCCAGTTGAGTCACATTCTTAGGCTTGCGCACTGCAACTGCTTTCTTTAAGTCCCACCAGAGGTTCTCAATCTGATTTAAGTCAGGTGACTGCGATGGCCACTCCTAAATGTTCCAGCCTTTAATCTGCAACCATGCTCTAGTGGACTTGGAAGTATGCTTGGGATCATTGTCCTGTTGAAAGGTCCAACGTCTCCCAAGCCTCAGGTTTGTGACGGACTGCATCACATTGTCATCCAATATCTCCTGGTACTGAAGAGAATTCATGGTACCTTGCACACGCTGAAGCTTCCCTGTACCTGCAGAAGCAAAACAGCCCCAAAGCATGATTGACCCCCGCCATGCTTTACAGTAGGCAAGGTGTTCTTTTCTTCATAGGCCTTGTTCTTCCTCCTCTAAACATAGCGTTGATCCATGGGCCCAAACAGTTCTAATTTTGTTTCATCAGTCCACAGAACACTATCCCAAAACTTCTGTGGTTTGTCCACATGACTTTTGGCATACTGCAGTCGACTCTTCTTATTCTTTGGAGACAGCAAGGGGGTGCGCCTGGGAGTTCTGGCATGGAGGCCTTCATTATGCAGTGTGCGCCGTATTGTCTGAGCTGAAACTTCAGTACCCATATCTGACAAATCTTTTCTCAGTTCCTCAGCAGTCACACGGGGACTTTTCTCCACTCTACGCTTCAGGTAGCGCACAGCAGTCGAAGTCAGCATCTTCTTTCTGCCACGACCAGGTAGCGTTTCAACAGTGCCCTTTGCCTTGAATTTGCGAATGATGCTTCCTATGGTCTCTCTTGGTATGTTTAACATCTTTGCAATCTTCTTATAGCCATTGCCCTTCCTGTGAAGAGTAATCACCTCTTCTCTTGTCTTCCTGGACCATTCTCTTGACTTCACCATGTTTGTAACCACACCAGTAAATGTCTAGAAGGAGCTGAGTATCACAGTCATTTTAAAGCTGCCTAATTGGTGCTTATTATGCTTTATTGCTGCTCCGTGACATCCACAGGTGTTTTCAATACCTGATTGAAAACACTTGAATGAACCTCTGTTCTTCAGAGTGGTAGTCTTTAAGGGGTTGAATAATTGTATCAATGAAGAATTCACAAAAGAAACATTTACTACTGTATTACAAAACCAATTGATGTCATTTTAGTTGCATATGGTTCTTTAACCCCTTAGTGACCGGGCGGTTTTACACAAATCCGTCTTTTAGTGACCGCTGCTGTTTTTACGTTTCTGCGCTGTTAGTGTTTAGGTCAAATTTTCCTCTTACTCGTTTATTCAACCCACACATATTATACACCCTTTTTCCCGCCATTAAATGGACTTTCTAGAAATACCATTATTTCCATCATATCGAATAATTTACTATAAAAAAAAAATATGAAATATGAGGAAAAAATGGTAAAAAACACACTTTTTTGTAATTTAATCCCCAAAATCTACAACCACCCAAAACGACCCCGGCTAAATAGGTTCAAAATTTTGTCCCGAGACTAGAAATACCCAATTTTTACATGCGTTTGCTTTTTAACCCCTTCACTGCTGAGACAGTTCACCTATGTGCGCTGCGCTCATTCTGACCATTTTGTGCTAATTATTTTTAGATGACAGCCTAGGTCCTATTTAATTAAACCCCCCCCAGACAAAAAAAACTTAAAAAAAAAAAACATTTTTTTATTTTATTTAATTTTGTTATTATTTATTTTTTTTTTTTTTTAAAAATTTTAAAACCAAACCTGGTCATGTTTGGTATCATTTGAAAGGCCATAATCAAAATGATGGCAAATATGACCATCTAGCTGCCATGGATCGGGAGATAAAGGGATCATTAGGATCCCCTTATCTCTACATGGCAGCTAGAGGGTTAACTGGCCCACTGACATCCTCACACATATGGTGAGGTTGTCAGTGGGTGGGGGGGGGACCTGGAGGCTTGGCTGACATCCAAGATGTCAGCCCCCCTCCAGGTTTGAATCGCGTTTTGGCGTGATCCGGCGGCGAAACAGTTAATGCCATACACTGCTGGAAAGGGGAGGCTCTCCCCTCTCTAGTGGTGCAAACGGCATCTCCCTAGCTTCAATGGTTGGGGAGATAGAGGGCTCCGAAGGAGCCCCCCCTCCCCTCCATTGAAATCCATGGGGACGCCTGCTGATGACATCACCACGCAGCGTGGCGACGTCATCAGCCTCGCCTGCCCATGTAAATCACATGGGCAGGCTTCCTCCCTGCCAGATCGCCGTGGGATCCGGCGAGGGAGGTGAGTATCGGGCGGGAGGGGGATTAGGCGCCGCTGACGTACCCTGTACGTCCGCGGGTCTAAGGAGACCCGAGGACAAGACGTACAGGGTATGTCAGCGGCCCTTAAGGGGTTAAAAAGTCCTTGTAGGATTTCATTCTGAATAGAATTACAAATGTACACTAAATTCACTAAAACCCTTTACAGCATTGGGGGTTGAATAATTTTGAACACAACTGTACGTCCAGCATTTTTCACTGACAAAATGGTTTTGCTTTTTATTTTATTTTCCCTCCTACATCCGTCAAAATATATGTCAGTGAATAAACGGACTGTGTGGCCACTACTGCGTCTTCCGTATTGACATACATCCGTGTGCACGGACGTACAGTCCGTAGAAATCACGCTTGTCTGACTAAGGCTAGAGCCTTAACCCCGCCGAACACGCAGGAGAAACCCGAGCAGCCGCTGATCACGGCGCAGAGAAGCCAAAGGAAAAAGCCGACACACAGATGAATGGAGTGAAAAAAAAACCCAGTACGCTTGAATGTTTGAAAAGTGAAACGCTGTTTGCAAAGAAACTACAGAACTAAAATGTCTGAAATTTACATATAAGATCCAGTGAATGATAATAAAAAAGGCTGTTACAGAAAAAACGATTATAAAAATAGCTGAAACAAATTTTCACTAAAAAGCCCCCAAAAATGCCTAAAAGATCCTAAAAAAATCTATTAATAAAGAGACTGCAGAATATTATAATAAATGGTTTATTAGATATTGAATTAAAACGGGAATATTTTTAACATTGAAGCCTATGGGATTCGCCTGACTAAACCTGTCGAATTACACCACCAAACAGCAGGGCAATTCGGTAACTTTTCACTGCTGGTTTTTGTTCTCTGAATAGACGAAGCATTGCTTCTCTATGGGGATTTCACTGCCCTCGAACAGGCACCGAACAGGCACCGTATGTGCAGGCAATTCGCCAACATTTGGCGAACTGCCTGCTCTCTGGATAGCCGAATGGCCAGGAAAGGTAACCGTACGCTGAATATCAGTGTTCGGTTGCCTTTTGGCCACAATTCGGTTCTCTTTGAATAACCCTGTAACTGTAATCAAATAAACTTAAAAGAAAAAAGACATAAAAATATTGTGAAAATAGAAAGATGTAACGTTTATTATAGAATGAAACAGAAAGGGGTCTATTCGCTAAGCTTCAAGCAACCTCAGAGTGATCGCTGGACATTCCACTGTTTTTGCTCAGCAGATACAGTTTCCCTTTTGTTGTCTATAGGGACATTTTCAGTTATAGCAATGTTATGACCAGTTGACTCTCCACCAAGTTGCATCAGAGTTATTACAGCTTGGCAGGCAGGAGTTAATGGAGTTTTGCTTCTGAGGTCGACAAAAAACTGTTAGTTGGCAATATACAATAACTCAGCTACAGAGTTTTCTGAATACACCAAAGTGTTATAATACAGTAACTATTCCAGCAAGATGCAAATGTAGTAATTAAGCTCACAGCAAAAGCAGCTTCTTCAGCGAGGAGACAGTTTTACAGCAGCAGAGCTTCTTAATTGATTCTCCGGCAGGTTGCATGAAACAAGTGAGACAAAGAGGAAATGCACATCTGAAGCCACACAACTTCTTGTGAAACTGAAGAGATCATGTTCGAGCATAAATCAAGATCAAAATGCATTCTGAACATAAATATATAGGGCCCTATTACACTGTTCGCGCACAATTTTGCGCGTGCGGAAAAACGCATTAACACGAGGGGAAAAACCCTTTGCGCTGAACGTCGTATTACGACGTTCGCGCACAAAATGCACGTTAACGTCTAACGCGAGTTAGCCTGCGCGAACCCTGCGCGAGGGAAAGTTTGTGCGCGCATCCCATACTTAACATTGTGAGCGCAAATGCGTTCGTGCGCTGGTATGCGGATGGTATTACAATCGATGCGTGAATTTTAATGAACGACGTTTGCGCGCATAATTTTAACGTCTTTTAAAAGCTGTTGGTAACTGCAAATCTGAACGTTCTGGCCGAAACCAAACACACCAGCATGGAAAAAAAAAAACAGCACAGTATAGTTACACATTCTACACATACCCAAACAATAAAATTGAGAGGTTGTGTGTGTTTTTATTATTGCTGCAGCATATATTCCTAGATTGATTTTGACAGGCGCAAAAACTGAACGGGAGACAATTGTGGTTCTTAGTTCTGATTGCGCACAGATTTCTGCGAGCATTTTCGCGTGTATTTTTTACGCGCGATATTTTCAGATTGATGAAAAAATTAGCTTGGATTGTAATACCAGTGTTAATTTACGCGCGTTAACGTTTAACACTGCGCGCAAAAAAAATTGCGCTGCGCAAGCGTTTTTTCCGCAAGGAATGTAATAGAGCCCATACATTTTAGATTTGTTTTTAATATATTGTTGTTTGTCTCTGCGTTTCTAAGCCACCCTGTTCTTTAGACGGACTCTAATGATCAGACCGTAATCAGGTGCCATGGTTTACCAATGTATGGTTGATCAAATAAACAAAACTCTATAAATGACACTCTTCACAACCACCCTGACCAATTTAGCTTTGTAAAATAGTCTGTGTGCAGTGCCCCGCCACCACCACTCTCTGCAGCCTTATTTGCCATATATTGCTATGTGAAGCAGAGGAGTTTCCTCCGTCCACATAAGGGTTATTCACCAGGCAAATTGGATCTGCTTGTGCACATGCAGCACCAATCCTTCGTTCTACGTAGCGGCTACAGAACTTGCATAGTGCGCAATTTGAAACATGTAACATAGTGAATATATTTCCTACATATTTATTTTCTGTATTAATCTGTATATTTGTATTTTGTTTTTAATATATTGCATTGTATTAGTTTGTATTTCTGTAACGACTGTAACATTTCAATGTTCTTGAACCCAGGACATACTTGAAACCGAGAGAAATCTCAATGTATCCTTCCTGGTAAAATCCTTTATAAATAAATAAATGAATAAATTTGAGCAGAGTATGCAGTCAAGTTGCGCAATGGTATGCAAATTGTTCCAAACTCTGAGCTGAAGGGGAAGAGCAGCCTGGCACTGAAGGAGAAAGGGTGAGGATGTTCACCCAAATTTAAAAGAATAACAGGGTTATTCAAAAAGATCCGAATTGCTTGAGAAAGGTAACCGAGCAGTGAAATTCAGCGTTCGGTTACCTATCCTGGCCATTCGGCTATACAGAGAGCAGGCAGTTCGCCAAATCCTGGCGAATTGCCTGCACATATGGTGCCTGTTCGGTGCCTGTTCGAGGGTAGTGAAATCCCCATAGAGAAGCAATACTTTGTCTATTCAGAGAACAAAAACCAGCAGTGAAAAGTTGCCAAATTGCCCTGCTGTTCGGTGGTTTTATTCAACAGGTTTATTCAGGCAAATCCCATAGGCTTCAATGTTAAAAATATTCCCGTTTTAATTCAATATCTAATAAACCTTTGATGATAATATTCTGCAGTAAAAAGTCTCTTTATTTATCGATTTTTTTTTTAGGATCTTTTCGGCATTATTCTGTATTTTTTTGCGAAAAGCTTTTTTTCGTTTTTGTTTTTAAATCGTTTATTTTTTCTGTAACAGCCCTTTTTATTATCATTCATTGGATCTTATATGTAAATTCCAGACATTTTCGTTCTGTTTCTTTGCAAACAGCATCTCACTTTTCAAACATTCAAGTGTACTGTTTGTTTTTTCACTCCATTCGGCTGCGTGTCGGGTTTTTCCGGCAGCTGCTCTGCGCTGTGATCGGCGGCTGCTCGGGTTTCTCTGGCGTGTTCGGCGGGGTTAATTATTATTATTATTCTTTATTTATAAAGCGCCAGCATATTCCGCAGCGCTGTACAATAAGCACAGTATAGACAGGGTTACAATACATTGAACAACATTTGACAAACAGTACAGGAGGAGATGAGGGCCCTATTCCCATAGGAACTCACAATCTAGGAGGGTTGGGGTTGGAAACAGGAGGAGAGGACTGTAAGGTAAGAGTGATTGATGGTTGCGTCAGTGAGTTGGGTGGTAGGCTTCCCTAAATAGGAATGTTTTAAGGGAGCGTTTGAAGGAAGAGAAGTTAGGGGAAAGTCTGACAGTACGAGGGAGAGCGTTCCAGAGAGTGGGGGCTGCGCGTGAGAAATCCTGCAGTCTATCATGGGAAGAGGTGATGCGGGGAGAAGCTAGGCGCAGGTCACTGTTTGACCTTAGGGAGCGGGCTGGGGTGTATTTGGTGATTAGTGAGGACAGGTAGTGGGGAGCTGAGTTAGTGAGGGTTTTGTAGGTAAGGATAAGGATTTTGAACTTAATTCTGCAGTGGATGGGGAGCCAGTGAAGGGACTCGCAGAGGGGAGCGGCAGAGACAGAGCGGCGGGTGAGGTGAATTAGCCTGGCGGAGGCGTTCAGGATGGATTGTAGGGGGGGAGAGGCGGGACAGAGGGAGGCCAGATAAGAGATTAATGCAATAGTCGAGTCGGGAGATTACCAGGGAGTGTATGAGTTGTTTTGTGGTGACAGCGGTAAGAAATGGCCGAATTCTGGAAATATACGCAGTTGGAATCGGCAGGAGGAGGAAAGAGACTGGATGTGGGGGATGAAGGAAAGAGCAGAGTCAAGTGTAACTCCAAGACAGCGAACTTGGTTTGATGGGGAGATGGTGATACCCTCCACCGTGATAGAGAAGTCAGGAGGTGGGGAGGCATTGGAGGGAGGAATAAATAGGAGCTCCGTCTTTGACATGTTGATCTTTAGGTGGTGGGAGGCCATCCAGGAGGAGATGCCAGATAAACAGTCACTGACTTTTGAAAGGACAGGGGGAGAGAAATCAGGGGTAGAGAGGTAGATCTGAGTGTCATCAGCGTAGAGGTGGTAATTAAAGCCAAAGCTGTTGATGATTTTGCCCAGGGAGGAGGTGTAGATGGAAAAGAGCAGAGGACCAAGGACAGAGCCTTGAGGTACACCAACAGATAGAGGCAATGAAGAGGAGGAGTTACCAGCAAAGGACACACAGAAGGACCTGTTGGATAAATAGGAGTCAACCAAGCAAGTGCAGTGTCAGGTTAATCCAGATGTTTTTGCGGGTTTCAGTGTGCATTCGCCGGGTTTTGCGGTGAGTGCTCGTCGGGTTTGCGGCGGTTTTTCCATGCACTACGGCGGCCCTGTGGTGCCTGCTGAATACACCGTAGGGTCGCCAAAATGGGATCGCCAAATTGCACCGAATTGAAGAGAACGAAATGTCACCGAACGAGCGGTGACTTTTCGATTCTCTTTGAATAACCCTGGAAATAATGTGTAGCGCTGTTTAAAACTGTGTTGCTGCAATTACTCGGTTTTAGCCACCAGAGGGAGACAAAAGCCATACGGACAATGCGGGACCTAAACGAACTACAATATCCATCAGGCTTTGCGGCGGATACAGGAAGTGGGTGGGACAGAGAGGAAAGACGTAAGCAGCCTCGTGCGGAGGAGCGCCAGAGTGAGCGGAGCGGCGAAAGACAGAGGACGCAAGTGAGACTGCCAGAGATCGAGACCAGGCCGGAGCGCAGACGCTACCTCGAGGGCGCTGGAGATCGGGACAGTAACTTGCGGAGGCACACCCATTACAGCTGAGAGGTTTGTGCAGAACTTCAGTTCCAGTTGGACCCCTTGTAAGGAGACCGCGATGATCCATAGGGAGTGCAGGCGGTATGCCGTAGTTCTCAAGTTGGAGATCAGATGAGCAAGAGAGCGGATCCAGTGGCACAGAGTTCCGGAGGACAGGCGGAGAGACATCCTTGATCGGGCAGTGGGACGGACTGTCTAACGGACGGGTGAGAGGCCTTACAGGCCGCAAGTCCAAGTATAATCCAGCACGCTGCCTTATTGTTCAATTCTACAGGGCCCCAACTTGACTAGTTGAAGATTTGCTTATTACATTCACTGGCCAGTTGAATACGGTACCCGGGTACACGAATCAATACACGTACACCTTTTTGAGACATTACACTCACGGGACTTACACTCCAGAACTGAGGGAGTTAATCCTTTTTCTTTTGCCGCCGCGTGTTTTCCCGCATTACGAAATCCTGTCGTTCATATACCGTATTTGCATTATATGTGTCACTTTATTGAGATCAGTAAAGTATATAATCTATAAAATCCACAACAGTGCTGGTGTATATTTATTCCCTAGTGCGGTGAGACTAACCCGAGGTTTATTCAGCGGCTCCTCCCGGAGTGAGCGCTACAAATGAATAATAGTAAAATTTAAAAAAATAGACAGATGCATGTCAGCAGCATCTGCACAATTATTTAAAGGCAAAAAGGAATAAACGTATAAAGTGTCTGTTTAGAACGTTATATGGATTTCTTACAAAATACAATATTCTTCTTCCACCTGCCATGGGCATACAACATGCATCAGTCACCTACGTGTACCTAAAGTACATAATTTGCTGTCCCTCTCACTCGTTCCTATTGCACAAACATATGTGGTTACCACATCCAACGCTGCAATCATATCCAGCGTGGCGTCTTCATAATACTCAACAGATGATATATTGCAGAAGGAAGTACATATTTAGTAGACATGCTAATTGCAGATCAGCAGTATGACTAATGACAAAAAAAACACAAACATTTTAAAATGCCACTAATGCAGGAGGAAGAGAAAGAATGTAGAAAGCCGTGACCCAGGCTAAGGTCTGGATAACGTCAATGCTAGCGATAAGTCAGAGTGCACATTCTCAGTCCAAACAGCCAGTTTACTAAGATAGTATGCCCACAATCCATCCTCTTCACACCACTGTAATATTTAATTCTAAATTACAGTCGTCAAGTGTTAGGTAATTTGTGAAAAATCATCACCTCAGGGGAAACAAAAATATATATAAAATGTTCATATAGCGTCTTGATCCAAGGAGAAATCTGACGCCATTCTGGGGTTAAGAAGGAATTTTTCCCCAGTATGTTGCATTTTGGCGAGCGCTTCAGACTGGGTGTTTTGCCTTCTTTTGGATCAACAGCAGTAGATGATGTGTGAAAGGCTGAACCTGATGGACGCACGTCTTTTTTTCAGCCTAACTATATAGTTATTTCTAAATAATCCTAAACGTTTACCTGAAATCTCATCATCTCATCTAGCACCTTTGTTGTTTGGTTTTGGAACATGCTCAATCATCCTTTGATCTACTTAACTCCTCATCAAGACAATCTGATATGTCTTCTTAAAAGAAGTCAGTAACATTGTACAGACCAGTGATGCAAAACTTTGGCATTCAAGATATTTCAAATACCAGATGTTTCCGTGATAAAGTTGACTGAGCTTGTGGTACAGGTACTTCCAAAACACGTGAAGTGTCAACGTTAGCTATTCTAATCATTGATGGATTTTTTTTTCCAAATAGACAATTTGTGACAGCCAATCACAACGGTCACTGTGCTGTGTAACAATCTGAACAGTCTCTTATATTGTGTGCTGTGAAGAAGACTTGAGAATGTATTTTGTTATATCACCATTAGGAATGGGCCGAACACCCCCGTGTTCGGTTCGAACTCAAACACCCGAACAGCCGAAAAGTTCAAATTCGAACATAATGCAAGTCAATGGGGGTCGAACTTCCGAAAATGAAAGTGCCCTCCAAGAGGGCATATATGCAAGATATTGATAAATGTTGATAAGATATTGATAAAAGGTTTATGGGGGTCCGGGTACTGCCCTGGGGGACAGGAAACAATGAAAAAAAAGTAAAAAAACAACACGTTTTTAACCCTCTCACTGCTGAGTGCTGAGCCATTTCACCGCTGTGCGCTGAGCTCATTTTTACCACTTTTGCTCATGTTTAAACCATGGGAAGCCATGGGAATTGTTTGACCAACTATGAGTAGGAAATATTTGACCAACAATGAGTGGGAAATGTTTGACCAACAAGGAGTGGGAAATGTTTGACCAACAATGAGTGGGAAATGTTTGACCAACATGGAGTGGGAAATGTTTGACCAACAAGGAGTGGGAAATGTTTGACCAACAAGGAGTGGGAAATGTTTATGAATCCCATAGGCTTCAATGTTAAAAATATTTGTTTATTATTATATTCTGCAGTAAAGAGTCTCTTTATTTTTAAATTTTTTAGGATCTTTTAAGCATTTTTTGGAATTTTTTTGAAAACTCATTTTCCATCATCACCCCCTTGCATACCTGGACTTTGCCCACCGTGCCTCCTGTCCCTCAGTCCTTTCCCAGTGGCCCGTCTGTTTCCCAGTAAGTCTCCTTATGTGGTTTCCTGATTTGTTTATAATTGTATACAGCTCTCTTCATGTCCCGCTCCTCTGTCTGCTTTAAGTATTCAGTTCTGCCCACCTCTCTTGTCCTGTCTGCTTGGCCTGTCCTGTTGTGTGTATTCATTTGACTTATTCCTGCGTTATTCAGTTCTCAGTTGTTATACTTTATCCAGTGTTCCCCCTTTTGGTTTAGCTTATCCAGTGTCCCCCCCTTTCGTTTATTCCTGCTGTTGTTTTTCCTCATGTTCCTCATAATAAACCTTATCCGTTTAACCCACATTACTGCCTCCGCTCCACTCAGGCACCGCATCCTGGGCTCGGCCTTGCTGCCCCGTGACACTGTTAGTCCAGCCCTGCCTAATCTGTAGTGGTTCTGGTGCTTGTATGTTCATTTAATACGAATAGATAATTGTGTGTAATGTGTTTTGACATTGAATAAACTTTTTTTACATTACTTGATATGTTGTGATTACTATTATACATACATTGAAACACTTTATGTTGGAAAAAGGAAGACAAACCTCGACAGGTCTTTTTAAAGAAAGGTGAAAATCAGGAGAATTGGCAGTTGAAGTGAACAATCTAGACCAAATAGCTGATTTGGAAAGTGAGAAAAATGGGAGAATCTTTCTGGTTTGGCTATTTTGACCTAGAATTTTCAATTCTCCAGCCAATTCTGACTTTCACCTTTTTAGTGAATAGACCTGAGAATATCATGAAGTGATGTATTCCCTGCATACAAATGTACCGAAGCTCATAAGACAACTACATTGTACGCCGTGCACAATTTCTCTAAAGTACCGGCTGGATGGAGTAGAGGTAACATCACTGCTCTATAACCGTGGAAACACAGGTTCGAATCCCAGCCAGAGCACCACTCCAGTAACTGTCCTTGGGCAAGACCCCTAATGCCTGCAGCATGGCCTACCTGGTGGCAGAGGTTTGCACGTTTCATGATCCATCGTCTAAGCTGGATAAGGAGAGCAGTGTAGTACAAGTTAATTCTCTTTTACATTCTATAGCGAAAGATGTGGAGACTGTGTACAATACTTTCATGTTCCGTGAGGGGGAAGAATTTGACATTGAGATCGTCATGAAGCTCAAGCTCATCCATTTTGTGTCCAGGAGGAATGTGATTCATGCGAGGGCCTGTTTCCACAAGCACGTCCAGTGTGTGGGTGAATCACAGGAATCATTTGATTTGTGCGCAGCCAGTACAAATTGGTGGAGGTTCTGTGAGTTTGGTGCCGCGAACAAAGAGCAGATCAGAGACAAAATACGACAGAAAAGATTGGCTGGGGTTTAGGGCCTGTGAGCACTTTCAACGATATCTGGTGGGCTTGGAAGGGTTTAGCCTGGAGACTAACCACAGACTGCTGTTTCCATTGACATTGACAAAAGGTGCCTCTGAGATGCCAGGAGACTTCTGATGCGACTACTCAGATTCAATGTTCGGGCAGTGCATTTGCCAGAGAAGCAACTGGTGGCGGAGAATGCACTCTCCAGGTCCCCACTGGCTGCAGTTGAAGAGCCATGGATAGAATCAGACCTGAAAGTATATGTGGATTCAATTTTGGCATCCAAGACTATCTCTTCAGGGAGATTGAAGCAGATAAGTGTCTAGACATGTCTCTGTTATCTCCAAGAGGTCATAAATTACATAAAGAGCGGCTAGCCCAAGAGTCCAGCAGTATAGATGCCACAGAGTACTTTTCAGTACAGCACCTTTCTGAACTAGAGGGTTTGGTACGGTGTCATGATGACCATATTGCTATACCCGCCGGTATGCGGCAAGAAATGTTAAGTCAAATTCACGATGGCCATTTGGGAAATTCTAAGGCTGGGGTCCGACGAGCGCAGTGATCACGTCCGTGTTGCCGCACATTTTAACATCCGTGGTAGCATAAAATTATGATCCATAGAGACCACACAGAAGTGCGGACGCACAACGGACGTGGCAAACGGATGCAAGTTAGGCAAGAAAGTAAAACCGCTAGAATGGACGCGTGGAGTGTGCCACGTCCGCAACGTACGCATAGCTTTGTGTGTGAGTGATGGAACGTGGTCAGACGGACTGCATTTATACGTCCAGCATTTTTGACGGACAAAATGTTTTTTTAATTTCAATTTATTTTCCCTGCTACATCCGTCAAAAAACGGACTGTGTGGCCACTACCTTGTTGTCAGTCAGAAAGTACGTCCATACTGCAGGGACGCACAGTCCGTACAAAATGCGCTCGTCTGACCCTAGCCTAAATGTAGAGAAAGAGCTGCCTCTGCAGTTTGGTGGCCTGGAATCAGCATTGACATTGCAGAATATGTATCTAGATGTGCCTTGCAATGAATATCGGTCTACACAGAGAGCCAAGCCTTTCCTTTCTACCCCGCTACCTGCGAGCCCCTGTCAGAAGATAACTGCAGATTTATGTGAGCTCAATGGAAAAAAAATATCTTGCTAAGGACTACTACTCCAGGTTTCTCCAGATTGCTTCGTTAGTTGACGCAACCAGCGTGACTGTCATCACCCGCCTAAAGAGCATGTTTGCCAGGTGGGGTGTAATGATGGAGTTGGTGAGCAACAAAGGGATTGTCACGGCCAGCGATCCTGGGGGGACTCAAGCCGCTCCTGGGGATGCCTGGCGCCCGGCATCGTCATCCACGCCGTTAGCTGGCCGGGTGCCAGGTAATGGGCCGGCTCAGGGAGGTAGCGTGGCTGGTCTGGAGGCTGGGCAAGGCATAATGACGCGTAGCCGCATAGTTTAAACCCAGACCACGCAAACTGACTCATTGCCCTGTCGTGGAGTTACTTCCCCAGCGCTTGGTGATACGATTCGTTCTACTCACTGATTCATTGATTTTTGTTACTGACCCGGCTTTCCTGAGAACCCTCTATGTATCGATTTGGCTATTACTGACTACCCTGATTTGTGTATCGATTCTGCTTTGTCTGAGAACCACGGTTTGTGTACTGACTCTGATTACTGACTACCCTGATTTATGTACTGATTTTGCATTGTCAAAGAACCACGACTTGTGTAAAAACCGAGAACCCTGACTTGTACAACGAATCTAAGAATCATGGTTTGTGTATTACTCTGGTCACTCCTGTTAACCCTATTCTGTCTGTATACTGCTGTTTAAAAGGGTTTGTTTGTACAGGCCAGGACGCTACTACTATTCTGGGGCCTGTTAACCCTTGCTGGTTATTGTTTACCTGTAGATAGCAAGCTTACCAACCGTTCAGGCTTCGGAAGGATAGATAGGGATCTGTGTACAGGAACCAGCATCATAGTACTAAGGGGTATCCGTGACATCAATGCAGTTTGCTTCTATGGAGTTCAGGTCCTTCAGTGGAGAATACGATTTCCTCCATTCTACTTCCAGTCTGCATTACCCGCAGGGCCGGTGCTAGACTATTTTGCGCCCTAGGCAAGACCAGCTACTTGCACCCCCCCCCAAAAAAAAAAAAAAAGCTCACATGGTGAATATATTGCCTCCAGCTCACACATGGCATGGAGATATTGCCCAGGCTCACACATGGGTACGTGCCCCCGGGCTCACACATGGGTACGTGCCCCCGGGCTCACACATGGGTACGTGCCCCCGGGCTCACACATGGGTACGTGCCCCCGGGCTCACACATGGGTACGTGCCCCCGGGCTCACACATGGGTATCTGCCCCCCCAGGCTCACACATGGATATTTGCCCCCCCAGGCTCACACATGGATATTTGCCCCCCCAGGCTCACACATGGATATTTGCCCCCCCAGGCTCACACATGGTATTTGCCCCCAGGCTCACACATGGATATTTGCCCCCCCAGGTTCACACATGGTATTTGCCCCCAGGCTCACACATGGATATTTGCCCCCAGGCTCACACATGGATATTTGCCCCCAGGCTCACACATGGTATTTGCCCCCCCAGGTTCACACATGGTATTTGCCCCCCAGGCTCACACATGGATATTTGCCCCCCCCAGGCTCACACAAGGATACTTACCCAGCAGCTCACACATTGGTCTTTTCCTCCAGTGCTGTCTTCCTGTAGCCAGTCTCTGCGTGCTGGCGTCGCCGCTGGTGTCAAGGAGATGGAGGCGTGGACTTGGTCCAGGAAGCTGGAAGCAACAAGTCCACGCCTCCGTCTCCTTGACGCCGGCGGTGACGCCGGCTCGTATTGGGGCTGGCTGCAGCACGCGGCCGCCCCAGGGTGCCCCGCGGGCATTTTTATTTACAATTTATTTATTTTTTTTCCATTGGTGGTGCCGGCTGCCGCTGCGCCCTAGGCGGGTGCTGCGCTCTAGGCGCCCGCCTAGTTGGCCTAGCGGCAGCGCCGGCCGTGATTACCCGCAGGCCAATGGGATGGCTGAGAGGGCAGTCCAATTCACAAAGTTCATTTCGAAGCAATCAGAACCTTATTTGGCCCTCCTGGCTAAAATATATTTCTATTTAGGCCACAGGACGTAGACCTGCTTGTTTGAGGAAAGGGAGTCAGATTTGTACCATGCGGCCTTCTGTGGGTGCATTTCGGCCTTCCTCCCCTATTCTGTCTGAGAATATTCAGGAGGAGGGATGAGAAAGGAGACACTCTGCATGTCCTCTGCCTGATTTCTACCCAGGACAGAGTGTCAGAGTCAAACTGGATGACAGAAGGAGGTGGAAGACACCAGCCATAGTGGTAGGGTGTGCTGCGGAGCCAAGGTCCTATGTGGTCCACACAGAAGGAGGGACTGTTGCCGGCCACAATAGATGGCACCTTCAGCCTGTTCCTGAGGACTTACGTGCCAAGACTTTGAGACTGCAGCAGGTGGATTCTCTGGTCTTAAGAGGTTCACCCGCCCTGCAACAGGATTCCGGCATGTAAACATCACGGCTTCCATTGGAGTTGCAACAACTCAAGCAGGGCCAGCCCAACAATGGTGCAGAGCAGAGCAGCGGCGCCAGGTGGCAGAAATTCGGGGGCGGCAAATTTCAGCCACCGGCGCCGCTGCTGCGCTCTGCACTATTTTTTTATCAGTGGCAACGGCAGATCGTGCGGCCACCACGTTCGTTCCTTCAATGAGCGGCAGCCGGCATGAGTATCTGCTTCTCGCCTGAGATCCATCCTCCGGCCTGCCGCGATCACTTGATCGCGGCAGGCTGGAGGGTGGATCCCAGGCGAGCGGCAGATACTCATGCCGGCTGCCGCTCGTTGAAGGAAGGAACGCGGCGGCCGCACGATCCGCCCCTCGGAGCCTGGGCCTGGCAGATGTGAGCCTGGGGAAAAATATATCCATGACTGAGCCTGGGGCAATATATCCATTAGTGAGCCTGGGTCAAATATATCCATGACTGAGCCTGGGGGCAAATATATCCATGAGTGAGCCTGGGGGCAAATATATCCATGAGTGAGCCTGGGGGCAAATATATCCATGTGTGAGCCTAGGGGGAAATATATCCATGAGTGAGCCTGGGGGCAAATATATCCATGTGTGAGCCTGGGGGCAAATATATCCATGACTGAGCCTGGGGGCAAATATATCCATGAGTGAGCCTGGGGGCAAATATATCCATGAGTGAGCCTGGGGGCAAATATATCCATGTGTGAGCCTAGGGGGAAATATATCCATGTGTGAGCCTGGGGGCAAATATATCCATGTGTGAGCCTAGGGGCAAATATATCCATGACTGAGGCTGGGGGCAAATATATCCATGAGTGAAGCTGGGGGCAAATATATCCATGAGTGAGCCTGGGGGCAAATATATCCATGAGTGAGCCTGGGGCAAATCTATCCATGAGTGAGCCTGGGGGCAAATAAATCCATGTGTGAGCTGGGGCAATATACCCATGTGTGGGCACTGCTGGGTATGTGATGCTTTGTATGTAACACTGGGCACTGCTGGGTATGTGACGCTTGGCACTGCTGGGTATGTGACGCTGGGCACTGCTGGATATGTGACGCTGGGCTCAGTTATATACACCTCACATTACTGTATCACAGAGCTCCACAGCAAGAAAATTCTAATGTACGGTGTGTATGAGTGTTTGAATTTTATTGCTGTGGCGCACTGTGATACGCTCATACACGCTGCATGTTTTTGGTTTTTTTTGGTGGGGGCAGCATTTCATCCTTCGCTCCAGGCAGCACAATGTCTTGGGCCGGCCCTGAACTCAAGGATCTAAAGAAGGTCTTCGCAAAACGACCTCAAGTGGTAGAGTTGTGAAGCTTCCAGCGTGCTATTGAGATTAGCATTGTAGTTAGAACAGTGACTGGAAGAATGAGCAGAATAATCTCATAGTCACTGTGGAGCTTTGTACATTTACATGTGTCTGTGTGTGCATCTGTTTATCTGTTATGTTGTCTAAGTAATATGTATTGTTACTGAAAAGGGGGAGGTGTGCGGAGAGCCAGAGGAAGAGGCGGCTGTAAGGGCAGTACAGGGAAGACAGCACTGAAGGAGGATTCAAATGGTGTCTCCCCTCCTGTTAAGCGCTGCAATAAAAACGCAGGTTGAACCCAGCCCGCTGTGTTATTTGGATTTCAGGACAGCAACCTACCCTTTTTAAAAGCACAAACCTACTAATAACGTTGTCATTATTACATTCCAAGTCCACCTGCTCTTTACAAATCAGGAAAAGTAAAAGGTGTTTTATAAAACCTGGACAGGCCTGTATTTACTAATAGCAGTAACCGTTTCACCACTCCTAGTTATTATACCTGGGATGAAGATTGGGGAGGTGCTCACGTGTTCTTTTCTTGCACGATCTTGAAAATTTGCTCAAAACAAGAGAAGACAGATTCCTGATATTGTTTCTTGGAGCAATGGATTGAGTCATTCCACTGGAGATTAATAATCCTTCTTTCTGTCACAATGGCAGTTCCTTGCACGTCTGCCTGTGTATGATTTCCTGAGAGACTTGGAGAATGAAACCTAAAACATTTGTAGAAAAAAAGTCAGTCTTTTTTTGTCTATAAGTGCATATATTTATACAGGCAACTCATTGTTATCAGAATATATAATGTTTTACATCTGCTATGAAGTCATGCCTTTTGGACTACACTTTCTATATATATATATATATATAGAGAGAGAGAGAGAGACAGGTCTTTGTAACCTTTGTGGTATCAGGCAGAACCAACAAGGATATGCAATCAATAACACAAAGAAACTCACAAGTGGCCATAAAGCACCTTAATTGCTGGTCACCCATCAGAACAATTATTAGTATCCTTTATTTTTATAGCGCCACAAATTCCACAGCGCTTTACAAGATCAGTGTACAAGGGGTTGTTACATTAGAATAACGTACATGGATGATATGGCCTGATGATTCAGGGGGACCCTGTTCCCAAGGGAATTTGCAATCTATGAGAAGTACAATTATTTTGTGAGGTAGGCGCATCCATATCGTAGGTGTCTTGTCCAAGGACACCTGCTGGTCATGTCTGAGTGGGATCGGGTCGTCTTTCCATGACTGTAGATCAGCGACCTGGTTGAACCCGCTTCTCGTACAGTCAAGACTTGCTTCTCCGCAGTTGTATTGGAGGGTTGTGCTGAATGGGATTTTTGACTTGCTTCCCCATGGTCGAAGGGCAGAGATGGACTCCACTGGACTCCACAGTCGATATTGTGTGGTGACCTTCCCAATCGCTCCCTTGTGGGAGGGCGGAAAAACCAGGCCCCCAGATCCCCAGGCACCTGTCCCGGGGCACAGTCCCTTTGCCGCTTGACACCATACACCCGCCAGCCTCTCCATGGGGATATGCCCCAAACAGGCAGCACAAGGTGTGGCCGCTGAACCTCTAATACCTTGTCAGATCTGAATCCTAGGGCTGGTGCCTGGTCGAGGGCCCGATCACCAGGCCCCCTGGGTAGGATGTGCCCCACCGGCCGGACGCCGCTATCTGCACTCAGGAGTTACTGCAGAGGGAGGATCCACCGATGACACAGGCCAGACCACATGCTGAGCCAGCCAGCACGTCATGGGGAACCTCCTTGTGCTGCCAGCCGCCATATCAGGACGATGCCGCTGATGGGAGGCCTGAGACACGTGATCATCCTGTTCTGCAGCTGTAACCCAGCCTGGGATGCGCTGGGCGTTAGTGGGACCTGGGGTGAGTCCTGACAGATCTGGTGTCCAGCAGTTGCAAAATTCGAAATCCTCCACTGAAGGTGGTGCTGGGTGGGGTGGAGGAAACTCCTCCACTTCACCCAGCGATAAAACCAGATCAGAAGCAGTGGTGGCACGCTTCGCATCCTGATTCCTGACCACTTTAAAAAGATAAAGTGCTAGAGGTAAAGGTAGAGTGTCCCTTTAATTATTTTCTATGGGAGCTGTGCATAACCAATGGACCACTGCCCAACATGGGCTTATAGGATGTGCAGCTCAGTTCTCAGTCACTTTGAACAGATAAGATAAAGGGGATGTCTGCCAAAGAAGATAGAAGGTGCAATCAGTTTATTGACAGCTCCATTTACAGCTGTGTGAAAGGATCTAAAATGCTTGATTGTCTGTGCATTGTGTGCATATTAGATCAGGTGTATTCATGGTCTACTGTAAAGTAGACTGTCACTTGTAGAACGAATAGCATGTGTCAAACAATTTGATTCCATTTATGGGCAGCTGGACACCTCCATCTCTCCAGTGACATATGTTAATGTATACGCAGGGCAATAGCTGCAGCAGCTTTTGCAGATTGGCTCATTATATAGGACATTGCATGCAGGTAGACAAACGGCCAACTGCATTTATAATCTGTTGAGAGCAAAACCTATTTTGGAGTCTGGGGAGTCTTTTTAAATACATCCCTATTGCCTGAGTGTTGACAAATTTAACTTGGTGGTATAATTAATAAACACAACACAATCCTACAAATACGCACATCAAACCACCTGGTTAATATATAGATCCCTCTCGTGTTGCCAAAACAGCGCTGATGTTCAAGGTGTGAACTCCATAAGCCCTCTGATCGTGCCCTGTGGTATCTGGCAATTTGGAGAGAAAGGATTTTACCAGGAAGGATACATTGAGATTTCTCTCATTTTCAAGTATGTCCTGGGTGGCGAGTATGTACCGCTAGGTGTCTTGCCCAAGGACACTTACTGGAGAGGTGCTCTTGCCGGGATCGAACCTATCCCTCCACAGGCTCTCTCCACGCAGAGCAGTGATATTACCTCTACTCCACTACAAATATTAGCAACAGATCTTCTAAGTCAGTGGTTCCCATCCCTGGTCCTCCGTTACCCCTAACAGCTCAGGTTTTCCAGATATCTAAGCACAGCACAGGTGATAGGATTTGCTGCTCAGTGATGCAGGATTCAGTCTGCTTTTCCCCAAGATGATCCTTAAAATCTGGCCTGTTAGGAGTACTTGAGGACCGCGGTTGGGAACCACTGCTCTAAGTCCTGCAAGTTGTGATGCAGGGCCTACATGGATCGGATTTGTTGTTCCAACACATCCCACAGATGCTAAATTGGATTAAGATCTTGGTAATTTAAAGGCCAAAGCAACACCATGAACTCTAAGAGAATCGAAAAGTCACCGCACGTTCGGGACTTTTCATTCTCTTCAATTCAGTGCGATTTGGCAATCCCTTTTTCGGCGACCCTGCAGTGTATTCAGCAAGCACCACAGGGCCGTCGTAGTGCAGGGAAAAGCCGCCGCAAACCCAACGAAAACGCACTGCAAAATCTGGCGAACGCACACCGAAACTTGCAAAAACATCTGGATTAACCCCGCCGAACACGCTGGAGAAACCCGAGCAGGAGCCGATCACAGCACAGAGCAGCCGCCGGAAAAACCCGAAACCACAGACGAATGGAGTGAAAAAAAAAACAGTACGCTTGAATGTTTGAAAAGTGAAACGCTGTTTGCAAAGAAAGAAACTACAGAATGAAAATGTCTGAAATTTACATATAAGATCCAATGAATGATAATAAAAAGGGCTGTTACAGAAAAAACGATTAAAAAAAAACTAACAAAAATTTTCACAAAAAAATCCCGAACAATGCCTAAGAGATCCAAAAAAAATCTATGCATAAAGAGACTTTTTACTGCAGAATATTATCAACGGAAAAAACAGAAAAAAATTCGCAAAAAAATCCACAAAAAAAAGAGATCCTGAAAAAATCTAAAAATAAAGAGACTCTTTACTGCAGAATAAAATAATCAACGGTTTATTAGATATTGAATTAAAACGGGAATATTTTTTAACATTGAAGCCTATGGGATTCTCCTGAATAAACTTGTCGAATGAAACCACCGAACGGCAGGGCAATTCAGCAACTTCTCACTGCTGGTTTTTGTTCTCTGAATAGACGAAGCATTGCTTCTCTATGGGGATTTCCCTGCCCTCGAACAGGCACCGAACAGGCACCGTATGTGCGGGCAATTCGCCAACATTTGGCGAACTGCCTGCTCTCTGGATAGCCGAATGGCCAGGAAAGGTAACCATACGCTGTCCGCTAATTTTCAGTGTTCGGTTACCTTTCGCCAACAATTCGGAGCTCTTTGAATAACCCAAGACGTACTTGAAAACGAGAGAAATCACAATGTATCCTTCCTGGTAAAATAGTTTATAAATAAATAAACCCTGTATGTTCCTCAAACATTCCTGAACATTTTTTGAAGTGTGACAGGGTGCATTATCACGCTCAAAGAGACCATTGCCATCAGGAATCGCCTTTGTCATCCTGACGCGGTGTACATTTTCTACAACAATCTCTAGGGAGGAGGTATATATATCGGACACCTTTCTATCATAGTCAACATTACATTTTTCAATAATTTGGGTTACAGTAGCTTTTCTGTGTGATCATACCAGACATGCTAGACTTTGCTCCCCACCTGCATCAATTTATAAAGTGAACAAATTCCACGGCACTGTGACCCTGACACTGGCTCTCCAGATGTCCTTGCTTGCACCACTTTTGGTAGGTACTGAGCACTGCATATCAGGAACACCCCACAAGTCTTGCCGTATTGGAGATGCTATGACCCTGGCCTCTGCCCATTACTATTTGGCCCTTGTCAAAGTCACTTAGATCTTTTCGTTGCCCATGTTTCCTACTTCCAACACCTAAAATTCAAGAACTGAACCCTCAGCTGCCGTTATAATGATACAATCAGTGTTATTCACTTCACCTGTTAGTGTTTTAATGTTTTGGCTGATAAGCGTACATTTCTGGAGAAAACCTAAAATAGACATAATGAGGACCAAATATATTTGAATCTACATAAAATAGATCGAAATCTCCAAAAATTCACATTAGCTAGTTCATGGATCTATTCTACAGCACAAATAATGAATGCTGCCTTAAATACAGGAGAGAGAAATGTTTATGTGTCTGTGCATGTAGACAAGTGTAACATTTTTTTCAGGACTTCCATTAGAGGCCTTTGTAATCACACAGCATGGTTCATTGAATATGAATACCATATCTTTTTACTCCTCTTACAGAAACAACACATTCTTCGAGTCAACTACCTGGATCAAAACCTTGTTATTATTATAAATAATACCAAATGAGAGTACAACTTAAACAGCATATTCATACAAATAATCACAAACCCAGTTATGTTTTAATCGAAATGTACTGGGTTCTTCAGAGAAAGGTGAAAACCAGGAAAACTGGCAGGAGAAGAGAACAAACTAGACCAAATAGCTTATTTGGAAAGTGAGATAAATGGGAGAATTTTTCTGGTTTGGCGATTTTGACCTAGAATTTTCACTTCTCCAGTCATTCTCCTGAGTTTCACCTTTCTTTGAATAGACCTGGTAGTGATTTATTGATTTAATTTACACTCTTCACAGGCATTGTCTGCCCCTTCCCACCATCCATACTGCCAGCTTCATAGACTCACCCTGTACATTTTGCCTCCCGCGCCGACTCACCTAAGGGTTTATTCACTAAGCCCCGAATTTGCCATCAAATTGCACAGAACAGTCAATTTCACCATATGGTGAATTTTTTGAACAGTTCGACTATTCCAAAAACTGCAAATAGATGGTGAAATACGATGTAGTTTGTCGATCTTCGGCTCCATTGAAATTGTCCCATAGAGAAGTAATAGTACGCCGAACTGTACTAAAGTGTTGGAGAAGTGACCTGATTGTCAGTGTTTCAGGTCAACGCTGGTTTAAACAGACAAATCCAATAGGTTTCATTGTAAATATGTATTATCTTTTTCAATATTAGTTTTTTTTTAAAAAATGATTATTCTTTTCTTTTTCAGAAAAAAAGAGAATTTCTTTATTCTGTAACAGATCTTTTTATAGGACATTTTTTATTAACCCCTTCGCTGCGGAGGACGCGCGTCCACCCGCAGGTAACGTTCCTTGCGGTGGACGCGCTCAGCGCGTCCTCCCTTTGGGGCCAGCGATCGGCCGGGTTCCGGCCGATCGCTGGGCCCCCGGTGCGGGCTGACATCCTCGATGTCAGCCCAGCACCCGGAACCACCGCCGGCCTAATTAGGTGTCATCGCCGCGGCGCGATGACACCTAATTCAGGCGCCCCCCCCCCCGCATGTGCGGAGGAGGCGCCATGAAAGCTTCCTTCGGACCTCTCTCCCTTCCGATCGCCGGCGTGCAGGGGGTTAATACAGGCACCGTTTGGAGGGGCACAGCCTGCTGGATGGGGGCTGGATCACGAATCGGCGCCGAAAAGCGCCGGTTAGTGATCCGTTCCCGAGCTGGCCGACATCTTGGATGTCGGCCAAGCTTCCGGGAATGCCCCCTGAGGACTGGCGTCATCGTGCATAGCACGATGACGCCAGTCCTGGAGTTAACCCCTAACTGCCAGCAATGGTGGAGATAGGGGGCTCCAATGAACCCCCTATCTCCTGATCCGTGGCAGTTAGGGGTTAATGTTTGATATTGTTGGATGGGCCAGAGCATGGCCGTTCCAACAATACCAAACTTGACTATGAAAAAAGTTTTTTAAAAAAAATTAAAAATAAAAATAAAAAAATATTTAAAAAAAAATTATAAAAAAAAAATAAACAAGTTTTTTTTCTTTTTTTTGGTTCGTTAATGCAGCAATATTGTTCCCATTTCAATTATAATGTGAACAATGATGCTGCACTAACGATTTTTGTATGCGGTGGGTTTGTTAAAAATCTCGTAATTTTCCCCCAAAAAAAACGTAATGAGTCCCCATCTCAAATTTTTTTAACAAGCGCACCCCATACAAAATATAACTGCAATTGCTCGCATGTTAAAATGTGAAAAAAAAACACTTTACACATTGTAAATTATTGAAAATTCCTATTTTACTGCATTTTTTGTTATAATATACAGGCAGGTCATGACGTATACATAATGACATATTATGAATCTACCGAGTCTGACGGAAAGAACGATATATAATATGTCTGTCATATACTAAAATAAGCCTTCAAAACACGTTTAAACATGATGAGCAAAATCGGTAAAAATTAGCTCAGCACAGAGGCGGGAAATGCCTCAGCAGCGAAAGGGTTCATTAGACACAATTTAATACATTTTTATCGATTTAAACACCTAGGGCCCTAATACATTCTTCACGCAAAAATGCACGATAAACGCGTGAATTTTTGCGCAAAGCATTAAACGTTAACGCGCGTAAATTAACGCTGGTATTACAATCTTCACACATTATTTCATCCGTCAAAAAATAATGCGTGTAAAAAAGACGCGCAAAAACGCACGCGCATTAACGTTGCGCACAGAAATCGGAGTGCAGACTGTTTTTTGCACGTGATTCAGCCAATCAGAATTAAGAACCCCAATTATCTCACGTTAGGTTTTTGCGCCTGTCAAAGTCAATCTGAGTATATATGCTGCAGCAATAATAAAAACACGCATAACTTCTCAATTTTATTGTTTGGGTACGCGTAGAATATGTAACTATACTGTGCTGTATTATTTTTTTCGGGCTGGTGTATTTGGGTTCGGCCAGGACGTTCAGATTTGTCGTTACCACCAGGTTTAGAAGTTGTTAAAATTCTGCACGCAAATGCTGTGCATTAAATTTTGTGCATAGATTGTAATACCATCCGCCTACCAGTGCACAAACGCATTTGCGCTCACAATGTTAAGTATAGAACGCGCGCAGTACAGTACGCTCGCGAAGCGTTCACGCAGGTTCACCCACGGTAGACAATTACGTGCATTTGTTGCGCTGACTATGTAATACGTCGTTCAACGCAAAGTGTTTTGCCCCTCGCGTTAATGCCCCTATTATTTAGGAGAGTTTCGTTTTTTGCATTCTTTTGCAGTTCGGTGGATTTCACCAAGGCCAGTTTGTTGCTGTTCGGCAACGTTTGCTAACTTTTTCATGAGGCTTCGGTGACTCCATCTTCCTCTCACTACGGTGAATAGCGAATTCACCATAGTTTCGGCGAAATGGAATTGCCGAAAAGCATACCTTGAATAATCCCTCTAGTCCTATTTAATTTTACTTGCAGGCGGTGCATTGGGACACTTTTTTTGCACATCGAGATTGTCTTTGTAACAGTTCTATCTTATCTTATTACCTTTAGGCTAGGGTCAGACTAACGCATTTTTCGCGTTGTCCGTGAAAAAGTGCGTTCGAACGAATGGACGCATTTTTTCACGGAATACGCGATAGCGGTCATACGATGCGCATTTTCGTCCGTGATTTTGTACGGATCATCAATAAAACACTTTTTGTGTCTGGCGTTATGTTGGCCGGACATTAGCAGCGTCTGACGTCTCCCAATCACGCACACACGCCTCTAGCGGATGCAGCGCACTCTGTACGTCCGTACTAGAGGTTTGACGTTCTAGAAAAAATGCGTTCGTTTGCCACTTGCGTTGCGCGGACGAACGTTCGTGCGGCCGTACTTCGTGTGTTCCCCAGCATTGGACGTCATTTGCTGCTAGCACGGCCGTGATTTCGTGTCTCTAAACGCACGTTAAGACTGCTTTCGTCTGACCCTAGCCTTACTAGTAATTTGGTTTCCACCTAGTCCTTTGAATAGAATACAATCACTGCTGCGCCCTTTCTTTCTCTTTTGTTCTCCATGCCTCTCTTGTTTGCACTTTCTCTTTTGTTCTGTCTTCTGCTCTCTCTTTTGTTTCGCTCTCTTTTGCTCTTTGCTCCCTCTTTCACTCTCACTTTTTCTTTTGCGTTCCATTCTTTGTATTTGCCTCTCTTTCCACTCTGTCTTTTCTTCCCTATGTCTCTCTGGTTTCCACTCTGTCTCAGCTCTCCCCATCTCTTTGACTCTCCCTTTCACATTGATTTGCTCTGTCTTTGCACTCTTTTGCTATCTCTCTCTCGCTCACTTTCTGTTATGCTCTGTCTCTATGGCTAGGGTCAGACGAACGCATTTTTATGTTGTCTGTGAAAAAGTGCGTTCGAACGAATGGACGCATTTTTTCACAGAATACGTGATAGCGGTCATACTATGCGCATTTTCGTCCGTGATTTTGTACGGATCATCAATAAAACTCTTTTTGTGTCTGGACGTTATGTTGGCCGGACATTAGCAGCGTCTGACGTCTCCTAATCACACACACACACGCCGCTAGCAGACGCAGCGCACTCTGTACGTCAGTACCTGCGGTTTCACGTTCTCGAAAAAATGCGTTCATTTTCCACTTGCGTTGCGCAGCCGGACTTTTGTGCGACCGTACTTCGTATATTGGCCGTCATTGCCCGGCATCTGCTGCTAGCACGGCCGTGATTAAGTGCGGCTGCACGCGCGTTCGCACTGCCTCAGTCTGACCCTAGCCTAACTCTCTTTTCCCATCTCTCTCATCTTCCTTCCTCGCTAATGATCAGAGGTTTCCTGACTCACAGCTTCAAATAAAAACACTCCACTTTCTTAAAGAGGCAGTGCGGCACTCATGTTGGGGCTGCCCCTTCACGTGGAGCACTGCCAGCCAAATTGCTCAGACTCAATATGACACTTAGGCTAGGGTCAGACTAACGCATTTTTCGCGTTGTCTGTGAAAAAGTGCGTTCGAACGAATGGACGCATTTTTTCACGGAATACGCGATAGCGGTCATACGATGCGCCTTTTCGTCCGTGATTTTGTGCGGATCATCAATAAAACACTTTTTGTGTCTGGACGTTATGTTGGCCGGACATTAGCAGCGTCTGACGTCTCCTAATCACGCACACACGCCTCTAGCGGACGCAGCGCACTCTGTACGTCCGTACTAGAGGTTTGACGTTCTAGAAAAAATGCGTTCGTTTGCCACTTGCGTTGCGCGGACGAACTTTCGTGCGGCCGTACTTCGTGTGTTCCCCAGCATTGGACGTCATTTGCTGCTAGCACGGCCGTGATTTCGTGCGTCTAAGGCTAGGGTCAGACTAACGCATTTTTCACGTTGTCCGTGAAAAAGTGCGTTCGAACGAATGGACGTATTTTTTCACGGAATACGCAATAGTGGTCATACGATGCGCAGTTTCATCCGTGATTTTGTACGGATCATCAATAAAACACTTTTTGGGTCTGGACGTTATGTTGGCCGGACGTGTGCAGCGTCTGACGTCTCCTAATCACGCACACACGCCGCTAGCGGACGCAGCGCACTCTGTACGTCAGTACTAGTGGTTTCACGTTCTCGAAAAAATGCGTTTGTTTGCCGCTTGCGTTGCGCGGCCGCACTTTTGTGCGACCGTACTTCGTATATTGGCCGTCATTGCCCGGCATCTGCTGCTAGTGCGGCCGTGATTAAGTGCGCCTAAACGCGCGTTCGCACTGCCTCAGTCTGACCCTAGCCTAAACGCACGTTAAAACTGCTTTCGTCTGACCCTAGCCTTAGAGTCACCAGTTCTTATTTGCCAATGCCACAATATCATAACACATACATTATAGGCTACAAAAACACAACAAAAAAAACATATAAATCAATATTACCGGCTGGGTGAAGTAGAGGTAACATCACTGCTCTATAAGTGCGGTGACACAGGTTCAATCCCGGCAAGAGCACCTCTCCAGTAAGTGTCCTTGGGCAAGACACCTAACGGTACATACTCGCCACCCAGGACATACTTGAAAACGAGAGAAATCTCAATGTATCCTTTCTGGTAAAATACTTTCTCAGAAAAAAAATAATAATAATATATATACACATTTCCCAGCCATGTTTGTCACTGTTACTCCTAGCTGCATTGTCCTTTGTGACACTATGTCCAGCATAAGGGTCTTTCAGGAAATACAGAGAAAAAATATTTAATAGTGTGAATGCTAAATACAGCAGTTAATTTCACCATGGAAATACAGAGCTCCTTTGTTTAGCCTCTGACATTTGTTCTCCTATACCAATGCAGGGATGGACTATAGGAGCTTTTTCTATAGAGCTAACAATCCCCCAGGTTTCCACATCATCGATTTTAAACACTGTGTGCCCCGCTGAGAAGAGCTTGCAGTTTAAAGTACAGCGGCAGCTTATATTTTGGCAGCACTGTGACTGTTTAATTGTTTCTAATCAGCGAAACGTCAAATTATACATGTATGGCATGTGCTGGTATTTTTTAACCCCTTCGCTGCTGAGCCATTTCACCGCTGTGTACTGAGCGAATTTTTACCGCTTTTGCTCATCAGGTTTAAACGCGATTTGAAGCCACGTTTTATTATATGACCCACACATATTATATATCGTTCTTTCCGGCAGACTCGGCAGATTCATAATATATCATTATTATATGTATATGTCATGTCCTGCCTGAATATTATAACAAAAAATGCAATTACAATTGAATTTTCAATCATCTACATTGTGTAAAGTGGGTTTTTTTTTCACATTTTATCATGCGGTTATATTTGCTATGTGGTGCGCTTGTTAAAAAAATTAGAAATGGGGAGTCGTTAAATTTTTTTGGGGGGAAATTACATGTTTTTTAGCAAACGCCCCCAATAGAAAAAATCATTAGTGCAGCATCAATGTTCACATTATAAATGGAATGGGAACAATATTGCTGCATTAATAACCCCCCCCAAAAAACAAACAGTTTTTAATTTATTTTTATTTTTTTTACATTTTACATGGTCATGCTCTGGCCGTTCCAAGGATACCAAACATTAACCCCTAGCTGCCACAGATCGGAAGATAGGGGGTTCATTGGAACCCCTATCTCCACCATAGGTGACAGCTAAGGGTTAATACTGGAACTGACGTCATTGCGCTATGCACGATGATGCCAGCCGTAAGGGGGATATCCCGGAAGCTTGGCCGACATCCAAGATGTTGGCCAGCTCCTGGAGGGGATCACGATTCAGCGCCTTTTTGCGCTGAATCGTGTTCCTGCCCTCTAGGGGTTAAAGACAGCCGCCACTTGGAAGGGCAGGCTGTGCCCTTCCAAACGGTGCCTGCCTTTAACTCGTGGCCCGCACGTATGGAGAGGGAGAGAGGTCCGAAGGACGACTTCTAACGTGCCAGCCTGGGTCCCGGAGGCTGGGCTGACATCGAGGATGTCAGCCCGCACTCGGGGGCCGCCACGATCGGCTGGAATCCCGGCTGATCACTACTGCAAAGGGAGGACGCGCTCAGCGGCAGGATGCGCTCAGCACGTCCTCTGAATGGAAGAGGTTAAGGGGTTAAAGCCAGGCACCGCTTTTATGTTCAGACACTGCCCTTCAAAGCGGTGCCTGGCTTTTGGTTGTAGACCCTCCTGATCGGGAGGGAGAGGGATCTAAACTGATCCGCCCCCTCCCTTGAGGCGATCTCCCGGCTTCTGCTGGGGGGTCGCCTCGAAATAGCGTCATCGGGCGCGATGACGTTGTAGCGCTCACTCCCGGAGGAGCCGCTGAAAATGAACCACGGGTCAGTCTCCCCGCACTAGGGAATAAATATACTCCAACACAGTTGTGAGTTTTTATCATTTAAATAGTTTACTAAAATCTTGAGCAGATGTTGAAACACGATATTCACAAGTATTATTACAGTATTTTCGTATCACGGTAAAACGCGTAGCGGAAAAGAAACGAAACACGAGGCTTCGTATTTCGGAAAATAAAAATATTCGCAACCGAACATAAAAGCAATGCAATTTACCGAAAGTCAGAAAAAGGGACACGTAGCAAAACCCCAAACATACAATCCCTTCGTATTACGGCAAACGCGCAGCGGAAAAAGAGAAAAACATATTCGGAACGTATCTTTATCTTTAATCCCCGTTCCGATTCGTAAAAGGAAATGAGTCCTGCACAAGTTAAGTCCCGGAATGTAAAAGGTGTATATGTATGTGTGTGATACCCGGGTACTGTTCAACTGGCCAGTGAATTTACATGAGGAAAAATCTTCGACTAGTCAGTTGGGGCCCTGTGGACTTTAAAGAGAAAACAGCAGCTTGACCTTTAAACACAAACAGCCTTGGAGGCCTCTCACCCATCCGACGCAGGCTTTAGGCTCCGCTGACCCAGGACGTCTCTCCGCCGGATCTTGACTGGGGATACTAGCGGCCGGATCCGTTGTCTACCTTCCTGCAGCTTGTCCAGCTCCCTGCCTGCTCTCCGTTCGATTCCGCCGGTCTCCAGCTGTTGTCTGGGTACTGGCAAGTCTCCTTCTCCTCAGGTGGAGTGACCCAAATAGGAATTACAGGTCTCCCTCAGGCTTTGGCCTAGCTCCTTCAGCGGTCTCCTCAGTGCGTCTGCTTTCTCTCATCCCCTGGCGCGCTCTGGAACTTTCTCCACGAGGCAGAGGATGTAAGACTCCAGTCTCCACCCACTTCCTGGCTTCTTGCAAAGCATGCCAGTTATTGTAGTCCCAATGTCCAGCATCTCTGATTGCGATAGTCTCCATCTTGTGGCCAAAAATAGGTACTGCCACAGCAAGATTTTTAGCACAGCGCTACAACGTCATTACGGCAGGAGGGTCTATAAAAGCGGCATCTGACTTCATGGAAGTCAGAACGCCATGGGACCCGGAACCAGAGAGGTGAGTATCTCTCTGGCCCCCACACCGAGCGGAAGACTGAACATGTGAGGAATAGGGATGAGCCAAAGACCCCCGTGTTCGGTTCGCATTCGAACTCGAACAATTTCAAAAGTTTGAGTTCGAACATGAACCGAACTCAATGCAAGTCAATGGGACTCAAAAGTTCGATTTTTAGAGTGCCCTCCAAGAGGGCATATATACAAGATATTTGCCATAAAAGGTGTATGGGGGTCCGGGTAGTGCCCTGGGGGACAGGAAACAAGGACAAAAGTTTTAAAAAAGACAGTTTTAAAGGAACAGTGAGTTTTCCATAAAATAAGGGTTAAAAATAAAAACGAAAAATTCCTTCAAATATCGTGCCTAGGAGGTCCCCATAACCTGCCCGTGAAGTGGCGGATTTGTAGGATGTATAGAAATATCGCCATCAGAGACCCACACACGACAACTAGCCACCCTTAAGGCTGGGGTCAGACCAGCGCACTTTTAACGTGCGTTCTGGCGCACATAATTACGGCCGCACTAGCAGCAGATGACGGGCAATGACGGCCAATATACGATGTACGGCCGCACAAAAGTCCTCTCCACGGTTATAGAGCAGTCAGTGGTGTATTTAGGTTTTGTGCTGCCCTAGGCCTGACTAAACTCGTGCACCCCTAATTTAAATTTGACGCACCCCTTCCTGTCAAGGGCACACCTCTTCCTGGTTAATCCCCACCCTTCCTCTTTAAGCTCCACCTTTTCCTCTTAGAGCTCCGCCTTTTCCTCTCTTTATATTAAAAGTGGATACCAAGTTCCTACTTGTATATTTTGTATACCATTTCAAATGTATCTATTGAGATAAAGAAAATTATGAAATGTTTAAATTCAAGTATTTTTACAAAGAACAGCCACGCATGTCAAGTAAACGGGATCACAGCCGCTCTAATTGGTGGAACAATAAAATCCACAGAAACGTGCACTGCATATGAGCGTATCACAGAGCTGCATAGCAATAAAACCCACAGAAATGGGCACTGTGTATGAGCATATCAGAGCTGCAAAGCAATAAAACCCACAGAAATGTGCAGTGTGTATGAGCATATCACAGAACTGCACAGCAATAAAACTCACAGTAATGTGCAGTGTGTATGAGCGTATCCCAGAGCTCCAGGGCAATAAAACTCACAGTAATATGCAGTGTGTATCACAGAATCCACAGCAATAAAACTCCCAGCAATGCAATGTGCAGTGTGTATGAGTGCATCAGAATCCACTGCAATAAAACTCCCAGCAATGCAATGTGTGGTGTGTGTCAGTGTATCAGAATCCACAGCAATAAAACTCCCAGAAATGCAATGTGCGGTGTGTATGAGTGCATCAGAATCCACTGCAATAAAACTCCCAGCAATGCAATGTGTGTTGTGTGTCAGCGTATCAGAATCCACAGCAATAAAACTCCCAGCAATGCAATGTGCGGTGTGTATGAGTGCATCAGAATCCACTGCAATAAAACTCCCAGCAGTGCAATGTGTGGTGTGTATGAGTGCATCAGAATCCACTGCAATAAAACTCCCAGCAATGCAATGTGTGGTGTGTGTCAGCGTATCAGAATCCACAGCAATAAAACTCCCAGCAATGCAATGTGCGGTGTGTATGAGTGCGTCAGAATCCAATGCAATAAAACTCCCAGCAGTGCAATGTGTGGTGTGGTGTGTAAGGAAAGGTCCACTTTAAACAGCAGTAAGCAGACAGGGCTTCATATTCTGCTGAAACCCACACCTTTACCTGCCGTTTACTGTCATCTTCTCTCTCTGGACACAAATCACATCCCCCTCCCCTCTCCTAGAGCTGCTGCGGGGCAGGGGAGGAGCTATGGAGGGAGGAGAGGGGGATATTTATTCTATTCGATTTTATTCCGTATGCAAACGCCATGCTCCGCTGCTCATTGTTTGAGAACACAGCTCAAAGCTGACACACAGTGACAGTGGCACCTCCTAGTACCCCCTAATGACACCCCAATAATCACTGGTACCTGGGGCGGCCCGCCCTCCGCCACTCCCCTAAGTACACCACTGCTCTGTGATATGCTCACACACAAGTTTGGCGAACTGCCAGCAAGTACGGTGCTGTTTGAAGGCAGTGCAAATCCCCATAGAGAAGTAATGGTTAATCTATTCAGAGACACCAAACAGCAGAGAAATGTCAGTGAAATGCCCTGATGTTCAGTGGTTTCAATCAGCAGGTTTATTCAGGCGAACCCCATAGGTTTCAATGTTAAAAATATTCCCGTTTTTTATGCAATATCTAATAAACCATTTATTATTTTAATCTGCAGTAAAAGTCTTTATTTATTATTGATTTTTTTTTTGTACCTTTTAGTGATTTTTCAGAATTTTTGGGCTAAATTCCCCCCTTTTTTTTAATAGCGGTTCTCCTTTTTCTGTAACAGAACTTTTTATTATCAATCATAGGATCTTATATGTAAATTCCAGACATTTTCGTTCAGTAGTTCTTTTGAAAATGCGGTGGCAGCATACAGCGGCCGACTCCATGCACTTTGGGGACCCTGCGGTGAATGGTGAATTCACTGCAGGGTGGGGACATTTTATTCCCCGAAGTGCAGGGAACTACAGAACACCAAGATGTTGGCGTCATTTCGGTGCTCTGTGAGTAACCCAATTAGTGGTGAGGTTTTTTGTTGCCCCCTGGAAAGTGAAAGCCTAGGCCTTGCCTACTCAGGACATACTTGAAAATTAGTGACATCTCAATGTTTCCTTTCTGGTAAAATAGTTTGCAAAAGTAAAAAAAAAAAAAAAAAAAAAATTATTTTTTTTTCTTTTTTTTTTTTTAGGGGTGGGGCCACCCAGCGGGCCGCCGCCCCCTGGAAAGTGCCGCCCTAGGCCTGGGCCTTGTTGGCCTAGGCCAAGATACACCAGTGAGAGCAGTGATATTACCTCTACTCCGCCCAGCCGGCACGACAGAAGAATAGCAGAGTTCAGTTTATTTTCTTTTGCAGTTCATCGGCTCCATGTTCGGAGAACTTCGGGAACCTTGTGGTGAATAGTATATTCACCGCTGGATCGGTGAAATGGAATCGCCGAAGCGCACTTTGCGCTGAACCAGAAAGAACTGAAATTGATGTGCTGTCTGAATAACCCCAAAATGTTTACATAATAATAATTATATTTAGCTTGTTTAAATCTTTGTATAATCACTGAAGTCTATGAATTTTAGCAACAAACCTATATTCTAGGGGTCAGCAACCTTGACCCTCCAGCCGTTTTGGAACTACATCTCCTATGATGCTCAGCAGCTCATTAGATTGGCTAAGCAACATGGAAATTGTTGTTGCAAAACATCTGAGGGGCCAAGGTTGCTGACGCTTGCCATATTCGATATGCCAAAGTCACCAATAACGGGATTTTTCTTTACAGGTTTAAACACAACATTGTCTCCCTTAGCTTAGGGTCAGACGAACACATTTTGTACGGACTGTGTGTCCGTCCAGTACGGACGCACGTTCTGACGGAAGACACGGTAGTGGCCACACAGTCCGTTTTTGTGACGGACGTATTTTTTTTGACGGATGTAGAAAGGAAAATAAATTAATATAAAAAACATTTTGTCCGTCAAAATGCTGGACGTCAAAAATGCAGTCCGTCTGACTACATCCTAGACTTGTGCACTGATTTTTTTTTCGGTTCGATTCAGTTCGTTCGGATTTTGTAAATTTTCGTTTCGGCCGATTTCCGTTTCGGTTCGTTTCGACTTTTTTTTCGTGATTTCGGAAATTTTCGTGTTTTTCGGAACGTCTGTTCTCCTCGTTTCAAAGTGTCTATTCGTTTTGACGTAAACTAATGGTTTTTCGGATCCGATATTTCTGTCAATACAATAATTCTGTTGATACGATAATTCTGCCATTGAGATTTCTCATGTTATACAAGAAGGATACATTGAGATTTCTCTGGTTTCCCGGGAAGGATACATTGAGATTTCTCTGGTTTCCCGGGAAGGATACATTGAGATTTCTCTGGTTTTACAAGAAGGATACATTGAGATTTCTCTGGTTATACAAGAAGGATACATTGAGATTTCTCTGGTTTCCTGGGAAGGATACATTGAAATTTCTCTGGTTTTCCAGGAAGGATACATTGAGATTTCTCTGGTTTTACAAGAAGGATACATTGAGATTTCTCTGGTTTTACAAGAAGGATACATTAAGATTTCTCTGGTTTTCCAGGAAGGATACATTGAGATTTCTCTGGTTTTACAAGAAGGATACATTGAGAGTTCTCATGTTTTACAAGAAGGATACAATGAGATTTCTCTGGTTTTCCAGGAAGGATACATTGAGATGGGAAGGATACAAAATTACAGAATCAGCAATATAACCGAAAAATACGTTGTCCGAAATTACTGAAATGGAACCGAAATCCAGAATGGAGCCAAAATCATGAATGGAACGACAATGATTTTCGATTTTACACATTTCTAGTCCATTCGAAAAATCCGAAACGTTTTCGTTTCGGTTCGGAAATTTGTTCGGATCTGCCGTTTTCGGATTGGAAAATTTTCGGAAAATCGGCAGAATCCGAATGCACGAATCGGGAAATTTCGTGAAAATTCCGAAATTCGGAAACCCGAAACGCACATCCCTACTACATTCCATCACTCACACACAAAGCTACGCGGACATTGCGGACGCAGCGCACTCCGCACGTCCGTTCTAGCGGTTTTACATTCTTGCTAACTTGCGTCCATTTGCCTCGTCCGTTGTGCGTCGGCACTTCCGTGTGGACGTACTTCGTGTGTGGGGCTTCATTGTTCATGATTCTCTGCTACCACGGACGTACTAATGTGCGGCAACACGGACGTGATTACTGCGCTCGTCTGACCCCAGCCTGAGAGTTACCAGGTTTTAAGCATTTTGTACACATCAGATTTTTCAGTAGTATTGGTATTAAGTGTGTATGTAGTTTCAGAACGTGTCGCTGAATTTATTAGGAGTGCTTCACGGGTTCAGACTGGACACGGCTAGATGCCGGATTAGATGGCTGGCTGGAGCTGATGACTAACCAGGAAAGAACCCATAAAACTGCTTAGTGTTGCATTTTTCAGATCAGGTCGGCTAACAGGAAGGATAGGAAGTGGGCAGATGTGCATTCCAAGTAGGACCAGAGCAGCAGAGCAGACAATAAAACGCCCAGTAATGCTTAACCTAGAAGAGATCCAGGTGCTTTACTACCTAGTACTACTTTATTTAACCCCTTCACTGCTGAGCCATTTCACCTCTGTCTGCGGAGCTCATTTTTACCGTTTAAACGTAATTTGAAGTCATGTTTTATTATGCGACCCAGACATATTATGTATCATTTTTTTCATCAGACTTGGCAGATAATAGATCATTATTATATGTATAAGACATGTCTTACCAGAATGCTATAACAAAACAAACTAAAAAAGATGTGAATTTCCATTAAAATTTCAAACATCTATAGCGTGTAAAAGTATTTTTTATTTTCACATTTTACCATCCAAGCCTTTGCGGTTATATATTCTATGGGGTATGCTCGTTAAAACAAATTTAGAACTGGGAAATAGTTACTTTGCCTGAGAAATTACGTGATTTTAGTTAAAACAAAAAAAAAATCGTTAGTGCCACATCATTTGTTCACATTATAATTGAAATGTGAACAATCATTCTGCATTAATAAAATAAAAAAACACAATGTTTTTATTTTTTTATTATTATTTTTATTTTTTAACCCCTTAAGGACGGGAGTAATTTTACAAGTTCGGCGCTCTTTCGGAAGTGAAGTTTGCTGAAGTTTTTGCTCATCATGTTTAAACGCGGTTTTAAGTCACGTATTACTATACCACCCAGACAAATTATATATCGTTCTTTCCGGCAGACTCGGCAGATTAATAATATATCATAATTAAATATATACGTCATGTCCTGCCAGAATGCTATAACAATAAATGTAAAAAAAAATGTGAATTTTCAATAAAATTTCAATCATCCACAGTGTGTAAAGTGTTTTTTTTCCCCCGCATTTTATTATCCGATCCTTTGCGGTTATATTCTATGGAGTAGACTTGGGAACCCATTTTGTTTTTGGGGGGGGGAGAAATTACGTGATTTTAGCTAAACCCCCCAAAAAAAAATCATTGGTGAAGCATAATTGTTCACATTGTAATTGAAATGTGAACAATAATGCTGCATCAAAAAAAAAAGCACGTTTTCATTTTTTAATTTATTAATTAATTGTTTTATTATTTTTATTTTTAACACTTTTATTTTACTTTTATCATTGTCATGTTTGATATCGTTGGAAAGGTCATGCTCAGACCTTTCCATCGACATCAGGCATGACCCCCTAGCTGCCACCGACCAGGAGCTAAAGGTTCAACGAACCCCCTATCTCCTGCCTGGGATTTCCTTAGGAAATCCCTTTGCAGCTAGGGCTTCCCCGGTTAACTGACATCATCGCGCATGGCACGATGAGTCAGTTGACGCGGGGGGGACCCAGAGGTGGGGGCTGCCATCCAAGATGGCGGCCCCCACCGGAAATAGGCCGCGATCGGGCACGAATTAGTGCCCGGTCGCGACCTGGCAACTAAGGGGTTAACCCACATACATCGCTGGAAAGGTCAGGCTGTGACCCTTCCAGCAATGCTGGCCACAGCCTTCTAGCCCCCGGCGATGGGGAGATAGAGGGATCCGAAGGATCCCACCCCTCCCCTCCAGGCGCTTCCCCATGCTGCGGTGGGGGGGCGCCTGAAACTGACGTCATCGCTCCAGCGCGATGACTTCAGTGCGCCAGGAGGCTAGAAAAAATGCAGATCAGGCTTCATCGAAGCCAGATCTGCGTGGAAGCTGCTGGGGAGGTAAGTATAACCTCCGGCTGGGCTCCAAACGCCGAGGACGTTCCATACCGTCCTGCGGCGTTAAAGCCCGCCAAATGCAGGACGGCATGGAACGTCCTGTGGCGTTAAGGGGTTAAATGTAACATGGTCATGTTTGGTATCATTGGAAAGACCATGCTCTGGCTGCCATCGTTCGAGAAATCCAAAGGACCCCCATATCTCCACCATAGGGAAACCACTGGGTAGCTAGGGGTTAATTCTCACACTGACGTCATTGCGCCATGCACGATGACATGAGTGGACAGGAAGAGACAAAGCCCAGAGGCTTTGCTGACATCCAGAATGTCAGCCACCTCTGGGAGAGGACCGGCACCTCAGGAGTTAACCTCCCTGATGGTATTCACTGAGTGTGGCTCAGGGGTTAAGTTTCAGTGCCAAAAACGGTAACCCCGAGCAACATTCGGGCTGGTACATACCTGCCCCTACGTTCCCTCGATATCCTCCTGCAGTCCCCTCTGTCCGATCGTGGTGTCCTGCTTCCAAAATCTGAATATGTCAATAAAATGTGTCTAAATAGTAAAAAAAGGTCTGTTACAAAATAAACAGTCTTAAAAAATTAAATAAAAATGTCTAAAACAAAACATACATAAAAGTTATAAAAAAAAAAGTTTTTTTTGCAAAAAAAATGATAAAAAGTAAAGATATTGGGCCCTATCACAATCTTCGCGCAAACGTCCGCGCAAAAACACATTAGCGCGAGGGGCAAAACCCTTTGCGTTGAACGTCGTATTACAATGTCAGCGCAACAAACGTGTGTATACGTCTACCGCGGGTGAACCTGCGCGAGCTTACTGTACTTTGCGCGTCCTATACTTAACATTGTGAGCGCAAACACGAATGTGCGCTGGTACGCGGATGGTATTACAATCTATGCGCAGTTTGTAACGCACAGCCTTTGCGCATAATTTTTAGCAACTCCCAGAAGCTGGTGTTAACGGCAAATTCTATCAACCTGGCCGAAACCAGCCCAAAAAAAAAATACGCAGCAAAGTATATTTACACATTCTACACAAACCAAAACAATAAATTTGAGAAGTTATGAGTGTTTTTTTTACTGATGCAGCATATATGCGCAGATTGACTTTGACAGGCGCAAAAACTTAACGTGACACAATTGTGGTTCTTAATTCTGATTGGCTGAATCGCGTGAAAAAAACAGTCCGCACACTGATTTCTGCACGCAACATTGCTGCGTGCTCGTTTGTACGCGTCCGTTTTACGCGCGTTATTTTTTGAAAACATGGGCGAGGATTGTAATACCAGCGTCAATTTACGCGCGTTAACGCTTCGCGCAAAAATTCACGCATTGTGCATGCGTTTTTGCGTGAAGAATGTAATAGGGCCCATTATGTTTTAACATTGAAACACCGAAATTAGCCCATAGAAGACTATTATGTCTTCTATTCACAGAATGCCAAATTACACTGAAATTCTGGTAATAAAGTATTAGGCTCTGTTTTCTTTAAATTTTAAAAGACCATTTATTCTTTGCAAAAACGATTTCAATATCTTTTGAAAAGACCTTTTTGTATTATTTTTAGATTAAATTTTTTTTTTCTTTAAGGACTTAATTATTTAGACACATTTTTATGGATTGAAACTCTTAGGAGTTTAGGAGAATAGGAGACTTTTTTTTTTAAACAGTTTGGAATTAGCCGGCTATCGGCGCAACTCAGTGGTTTTCGCCAACGCCCGATAACTGCTTCAGAGCAAAATACGGTGACCATCCACTATATAGTGAATCTGCCGTATTTTTAAGAAATCTAAATCGCCGAAACACAAAGCATTGAAGCACAATTTATTGCATGCAGTTTCGGTGCTTGAATGATGCAGATGTTGCGTCAAACATAGGGATCTTATCAATCATTTCTTGTGATGACTTGTACAATGTACCTATAGCATCTCTCAGCACACGTGCAAGAACTGTAGTAGCTCTTGCTTTCCTGGCCCCTAGGTTACAATGCATCACTGGTACCCGGAGGGTTATAGTAAAAATCACTTAACCTTTCAGGTTACTTTTATCCTTTACAACCCCATTTTGTTGTGTCTGTGTAATTTTATGTTGTGTATTTTTGGGAAATCTTCAATTGGTTTAGCTCCAGGTGATAAGTCAATTTTAAATCCAAATTCCTTAACACTTTGTGGTTTTACATGTTTTCGCCGACATCTGATAACTGGAGTTGCAGTTTCGACAAAACACGGTGAACGTTACATAGTGAAGTCACTGTGTTTTCGGCGAAATGGAGTTTCCAGAGTGGGCTGAAAGGCAAAGCACCAAAATTGCAGCAATTTCAGTGCTTTTTGAATAGACCCTATGGAGTATTTATACAAGATAAAAAGAAAAGTACATGTAAGATATCAGCAACATAAAATAAACAAAATAAGAACATTCCATTTTTTTGTGTTACTCTTTCTCCAGTGCCAGCTTCCTCTAAACCAGTCCTAATGGGACAGCTGCATCAGCTGTTCCATGACGAGGAGCAGGCTAGACAGTGGTTCAAGCAGACTGAGAGCCATCTAACCAGGAATGTACAGCTGTATATGCCGGTCTTTAGCCGGTAGTTTGATGTTTAGTGACTGCACTGCAGCATAAAGAAGCGCACAACTGGCGGAATTACGTGTTTTCTACCATGCAATTAAGGCTAGGGTCAAACGAAAGCATTTTTACACGCGAACGTAAAAAAGTGCGTCCGAACGCATTGATGTATTTTTTCACGGAATATACGAAAACGGTCATACGATGCGCATGTTCGTGCGTGATGTTTTACGAATCCAAACCAGGAAACTTTTTGCGTCTGGACGTTATGTTGGCCGGACACGAGCAGGGTCTGACGTCTCCAAATCACACACACACACCGCTAGCGGGCGCAGCGCACTCTGTACGTCCGTACTAGGGGTTCTGCGTTCTCGAAAAAATGCGTTCATTTTCCACTTGCGTTGCGCGGCCGGACTTTCGTGCGACCGTACTTCGTATATTGGCTGTCATTGCCCGTCATTTGCTGCTAGTGCGGCCGTGATTAAGTGCGCCAGAACGCACGTTAAAAATGCACTCGTCTGACCCCAACCTAAAACACACAGGGTTATTCAAAGAGAATCGAAAAGCCACCGCACGTTTGGTGACTTTTTGTTCTCTTCAATTCGGTACAAATTTGGTGATCCCATTTCGGCCACCCTGCGGTGTATTCAAGCACCATAAGGCCGCCGAAATGCAGGGAAAAGTTGCCGCAAACTCACCGCAAAACGAGGGCGAACGCACACCGAAACCTGCAAAAACATCTGGATTAACCTGCCGAAAATGCTGGAAAAACCTGAGCAGGAGCCGATCACACACCTCAGTGCAGCCGCTGGAAAAAGCTGACACTGCAGACGAATGGAGTGAATAAATTTAAAAAACAGTTTGCTGCAATGTGTGAAAAGTGAAACACTGTTTGCAAAGAAACTACTGAGCGAAAATGTCTGAAAATTACATATGAGGTCCAAGGAATGATATTAAAAAGGGCTGTTACAGAAAAAATAAAGTTATAAAAAAAATTATATATATATATATCGGAAATTTTTTTGAAAAAACAAAATCACGAAAAATGCTTAAAATATCCTAAAAAAAAATCAATAAATAAAGAGACTCTTTACTGCAGAATTTTATAATGGACGGTTTATTAGATATTGAATTAAAACGGGAATATTTTTAACATTAAAGCCTATGGGATTCGCCTGAATAAATCTGCCGAATTAAACCACTGAATGACAGGGCATTTAGGCAACCTTTCACTGCTGGTTTGTGTTCTCTGAATAGCCGAAGCATTGCTTTTTCATGAGTATTCACTGCCTTCGAACAGGCACCGAACAGGTACCATATGTGCAGGCAATTCGCCAACATTTGGTGAATTGCCTGCTCTCTGAATAGCCGAATGGCCAAGAAAGGTAACCGAACGCTGATTTTCATCATTCGGTTCCTTTTCGGCAGCCATTTGGATCTCTTTGAATAACCCTGACAGTGTCTGCCATCTAAATTAAAAGTGTTTTCTTCCTATGAGATTACAAACAACCTGTGTCATTGGGTCTCATACAAAGTAATACTATCACTCAATTATAATAAAATTTCTTACCATAATATTTCAGCAATCCTCTCCAACCATAGATTTGGCACCAAAGTTACGGAAACAAAAATTACAAATGTTGAAAAGAAAGACCAAAAACACTAGGGTGGTCAAATTGGCCATGTTTTCCTGGACAGATAGAATTTATTCATACTGATGGGCAAGACATGAAAAATGCATCCCTGCAGCATGTAAAATCCATATGTTGCAGCCAAGAAGTAAAAAGGAATCCCAGGTGGCCTGCCTGGATTTCCTTTCTGCAGCATATGAATTAAACATGTTGCGGGGCAGCATTTGTCCCTGTACTCCACTCTGCTTGAAATAATATTATGTGTCAAGGAATACATGGCTGATCTGGAAGCCCTACTTTTAGGCTGGCGTCAGACGAGCGCACTATGTGCACCCGTGGTGACGTGCCTCCCGGCGTCCATCGCAGCGTTGTGAATGTGATGCTGTGACGGGGCCAGCCACAGGCTGTTGCGCGCGCATGCACGAATTGAACACGTGACAGCAGCTGTGCTACAAGCCTCCCTGTCGAAGTGCTATGAAGCGCTCGATAGGGGGTTCGAGCCTTGCAGCGCTGAGCACACTAACTGCGCTCAGCGAGGTGGCCACACGGGCGTCAGAGTGGAAGTAACGTCTATTCTCCCGGATGTTCCTTCCGCTCTTAAACGCTCGTCTGGCACCAGCCTAAACACCAGGGAATCTGAGCCATAATTAATTTTTAAACCGGGCTCAAGATGCGAATAGCGTTACCATAGGTCAGGGATCAGCAACCTTGGCTCTACAGATGTTTTGGAACTACATTTCCCATGAAGCTCAGCCAATCTAATGAGCAGCTGAGCATCAAGGGAGATGTAGTTCCAAAACATCTGTAGAGCCAAGGTTGCTGACCTCTGCCATAGGTAATGCTTCCTTTACGAAGTATAGGAACCAATAACATACTGTAAGGAGGTGGTAAAGCCAACTCACAAGTAAAGTTTGCAGCTTGTTCAGAATAGCAGTTTCTGCCTGTAAACTAACAAGTGGGGTCACTATATGTAAAAGTTCACTTGTTAATGACAGGATAGGAAGCGGGTCCTATGTTTTCCTGGACACTTAGGCTAGGGTCAGACTGAGGCAGTGCGAACGCGCGTGCAGGCGCACTTAATCACGGCCGTAGTAGCAGCAAGTGCCAGGCAATGACGGCCAATATACGAAGTACGGTCGCACAAAAGTCCGGCTGCGCAACGCAAGTGGCAAACGAACGCATTTTGTCGAGAACGTAAAACCTCTAGTACGGTTGTACAGAGTGCGCTGCGTCCGCTAGAGGCGTGTGTGCGTGAATTGGAGACGTCAGACACTGCTAATGTCCGGCCAACATAACGTCCAGATGCACAAAGTGTTTTATTGATGATCCGTACAAAATCACGGATGCAAATGCGCATCGTATGACCGCTATCGCGTACTCCGTGAAAAAATGCGTCCATTCGTTCGAACGCACTTTTTCACAGACAACGCGAAAATGCGTTCGTCTGACCCTAGCCTTATGGTTAGATTCCCAAGCAGTTCTAAACTTAACCAGAGCTGTTACAAACTTACCAGACCCATCTAAGGCTATGGAATTGATAAGTTTACAACAGCTCTGGTTAAGGCCAGTGTCAGACGAGCGTTTTGAAGAGCAGAAGGAATGTCAGTAAGAGTGGATGTTCCTTCCACTCGACGCCCGTCGCAACGTTGCGACGGGCGCCACCTCAGTACGGGCGCACCTAGTGTGCTTGTCTGACACTGGCCTAAGTCTACAGCTGCAGCAGCAGAGCCGCAAGGGTATAGAATGGAAGCTGTTGTGATTAATAAGTGGCGCCATTATGATAAACGAGTGAGACGTTAAATTTAACAGATTTGTTGAAATAGGGCCCTGGGAATCTAGTTCACAATCACTTTAGGCTGGTGCACAAAACAAAATGTTATCTAGAAAGATTTCAAATTAAAGAATACATGTGCAATGAAAGAAAATCAATTGGTTAATCAAGGCCATTCCTCTGGGACACCTCTTTGATTGATTAATTGATTTCTCTCCTTGTACCCCATGACAACATTTTTCATGTACTACTTAAAAGGATTCGTATTAAAAGCATTGATCTAAAACATTGTGTTTCATTACTATGATGGCATAATGGTGTCCTATATATAACATTACCAGTAATATTCTGCCACTTATAAAAGTGCCTGTCTTTATGGTATGGGTTATGCATTGTACCATGGACTTTAACTTCAGATTCTGGAGATGCTGGTATATCCTCTGAAACCTATGAACAGCGGTGACACTCTACACCAGAGGCGCGTTCAGTTGCTCAGCCGCCGTAAGGCTAGGGTCAAACGAAAGCATTTTTACACGCGAACGTAAAAAAGTGCGTCCGAACGAATTGACGTATTTTTTCACGGAGTGCGCGAAAACGGTCATACGCGTCAATAAAACTCTTTTTGCGTCTGGACGTTATGTTGGCCGGACATTAGCAGTGTCTGACGTCTCCTAATCACGCACACATGCCGCTATGCCGCAGCTGCGCACTCTGTACGTCCGTACTAGCGGTTCGGCGTTCTCGAAAAAATGCGTTCGTTTTCCACTTGCGTTGCGCGGCCGGACTTTCGTGCGACCGTACTTCGTATATTGGCCGTCATTGCCGTCATTTGCTGCTAGTGCGGCCGTGATTAAGTGCGCCAGAACGCACGTTAAAAGTGCGCTGGTCTGACTCCAGCCTTAGTGCTAAGTTAGCAACTTGGCACTGAACCCTGTGCTGCAGCTCAGTGCTCAACACTGCTAAGGCTAGGGTCAGAGTGGGGCAGTCGGAACGCGCGTGCAGGCGCACTAAATCACGGCGGCAGTAGCAGCACATAACGGCCAATGACGGCCAATATACGCAGTACGTGCGTACAAAAGTGCGCCGACACCACGCAACCGGCAAATGAACGCATTTTTCTCAGAACGTGAAACCGCTGCTACAGACGTACAGAGTGCGCTGCGGCCGCATGGCAGCGTGTGTGCGTGATTCGGAGACGTCAGACGCTGCTAGTGTGCGGCCTACATAACGTTCAAACAGCCGGATTTCCCTAGAATTGCGTTGGTGAGTACCTGCGACTGTGCGACTGTGGTCGTCTGACCACTTAAGCGTATTCCGTGAAAAAATGCGTGCGCACGCATCGACGTACATTTTGACGGTGGCCGCAGAAAATGCGCTCATCTGTCCCTAGCCTAACTTAGCACTTGCAGCCAAGTCGAGAGGTACTGCATTGTTAGCTGAGTCTGACGTAGGAAAGATGGCGCAAATAATCCAATAAGGAAATGTTCAGTTTTAAGTTTTGGTGATCAAAACACTAAATATATATTGGATAATGGTAACCATTAACACTACAGTGGTAATAAAATGGATTAAAGTGGATTTTGCAGAAACAGCACCTTTCACTAAGCAATCCTCTGCCCTTTCGCTTCCATATTCAAAGCGTTCAGTGAGACGGCTGCAGAAAACTGAACTGCTGCACTGAAGCAATTCAGCAGCTGCTGAGGAACTGAACGGGGTCAGCAAACCCGGCTAGTTAGATGTTTTGGAACTACACCTCCCATGATGCTCAGACACTCATTAGGTTGGGGGAGACTCATGGAAAATGCAGTTCCAAAACCTCTGGGGCTTCAAGGTTGCTGGCCTCTGTGGTCAAGGCTACCCCAACCATGGTGCCCGATGGGGCCTTGGCTCCATGCTACACTTTGTCAGGGGTATGCATTTTGCCACCCTTTCAAAGGCCGCAGTGCTGGATCGGCCACCTGGGCCTCAAGTAGGAAAAGGCATGGAGAAGTCAGGGCAGCTGTCTGGGCCTGGAGTAGGCCCATTGACCGGTTGGGTCTTGAGTAGGCCCAGCACCAGCCTGGGCCTTGATAAGGGATGCGTGACTGTATATGTAGGGATGTGGATGTTTGGATGTGTGACTGTGGGAGGTATTATATGAATGTGTGATCTGTGAGTTTTATTGCTGTGGAGCTCTGTAATATGCTCACACACAATCTGATATTGTGACTTTTATTGCTGTGGAGCTCTTTGATATTACACAATGCACATTACTGAAGATGTATTGTGTGGGTATGTGTTGGGATTTTTTTAACCCTTTCGCTGCTGAGGCATTTCACGCCTCTGTGCTGAGGTCATTTTTACCGGTTTCGCTCATCATGTTTTACCGTGTTTTGAAGGCTTATTTTAATATATGACCCAGACACATTATATATCGTTCTTTCCAGCACAGACTCGGCACATTCATAATTATATCATTATTATATGTATACGTGTTGTCCTGTCTGTATATTTTAACAAAAAATGCAATAAAATTTTAGTTTTCAATAATTTACAATGTGTAAAGTGGTTTTTTTTCACATTTTAACATGCGAGCGTTTGCAGTTATATTTTCTATGGATTGCGCTTGTTAAAAACAATTAGAAATGGGGTCTCGTTACATTTTTTTTGGGGAAAATTACACGATTTTTAACAAACGCACTGCATACAAAAATCGTTAGTGCAGCATCATTGTTCACATTATAATTGAAATTGGAACAATAGTGCTGCATTAACAAAACAAACAAAAAAAAACCTTGTTTATTTTTTTTATTTTTTTTATTAATTAATTAATTTATTTTTTTACACTTACATGGTCATGTTTGGTATCGTTGGAAAGGGTTAACTCCCGGACTGACGTCATCGCGCTATGCACGATGACGCCAGTCATCAGGGGGAATTCCCAGAAGCTTGGCAGACATCCAAGATGTCGGCCAGCTCCGGGAGAGGATCACGATTCGGCGCTTTTCAGCGCCTAATCGTGATCCGGCACCCAAGGAGTTAAAGGCAGACACGATTTGGAAGGGCAGGCTGTGCCCTTCCAAACCGTGCCTGCCTTTAGCAGCTGGAGCCCCGCGATCGGGAGGGAGAGAGGTCCAAAGGACCTCCTCCCTTTTAGGCACCTCCTCCGCACTCTCAGGGGGGGGGGGCGCCTGAAATAGATGTCATCGCGCCGCCGCAATGACATCTATCTTCCCATCTTCCCCCCCTGGGGTCCCAGAGTGCCGGGCTGACATCTAGAATCCCGGCTGATTGCTGCCTCCTGTGCTAGGATGCGCTCAGCGCCCGTAGCACAGGAGGAACACTTGGCAGGACGCGCTGAGCGCGTCCTTAGCAGCCAAGTGGTTAAGAGGGGGGGGCAGTATTTCATCCTTGGCTCCAGGTACAGTGTCTTGTTGGCCCTGCCTGTGGGAGAGCATAACTCCCATCACACCTCAAAAGAGCATCCCCAAATATACCTATGATGGAACTAGCAATCCACATCCTCCTGAATAATGTCATCACCAAACCATATTTTGATGATGGCGCCATTATATTGTAGCTTAAGCAACACATACAGGGTTATTCAAAGAGATCCGAATTGTGGCCGAAAGGTAACCGAACAGTGAAATTCAGCATACGGTTACCTTTCCTGGCCATTCAGCTATTCAGAGAGCAGGCAGTTCGCCAAATCTTGGCGAATTGCCTGCACATACGGTGCCTGTTCGGGGCCTGTTCGAGGGCAGTGAAATCCCCATAGAGAAGCACTGCTTCGGCTATTCAGAACGCAAAAACCAGCAGTGAAAGGTTGCCGAAGTGCCCTGCTGTTTGGTGGTTTCATTCGACAGGTTTATTCAGGCGAATCCCATAGGCTTCAATGTTAAAAATATTACCATTTTAATTCAATATCTAATAAACCGTTGAGTATAATATTCTGCAGTAAAAAGTGTCTTTATTAATAGGTTTTTTAGGATCTATTAGTAATTTTTCGGGATTTTTTTGCGAATTTTTCTTCCTGTTTTTTTTTTAAAATAGTTTTTCTTTTTTCTGTAACAGCCTTTTTTATTATCATTCATTGGATCTTATGTGCAAATTTCAGGCATTTTCGTTCTGTAGTTTATTTGCATTTCACTTTTCAAACATTCAAGCGTACTCTTTTTTTTTTCACTCCATTCCTGCGGTGTTGGCTTTTTCCGGCGGCTGCTCTGTTCTGTGATCGGCACGGCAGCTGCTCGCGTTTCTCCGGCGTGTTTGGCGGGGTTAATCCAGATGTTTTTGCGGGTTCCGGTGTGCATTCACCGGGTTTTGCAGTGAGTGTTCGTCGGGTTTGCGGCGACTTTTCCCTGCACTACGACGGCCCTGTGGTGCTTGCTGAATACACCTCAGGGTCGCCGAAATGGGATCGCCAAATTGCACCGAATTGAAGAGAACGAAAAGTCACCGAACGTGCGGTGACTTTTCGATTCTCTTTGAATAACCCTGATACAATTTTTAAAGTCTCCAACATTTACAATGAAACCACCAGATATCAAGCTGCCGTGATATTTATCCAGAAACCGTTGGTGCATTTGGCAACCACTGAGACGTGGCCACTAACTTTATCAATTTAAGGAATCATTTCTTCATCCCATTAAGGAAAAACAAATACATGTGAACCAATTAATTATGCAGAGATAAATTACTCATTGTGCAGCCACAATGGTTAATTGTAGGCCTCAGAAAATCCATTCTGTTTCTCCACATCACATTAGAATATAGACCAGGACTGATAAGCACAGTTTGTGTGACCATTGTTGTATGTCAAGTTTGCAAATATGTTTCTGCTGCTAATGCTGGTTCCACTCCTCTCGCCGCCATCTTTCAAATGTGACAAAAATAGCATTAAAAAAAGCCTCCGCTCAATTTATTTGCTCTGAAGCACACACTTCACGCCTTGTGATCCGCTATAATACCTGAGCATATTATTTTGCCACGCTCTCACCAAAAGCACCCTGGCAGCTGCGCCCAGGTAATCGCGACTGGTGTAACGGAATAATTTTATCTGGAAAAACCGTCTCTCCATTCACAAACACCCATTTCCCTATTCACCCTGCATTTGGGTCACTTTAGGGATAATTATTTATCAGAACAAAAACCTGAGCTATTCTGAGGAAAAAAATGAGCAATTGTCATGGAAACCAGGGTAACCACTCTCAACGTTTTACATGTTGGCCCAGAATAGCGGTTATTGATACTTCTTGTAAATATGACCTTGTGGTTATTGCTTCACATTAGTGATTTGTGCTTTTTAATTTTTATTTCTTCAGTGATTGTGTAGCGTACAGGAATATTCTATAAATATATATAAAATATATATTCATCTATATCTATGTGTGGAGATAGCTATATGAAATAGGTGCGCACTTGTGTATATACACAACAAACCAAAAGAGCACTCCATTACACAAATCACACCATCTCAAAGCTCACACAATTTAAAAATATAAATAGTGCGTGTTTTTATATATATATATATATATATCTGCACTATATTAGAAACCAGCAGCAGCCTCCTTAGAGGAGCACTGAGCACTGCCTGTGTAAGCCTCCCTCCCTCTCTCTCTCCCCCCCCTCCTGTTTTGGCTGAAGGGGTGTGATAAGGGAGGAGATTCATGGCTGGGGATGCAGATTCATTATCATGTGAAGGGCTGGAGGAGGGAGAGACAGATCCAAGGTAGAGCGGAGAAAAGAGCACACACACGGAGGAGGGGGCTCTCAAGCTCTCTCAGACCCCCCCATATTGCCACTTGGGGATCCCTTTGCCTGCTCACCAGGGCCTTCCCAGAAGGGTGCCCAGAAGAACAGCAGTGACCAGATTTTGGCAGCCCTGGGGACTCTGTGTCTGCAGACATGCACCTTGGGTGAGGCTGCTGTGGAGGGGGGAGCAGACACGCTGCACTCAGGGTTTCTTCTCTTTCAGAGGGATTCTCCATCTCTCCTCCCTCGCTGCATCTGAGCCTTCATTGCAAGCACACTGCCAGGACATGCATAGGCTGACCATCTCAAGAGGACATCACTTGCTGGGCACACATTTGTTTGTCTGCCATTGATCCAACGTTACAAAATGGGGAACATTTCATCCAACATTTCGTCCTTCCAGTCCCTGCACATTGTCATGCTCGGTCTAGACTCTGCAGGGAAGACCACCGTCCTCTACAGGCTCAAGTTCAATGAGTTTGTGAACACCGTGCCCACCATTGGTTTCAACACGGAGAGGATCCGACTGAGCAACGGGGCGGCAAAGGGCATCAGCTGCCACTTCTGGGACGTAGGAGGCCAGGAGAAGCTGCGCCCGCTCTGGAAGTCCTACAGCCGATGCACCGATGGCATAATCTACGTGGTGGACTCTGTGGACTCTGATAGACTAGAGGAGGCCAAAACTGAGCTGCATAAGGTGACTAAGTTTGCAGAGAACCAAGGAACACCTCTCTTGGTCATTGCTAACAAGCAGGATCTTCCCAAGTCTTTGGCAGTGACTGAGATTGAGCGACAGTTGGCGCTGCCAGAGCTGAGCCCGTCAACTCCTTACCATGTCCAGCCGGCCTGTGCCATCATTGGAGAGGGGCTAACTGAAGGCATGGACAAGTTGTACGAGATGATCCTCAAAAGGCGAAAGACCTTAAAACAGAAAAAAAAGCAGCGGTAACACCGGACAAGGACAGGGCTGTATAAGATGCCTACCAAAGATGTCTGCTTTCCCTGCCCATCTCATAGCGGACAACCATTTTTTTGCGTTTCTACATAATTTGCCCCTTTTTGGGATACCTCTGGTAGGGATTTTCTAAGCGCAAACTCCCGAAAAAGCGATTTCTATTAATGGGATGGATTTTTATGGTGTGCAGGGCAGGAACCTGCCACAATACCTTCTCAAAGGTGAAGGAGACCCCTGACATTGCAGGGCAATATGTGAGGTCAGGTCTTCCAGCGCCAGGAAGATCATGCAAAGAAAGGAATGGATTCCTGGACCATTCGTCACACGTTGTCCTATGTGACAGTGGATTGTAGATGTGGGAACTGACAATAATACACTGTGCATAATTTATCATCCTGCCAGAAACAACGAAACTTGAAGATTATCTCTGCAGACTGGTGGCCGCTCCTGGTGGCCATGTCCTTTAAGGATGGTGCTTGGTTTGCAGGGGCTGATGTGGCTTCCTGGTTAGAACTGATTTCAGTCTCTCTGACATCTGTGCCTGGTGTTCATTTTAATATCTTCCCAATCTCTGCACCCGCTTTCCCTCCTTTTATCTTCATTACTGGTTAAATATCCATTTTGGGAGCAATACGGTGCTCGGCTAGCATTTTGTCATGGGAATGGGTTACAATGGGTAAGGGGTGGGTGTCCATCATGAAATCCTCTTGTGCTCATTCCGCTGCATGAGATTTTATGTGATCTTATCTGGCTGGCTGGTTTTTCCACCACCAATTGTTTGCAACCCATACTTTAATATGACTGTTGGATTCTTTTAATGTCTTTTTTTTTTTTTTTTTTTTACTTTCTTTCTATATATTTTTTATATTCCTATGTTAAACAACCTCCAGCTTTAAAGCTCCTAACAACTACAACTCCCATCATGCTTCATGTAAGCGGCATGAGAGGATCTGAAGTGTGTCAGAGCTGTGGCGCTGTAGGTTGCCTCCCCCTGGACCAGACTTTCTGGTTATTTTCATTTTGTTGGATACTGGGAGGGTCAGGAGGCCTAGCATGGAGCCGTGTGCATTATTCTCTGCTGCCTTCCACCGTCTCATGTGTTCTTATTCCTATATGAATGTATTCCATTTCTTTGGGAGGTGACAAAGGTTTGCTGCCTCTCCAGGCGTCCATGCATGTCCTGTCTTCAGGCAATGTCAGCATTTTTTTTTTTCCTGCTGTGTCTAGGCATAGGCGATGTCTGTTCCGTTGTGTTTTTTTTTGTTTTTATTATGTTCAAATGTCCAGCTGCGTTTACACTGGTGATGAAAGAAATAAAAATATTATAATAAAATAACCAAATGTCTAAGGTCTGTGTGTGAGCAGCTGTTCGTGATAACAGGTTGGCACTGATTTAAAATGGCTGACTTCAGCACCAAATGCATTATTCATACAGTAAAGTGGCATAGAGGGGCCTGAATGCAATTCCTAATTTGTCAAAGTATATCATAGTGCCTGCTTTATGAGCGAGGAGACTTGTAGGGTGATGTTTACATACGTCTTCACATTCATGGAGTGGTACCACTGACCTAGATATCCTTTTACATAAAAGTGATGTAACCTAGCATTGGAAGTGCATCTCTAGGTGCATGTCCTAATCTAGGCCCAGTTATTAGGAGTTCATCTAAGGCCGGCGTCAGACGAACGCAGTGATCACGTCCATGTTGCCGCACAGTTTAACGTCCGTTGTAGCATAGAATCAATAGATCAAGTTAGGCAAGTCATGATCAAGTTAGGCAAGATTGTAAAACCCGCTACCATGGATGCGCAGAGTGCGCCACGTCCGCGTAGCGTTGTGTGAGTGAGATGTCAGAATTGCGCTATGCAGATCCGTTAATGCACGTCCTAGCGCTTTGACGGAGAGGTTTGGATAACGGACGCTTTTTGCGTGCGCACAAGCGTGTGACTGGCCCCGCTGCACGAACGCCGGTAAGCACGTCAGTATGGGCGCACATAGCGCACCAGCCTTAGCCAGCACCCCTTTTGTGTACACCTCCTGATCTTGGGTATATTTCAACCAAGCAAGGCACCGTGGTGATTTAAGTTTAGGTAAAATCATAGGCAAATAGCAAATTTCTGTCATGTTTGTTTTTCCATGAATGACCAGGACACATGGTTTCTTTTTTTGTATTCCTTAGCACATCTTGAACATGCAGTGATCCTGTTGGAACAAATTAATTGAAGTCATGATCCAAGTGTTAGGTCCTCATGTAAGGATAAGTGTTAATGATATTCCTAACAAATGGCAGGAAAACATCTGGTGTCACCTGGAGGAGAAATGTCCAAACTGTCTCTGTGTACAGTACCCATAGTGGCCGGTGGGAGTAGTATTAACATTATGTGCCGGTTGGATTGGTGTCAACACCATTTATGACAGTTGGCATCTTCATATTCAATTGATGGTCAACTTTCTAAGTTCTGGGGTATGTTAAGGACATAATTATCAATTTTGTGTAGGAACACAAATCTATTTTAAACCCTAATTCAGGATAAGGTAGTTATAAAGCTCACATAATGGTGAAGTGCCAATGGACAGCCACAATGTTTTTGAACTTGGTGACAGGTTTCTCCCCCCCCCCCCTTTAAACATTGAATATTTCCGTGATCTACAATGATATTTTTCAAATGTTACTTGTTCTACAATTTCAGCTAAATTTACATGTACTATAAAATATTTTCTTTCTTCCAAGGGATCTGAGGCAGTTGTCAGGTCGGCCATGTTTTCCTGGAGGCATATTAGTATTTCATATAGAACAGATGGAAGGTGCTGCCCTGCAACATGTATAATCTATATGTTTCCGGAGGGAAATCTGTTACCTAATTAATGCAGGTCTCCAGGGATTCAGCTTTGATTTCTCACCCGCAGCACATGAATTCTACATCATGCAGGTTTGCATTTTCCATGATCTGCCCCTCAGCATGAATAAAAGTTATCGGGTCTATTGGATAAAGGTGAAACTCAGAAGTGAAAAAATTCTAGGTCAGAGTAGCCAAACCAGAAAAAATTCTCCCCTAGATCTCACTTTCCAAATCCGCTATATGGTCTAGATTGTTCTCTTCTCCTGACAATTCTTCCAAGTTTCACCTTTTCGTGAATAGACCTGTTTGTGTCTTCGACCGACCTGGCAACCTCAGCCATCAATCATCTTCCCAAAATTGATGGTGGTAAAGTCAATATAAATAAGCAATTTGCTTTCCAGGAATCACAGGGTGGACCACCAGCCATTCTTGCCTTCACCACCTCATAGCCCACATGCCTCTATTTATTTGCGTGATGGCTGATGTCAGCATTTTTTCCACATGTGTACATTTACTTTACATTGTTGTCGTTTATTGCCACAATGAGGTGCCGTCCACTGATTGATGGCTTATAAACTGGAAAAGCTTGTTGAACATTTCTTACGCGTTTCAAAACTTTTTTTCCAAGACTAGTAAGGATTTCCTTTTTTAAAAATTTTTTTATTTTCAGTACAGACATTCGTACAAAACAAATCTGAGAAATTTCCGTATTAAAATATCCCCATAGATAATGGGTCTGAACTAAGGTAGAAGGGACATATGGTGTACCTAGAATTTTATTTATAAAGTATTTTACCAGGAAGGATACATTGAGATTTCTCTTGTTTTCAAGTATGTGTCCTGGGTTCAAGAACATTTGAAGGGATAACGTCTGCAACAAAACCTTTTTTTTTTATGATCAGGTCCATGGAAGGCAGTGGGCTGAACCGAAAGGGGAAAAGTTAATTAAAAGCTGGAATGAAATACCCCCTGCAGCTTGGTTTCAGGAAATAATGTTGTAAACATGGAGGAGGAGCAGTCCATTTGAAGGTTACAAGTTTGTACAGAAAACTCCAGGGCCTTAATTACTAGTCATCCTCCCTGGGGGAGGAGAAGCACTCCAGGTGTGCAGACTCTGCAAGAAAAGGCCATTCTGCCATTACCAAAGGCTGAAAACCAGTCTAGGAAGTGAGAGGAGTACTGACTGACTCTGTGATTCAGCCATGCTTTAACCCTTAGACTGTCCATAGGACAATTCTGCTGACTTCCCTCAGGTGCCAATTAATGTATATAAGCTGCACTGCATGGACAAGACCCTCTAGGATCCTACAAGGCCCTGAAGCGATGTGGGAACGGGGAAGTAATAGGGATGCCTGGTCGGCCATGTTTTCTTAGATGCTAAGTAATAATGCGTGCACGGGGAAAGTGCTGCCCTTCATTATGTTTAATTCAAGGGCTGCCAGAGAGAAATCACTTGGCAAAGCAAGCGACCCGGAGTTCTGACTTGCCACATATAGATACTGCAAATTATAGTTTTATTATTTTTATGCACTGCCCATCGGCATGAATTAATTCTGTGTGATGTTCAGGAAACGTGGAGAATGTGGTATCTATGTTGCAGTAAGAAGGGTGATTACTGACAATGAGCTTATATGGGGCTTATGTGTTAATTTGATCATGAACAAATAAATAGGGAATTGCACAGTCTGAAAAACATATTTGTAACTTGGTTTCCTAACCTAAAATTACCTTGTCAATTCTCAATAATAGGCCATTGTGTATTAGAGCTGTTCAGTTGGTAATGTAATAATATCTGGTAAATAATGCATCATGCTACAAATTACAATGAGCGTGTTTATTGCCCTGCTGTGTGGAAAGGGCCTGCTGCTCATGCTTTATTCCTCTGTTAATGTTGGTTGCCACAAGCCTTACTGGCTCTGGTACTCGTTTATATGTTGCTTGCCATACGTTCTCCAGGCAGGTACACGCTGAAGAAGTGTTGCCCACTCTGGGCTTCTCTAAGGCTAGGGTCAGACGAAAGCAGTTTTAACGTGTGTTTAGACGCACGAAATCACGGCCGTGCTAGCAGCAAATGACGTCCAATGCCGGGGAACACACGAAGTACGGCCGCACGAAAGTTCGTCCGCGCAACGCAAGTGGCAAACTAACGCATTTTTTCTAGAACGTCAAACTGCTAGTACGGACGTACAGAGTGCGCTGCGTCCGCTAGAGGCGTGTGTGCATGATTGGGAGACGTCAGACGCTGCTAATGTCTGGCCAGCATAACGTAACATAAACACAAAAAGTGTTTTATTGATCTGTACAAAATCACGGACGAAAAGGCGCATCGTATGACCGCTATCGCGTATTCCGTGAAAAAATGCGTCCATTCGTTCGAACGCACTTTTTCACAGACAACGCAAAAAATGCGTTAGTCTGACCCTAGCCTAAAAGGGATATTGTTTGTGGGAATTCTCTGGAAGGGATCTGTCCTGACAGGCAAGTCTATATAAAACTTCATAAAAAAAAGGTTTTATATTGCACACCAAATATAAATCCAAAAAGCGGGTGCTAACCAATTAATGGACCATTCCTCAAAAGTCCTAAACCTGTCAGGGTTATTCAGAGAGAGGTGACAAGTAGGAGAATGGCTGGAGAATGGAAAATTCTAGGTCAAAATAGCCAAACCAGAAAAATTCTCCCATTTTTGACCTCGCATTTTCCATTCTCCAGCCATACTCCTGCTTTTCACCTCTTTGAATAACCCTGTGTATGTACAACTTGGAAGCACACCATGTAAAAAAATTGCAAACTTATTGGTATCAAGCAAAGAATATACATAAACAGTTGAATGGTGTATTGGATTCAACAATACAGGCATAAATATAAGAAAGCAATACAAAACATCATGAGCGCATAATAGTCCATTAAAAAGGAACCCAAAGTTATATCAAACAAAAACAGAAAATGCAGCTGCTGCCTGGATGCGTATATGGTAAAGAATCACCAAATGTTGAATCAGAAACATAAGGTCATGAAAGAGGATAAACCAGATTCAAGCAACCAAATATAAAAGGTGAACCAAATAGCCTCCTCAGTAAGCAAACTGGCAGAGACCTAGTGCCCCAATGTTTTGGCTATCAAGTCTTTGTCAAGGGCTTGATAGCCGAAACGTTGGGGCACTAGGTCTCTGCCAGTTTGCTTACTGAAGAGGCTCCTTGGTATTAGGTTCATTTTCTCTCATGACCAATACCAAGGAGCCTCTTCAGTAAGCAAACTGGCAGAGACCTAGTGCCCCAACGTTTTGGCTATCAAGCCCTTGACAAAGACTTGATAGCCAAAACATTGGGGCACTAGGTCTCTGCCAGTTTGCTTACTGAGGAGTCTATTTGGTTCACCTTTTATATTTGGTTGCTTGAATCTGGTTTATCCTCTTTCATGACCTTATGTTTCTGATTCAACATTTGGTGATTCTTTACCATATACGCATCCAGGCAGCAGCTGCATTTTCTGTTTTTGTTTGATATAACTTTGGGTTCCTTTTTAATGAACTATTATGCGCTCATGATGTTTTGTATTCCTTTCTTAGAATACATATATGTAGGCTTGTATTGTTGAATCCAATACACCATTCAACTGTTTATGTATATTGTTTGTTTGCTTGATACCAATACATTACTAATTTAATTTTTTTTACCTGGTGTGCTCCAAGTTATACATGCTATATAAAGATTCATGCCGTTCTGTTCTGCGTAGCACATGGTTGTGAAGGTAGCCATTGCTCTCTAGTAAGTGGCATGTGTTCTGGAAGGATCACCCTGCTACAGCCTGAATAGCATATGCTCAGGTAGGGCCACCCTGCTGTCTTGGCTGGCACAAAAGTCTCCCTGCTTTGTTCATAGCCTTAGAACTGTGAATGATCATCCTGCTCTGTCTTAGGCTCGTGTCAGACGAACGCAGTGATCACGTCCGTGTTGCCGCACCTTTTAACGTCTGTCGTAGCATAGAATTATGATCAGTAGAGACCCACAAGCGAAGTACGTCTGCACAGAAGTGCGGATGCACAACGCACGTGGCACCGGAGGCAATTTAGGCAAGAACGTCAAACCACTAGGACGGACGCACAGTACACCACGTCTGCATAGCTTTGTGTGTGAGTGATGGAACGTAGTCAGATGGACTGCATTTTTAACGGACAAAATGGTGTTTCATATCATGTATCAATTTTTTTAATTTTACATATTTTTATTTACCATCTACATCGGTTAAAAAAAAAGCCAGTCAAAAAAAAGGACCGTGTGGTGTCTACAGTATCATCAGAGTATGTTATTTGTTCACGGACGCACAGTGTGCTCAGAATGCGTTCGTCTGACACTAGCCTTAGTTGGATGAAAGCTCAACAGGGTCACCATCCCACATGCTGGGGAAGGACGGCAGGGTATGACCTCAGCTCCAAAGTTTTTTTTCTGAAATTGTTGCCACATACGGCACTGGTAAATTATTATGTAAACTGACCCTCTCCATCATGATGAGGGCTTCTATGCCACAATACACCAAGATCAGGTTTGTCCTATTCTTCTTTGTCTTGGGCAGGAAGGGGAAACTCAGATCCTCTCCAGCAACTGTGATATTTTTTTTTTATTTTTTTTTAAATTTAATTTATTTATATATATATATATATATATATATATATATATATATCAGTCCCAGAAACCTCCTATACTCGGTTCTAACAGAATGTTCATATGTCGCAACTTCCTATCCAGACACAGATGTTTTATGCTTTAAGCAGAATGCGTCAGGCAATCAAAAATGCTGAGATGCTTTATATATCGCTTTAAATACATGATGACTACATTTGCATATTTAACAACTTTCTGTAACAATTCAATGTTCTTGAACCCAGGACATATATTGAGATTTCTCTTGTATTCAAGTATCCTTCCTGGTAAAATTCTTTATAAATAAATAAATAAGTCTTGCTCAGAAAAGGCAATGGTGCTTAAACACTTTTGTATCAAGACATGCTTGGTTGATACAAGGTGATAAATATAAAATTACACCGCAAAACATACACTTTTATTGCATATTAAAATGTGTAGCACAATAACATTCGGTTTTTATGTATTGTTTTTCACAAGGCCTGTTGCCTTTTTGTTAAGCCCAGCGCCCTCACACCATACCAGTCATTTCCCGATGTAAGAATGACTCATTGACCACAGAACTTTATTTTCTTTTAACATTAATGATTGAAAACCTGAAACCTCATCCTTAATACTGTTTAACAAAAGCAGATAACAGCTGTAGTGAGAATTGAAGGTAGTTTCCGCAAAGCTGATACCAAGAGCTTGTTGCCCATTCTTTGGAAGGACGCATCTTGCCTGTTGCAATGGCAGGTTCAGGGAGGGGGGGGGCACAGAGGGTAATTGCCCTCCTGAGCTGCAATCCCATTGTAAGATACTTGACCTTTCAACAGTTTTTAAATTCCTGTGTCTCTGGTTCCCAGTAGTGATGAGCCGAACACCCCCGTATTCGGTTCGCATTCAAACTCGAACAATTTTTCAAAAGTTCGAGTTCGAACACGAACCGAACTCCATGCAAGTCAATGGGACTCAAAAGTTCGAATTTTAGAGTGCCCTACAAGAGGGCATATATGCAAGATATTTGCCATAAAAGGTGCATGGGGGTCCGGGTAGTGCCCTGGGGGACAGGAAACGAGGACAAAAATGTTTTTAAAGGAACAGTGGGGTTTTTTTTTTTTTCCATGAAATAAAGGTTAAGAATAAATACGAAAAATTCCTTCAAATATCGTGCCTAAGAGGTCCCCATAACCTGCCCGTGAAGTGGCGGATTTGTAGGATGTATAGAGACATTTAAAAAAAAAAAATGACGTTTCAAATGACGGTAAACGGTTTTCCTTTTGATCTATCCATAAACCACTGCTTGGGGCGGCAGCCTGTATGAAAAGAGACCTTTTAGGACACGCAGAAAAAGTTTAGTGATTTTTTTTTCTACATTATGGTGAAACCTATGCAGGTTTTGGATTAAAGTAACAATAGGTGCTTTAACCCTTTCAATGCGGAGGACGCGCTCAGCGCGTCCAACCGCATTCCTACTTGGCTGCGGAGGACGCGCTGAGCGCGTCCTCCCTTCGCAGCCCGCGATCAGCCGGTATTCTGGCTGATCGCTCGGCCCCCCGGTGTGGGCTGACATCATCGATGTCAGCCCAACCTCCGGGACCCAGGCGGGCACGATAGGCGTCATCGCGCATGCGCGATGACGTCTATTTCAGGCACCCCCCCCCCGCAATTGCAGGGAAGGTGCCTGAAGGGGGGGGAGGTCTCCCCCTCCCCATCCGTGCATGCCAGCGGTTAAAGGCAGGCACCGCCTGGAAGGGCACAGCCTGCCCTTCCAAGCGGCGGCTGTCTTTAACCCCTAGAGGGCTGGATCGCAATATGGCGCCAACATGCGCCGTATCGCGGTCCCTTCCCGGAGCTGGCTGACATCTTGGATGTCGGCCAAGCTTCCGGGATATCCCCCTAACGACTGGCGTCATCGCGCAGAGCGCGATGGCGCCAGTTTTCAAATTAACCCCTTGCTGCCACCTATAGTGGAGATAGGGGGTTCCAATGAACCCCATCTCCTGATCCGTGACAGCTAGGGGTTAAAGTTTACTATCATTGGAACGGCCAGAGCGTGGCCGTTCCAATGATACCAAACATGACCATGTAAAAAGTAAAAAAAAAAAAAAAATTTTTTTTTTTTTTGATTTATTAGTGCAACAATATTGTTCCCATTTCAATTATAATGTGAACAATGATGCTGCACTAACTATTTTTTTCTATGGGGGGCGTTTGCTAAAAAACACGAAATTTTCCCCAAAAAAAGTAACGATTCCTCATTTATAATTTTTTTAACAAGCGCACCCCATAGAAAATATAACCGCAAACGATAGCATTTTAAAATGTGAAAAAAAACACTTTACACATTGTAAATTATTGAAAATTCAAATTTTATTGCATTTTTTGTTATAATATACAGACATGACATAACGTATACATATAATAATGACATATTATGAATCTGCACAGTCTGCCGGAAAGAACGATATATAATATGTCTGGGTCATATATTAAAATAAGGCTTCAAAACGCGGTTAAACATGATGAGCAAAACCGGTAAAAATGAGCTCAGCACAGGGGCAGGAAAAGGCTCAGCAGCGAAAGGGTTAAAATTGGGCCTTTAGTGTCGGCAACAGTGCCGTCACACCGTAACCCCTCTGTGGTATTGTGGAAGAGTGCAGGGTTGGACCCTGCGGTCCAATATTAAAATGATATGAATCTGGTATAGGTGGCAGTGCACCCAAATATTGTGCCTTTGGCAGCAAGTGCCTTCACTGTAAGTAACACCTCTGTGGTATTGTGGAAGAGTGCAGTGGTGGAGGTTTTGGTAATGCAGAAGAGATCCCCGATCTATTCAGTTACATCAGCAGCTTTAACAAAACCGGGTCAGCAATATTTAGGCATTTGTACTGCGCTACTGTATATGGTGAGAATTGGCGCACACCAGTAGCAACAGGAAGCAAACAGAACAGGCAGGGAATACACAGAATAGTCAAATGGCAGGCAAAGTTCGCAACAGATCGATCCTCAGAACAAGCAGGGTCAGTAACAAGTATACAAACTGATTCGGTAAGCTAGCGATGCGGGAATAAAGGCTGAGACACACTGAGCGTGTAGCGACGCACAGCATAGCGAAGAGAAGCAAACATTTTGCAGGCTTGACTTCACTCCGCCTCGCAGCGTGTCTACACTACATTACGTTTGCTTCTCACCGCACTGGACAGGAATCCACTAACTAAATTAAAATGTACACAACCGTTTTATTTTCACAAAGCACATGTTATATAGGCAAAAGTTTCTACTGAATAAAATACATCAAAAATTACTGTTACTTTTTTTTTATACTATTCCTATTAAATTAACCCCCTGATCATATATATTCTAGGGACACGGAGCGCTGTGTATAGAGTAGGGATGCATTGATACCACACACAGACATATACGTATATATATCAACACGCAGATAGAGAATAATTTATATATATATATACACATGGGGGGGTGGCATGTGGACAATCTCAACTAAATGCGCCCCCCCCCCCAATTTGGCTGATCCCTCCAGAAGAAATGTTGAACCTGACAGAGCAGAGAATAATATATATCGGGTTCAACATTTCTTCTGAAGGAATCAGCCAAATGGGGGGGGGGGCAGTTAGTTGCCAAAATATGTGTGTAATACAAGTCTGGATATATAATATACTGTATTCTTATAAAATTATATAGATCTATCATACCTGCCCTTACCTTCCCCTATAAATTTGCTAAAAATATACACACAAAAAAAACAAACCACTGCCTGAGACCCTCTCAGCCGATATGCCACCCCCCTCTACCTGGCTGTGTGTGTGTGATATATATATATATTACAGCCAGGTAGAGAAAGAAAAATATAAGTTTTATGTTCCTCGGGACATTTAAAAATGTCCTCGGACTTTATTTTCTTTAGAAATGTGTCTCCTTTACCTTAGCCTGGTGGTCCGTGGGAGCTCCTTGGATCCTGGTTGTAGGGGGGGGGGGGTCTGCCGTGGCCGCAGGTGCAGTGGCTCCCTCCCTGTGCTGCCTGTCTCTGCCACATGCACCCGGACGGCTAGCCCGCACAGTCGTAGCTCTGTCATCCGGCAGCCGCATGCTCCTCAATACTCCTCAAGGGTGTCCTTGGGAGGCCCCTGCAGGCTGCCCTCTACAGTGCCTGATTAGAGGGCTGTGTCTGCCTGATGTTTTAGTAACCAGAATGTTTTATCCCATAGGCTTCAATGTTAAAAATATTCCCGTTTTAATTCAATTCTAGTAAACCGTTGCTTATAATATTCTGCAGTAAAGAGTCTCTTTTTAGATTTTTATTTTTTTTTAGCATTTTTTTTATACTTCTTTCAAAAAAAAAAAAATTCGCACTTTTGGCGAACGTCCCAAAAAGTTCGAAGTTCGTGAACGGCCGATGTTCGATGTGAACTCCGAACAGATCGAACCGAGCATCTCATCCCTAGTTCCCAGTACCCTACATTGTCGGATGAGGTGTCATTTGAAATACAAAAACAATTTTTTTATAAATTTTTGGTTAAAATTGTGTGAGGTTTTTGTTTTAAAAAGGGTAGCCTGTCAAATATATAATTGAAAGGTTTGGATGATGTGTGGAAAAAGAAAAAAATTGGGTCACACCAGAATGCCATAATCTAACGTTCACATGCCAGAATGCAAACTGAGGACCATTGCTGCGTAGGACTGTCAGGTGTCACCTGAACTGCTGAAGGAAAGACCCTGTACAGCATTGTCCTGGGGAGTAATTATGAAGAGTGCAGCCTGTGTTTTGGCACGCTCTGCCTTTCACTGTCAATGCAAACTGATTACTTACTCTAACCAAAAATTGGTAGTGCCCCACCCGTAACTTTTTGACTGTATCCTTTCCTGGCCCATAAGCCGCCATGATGGCGGCTTATCCGCATGCGTATTTCCACTGGCTACGGATAGGGACCCCGAGCTGTGACACCATATCTAAAAAGCAGACCTGTGCGTTGACAACCCTCCTCCAGGAATTGCAGACGCAAAGTTGGTGCTAACTTAGCACCAACTATAGAATAGTGTGCTGTGCTGCTGAAATATAAGCCAGCCCTCTATCACCCCCCCCCCTGCTTCTAAAAGTTCTATAAATATTTATACACATGGCTGTCATACACCGGTCCACTTGAATGTTTTCATACTGACCAGGCCAGCAGTCATCAGGAGTCCCTTCCTTCTTTTACAGGTTTAGGGTATTTCTTTAACCTGTTACCACCACGGGACGTACTATGCTGTCTCCGTGGCAGATGGACCTTTAAGCCGCAGGGCGGCATAGTACACCCCGCTGACTTCAATGGGCCTACTTCACCCAGCCCACCAGTCGGCACGTGCTATGTGCGCCCGTACTGACGTGCCTTCTGGCGTCTGTCGCAGCATTGAGACGCAGCAACGGGGCCAGCCAGATGCTGTTGCGCACGAATTGTATGTGCAGCAGTGGCCGTGCTGCGTCTGTGCAGCAGGCCTCTCCGTCAAAGCCCTAGGACGCACGTTGACGGAGCTGCAAAGCGCGAATCGAGCCTTGCAGCGCTGAGAACACAAAAGGCACTCGGCGAGGTGGGCAGACGGGGGTCGAGTGGAAGGAACGTCTACTCTCTCGGACGTTCCTTCCTCTCTTCAAATACGCTCGTATGTCCCCAGCCTTAACCCTTTCGCTGCTGAGGCTTTTCACACCTCTGTGCTGAGGTCATTTTTACCGGTTTTGCTCATCATGTTTAAACGTGTTTTGAAGGCTTATTTTAGTATATTACCCAGACCTATTATATATCGTTCTTTCCGTCAGACTCGGTAGATTCATAATATGTCATTATTATATGTATACGTTATGTCATGTCTGTATATTATAACAAAAAATGCAAGAAAATATGTATTTTCAATAATTTACAACGTGTAAAGTGTTTTTTTTCACATTTTAACATGCGAGCAATTGCGGTTATATTTTGTATGGGGTGCGCTTGTTAAAAAAATTAGAGATGGGGTCTCGTTACATTTTTTTTGGGGAAAATTACGCGATTTTTAACAAACGCACCGCATACAAAAATAGTTAGTGCAGCATCATTGTTCACATTATAATTGAAATGGGAACAATATTGCTGCATTAACGAACCAAAAAAAAGAAAAAAAAATGTTTTTTTTTTTTATTTTTATAATTTTGTTTTTAAATATATTTTTATTTTTAATTTTAATTTTTTTTTTAAACTTTTTTCACATTCGAGTTTGGTATCGTTGGAACGGCCATGCTCTGGCCGATCCAACCATACCAAACATTAACCCCTAACTGCCACGGATCGGGAGATAGGGAGTTCCAATGAACTCCCTATCTCCACCGTTGGTGGCAGTTAGGGGTTAACTCTAGGACTGGCGTCATCGTGCTACGCACGATGACGCCAGTCCTCAGGGGGAGTTCCCAGAGGCTTGGCCGACATCCAAGATGTCGGCCAGCTCCGGGAAAGGATCGCGAACTGGCGCTTTTCAGCGCCGATTCGCGATCCAGCTCCCCAGGGGTTAATGCCAGGCACCATTTGGAAGGGCAGGCTGTGCCCTTCCAAATGGTGCCTGGGTTAACCCCCACATCGCCGCCGATCGGGAGGGAGAGAGGTCCGAAGGACCTCCCCCCCTCCCTTTCAGGCGCGTCCTCCGCACATGCGGGGGGGCGCCTGAATTAGGTGTCATCGCGCTGCCGCGATGACACCTAATTTCATCAGTGGCGGCTCCGGATGCCGGGCTGACATCGAGGATGCCGGGCTGACATCGAGGATGTCAGCCCGCACCGGGGGGGCCAGCGATCGGCCGGAACCTGGCCGAACGCTGACCCCAATGGGAGGACGCGCTGAGCGCGTCCTCCGCATACCAGCAGTAATGCGGAGGACGCGCTGAGCGCGTCCTCCACATTGAAGTGGTTAAACTTGGGCCACCTCCACCCCCGCAGCAAATGACGTGCAGCAAATGAGGGACTCACCTCAGCAGCTGGCAATCAGGGCGTACTAGTACTATGGTGGATCGCACTTTTGTAGCCCTGTCAGCCTTTTGACCGGGCGTTTTGACGTCCGGTGGTAGCGCGTGCAATTTGTGTGTGCTCTACTCCGTGTGGCCCTCCCCGTCGATCTCACACAAAGCGGCGACGGACGCACTCTGCGCTTGTGTGACTGCAGCAACCTGGCCTGTTGAGGATACTTGAAAACCAGGGTTGCCCTTGATAAACAACGGCAAACAACCATATTGTTGCCAGACCATTAGTTAGTGTTATTTATAAAGCGCTAACAAGTTCCGTAGCCCTGTACAATGGGTGAGACAGAATAAGAAATATACATACAAGTTAAACACACAGGACAGGAGAGCAGTTTCAATTATGAAAAAGTTCCCAGTCAATACAATGAAAAAACATAGAAACATAGAAAAATGTCGGCAGATAAGAACCTTTCGGCCCATCTAGTCTGCCCAATTACATGGATACTTTACCTGGATTTATCTTTTGTTTAGGATAGCCTTATGCCTATCCCATGCTTGCTTAAATTCAATTACTGTTTTGGCCTCTACCACTTCAACTGGAAGGCTGTTCCATGTATCCACCACCCTCTCAGTAAAATAATGCTTCCTGATGATACTTTTAAACCTTTGCCCCTCTAATCTAAGACTATGTCCTCTTGTTTTGCTTGTTTCCTTTTAAATATGCTCCCTTCCTCTACCTTGTGGATTCCCTTTACGTATTTAAATGTTTCTATCATATCTCCTCTGTCTCGTCTTTTTTCCAAGCTGTACATGTTAAGATCATTAAGCCTTTCCTGGTAACTTTTCTCCTTCAAGCCGTACACCATTTTAGTAGCCCTTCTCTGAACTCTCTCTAAGATGTCTATATCCTTCTGGAGATACGGTCTCCAGTACTGCACACAGTACTCCAAGTGAGGTCTCGGGCTAGGGTCAGACGAACGCATTTTTACGTTGTCTGTGAAAAAGTGCGTTCGAACGAATGGACGCATTTTTTCACGGAGTACGCGATAGCGGTCATACTATGCGCATTTGCGTCCGTGATTTTGTACGGATCATCAATAAAAACCTTTTTGCTTCTGGACGTTATGTAGGCCGGACATTAGCAGTGTCTGACATCTCCAAATCACGCCGCTAGCGGACGCAGCGCACTCTGTACAACCGTACTAGCGGTTTTACGTTCTCGACAAAATGCGTTCGTTTGCCACTTGCGTTGCGCAGCCGGACTTTTGTGCGACCGTACTTCGTATATTGGCCGTCATTGCCCGTCATTTGCTGCTAGCACGGCCGTGATTAAGTGCGCCTGCACGCGCGTTCGCACTGCCTCAGTCTGACCCCAGCCTAACCAGTGCTCTGTACAGTGTCATGAGCACTTCCCTTTTCCTACTGCTAATACCTCTCCCTACACAACCAAGCATTCTGCCAGCATTTCCTGCTGCTCTATTACATTGACTACTTACCCTTAGATCCTCTGAAATAATAACCCCTATATCCCTTTCCTCAGATGTTGAGGTTAGGACTGTATCAAATATTCTATATTCGGCCCTTGGGTTTTTACGTCCCAGGTGCATTATCTTGCACTTATCCACATTAAAACTCAATTGCCACAACTCCGACCATTTTTTTAGTTTACCTAAATCATTTGTCATTTGGCTGATCCCTCCAGGAACGTCAACCCTGTTGCAAATCTTTGTGTCATCAGCAAAAATACATACTTTACCATTAATACCTTCTGCAATATCAATAATAAAAATATTAAAGAGAATGGGTCCAAGTACTGACCCCTGAGGTACCCCACTGGTAACAAGACCTTGCGCCGAATAAACTCCATTTACCACAACCCTAAAAAAGGCTTTTCGTTAAGACATGTTATTCACAGGGGAAACAACATCTTGGAATTTAGGATGAAAAAAGCTATGTTAAACAACAAATAGTAAAAAAGATTAAAAATAAATAGTATTTTACAGTTAAATAGATCATGATGCAGCCTTTGTGTTGGTCTCTGTGTGTATAACTTAATTACCCCAAGGGGGGTCATTATTCTTCACCTGAGATAAGGATCTCCCTTCCTCAAATCCGATCACCTATACAAAGAATCCAAATGACTATTGTATTCATTGATGTCAGATGAGCCATTGCTAGAAGAAAACTTTTTGAGAAAGTTAGATTCAACATCTCCCCTGTCCTAATTGCTAAATCTCTAAATTTAAAGTGATCCTCTAGACCAGAGGTTCCCAATCCTGTTCTCAGGTACCCCTAACTGGCCTGGTTTGCCAGTTATCTGAAGCACAGATGATATGTGGCCTGTTTGGGGTACCTACTTGAGTATCAGGCCCCGTTCACAATGTGCGATTTGAAAATCGCGCGACTTTCCGCGCGATTTTCATATTCGCGACATGGTGCGATAATGTCGTGCGACAAAGCTGTTTTGTGCGATTATTTTTTTGCAAAGCACCACCAATACAAATCGCAGATAGCAAATCGCAAACAAAGGGTCATGTACCAGCGACATGCGACATGGCGCGGCAAGATGTGAACAGCTCCATTGAAATGCATTGGAGAAGCTACACAGCGCGAGGTTGCACGGATTTTGCTGCGACGTCGCGGCAAAATCGGCGCGATAAATCGCACAGTGTGAACGGGGCCTACGGGTTGGGAACCACTGCTCTAATAGTGTTCAATTGTATCATAAATATATTAAATCTGCTTTCAAATGCATCACGATTCCCTATAAATCATTGAACATGCTTGCCATGTATGCCATGTTTTGCTGTGTAATTTTATCTATGCTTTATGCCTTTTGACATTTTTAGCTGAAAAACCGAACATTGGTTAAATCGTTACAGCGGAGCTTGGGTTTCTGTTTTTGCTCTGTAACCTGATATCTATTCGCCTAACTTTTGCATAGAACAAAAGAAAAATCCCACACCCAATTGTGAACAAGAGAAATAATTAAATAAGATCAACTCTTACCTGTTTAGAAATTTCAGTAAAATAGTTTCCAAAAGGGTTATTTTACCTTTTTTGGATATATTAAAGTAAGGCTTAAAACCTATAGCACAGACCTTTTTAATAAGAAATTTCAAACACTGGAATCCACTGAGAATGCTCCTTACATAAACCTGTAGGATATGGAGTAATGTGTGTCAATCCCACTGAACAGCCCTGTGAAGCGCAGGGACCATGCAGAGAGGCAGTATCATGAAAACATTGCATTTTGAGTCTGCTTTGAGTGACCAGGGAAGATTTACTAAAAGTGATGAGTGGGAATTCTATTTACTATATGGATTTTTTTTTTCTTCTTTCTATCGGAGAGGGAAAAACTTCAATTTAAGAAACCACTGTAAGGCAATTTTGTTGAATGATGTTCCTCAGCCAAAGAACAAAAAAAAAAACAAACAAAGTTTATTTATAAGGCTAGGGTCAGACGAATGCATTTTTCGCGTTGTCCGTGAAAAAGTGCGTTCGAACGAATGGACGTATTTTTTCACGGAATACGCGATAGCGGTCATACGATGCGCATTTTCGTCCGTGATTTTGTACGGATCATCAATAAAACCCTTTTGCGTCTGGACGTTATGTTGGCCGGACGTGTGCAGCGTCTGACGTCTCCCAAACACGCCGCTATGCGGCCGCAGCGCACTCTGTACGTCAGTAGTAGCGGTTTGACGTTCTCGAAAAAATGCATTCGTTGGCCACTTGCGTTGCACGGACGAACTTTCGTGCGGCCGTTCGTCGTATGTTCCCCGGCATTGGACGTCATTTGCTGCTAGCACGGCCGTGATTTCGTGCGGCTAAACGCACGTGAAAAATGCGTTCGTCTGACCCTAGCCTAAAAGCGGCAACACATTCTGCAGCTCTGTACAACGGGTAAGACAAGACACCAAAAAGGCAAGTCAATATTTCAAACAGAGGAGGAAATTAAATATAAATGGGGGATTAGGATAATAGATATAAAATACTACAATTTATAGTTGTGTTTATTTATATATTTTTTTTGTAGTAGCTTTCTCAAAGTAATATTGTGATTTACTAGGCCTGGAGAATTGGGCATATTGAGTAACACTACTCCCTATAGGCTAGGGTCATACGAACGTAATTTCTACGGACTGTGCATCCATGCAGTACGTTAGTACGGAAGACGCAGTAGTGGCCACACAGTCTGTTTTTTCACTGACGTTATTTTTGACGGATGTAGGAGGGAAAATAAATTAAAATGCAAGACCATTTTGTCCGTCAAAAATGCTGGACGTATAAATGCAGTCCGTCTGACCACGTTCCATCACTCACACACAAAGCTATGCAGACGTTGCAGACGCAGCGCACTTTGTGCGGCCGTTCTAGGGGTTCTATGTTCTTGCCTAACTTGTGTACGTTGCCGCGGCTGTTGTGCGTCCGCAGTTCAGTGCGGACGTACTTCGTGTGTGGGACTCCATTGGCCTATATGTCATGCTATCGCGGACGTACTTTTTTGCGCCATCACGGACGTGAACACTACGCTCGTCTGACCCGAGCCTTAGTGTGGGAACCGTAGTAGCCCACAGGCTCAGCTTCTAATGGAGTGATCTGATTTAATAGTGACTCTAGCTCATGGCTTGTCATTGTAACTGCTGCACCTCTTGAAGATGGGAGAGATGGTGCATTATGCACAAATTTAAGACATGGGTATATAATCACCAGACAGCGAGCCTGTGTCTCCGTAGCTAAATTTGGAGTGCCTAGGGCAGCACCAAACCTAAAGACGCCCCTGGCCAGTTCATACTGAGCTTATCATTTAAAACACACCTGAATTCTTCAGTATTTCAGTTTAATAATTCATTCCATGAGTGACCCTATTCAGTAGCAGTTTTACACTTAAAAAGTGTCCATAGTGATGAGGCGCAGTCGCTATTTTGTGCCAAATTCCGAATCTTTTTTCTCCTATCCTACTCCTGTTAAGTTGGTGGGCAAAAGTAATAAAACCGAATTCCTATGGGGAATGAACACATTATGGGAAATCCCTTGGTATAAATTTAGAATTGGATAATTCAGTCTCGTTTAGTCTAACATAACTTTGGATAGGTTACAGAAAAACTAACGTTTTGGAATAATCACATGGACGCACCTCCAGCAACATTCTGGCTAAATTGCAAGGATCCCTCCTTTTGAAACTTTAGGGCAGGTGTCAGCAATCTTGGGCCTCCAGATGTTTGAGAACTACATTTTCCATGAGACTCTGTGGCTGAGTGTCATGGGAGATGTAGTTCTAAAAAGATCTGGGGTGTCAGGGTTGCTGAGCCTTGCGTTCGGGGTATGCCAGCGTTTGTTGATGGAATACATAGAAAGTCACGTACTAAAACACTAAAGCGGGAATGGAATGTGATAATTGCATTTTGTAAATTGCATTTTTGAAACTTCCTTTGAAAACCTTGTTTAAAAAGACATTAAGTTAATTTTGCAAAGGAATCAGGTGTCTCTATCATTCCTTTTGTTGATCTATGACTTGTCTTTGATTCCCATGGTGTTACTGAAGAAGCAAACAGGAGCCATCCTCTAGTGATAAAGAAGTCAGCATTCTTTTTGTTTTGTATACAGTGTTACCCTGGCTGTTTGTTTATACAAGTCTATTGCTAATTAAGGTACATTAGATAAGGTGTGCCACAGCAGACAAATGGCTATTTTGTATTCATCCAGGCTATGATTTACATAATAAGGTTTGTATCTCTGGATGTCTGCATTGTAATGGGATACAAACAGACACAGACTTTATATATAATCATATTTTTATTGTTTGTTTTATTTATAAAGTATTTTACCTAGAAAGATACACTGAGATTTCTGTCGTTTTCAAGTATGTCCTGGGTTCAAGAACATTGCATTTTTGCAGTAGGGTACAGAAATTTCAAAGTAATAAAATGCAAGTTATTAAAAACGAAACACAAATATACAGATTAACACAGAAAGGAATAGCACTAAAGGGAATTCATAAAGAACAATCTTATTTCTTAGAATTTTTATTTTTCTATCAAATTCCAAAAATATAATACTCCCCAGGGAAATTAGGTGAAATAGGTAATTGAGATACACTGCCTGGCCAAAAAAAGTCACACGCTGTCATATTTCATTGGACGGCCTTTTGCATTGATTAAGGCACGCATTCGCTGTGGCATGATTTCTGTTACGTCCTCAGCCCCTGCTGTGCTCCCTGGGGGGTCTGGGCATGGTTCTGTGCCCCTAGCTGGTCAAGTGGCAGAACATTGTGATGGCCTACCGGCGTCTGAGGGGCGGGACCTGGCGTGGTCACGAGGAGCCGCCGGGTTTAAAGCAGGGTGCGAGGAGTTGCCTCGTCGCCCTGACGTGGAGTTAGCAGGCGATGCGGGGGAACTATTGCTTTCATTGTGTTTTCAGTTACCGACCCATGTTGTCTATGAATCCTGCTCCTGTTTTTGACCCAGCTTGTCTTTGACCATTCTCTCGTTTATCCCATATTGGCTCATATTGCTGTGCGTTGTTTGTTTAACCCTATGTATGCCGCTGGGGTTTGGGCCCGCCACCTGGATTCATACCTCTCTCATTCTGGAGTAATATCTGCAGCCTTGTGTTCGAGACCTAAGGTTTCCGAACCTGTGTTAAGCTGTCTTTACGTGAGATTAGGGAAATATAGGTACAGCTTGTTCTATACTACGTATTATTGTAATACTTACGCCAAGTGTAACCCGTTCCTAAGCAGCCCGATACTATCACGTGTGTCATCAGCCTCTGATTCTATAAAGGTATCGCAAACCCAGTCAGGTTTATCAAAGAACATATTTTCTGTTTATTCTGTGACTGCCCTGCAGTCTAATCAATTCATCGACCGTCAAAGAAATCTGCTGGAAGTCCAGCTTGAGACATATACTCCGGTATCTAAGTCATCTGTATTGTTGAGAGTCCCTGTATGTGCACTAAGTTGTCTTTTGGTCTTGAAACCATCTGAGCTTAGTTGCAATTCAGTTGTGCTTTTATACTCCTTGGCTTTGGAGTAGAAGTCTGTGTTTACCGAGTGTTTTGTAACCGTCAAGCAGATCTTTCTGTCCATTAAGATCACTACTCCGCTACTCTTGTGTGAGCGCTACAGCACCCGTTACAATTTCGATAAGCTCATTCAATGTCGCAACATATTTTTCCTACCAGAGTTGCATTAATTGGTCTCCAAGATCTTGTATTGATGATGGGAGAGTCGGAGCGCTGTGTAAAGTTTTCTCCAGCACATTATCCCAAAGATTCTCAATGGGCTTAAGGTCTGGACTGTGCTGTCCAATCCATGTGTCAAAATGATGTCTCGTCCTCCCCGAACCACTCTTACACAATTTCAGACCAATGAATCCTGCCACTGTCCTCATGGATTATGTCCGCGCCATCAGGGATGAAAAATTCCATTAATGGAAAAACCTGTTAATTTTTTTGCCAGTTTGAACATATTAATCACTGCAGTAATTAACTAATGGAAGACTCTTACTGATTTGCTTAAAGCCAGGTGGTGACGTTTTTGGCCAAGCAGTGTATTTTATCCTACTGAAGTGACTAAAAGAATGAGAATACATGAGACATCACAAAAGTACTCCGGTCCACCTATAGAACTTCTGAGGCCCAAACAGCCTATCCTTTTCAGTTGTGTTGCCAGGCAGCCATTGACCATCAAATCTCTCTGACTTGTGTTGAACCTATTTTCCCACTTTTTATGATCTGTTTATTGTATAGCGTGGCTGGAAAGAAAGGGTCGGCACAGAGTCTCTAAACTATTATACACAGAGCTGGCAAATCTGAAAATGTTTTAATGATTTGCAGTAGGTTGAAAATCTAGTCGTGACAGGAAGTGATGTCACATAAAATATGGTAAGATATGAAGATGTACACCAGAGGCCAACAACCTTGGCCCTTCAGATGTTTTGAAACTACATCTCGCATGACAGGCTAAAACCCATCTCTTGAACTAATAGCTAGAATCAACAATATTGGTTTGACACTTCTGTGTCTGCTTTTCTACATTTTTTTTTTCTTCTCGTAGTGGGATGTTGGTAATGTGTAGTGTGACTAGGAGAAATATCTTTATAGAACATGTCACATTATGAGATAGCGTATGCCAACCTGTCAAGTCACAATGACAGAAATGCCAAATAAGATACATTTGTCTTGTTCTCAGTTATATTTGTCTAAATCTGTGGTTTCCTGATCATTTGAGATTGCATCAAAACATTCCCTGAAATCCACATGTCCCTTCATTATCATTTAAAGGGCCACTACCACCAATAACATGAAATGTCCTATGTTGTGTTTATTTTATGTTGCTGATATCTTACATGTACTTTGTTTCTCTCTTGTATGTTTTAGTTAAGAAAATATTTTACTCTGGATGCACCCAGTGACACATATATTGTGTTGTAAACTGCCCCCCGCAGTATCTTTACCTCACTTAGTCCTCACTTTGTGGTTTTGTCCATAGAATGGAGTGAATGGGCCAGTCACTGACACCCATCATTGTATTGTGTGGGCTGTTTTCAAAGGACATCACCAGGGGGGTAGATTAGACGTCTTTTAAACTCCCTGCCATATCATTCAGCTGCCATCTCTTCTCTCATGTAGCCTGGAGAACAATAGCCTTATTAACCGGAAGATATTGTAGATTAAATAAACAAGAGCCACAAAGCAAGGCTGTTGGTTAATATTGCATCGTTGAAAAAATCCAGAAACTGGAACCTGGAGTTAAAATACCTAGCTTTATTTTTCCTATTTACGTGCAATTACTTCAAACAAAGGGGGAAAAAAACAGCATGTGTTTTTATAATGGGGTTTTATTTGCAATGCACAAATCCTCTAGCTACAGCTTCTGTAAATGGTAGTGCCCCTTTAACCCTTTCAGGTCCATGAAATGAAAACTGGAAAATAAAAATGAAAATTTTATATAAATCTATTTCTAAAGGCTTGAAATTCCAATTTAATTTGGAAAATGTCAATGTTCTGTTTACCTACACCTCATCATCATAGCGATTAGCATTACGGTGTGAAAGGTCAGCTATGATATAATTTATTAACTGTTGTACATTGAATCAAGAGATTATTTTTGGATCGTCGGGTGTGGACAAAAACATGGATTTATTGTTCTCACACCCATTTGTTTCTTTCTTTTATGAGAGTCCAATGGGTGTAGGATGCTCACACCATACTCCAAATTTAGCAGTGTTTTTTTTACTATGCCTTGTTGTGATTAGAACAGGGTGTGTGTGTGTGTGTATTAAGGATAGGGATGTGCATCTTTATTGCTATATTAAGCTTACACAGATTTTGTCTGCGTGCGATGGGTGAACTCCTGCCTCTATGCGGGAATTACTGCTCCGTTATAGATCTCAATGCAGCAACCCAGGGATGTCCACGCAGCGGAGACAGCGACAGAATTGTAATGAGTGAACGACGGCAGAAACTGCTCATAACAGTTTTTCTTCTGTGCAAGCCGTGATTGAGCTCTGAGAGGATTATCGATGTGCAGCATCACCACCCACCCACTTGGTGCTTCGAGGAAAGAAAACCTAGCTTTGATCTGGATTCTACTAGCTTTATAGAATTAATACCCATTTCTGTGCTCAGACCGGCATTGCTGCTGGTGTCTGTGCAGCATAATCCTCTAATACCTCCATCAGCTCAGCATTTTAGGAGACTCGTTATAGGAAAAATAACCCCAGACCCCCCCCAAAAAAAAGCATACCTGGAGGTCTATTTTTGACAATTCTTTTTTTTTGTTTAACATATTGTGCTTTATGTATGACTTTTCAACCTCTCAATAGTCAACATCGTCAGTGCAGGATGTGGCAGCAAACAAAACATAAAACATAGAATATTGCATAAAACGTGACGTTTGCTTTAGTTACAGTGTCAAGAGGCGTGAACCCCAGGCGAGCGCCTATGGTTCGGCAGTATGAACTTCATAGGGTGTGGGTAGAGTCTCGGGAGGGGCGATGAGAGGGGTGCGCCCAATTAAGGTCAGGGGGCGGTCCTTCCCAAACGGAGTAGACTTGTGTTTAGCCAGTAATGCCAGGAGCGGTAGTGTTCAGCGACCTTACCCAGGGCCAGAGCAACTCTTTCTTCAGCTGATCGGATAATTTCTACTTTGCGTAACCATACAGTAAGGGGTGGGGCAGTTGGCTTACGCCAGAACATTGGTATCGCCAGGCGCGCAGCGTGTAGGAGTTTGATAGTAATCGATTTTCGGAATAGCTCGGGTGGGTCCTCAGAATGATTAAGTAGGCAATATTCCGGGGTAAATGGGGGTGGCAGTTCCGCAACGTCGCAGAGACAGGCATGTATGGAGCGCCAAAACTCAGAGATGACAGGGCAGTCCCACCATATATGGAGCATGGAGGCGTTAGGTGCGTCACATCTCCAGCATGTATTGGCTTCCCCAACAGAGTAGTGGCTCAGGATTTGGGGGGTGACAATTTATTTCAGCCAAGGATGGTCAGACTCAGCATGTTGAGAATAATGAATAGGAAAGAGCCTTAGCAAACGTTAATGGAACATTCTGGGGTTGAAGAGCGAAAACTTTTTATACCTCCACCCCTTTCTGAAGGCCAAATCCATCTGACATTATCCCCCTACCCACCCAGAGGGTACAATCTGCTGGCAAAAGTGGTTATTTACTAATCTCCGAATTCGTCACCGACTTGCACCGAACAGTGAATTTCACCGGGCCAATTCGTCTATTCCCTAAACTGTCAATTCACCCAACACAGGCGAAATATGGTGCGGTTAGGTGGGAGCGAAATTGTCCCATAGAGAAGTAATGGTTTGTCTAGTCATAGAACACTGAACTGCACCGGAGTGTCGGCGACATGCCCTGATATTCAGTGATTCAGTTCAACAGATTTAAACAGATGAATCCCATAGGATTCAGCGTAAAAAAGAAAAAAATTAAAAGGTTTATCACTTTCAGCAAAAAGCCCTTATTTTTTTGAACACCGTTTGTATTTTTTACACCAACTTTTTGTTTCCTAATCTTATTTTCTTAAAGTGTTTTTATTATACTGTAACACACCTTTTTAATTTATTTGTTAAAGGACATTTTATTATTTACAACCATTTTAATGCATTTTTATTGGTTTAAACACCTATTAGGAGAATAGGAGAGTTCTGTTTTTCTTTTTTTTTCCAGTTCAGTGGAATTTGCAAGGCCTCTTCAGCGCTGTTTGACGACCGTTCTCCAACTTTTTAATGAGGCTTCGGCTACACCATCTTCGGTGCACTACAATGACCATCCGGTGAATAATGACTTCACCCTACTGTCGGCGAAATGGAATTGCGGAAGTGCACCGAACTGCGCCAAAGTGAAAGCGATGAAATTTCAGTGCTTCGTAAATAGACCCTAAAGACTGTTTTATAACATATGTAATGGTCATGGTGGAATACCTTTTTAAGAACAAATTTGAGCTCGTCCTCATGAGAGATGCACAAACTCAGGAGGAATGGCAGGAAGAGTGAAAATTCTAGGTCAAAATAGCCAAACCAGAAAAATTCTCCCAATTATCTCACTTTCCAAATCTGTTCTCTTCTCCTGTGTTTCACCTTTTAGTGAATAGACCTGTTAGTATGGCGACCATATTGTATAGAAGAGCTGCATGAGGTTGGGGGAAAAAAGTAACAAGATTGGTCTTGTTAGTTAGTACATTATGCTAACAAATGAAAACCTCAAACATTGTATTTTAAAAGAAATTGTTAGTTCCTTTGTATAAGACAAGGTTATTTACCGCTATACAGGAAGAGATGGTCTTCTCCAAAGAGAAGTTACAGCAAGGGATATCAATTCATCTCTGTTTTAGCTCTAACAGACTAGTTTTAAGACATGCATCTCATAAAATTATAAAGTTCTTCAGGGAAGAGGCGTCTCTATGATTAGGAATAAAAGGCAGCCATCTGAGGTCTCGTTCCCACTTGGGCCTCAAACGATGAACTTTATGTAGAATGCCATTACTCTGACTTTGCGCACACACACACAGTCATACATTCACTTGTATACCACGAGAGCTGAAACAACCTTCTTAATTGACATTTATTGGGGTTGTACCAGCTGGATGGAGTAGAAGTAACATCACTGCTCTATAACTGTGGAGACCCAGGTTTGATCCCGGCCAGAGCACCTCTCCAGTAAGTGTCCTTATTCATGACACCTAATGGTACATACTTGTCTACTTCACAATATCGGCTGTGGAGTCCAGTGGTTACATCTCCACCCTTCGACTGTGGAGAAGCAAGTAAAAATACCATTCAGCACATCCCTCCAATACAACTGTGGAGAAGCAAGTCTCGACTTTACAAGAAGCATGATCAACCTAACCACCAGGTCGCTGCTCTACAATCCCACTCAGAAGACGCCACCAGCAGGTGTCCTTGGGCAAGACACCTAACGATATGGATGCACCTACCTCACAAAATACTTGTACATCTCACAGATTGTAAGTTCCCTAGGGAACAGGGTCCCCCTGAGTCAGGACATCATGATCATCCATGTGTGGTATTCCAATGTATCAACTCCTTACACTGATCTTGCTATATAAATAAAGGATAATAATAATATTTCAAACTTTTATGTAGAGGAAGAAGGCATTAAATCATCACTAACCTGTTAGCTGTCTTTGGTTAGATAAGTTCTAGGCAACTGATTATTTATACATATACCCTGGCTGCCTTAGTTTGGTCTCAGACAAAAACAGCTTGATTTCAGCTGAGCCATTAACATTTGCAAGTTATCTATAATGGGACCAGTCCCAAGTTTTAGCGGCTCTGCTACTATTCCAAGTCAGGACACAACCCCTGGTGCATGGAAGGTAAAAGTACACATACTATTCCTGTATGTTGCAGCCCAGAACTTGTTATTAATATTTGCAGCTATAAAAAGTTACCTAATGTTGGTGTTGATTTTGCATTTGGAAAAATCACAGATCACATTAAAAATTTACTGGTCCCTCAGTAAAGAGCAGGTTGCGATCCACCACATTCTCTCGAAATCAAAGGACATGGAGAACAAATAGTTCTTCGGTGCCTTTCCGCTGTAAATCACAATTCCACAAGATTGTATGATTCTTCATGTAGTCCCATGTTTTGTACTGCCACTGTTTGCATTCTTTTGCCAGATGTTAACATCACATTTTGACCATCCAGGCAAGTTTTATAGATAGGAGCCAGAGGCAAAACTCTTAAGATCCTATCTGGCACACAGATTCGTCACATGCTGACTTTTTGGGGAAATAACCCTTTGTTAATTTTTTGTCATCGTTCTTTATATAGAGCCAACAGCTTTTACAGTGCTTTATACAACATATATTGTGGAATTAGAACCTTTAGTTATTCTAAATATTCTTAAGATGATCTGTTGGCTATACCTATGCCATCTTTTATATGTCACTTGCGGGTGACTGAGCCGTAGTGAGTAAGTAGTTAAAGGCAGGAGCAACAAGAGTTACTTCACCTCTTTAATTTTTTAGATTCTAATTCCCATCTATACCTGGGAGCGGAAAGAATGAGATGGCCCTATCACAAATAATCAAGTCTGTCTGTTCAGGTCAATGAGCCAGTCCCAGTAAAACTCCCACCTATTCCCCTGTATGCCAGTCTACACTCCCCCTTGCATTCCACACAGAGCTGTCATTCCTCCATCTACAAAATCAACAATTAGCCTGCATATATAAGGAGAAAAACCGGTTTTACTGCCATTTGGCCAGAGTGTCCTGAAAGCAAAGTATTTTACTTAGATATCCACTAATCCCTTAATTGCCAGAAAAGTGAATCAGGTTTAAGGCAACGAAATTCCTACAGATATTGGATTTACGTTGCCTTTGGTAATTTAATCACAAATCATAAAGCATGACATGTTAAGTTATATACTTCTTTACCAAAGCACATTAATACATATTTTTATCACCCTTGCTTTCAGAAGATTAGGGCTGGTGGGCCTTCTGGCAACCTGAGCAAACGTCTGGTGGTCCACAGTGGTTAGGAGATGGGGGATAACTGTCTTATACAGGATTGGCACTTTGGGAGTTCAAAAAGATTTACCAGAGATGTCCCTTTATTATTGCGAGTGTTCTGGTCACTGCTATTCCCTGTTTCATTGAAGGCAAAAGATCCTTGGTGTTGGGGTACCTGAACAGCAGAGACCCTCACACCATGCATTGGACCTGTCACACCTGCCAGGGAAACCTGAGGCTGGGGTCAGACCAGCGCACTTTTAACGTGCGTTCTGGCGCACTTAATCACGGCCGCACTAGCAGCAGATGACGGGCAATGACGGCCAATATACGAAGTACGGTCGCACGAAAGTCCGGCCGCGCAACGCAAGTAGAAAACAAACGCATTTTTTCGAGAACGCTGAACCGCTAGTACGGACGTACTGAGTGCGCAGCTGCGGCATAGCGGCGTGTTTGCGTGATTAGGAGATGTCAGACATGGCTAATGTCCAGCCTACATAACGTCCAGACGCAAAAAGAGTTTTATTGACGATCCGAAAGAAATCACGCACGAAAAATGCGCATCGTATGACCGTTTTCGCGCATTCCGTGAAAAAATACGTTGATTCGTTCGGACGCACTTTTTTACGTTCGCGTGTAAAAATGCTTTCGTCTGACCCTAGCCTGAGGAGGACAGAGGGACACACTGTAGCCACCATGACCATTAAAATTCATTCAAAGAGCCATAGTGGGAGCGACATAATCCTAACATAAGGGGCATTATGTTCCTAATTTTTTGTATTTATTGTTTTTCAATGCAAAATCACTTTTACATGTTCTTGGTAATGAAAGGTTTTTGATTTTGCCAGTCTCTCGGCCTAGTGTGGAATATATATTTATTTATTTATAAAGTATTTTACCAGGAAGGATACATTGAGATTTCTCTCATTTTCAAGTATGTCCTGGGTTCAAGAACATTGAATTGTTACAGTCGTTACAGAAATATAAAGTAATAAAATGCAAGATATTAAAAAGAGAACACAAATATACAGATTGACACATAAAATACATATGTAGGAAATATATTCACTGTTACGTGTTTACAGTCCAATATTAACCACGTCCTCATTGACCCCCGCTGTATGAGAAGGACGTTCCCCACACGTCTTCCACTCGGCGGGGGGGGGTCAGAGAGATACTCACCTCTCTGGTCCCTGTCCCACAGCGTTCTGACTTCCTTGTAGTCAGACGCCGCTTTTGTAGACCCTCCCGCCGTAATGACGCCATTGCGTCGGACGCGATGATGCCATTTCCAGGCATCCCCCCCCCGGCAAAAGCCGGGACATTGCCTGAAGGGAGGGGGGGTCTGTTCGGCGCATGGCGCGATGACGTTAGTTAGCCGGGGAACCCCTAGCTGCATGGGGATTTCCCAAGGAAATCCCCTGGTGGAGATAGGGGGTTCCTTTGAACCCCCATATGGCCCGAACAGTGGCAGCTAGGGGGGGTCATGTTTGGTATCATTTGAAAGGCCTGAGCATGGCCTTTCAAATGATGCCCAACATCTCCATGTTTAAAGTAAAAAAAAAGTAATAAAAAAAATAAAACCGTGTTATTTTTTGTGTGTGATTTTTATTAATGCAGCAATATTGTGCACATTTCAAATATAATATGAATAATGATGCTGCACTAATGATTTTTTCTATGGGGTGCGTTTGCTAAAAATCACGTAATTCCCCTCCAAAAAATGTAACGTCCCAATTTCTAATTTTTCAACAAGCGTACCCCATAGAAAATATTGACGCAAAAACTTGTATGATAAAATGTGAAAAAAAACACTTTACACGCTGTAGATGTTTAAAAATTCAAATTTTAGAAAAATTTTTGTTATAATATACAGGCAGGACATGACATATAAATATAAAAATTATATATTATGAATCTTCCGAGTCTGCCGGAAAGAACGATATATAATATGTCTGGTTCATATAATAAAATGTGGCTTCAGATCGCGTTTACACATGATGAGCAAAAGCGGTAAAAATTTGCTTAGCACACAGCGGTGAAATGGCTCAGCAGTGAAGGGGTTAAATATTTAATATGAAATGTTAAATGTACAGGAATACAGATTTGGTCACCTAATGTCCTTGTATGTTCTGAGAGTATGGCAAGCCATTGCATCGCATAGATCTCATACCAGTGTTGGCATCATGTTTTTGATGCTGGAGTGCAAACATTAATTATGATCTGAATACTGCCTATATTAATATGGAACTGACATGCATCGTAATACTTAAGGGGTTAATCACTAACCTCCCAATTGGCTCCAAATTGTGAATTTCACTGGTAGGTTCAATTTTGGGCATTTTGTATATTCAATAAGCTGTGCGTTCATCGAATACAGGTTAATTGACAGCAAAATACGGTACAATTCGGCACCGAAATTGTCCTATAGAAGACTATCGTGTCTTCTATTCACAGTATGCCGAATTGCACCAAAATTCCGGCGAAATGCCCTGATTTTCGGTGTTTCAATTCAACAGGTTTAAAGGAATCCCAAACGTTTCAATGCAAAAAAGTAATATCTTTAATATTTTTTATTAAAGGACTGTATATTTATTATTTTCTGCAAAAAACATTTTTTTGAAATAAAGGACCTTATATTATTTTGACACATTTCTTACAACATTTTTATTTTGCCTGAAACTCATTAGGAGAATAGGTTTATTTATTTATAGTTTGAAATTCGCTGATGCCAATTTGTCAGTTATCGGCGGTTTTCGACAATGTCCGATAACTGCTTCGGATCAAACTATGGTGACTATTTATTAAATGGTGAATTCATCGCATTTTTTGGAGAAATGGAATTGCCATCGAAGCACATTTAATTGCACGCATTTTTCGGTGCTTTGTGATTAGACCCTTGAATGATGCAGATGTTGCGTCAAACATAGGTATGTTATCATTTCTTGTGATGACTTGTACAATGTGAAGAACACTTCTAGATACCTATAGCATCTCTCAGCACACGTGCAGGAATAGTAGTAGCTCTTGCTTTCCTGGCCCCTAGGTTACAATGCATCACTATGTTACCTGGAGGGTTATAGTAAAAATCACTTAACCTTTCACCCCATTTTGTCATGTCTGTGTATTTTTATGTTGTGTAGTTTCGTGAGGTCATCAATTGGTTTAACTCCAGGTGATAAGTCAACTTTAAATCCCAATTCTTTAGCAGTTTGTGGTTTTACATGGTGTGAACTTTGTAAATGTCAGGACTACACCAGGTGACGCCATGGTGGGACCCATGTGGTTTTGTTTATATCCCAAGTGCTGGGGTGAACAGGATAATCAGACACAGGAAACGTTGATACTGGCAAATAAAATATATTCTTCATACACCGCACACAGCAACAGTATGGATACGTAGTACATGTAAATTACAGGAATGGAAGGTGAATAGTGAGCACTGATGTCAAGTGCAGCTGGAGATAACAGGATCACTGGAAATCACAGGTATGGTCTTAAAGCACAGTGGATTGTGGGCTATGTAGTGTAGAACTGCAGACAGGATCCACTTGCACAGGAACCAGGTTCTCTTTGCATGTGATACCTTGGATTAGATGGCCAACACAGGAGGAAAGGGGTGTAAGTCTTACAGTAAACTCATGGGATGGTGTAGCATGAGTTTTACATGTTGTGGGTGATTACTAGAGGCATTTTGTACCATTTTACTAGCCCCAAGCAGTGATATGCAATAAAATCATAATAAGGAGTCCAACAATATTTTTACACTTCATCCAAATCAGGAGAAGCCTATAAAAAGCAAAATAAGCTTTAAACAGAGTTATCTAAACACATATACACACACATTCATTTCTACGCGTGCTTTATTTATTTTTAGACTATCAGGTCTATTCAAAGAAAGGTGAAACTCAAGAGAATGGCAGGAGAAGTGAAAATTCTAGGTTAAAATAGCCAAACCATAAAAATTCTCCCATTTATCTCACTTTCCAAGGGCAGTATTAAAATGTTGGTGCTAACTTAACCAGAGCTGTTGTAAACTGAAAACCTCCATATGCTATAATGGCTCTGGTTAAGTTAGCACCAGCTTTGTAATATGGCCCCAAATCGGCTATTTTGACCTAGAATTTTCACTTCTCCAAAAGTTCTCCAGAGTTTCACCTTTCTCTGAATATCCCTGTGTATGTTAATATTCGTGCTTGCAATGCACAACAGACAAAAGTCTGGCAGATGCTGCTTGAAGTTAGGGTGGGGAAATGGGCCTGTATATTTCATTTTAAGCACTGCATATGCTGTAAACCAGGGTCAGGGACCTCAGCCCTCCACAGGAATTGGAATTATATTTCCCTAGTTGCTTAGCCAATCAGATTGACTGAGCCTCATGGGAAATGTAGTTCCAAATCATCTGGTGGCTGTGCGGCTGACCCCTGCTCTAAACCCGTTTTAGTTTCGACGACTAATAATTTTTATCAAAGACCTAGTTGACTAAAATTTTTTGTGACTAAAACTATGACGATAATCCAGACATTTTAGTCAACTAATAAAAACTAGACTAAAATGTTAAGGAGGGGCTATTTTGAGAAGAGATCCAATCACAGCTACTCAAGTAAGAGCGAACTGATGAATTGTCTTTATTCAGGTAAGATGCTCTATACTCCAGAAGTATAGAATGATAGACCTGCTTAACCCTTTAACGCCGCAGGACGTTCCATGACATCCTGGCGGCGGGCGGGCTTTGAAGACGCGGGGCGTACAGGTACGCCCCGCTCTCTTCAATGGGGCTGCCTCGGCCCCTCCCCGAAGCCTGCGCACGCTGACTCGTGGCGCGCGTCATTGGCTGCACAGGGACGGCCTGAAATCAAGCCATCCCCTGCAGCCAATGACGTGCACTGCGCTCAGGCTGCGGGGAGGGCTCCGAATCAGTGCCGCGCGACGGCACCTGTCGGCGAGGCATACCTGTACGCCTCGCCGGTGAAATCGACCCCCTTAAGGGCGCCACCCCTGCGTCCTTAAGGGGTTAAATAAGGCATAATACACTTTAAACCCGTTCGATTTCAGTCAACTAAACCCAGACTAAAACAATTCAGATTATACTAAAACATAACTAAAACTAAATGGCATTTTAGTCAGAAGACTATGACTAAAACTTAAAATTTGCTGCCAAAATTAACATTGCTGTAAATCCACATGGAAACTGTTGAAATGGTGTATGAATATACACTAACAAGGTTATTCAGAGAGAGGTGAAAAGCAGGAGAATGACTGGCTAATGGAAAATTCTAGGTCAATAGCGAGATGAATGGGAGAATTTTTCTGGTTTAGCTATTTTGACCTAGAATTTTCCATTCTCCAGTCTTTCTCCTGCTTTTCACCGCTCTCTGAATAACCTTGCATGTACTCTGCTGTGACTCCCACTAGAAATAAAACTCTGTAATCCTTTGCTTTGAACATGCATCTGTATATACAAATACTACTACGGTATACAAACTGTCCTGTTATGAATACACTTGCTTGCCTCTCCCATGGCTTCATCAATAAAGTCCTCTTCTTAAAAAGTTCCCACCCTCAGAGTAAATATAGTAAACTTCATCTTTAGTCTCCCGTACATTCCATCCGGTTATTCTTTGTTCCTGAGCTACCCTTCCAGAATTCCCATGTAGACAAAGAGCCTCCTCCCCCAACCATTGAACCACTCAACAGCAGGGTCAGCAGACACAAAAAGAGAGTCACAGCATGTTACAGAGGCCTGTCCAACATGAAGTAGCAAGGCAACACATCCATCCTATAATCCCATCAGCTATCCTACCAGAGAAACCTAGGGCACTATTCCATAGCGAACGCCAATGTTAGCGTTCTTGCCAGGATAAGTGACTTTAACGTATGCCCCCTATATTACCTTCCTGACGCTAAACCCGTAAAAAGAAAAAAAATCACTTAGCGCATTGTTTTTTGTACTAGCTTGCGCGAGCTTACTGTTCTTTGTGCATCCTATACTTAACGCTAATGAATGATTGTTCTCCATGTTAAGTAAGGTATTACAAAGTCCTAGCGCTAATTACCGCAGAGATCTGAGCTACTGAATTTGAGCTACTCATAAAAACTTGTGCAGGATCGTTTGGCACCCCCCCCCAATAAATCCAACACTCATCTCTCATCCCATGGCGAGAACGGTGGCCCAATTCGCTACTTCTCCTGACCAGTGGCCACGAGCAGTATGAGACTACGAACAAAGAGTTACGAGTCGCCCTTCGTGATCAATTGACAGCACTGCGTGATCTCGCGGAAGCATGATCACACATGTCTCTCGTGCCAAAAGCACAACCCTCCATCGAGCCCTATGGACTCCAGGAGGTGATACTCGTGGCAGAGTGGAAGCGCTACCGCAAGTATCCCAGGGGTTAGTTGCAGAGGTAGCGCCTGCCCCTTAATCTTGCGCTAAAATGAGTATGCTACGGGGAAACCTGTAGGCGCATATTTTCCACATTATTGTCCCCATTTTAGCGCACAGTAGGGAATATGGCCCTTAGTGTTTGGAGGAATAGTCTGCATTAATGAGTCCTAGAACTCTCAGCACTGAGAGCCTCTCCATTAGCAAAACAAACGTTTGTGAACTTTAATATCTTAAACTATTATGCTAATAACATGTATTCGCTATTTGCTTTTGATTTGCTCTTTTACTACAGTCAAAGGTTTGTATCAATGTTCGGGTCTCTGTATTACTTGTGTAAGTTATACTTTGTATCTTCTAAACTTGGAAATAACATATTAAGTATATGTGAACTACCTTGTCATTTTAAATACAATGGTTTTATTGTTTGTTGTTTATTTTTCCCCCATTTAAAGTTTTTATTAATACAGAAGTGGAGACGGAATAAGAAAAATTCAAGAGGGGGAAAAAAAAATCACATAGAAATATAAAGATATACAGGGTGCTATTCACTGAGCAGGAATAGGCTCCGTCAAAGACTATTCTGCTGTAATTGCCGAGTTGTCCGTGTCAGCGAGCATTGGCTTGACTAATCACTTAGCTGAAGAGTATTGGCTGAAGATTCTATAAGCAGTTAGCATTTACAGCTGAGTTGCACTTGTTGGCGCCCACTCACACTTTGTCAGTAGCACCTTTTTTTCTTTTTTTTTACTATATTTAGCATCTTTTTAACAGGTACAAGGGAATGACATGTTTAAAGGAAGACTTGGAGTTCCATTTTCTATGACCTTTTTTCATATTTTGTGATCTCAATCACCTTTTCTCCTTTGCCGCTCCTCCTCTTCGACTTCAAGGACTCTCAAACCAGGAAGTCCCTAAAGCATTTCCACGGAATCTGCAATCCTATGTAACTTGAGTTGTAAAGGAACCGCGAACCGTGGGACTATCACACTTTACATATGCGAGTTCCGTAGCACCTGAACAGACCAATGTGTCGGAACTGTGCGCATGCGCAGATCCGATCCACCGGTTGTCTTTTTGAGACCGATCGCTTCCGCGATTGGTCTCAGAGTGATTTTAGCGCACTGCCTACGTCACCGGTGACCAATCTGGTGAACGACAGACAAAAAGATTAAAAAGTCCCGGCTGTTGGTGACTCTGGGGGTGGTGGAGTAAACTCATCCGTTTCACCAGATCGGTTGGAAGGGGGAAGAAACTAAAGGGGAGCACTTTTCACATCCTGATCACTTTTAATCAAGTGGTCACTGGATAAGAAGACTTTCCGTTTAACCATTTAAATTGTATTGAGCAATACCAAACAGGGCCTGGCAGGTATGACAGGAAAACATATGCGTAGGATTCTTTTTACCTGACCAGGTTATTAAGTTTAAAAATAAACATACACTTATTTAGCATTTTTATAATTGAACATTTTATTGAAAGGACCAGAGCACTTAGGCTGGGTTCAAACCTGGGCGTAGCGCAATGCGCGCGTTTTTTTACGCGCGTTCGCGCATACAAAAAAAACGCGCGTTGCAGCGCGTTCGCGGCTATGATATGGCCGCGAACGCGCTGCTGTATGCCCGAAAATAAGCTCCCAAACTTCTTTTTGCGTTGGCCGTTTTAACGCGCGTTCCTGCACGCTTTAAAACGCTTAGGTCTGAATGGGTCCCATAGCAAAGCATGGGATTTCCCCGTTCCTGCGTTTTAAAGCGTGCACGAACGCGCGTTAAAACGGCTAGGTGTGAACGGGGCCTTACAGCAACCAATTTAATTCCAGTGTAACCTTGTTCAATGAATACGCTCCTTCTATGGTCGACAACTTTTTTTTAAATATCTCTATTATGATCAGCCTCTGCTTTCCTTACGTTGTGCTGAGAATCTGTAAGATTACCCCTTTCTTCCTGAACCGGTTTTGGCTCCTGTACATTTTGTCTCGGTTACACCCCATGGCTGTCAGCCAGGTCACCTGTCAGCTATTCCTAAGAAACCTTTGTGTTCCAGAGGACCCTAGTTGAGAACAAGGAGTGATTTAAATATTACACATCACACTTTGCTCACATTTTGGTTTTTTATATATATTTTTCTGTTAGTAACCATTTGACAAATTGTAGAAATTTTATAATTTCTTCAGTATATTTTAATACATGACATACAGGCACTGTACCAAATATTCCTCAAGTCCAAATAGGTTTTGTTAGATGGCCAACACAGGAGTTAAACGTTTTTATTTATTTTTACAGATTAATACATTTTTTACAAGGTGTTACACTACTGTTTATTTTAGATCTGTAACTATTAATCATATATCACAGCAAGATCATAATAGGCCATCAATAAACATGATAACCTACCATTCCATTCTTAGATGTCCAAAACAGGCATTTTTTTTGCACATATTGTGGCCAACACTTTACAAGTGCCATTTGGCAGAACATAAATTTCATATATGGAGTACAGGTAACATCACTGCTCTATAACCGTGGAGACACAGGTTCGAATCCTGGCAAGAGCACCTCTCCAGTAAGTGTCCTTGGGCAAGACATCTAATGGTACATACTCGCCACCCAGGACATACTTGAAAATGAGAGAAATCTCAATGTATCCTTCCTGGTAAAATATTTTCATAAATTATATATATATATATATATAGGTTACCAAGGAGACCGCTCCACGGAGTCTTCAATTCAAAGATATTTATTTAGAAAAATATTCAACGTTTCAGTCCCATTACAGACTTTCGTCAGGAATATGTAGAAACCACAAACACCAACATTTTATAGAAAAATACACATTAATTGCACACCTGTACCCACGGACGTCAACTACGCAGCGCGCACGCCGTCGAAACCGGAACTCTGGCACGGAGCGGTCAGATGACCGCCACCATGGAAACCAGACGCCAGCTCCAAGAGCAGAAGCAGCGCGGCGGAGGACGCAAGTATAAGCATGAGCAAAAAAACTAAAAACAATCCCAAAAGGGGAGAAAATTAATGAATTAATCTAATATCTCTAAAGGATTATGAAGCACATAAGCCTAAAGATCAAAACTTGAGAAAATACGATAAATAAGTAATGCAACTAAGAAAAAAGGGATAAAGAACACCAAAAATAAAAGAAAGAAATAATATGCATTTCGAACCAAAACAAAAAATAGATAGTGAAAACTTCATGCATATATACAACAATTGTGCCACATTAAAAAGCTGAAATACAGCTTTATGAGTTGATCAATATGCTTATAATGTAGAACATTATGTATAAAGAGGCATAATTACATTTTCTCAGTAAAATATACCCGAAAGATTTTGAAGATATATCAATCGCTGATGCAGTTAATATGAACAATAAAGAACACAGAGAACAGAAGCCACAGAAGTCATCTCTGCCTAGCCGGAAGGAATGAGCCATAAGAATTAAATTCATTTAATCCCCTAGGAGCTATAGTGTTTAACGTGAAAATCCAGAAAGCCTCCCTTCGTAAAAGTTCGCTTGCCCGATCTCCCCCTCGTGGGAGTTCTGGGACGTGGTCAATGAGTCTCACTCTTAAAGTAGAGAGTGCATGACCAAACTCTCTAAAGTGTCGTGCCACGGGTTGGGGACTCTCTCCGCCACTCAATGCTGCCCTGATTGAGGACCGGTGGTTAGCCATGCGGGTCCGGAGATCAGTGGTGGTCTTGCCCACATATGCCAGACCACATGGGCACGTTAGCACATAAACTACAAATCTAGTAGTACATGTCATCCTAAACCTAATCCTAAAGATGCGTCCAGTGTGTGGGTGCTGAAAGGATTTACACGGATTTACGAAATTACATGTAGTGCATCCCAAACACCGGAAGCACCCCGGATTAGTCACCAACGTGCTCTGATTTCGCGTAAATTGGTCTGTATGGACCAATAAATCCCTCAAATTTCTGTTTCTTTTATAGCACATAATTGGAGGTTGTCTAAACTTGCATTCCAAGCAAGTATCACTTTGCAGCATATGCCAGTTACGGCGTATGCAATTGTTGATGCGCCTAGATTGAATATTGTATTTCTGAGGAAACAGAAATCTAGGGGGTCTAAATTCTGAGGAAGTAAGATCACTGGTTTCAAATTTGGACCGTGCATTAGCTAAGGCAGTTGCAAGAGTGGGGCTAGAATAGCCCCGCTCAAGAAACCGAAGTCTCATCGTATCAATCTGGCTCTCACGTATATCTGAATTGGAGTTGTTGCGGAGAACCCTTAAAAACTGGGACACAGGTAAGGAGTCCTTAAGTTTAGGGGGATGGAAACTGTGATTATGCAAGACAGTGTTGCAATCGGTTGGTTTACGAAAAAGCGAATAAGCTATGTAACGTCCTACCCGAAAGATGTTAAGGTCTAGGAACTCTGCCCTCTGGGGATCGCTTCGATATGTGAATCGTACTGTCGTGGGAAGATTATTCAAAGCAGCCATTTTCTGCTCAAGCTGTAACCCATCACCATCCCAAATGATAAGAATATCATCAATAAATCTGTGGTAGGCTCTCAACCCATCAGAAAACAAAGGCAAGATGTGTTTCACCTCATACAAATGCATGAACGCGTTAGCGTACATGGGTGCCATCGGGGCACCCATTGAAGTCCCCCTCCGCTGCCGATAAAACTTATCTTCAAATCGAAAATAATTGAGACGAAGGGAGAGTCTCAATAGTTTAACAATAAAGTCAATATTCCACTCAACTCCATTTGTGGCATTTTCTAACACCCATCTAGCAGCCTCCACACCATGATCATGAGGGATGACAGTGTAGAGGCTGCAGACATCAATGGTGACAAACAATGATTGATCAGAAAGGGACACTGTTTTGATTTTATCTATAACGTCCGTTGAATCACGGAGGCACGTGGACAGCGACATAACGGGTGCCTTCAAGGCTTTGTCAATCAATTGCCCTAAGGGTTCCAACAGGCCACCCACCGTGGAGACTATAGGCCTCCCAGGGGGTCGATGACTATCCTTGTGGATTTTTGGCAGGGTGTATAAGATAGGAATTATAGGGAATTCAACAATCAAAAAATCTTTAATCTTTTCATCAATAAGATGCCTATCAAAGGCATCTGTAACAACTTCTCTAATGATGCTCTTAAAAGTTTTAGTAGGATCTAAGGGACATAACTCATATGTGTCAATATCCTGAAGTTGACCCCCAATCTCTTCCCTGTAATAATTGTAGTCTAAAACCACGACGCCACCTCCCTTGTCAGCAGGGCATATTGTTATAGATTGATCGGAGCGCAAACTCTTAATGGCCTCCCTTTCTGCACCCGTCAGATTACCTACAGCTCTGGTTTTTCTACATAGAATATCATTAGTTTCTTTTTTGACAGTCTGCAGAAACGTTTTAATAGACACATTGCTAGATAGAGGATCAAAGTTACTTCTGAGATGTAGATCAATGTCACTTGAAGCAGTTACCGTGGGAGATGGACCAAAAAACTCGGCTAGTCTCAAGGACCGGCCAAATTTATATTGATCAACATCCCATTCAAATAAATCAGGTCGAGCAGTTGGAACAAAACTCAGTCCTTTAGATAGAATACTATACTCGGGGGCAGAGAGGAGGCGCTGGGAAAGATTATATACAGATGTTATCTTTGATTCTTGGGGGGTCTCCCCCTGAGACCCCTGGTTCCTCCGCTTCCCCTTATGGCCCCGACGTATACGTCCATTCCTCCTCCTCCTTGGCGGGGAGAGGACCTTGTCTCTCGGACGAGTCCAAGTCCTGGCTCTAAAAAAGACGGAGCTACAGTGTCTGTCGGTTTGGAGGCTATCCTATGTGGGGGAACAGAAGTTTCCGTTTCTGACGCTGATTCCCCCGAGGTGTAATCAATGGTGGCTTTGGGAGGTCTCCTGATGTTAAATTTGCGAGCTGGTCTCCTATCAGGATCAGAACCAGAGAGCCAGCGGTAAACTCTATGCTCGGCATAATCAAAGTTAACCCGCTCCAGTTTATCACGTTTAAAACGTATCAAGTCATTACGGTATTTTTCAAGATTACCCATAAGCTGGTTTAAAAGATGTTCATTGTCAGGAGCCTTAAAATCAGAATCATGTTTGGATTCCAGCTCGATAATCTTAGATTTAGTCAATTTATACTCTCTCCCAACCTCCTCGATAACCAGTAAAATTAAGTCCATTGAACATTTGTTTAGGATAGCGATCCACCGCCGGCAAACCTCTGGGTTATTTCTGCCGATGGTGGGCTGATTTCGGATTCTGAAACCCCGTGGGATCTTTTTGGACCGGTGGTAATCAGATAGATATGTCCCATGTAGTTCAAGATCAATCAGTTTTTGTTTAAGCCGTTCTAGGTGCTTAACTATCTTACCAGGGTCTGATGATATAGGCAGGTCGGCGTCTGACTGTGGCCATAAAATGTCAGCGGCTTGTTCATCCGAGTAATGCCACGTTTCAGCGTGTTCAACGAGGGCTCCAGCCCGGGCTAGAAAATCCTCCATAATGCTTACAATTCAACTGTATTCAGTACAGGATAGTAAGACAAGCACTGGTGCCGGGGTAGACACAAACGGCAACGTGTCAGAGAATACAAATGCCAGGGATCCCCGCACTCCACATGTAAGTACAAGTAATTGCTCCGGTGCTGGACTCTCGCCGATCCGAAAATGCAGGTTACCACGACCCGAATATAACACGATGGATAGAGATTTATTCTGGAAATGAGAGAATACTCAAGAATCAAATATAACGCGAAGAGCAAAATTTTACTGTACAGGTAAACAATTAAAATCCTTACAGGTTCTCTTAACACAGTCAGGCTCCCCCTCAAGCCAGGGGGCTTTGCTCTAGAATGATTGCAGTTGTTATCAAGTATGAAGCCGCTGGCCACCCATCTTTACTAGCGATTAGATGGCCGGTGGAGATGAGCGAAGTGAATGATTGGCTTAAACCGTGCGTGCCCTCTGGCTATCATGGTTCCCACCTCTCCTGAATCCGGGAGTTCCTGAAGTTTTTGCAAGCATCAGGGAGCCCGCATTCACTTCAGCGAGACTACCGGAACCTCCGGGAGACTTGGGATCCAGAGCAAGGCAAGTTTTTTTTTTCTTTTTCTACAGGCGATGTAGATGTCTTGAATATAACGCGATCCCTCCAATTTTAAGGTAAATATTTGTCACCAAAATCTAGCGGTATACTCGAGTATCTACAGTACAAATGTTTTCTTAAACTTTTTCCATTGTTCTCTGTGTCAAACGAATTTGTTAATTTTATGGTAATTTTCTCTTACCTACAGCACTGCAGAATATGATTTGGTGCTTTAAGTAATTAAATTGGTAGTCAGCTTTAAAAATAGTGGATGATTATGGCCTATAATTCTCTATTATTTTTTTTATTTGGTAATAACTGAAAGGAACATAAACGTATTTACAATGGAAAGAGAACATTGTCAGCCGTGAAAGCACACACATCACATTTACAGGTGTACATTCTGAGCGCACAGAAAACATGCTGCATGGATTTGTTCCCCAAATCTGTGAGAACTGGAATCTGTGAAGATGCTCGGGATTATCACTAGAAATGACCCCCCATAATTGTGGCCAACAGAATTTGAGTTATTCTGTGCAAGCAAGCCTTGATATCAGGTTACAGAGGTGAGAGACAGGAAACTCCTCTGTGAAAGCCGAAACATTCTCATCTTATTTCCAGCTAAGGCCAGGGTCAGAGGAGCACACTATATGCGCCCGTAATGACGTGCCTCCCAGCATCCGTCGCCGCGTTCTGAAGCTTTGACGGAACTGGTCACACGCTGTAGCGCATGCACGAATTGCACTCGCAACAGTGGTCGTGCTTCGAACGTGCTGAAAGCCTCCCCGTCGAAGCGCTACGACGCGCTTTTGACGGGGCTGCAAAGCGCGATCCTCCAAAGGAGGATCGAGCCTTGCAGCACTGAGCGCACTAACTGCGCTCAGCGAGGTGTCCTGACGGGCGTCAGAGTAGAAGTCTCACGGACGTTCCTTCCGCTTAGCAAAACGCTCGTCTGACCCAGGCCTAAAGGGGTACTAAAGGTCTTCATTTAGCATCCCTTTACAAAGGCTTAAAGAAAAAAGAATGATGCAGCTGGCAGCGGGTATTATGAATTCAGCTAAATATTAAATGCCCCTTTTTCAGGACACTGTGTTTTAAAGATAATTTAGTGAGATCTTCATTGGAAGGGCTTAATGTTTTTCAATGAACCATAATGCATTTAAGCACCTGTGGAATGGTCAATAAGACTAACAGTTTACAGATTGTAGGCAATTAAGGTCACGTTTAAAATAAGAGCCCTTTCTAACTCTGCAGAAGAAACAGCAAAAGAGAGATGCCTAGGGTGCCTGGTCATCTGTGTGAATGCGTTATAGGCATGAGTGTAAGGAGGCATGAGGTCTATAGATGTGGCCAGGGAAATAAACCGTAATGTTCTTAATGTGGGACGTCTAAGGCTAGGGTCAGACGAACGCATTTTTCGCGTTGTCCGTGAAAAAGTGCGTTCGAACGAATGGATTTTGTCATGGAATACGCGATAGCGGTCATACGATGCGCATTTTCGTCCGTGATTTTGTACGGATCGTCAATAAAACCCTTTTGCGTCTGGACGTTATGTTGGCCGGACGTGTGCAGCATCTGACGTCTCCCAATCACGCAAACACGCCGCTATGCGGCCGCAGCGCACTCTGTACGTCAGTAGTAGCGGTTTGACGTTCTCGAAAAAATGCGTTCGTTTGCCACTTGCGTTGCACGGACGAACTTTTGTGCGGACGTTCGTCGTATGTTCCCCGGCATTGGACGTCATTTGCTGCTAGCACGGCCGTGATTTCGTGCGGCTAAACGCACGTTAAAACTGCGTTCGTCTGACCCTAGCCTAAGGCTGGCGGCACACTAGCAAACATTTTGCGTCCGTCTGACCGTACTGTTTGCCGTCAGTCGTAGCTTTATAAAGGAGTCACTGAAACCCACCACACGAAGCACCTGCAAACTTTTTCACAGACGGGCAACGCATATAGCTACGGACGCGAAAACAACATTGATGTGAAAAAGCGAACGCAAAAACAACGCTGCCATGTATTTTCCTAGGGTGTGGAGACATCAAACGTTACGGACGCACTATATGCAGTACTCACAATATCTCCCGTGAAAAAGTGCGATCGTAATGGACGAGTACCGTATGCTCGTGTGCCGCCTCCCTAAGATAGCACTACTAGGAGACAGGGACGACAGCTTATCGTCCTTGCAGTGTTAGACTACCTGCAAAAACACCTTCACAAGATTGGTGCACTGACAATCACACCTACGGGACAAATACAGGATGGAACAACTGCTTAAGTGCTCAGTGAATGACAGATCCTGGACTGAGAACTCGTGGCCACAATAGATATGGACCACCCTTTGTTCAGGTACTCATTGCATTTCTGTAAGTCACGTACGTGAAAAACTTGTTCCGTTTATGTATCAGGTGAATCTTTTTGTATGATCATACAAATATTTACATACAAGTTTCTTGGAAATAAATGCAGTTGAAATTGAAAGGGCTTTTATTTTTTGTAGAGCTTTTTGAGGTAAATTGTACATCCTTTTTTTTTAATACAATTTTATTGGTTTTTCAATAATACAGCAACAAGGCTCTCAAGGAAGCACATAAAGCGATGCATACTCTCAAGGAAGCAGTAACAAGATTAAACAAATAAAATAAAGGAGCTGAGTCAGCTTCCTATCCCTGAGTCATAACAATGCCTCGAAATTATATGCGAATCAATTGCAGAACAACATTAAAAATAATAAAAAATAATAACGAAAGAAAGAGAAAGAAAAAAGAAAAGAAAAGGAATAAAAAAGGGAACAGAAAAATATATACATAAAAATTAAAATCAAGGTCTCTGGGCCCAACAGTTCTATACCAGATTACGGGATGGTCTGAGTCGTAAGCCATGGTTCCCAGATCTTAGTGCATTGCGGGAGCGTGTCATGCAATTGTGCTGTCAGACGTTCCAACTTATAAAGATACCACACCTTCACAACTATCTCTGGTACAGAGGGGAGATTCAGTTTCCAGGAGCGGGCTATACATATGCGGGCAGACGTACAGATACGGTGGACCAGTCTGAGGGAAGGACGTGATAATCCATGACGTCGTGACGGGCTATTGAGTAAGGCCAAAACAGGGTCGGGGAGCACCTGCATATCTAGAGCGTGGGAGATCATTGCAAAAACTGAAGTCCACAAAATGGTTACCAGCCCACACTCCTACCACATGTGATAAAACGTTCCGCGTAGGCCACAACCCCTAGAGCACAAACCGGTTAGGGTGGGGTAAATTTTGTGCAACCTGACTGGGTCTAGGTACAACCTGGAAAGTAATTTATAGCAATTCTCTTTTACCAGAGTACATGTTGTTATCCCCATCGAGGACTCCATTATCGCCTCCCACTCCTCCCGGGATATTTGGCGACCTAAGTCTATCTCCCATAATCGCTGATACGAGCATGGGCGATCGAGAGACGGGTGGAGGAGGAGAGCATACAATTGGGATATCACTCCATCTGTGCTTGAGCTGCTCATAACCAGTCGTTCAAATGGGGTCACTACAGGGGTGCCCATAGATAAGCGACTACTTACAAAATGTCGTAATTGAGAATATCTGTGAAATTCCCGCAGAGGGATATCATGTGATTCTCTAAAGTACTCCCAAGAGGGGAACTTCCCCTGTAATAGCACAGCACTCAACGTCGTGAAGCCCTTCCTCTGCCACCAATGAAAAGCTCGACCCTCCCCCCAACCCAAGGGGGAAAGAGCAGGTCATCTCTTAGGGGCATCAGTCCAGAGATAGGGGTCGATGGACGGAGTTTGCGTCCTAGCGGCTGCAACCACCGCGTCTTTAACCCCATAATAATGAAATCTGGCGATAATGTCTCTAGGACGCTCCCCTGGTCGCAGTCGGGGGCGGAGGGCTCTATGTACCCTGTCAAATAAGCAATGTTCCGGGGGGGGGGGTATCAGGTAAGACAGGGCTTAAAATTTCAACTACCAAGCTACTAGCCAGGCCTTAAGAGTTACTTGCCACCAGTTGCCCACCAACCATGCGCTTAATTCCACCCCTAACCACACCATCCTAAATTATTGTATGAAATTACGCTGTTTAATGTTTTATTCAGAATAAAGTAACATATATAAAACAACATAAATACCCAGACATCAGAACCCAGATACATGTATACCCAGACATCAGGCACCAGATACAACTTAAGTGAGGTCGAGCGGAAATGGACACACAGGCAGCACAATAAATTATATTGCGCTGTCTGTGCTGCCATCGCAATTCCAGTGGTGCCCTAAAGAAAAGAAAAAATGTCTGCCGCCGCAATACCCGACTCTGGCAGCATGATATAATTTTACCGTGCTGCATGCCTGTGCATTTCCACACGCTCTCACTTAATTTCCACTCGCCAAATGCGAGTAGGCGAGTGGAAATTTGGATCCCTGAGGTAAGAGATTGAGCAGGTACCTGTGCATAAAATCCTGCAGGTCTGTAACATCCTCTGGGACCCCTCTGAGTCGCACGTTGTTCCGCCGGGATCTATTGTCCTGGTCCTCCTGGGCTCGCTGAAGTTGGCGCACTTCTTCCGTGAGAACCTCCAACCTCCTGACTGCTGCCAGCCCCTCCTGGATATCACCTCTGATGTCAGTGCGTAATGTAGTGAGCAACCGCTCTATGTCCCCCCGCTGTCCGGCGTGTGTGGAGTGGCGGCCGCCATCTTAGGAGAGGCAGAGGATTCCAGGCCCGGCGTGCGATCGCCGAAGAAAGAAGGAAGGCGGCCCGGCGGTTGGGGCTTTTTGAGTTTTGGGGGCATCTCCAGGTACCTGGGGCAGTCCGGGAGCCGAGGAGAGCGCTTAGGGCCAGGTAGGAGTGAGATGGGCTGCGGAATCGCTGATGTTTGCTGGGGATGAGCGAGGAGCTCTGTCAGGGATCAGGATTGGTAGAGGAGGAGATGAGCCCAGGATGCAGTGATAAAGAGACACGCAGACAGGTTCCACGGTACAAGGGGGGTTTATTGGTGCTGGATACACTTGGCAATGTAGACACAGGATCATAGGCATGCGCAGCCTATTGCATTAGGGTGTGTACCCAAAAGTTCAAACACACACACACACACACACATACATATACATATATATATATATTATATATTCACGCACCCTCATGCAAACATACACACACTCACGCATTCAGCCAAAATATATCATTACTCTAGGGGTCATTCACAGAGCATTGAAATGTTGCCGACTGTTGTTCCCCGCAGTTCGGGGAATCAAATTGCCCCACCCTGCGGTGAATTCACCATTCACCGCAGGGCCCCCAAAGTGCAAGGAATCAGCCACTCGCAACAGGAACCAGGACGCCGTGATCGGCCAGAGGTGACTGCGAGAGGACAGCGAGGGAATGCAGGGACAGGTATGTAACAGCCCAGGTGTGGCTCGGGGTTACTGCTTTCAGCATTGAAATTAACCGCGAGCCACACGCAGGAAAACCGCCAGGGGGCTGAATAAATGCACAGATTTTGACGTATAAAAATGTCAAAATCGGACTGCCAGGGAGGTTAAGGTCTTGTTGCCAAGCACCAATATTTAGTCTCCTACCTGTATCTCACGATGCTTTATTCACTATTCTTACTTTGTGCAGTGCAGGCAGAAGATAAAGCAGCGATTCTAGGAGCAATACCAGCCTTTTGGATGCAGGGCAAGGGGGCAACGCCGGGCTGAGACAAGGACACGGGTGCCGAATTTTGCACACAGCAGCCTGTTTAAAGACAAATACCTGCATTTACACACACAGCCATACGTTCACATAACTATATATCCCCTACACCCCGGGGGTATGCAGCAATAAAACTCCCAGTAGTGTGTGGTATGTGTGTGAGAGTAGCAGAGAATCCACAGCAATAAAAACGCAAAGTAATGTGCGGTATGTATGAGTGTGTCACAGAGCTCCACATCAAAACTCACAGAAATGTTTGCTGTGTATGGGCGTATCAGAATCCACAGCAATAAAACTCACAGTAATGTGCAACGTGTATGAGCATATCATAGAATCCACAGCAATTAAACTCAGCAACGTGCAGTGTGTATGAGCGTATCACACATTCCACAGCAATAAAATCCCCAGCAAAGTGCTGTGTGTATGAGCGTATCACAAAATCCACAGCAATAAAAACCCCCAGTAATGTGCTGTGTGTATCAGCGAATCACAAAATCCACAGCAATAAACCCCCCAGTAATGTGCTATGTGTATCAGCGTATCACAAAATCCACAGCAATAAACCCCCCAGTAATGTGTTCTGTGTATGAGCGTATCACAAAATCCACAGCAATAAAACCCCCCAGTAATGTGCTGTGTGTATGAGCATATCACAAAATCCACAGCAATAAAACCCCCCAGTAATGTGTTCTGTGTATGAGCGTATCACAAAATCCACAGCAATAAAACCCCAGTAATGTGCTGTGTGTATCAGCGTATCACAAAACCCACAGCAATAAAACCCCCCAGTAATGTGTTCTGTGTATGAGCGTATCACAAAATCCACAGCAATAGAACCCCCCAGTAATGTGCTGTGTGTATCAGCGTATCACAAAATGCACAGCAATAAAACCCCCCAGTAATGTGTTCTGTGTATGAGCGTACCCCCTCTCCTGCTTACTTTTTTTTTCATTGCAGGGAGGGGGTTGCATTTTGGTCCAGAGGCGGGGGTCCAGGAGGGGGGGTCAAGGAGGGGGAACCCGGCTGGCCGCATCCAATGGATAGCCGCCGGGACCTCTCACCCACGCAGGCCTGGAGGCAGCCTCCGCTTCCCTGGTGGTCCGGTGGCTGTGGGGTGCTGCGCCGCGATCTGTGCTTACAGACCGCAGTGCACGTCCTACAGCAAGTGACTGGACTCGAGCTGAGCGCCCGATCGCTGGTCACCTGTCACCTGACCACCGGCGCTCTGACACAGTCAGTAAGCCCCGGCAGTCAGATGACAGGTCATCAGCAATCGCCGGCGTTCAGCTTGTGGCCAGTCACTCGCTGTGGGACGTGCACTGCGGTCTGTAAGCACAGATCGCGGTGCAGCACCCACATCCACTGGACCACCAGGGAAGCGGAGGCTGCCGCCAGGCCTGCGGAATTGAAGGGTCCCGGCGGCTATCTGTTGGATGCGGCCAGCCGGGACCCAGAGTGTTCCGCGGGCCTATGGGATGTGCCGGGGGCCAGCATTAGGGTGTGCCCAGGCACACCTGGCACACCCCGTGCGCACGCCTATGCACAGGATACACTTGGCAATGTAGAAAGAGGATACACTTGGCACTGGATACACAGGATACACTTGGCACTGGATACACTAGGCACTGGAAACACTTGGCACTGGATACACAGGATACACTTGGCACTGGATACACAGGATACACTTGGCACTGGAGACAATGTCTTGGTAAGTCTGCTAGCTGGATACACAGGATCTCGAGAGGGACACATCTTGGCAGTGGAAGGCAATGTTAATGCAGCAGCAATGCATCATGGGAGATTGCCCCTTAAATAGGGAAGCACAGGGAGGCAATCGAGACACCTGTGGCTGCTGCAGTGGCTGACTGAGGTACTGCAGGCAAATAGGCAAAGGGCTGTCAGGTTGGAATAATCACCTTAGGAGGCTTCTTGCCACGGCGGCGATGTGTAACCTGACAAGCTACGGGATCACGCGGCCATCTTGGTTAGCCGCCGGACACCCCCCCCCTTGAACATCCCTCTTAAACAATGAAATATTATTAGTTTAACATTATAATCCATTTGTGATGGTAGTCACTTTGAACTGGGGGTACTTTGATTCAAGATTTTTTTTGGGATGTGTGGGAATGCATGTTCAGTAACTCATATTGTCCCCCCACCTGCTCCTATATCCATATATCCACATGTTCACCATGTGCCTATAGGGGTACAGGATGTCTGTGTTATGTGGTAATATTGTTAATATTGTTATTATTCATGTTCATATGTTACGGTTATATCACTGTGTCATTACAGCCCCTTCCACTCCCCCAAACCACTGTACAATGCAAAATGTTTTACAGCTGTGACAGGTTTGAGTGGTCATTTTTTTTTTTTGCCAGACATTGCTGCTCTGTTATCCATTATCTAACTTCTTCAGACAGTCTGATGCTCAAGCTCTGATTACATGGTACTCCATTGTTTCATATTCAAACAATGCATTTGATTATTATGGCTGAGGGCAATGGATCACCAGAGGAAGCAAGGAAGGAGGAGGGGACTAGGATGTCCTCTTCCACTGGTCTCCGGGGACCTCCTTGCACTGTATATATTCTCTTCTTCTGTTTTATTTAAGGAACACTACCATTACATAAGCTATAACTAGTTTACTTGTTCGTTACAAACAAAACCACATGATGTTGTTTTTTCTTTCTTTGAAGTAATCGCGTGTAAAAAGAAAAAGAAAATTAGGTTTTTATCTCTTTTCCATTTTGTGTATTTTTCCCATGATGCAACATTTACCGAACTTTTATGGTGAGTTTTACTTTACAGCATTTAACAGTCAATGCAGTGGTGGGGGGAATGTTTAGATATGGCTGCAGGGGGGCTATTGTGTGGTGTATACTACTTGTGACAAGAAATGGCAGTTGAATGAGAAAAGTCGGAACTTAAAAGACTTTTAATCTAACTCCTGGTGATATCCTTTGCGTACATTCCACACAATGAACTGCTGTGGGTCGGTTTTCATGACTACAGACCCATTCACTCCATTCTGTGATTAATGCTGCACAGTGAGGAACAAGTGCTGAAAAAATACTATGGGTGGGGGGCAGTTTACAACACAAAAGATCACAAAATGAATTCATACTATGGCACCATAAAATATTTTCTTAACTAAACATACCTGAGAAAAAGTACATGTACGATATCAGCATCATAAAATAAACAAAATAATTGAATATGTTAAAAAAATAAACAAAATAAGAACATTTCATTTTTTGATGGTAGTGGCCCTTAAAGTCTATTTTACCCCAGCAAGAAGTGCTGCCTCATTTCTGGGGAATGCTATAACCACTTTTTCATTTTATATGACCTTAAGCTTCAGCTAAGAGCTGGAGAAGGCATGAAAGATCACTGGTTGGAGAAGGATGTCCTGCAAGGGAGAAGCATTTACACATATAATCCAGTTGGGGTGCCGAGATCTGTTACACCATTCAATTCTGGTATGACAAAAGAAATCAGTAATTTCAAGCAAGAAAAACTTGGTTTTGGATGTCACAGCACATGTGTTCTGCAATTATTGTATTATCATTTTATTTTTTTTTAGAAAGTATTTTACCAGGAAGGATACATTGAGATTTCTCTCCTTTTCAAGTATGTCCTGGGTGGCGAGTATGTACCGTTAGGTGTCTTGCCAAGGACACTTACTGGAGAAGTGCTCTTGCCAGGATCGAACCTGTGTCTCCACAGTCTCTCTCCACGGTTATAGGGCAGTGATGTTACCTCTACTCCACCCAGCCATAATCATCCACATACTACCAACAGTTTCCACAGAGCTTTCCAATAACCGAAGGGAACAAGACACAAACAAACATAGGAACAGAGACAAGAGACATAGAATTGAAGCGTAAAAAATGTATCCACAGATAATTTCCCTTCTTATTGAGTCGTAGTGTCTGTTTAGCTGTGGCTGCCCCTAATGTTTCTTTTGTATTCTATTATGATATTGTTAATAATACATTTCGGAGGGCGACTGACTAATAATCATCTTCCGTAATGGTATCAAGGGTTGTCAAGGGACGTTGAGCCAGACAGAAGGAATAGTCCCAGTATGTGGGAGGTATGCATACCTTGCTGTATCACATAATTCTTAGACTAGCATTTTTAGTAAGAATAATGGTTCCCCTAAGGTAGTGTGAAAATATTTACTGCTCCCATGATGGTTTAAGTCAAAATAACCTGCCAGATCTAGTTTAGTGACATCATGCAAAACATTCCTTTAAATCCTGTCCGCGAACCAGGCCTGCTGAGCGTCCCTCTCTATACAGCTCTTTAAATTAACAAGCCAAGTGTGTAAGAAGGTCTGATAGCATTATCAGCTCCTCCATGTTTCCCTGGATACATAATTTATTCACGCTGCTGAGCAGTGCATGAAAAATACAACCCTGCAGTATGCAGAATCTGAACTTCATAGGTTAAAAAAACAAAACAAAAGGTAAATCCCAGTTGACCTGCCTGAAATAAGTAACTGATTCCCCCGTTTTGTTTCTTTCAAGCTTATGAATTAAACATGTTGCAGGGAAACACAAAAAAATTTATATATATATATATATATATATATATATATATATATATACGGTATAAATATATTGAAATGAATAAAGACCTTTGCTTTATGGGAAAAAACTAAAAGGTAGACAAAAGAGACCTCTATGCTGCATATGCATATTCAAATCTAAAATAAACATCTGAAATACTTAGTATTTTAGTTCCAGGAAGACCCAAAAACAAAGGAGAGGGACACTGAAAACCTAAAAGGCAAATATTACGGAAGAGGTTTGTGTACTGTATACTCCGAATGAACTTTAGCCTTTTCTTTTTACAAACTTGTGTAAGGATGTAGGGGACCTTTATTATCAATGGGCTGCCCATGGGGTGCAGCATCTATAATCACAGCTGCCACCCACAGCCTCTTCTTTAGGCTAGGGTCAGACGAACGCATTTTTTACGTTGTCCGTTAAAAAGTGCGTTCGAACGAATGGACGTATTTTTTCCCGGAATACGCGATAGCGGTCATACGATGCGCATTTTCGTCCGTGATTTTGTACGGATCATCAATAAAACCCTTTTTGCGTCTGGACGTTATGTTGGCCGGACGTGTGCAGCGTCTGATGTCTCCCAATCACGCAAACACGCCGCTATGCGGCCGCAGCGCACTCTGTACGTCAGTAGTAGCGGTTTGACGTTCTCGAAAAAATGCGTTCGTTTGCCACTTGCGTTGCATGGACGAACTTTCGTGCGGCCGTTTGTCGTATGTTCCCCGGCATTGGACGTCATTTGCTGCTAGCACGGCCGTGATTTCGTGCAGCTAAACACACGTTAAAACTGCTTTCGTCTGACCTTAGCCTTAGGGTTGACAGATTGGCCATGTTTTCCTGGAACACATAACTAGGTTTAGCAGAGGGGAAATCACAGGGAAGGTGCTCCACTGCAACATGTATAATGTATAGGAATACTGCAGGGCGGCGTACTGTCTTCAGGCACTGTCCATAAACATGAAAAAAAGGTGTGTCCAGGGACATATTCGTCACTTGAAGTACATCATGGAAGCCATAGTCCCCCAAGCAATCTTTGTTTTCAGCAGAAATAATATTTTTTTATTTTTGGTTTAAGCCCCCCAGCTCGGGTTACCAGGACAGCTATGTTGTCCTGGATATATTATTATTTCTTGGAGAGGAAGAGTACGGGGAAGATGCTGCTCTGAACACGTAGAGCTCATGTTCTCTAGGTGTGATCTCTGTTATTAGGGTAGGTCTCCTGTTGTTCCACTTTGAAGTCTTCTCTGCAGCATATTAGTTCTCCAGACTGCATTAATGCGCTTTTCGGCTGGGGTCAGACGAGTGTTTTTAAGAGCGGAAGGAACATCCGTGAGTGGACTTTCCTTCCACTCTGATGCACATCTGGCCACCTCGCTGAATGCAGTTAGTGCGCTCAGCGCTGCAAAGCTCAATCTTCCTATGGAGGATCGCGCTTTGCAGCCCGTCGAACAAGTGTCATAGTGCATCGACGGGGAGGCTTTCCGCACGGCCGCAGCATGTCCACTGTAGCATGCGCAATTCGTGCAAGCGGTACAGCGTGTGACTGGCCCTGTCGAAACGTCACAATGCTGCGACAGATGCCGGGAGACATGTCAGTACGGGCGCACATAGTGCCGCATTTGACAACAGCCTTAATGTACTGGCTATCTGCCTGAATAAACTTTGTGTCCAGGAAAACATGAGCGATCTGGCAATTCTCCCTCAAACACCCAAGAAGATTGAATGGCCTTTTATTATTAAGACACGTGAATGCCACACCTGGCACTTGATGCTGCAGTTAAGGTTGCCAGATGCATTACAGTAGGTTTGTCTTGTCATATACTGTGCCAACACACAGAAGGAAGGTGCTGCCCTGCAATATGTAGAATTCACGTGCCACAGTAGAAAAATAAGTTCCTCAAGCAAGACAGTTCATTTGACATGGTACCTAGCTTCATTTATTTCCTCCTTGCAGCATGTGAATTCTACATACACGAGGACAGCACTTTTCATGCACCGCCCATAAGCCAACATTTTTATACCTCCAGGAAATCATGAATGGCCTGAAGAAATAGCGTAAAGGATACAATTTCGCTCTTTGATTCTGCCATTTAACAAAGCTGGCAATAATGCGTCGACTTATTTTTGAATGAAATACCAGTTCTGCATTTCAATCCGCCTTCCTAAAAAGTAAACACTTAAATGCAGAACCTAGGACTAATTCCCATCTAACTTCTCTTACAAAGAAACAATGGGCCTTGTCCAGATAGGTATGTCATATAAATAATGCAGAACAAAGAGTGGGGGTGGGAGGTTGCGGTTCATCTGGCAGCTGATTCTTCCAGTGAGAAGAGTTTTTTCATTCCTCTATATCTGACTCAGCTGGTAACTGGATCCCAAGACTGGGAGTCACTGGGGGGGGGGGGGGAACACAAATATTAACCCATAATTACCAAAGAGATGGATTTAGATCAGTGAGATCATGGTTTAAATATTTTAGCTAAATTTTCCGTATTCATTAGTCCTACAGAATTTGGACCTTCTGCACTACAGCTGTGATGAACTCCCTCCATCTCCTAGCTCTCACAGAAACCTGGCTCTCCCCTTCCGACACTGCTACCCCAGCCTCCCTATCCTACAGAGGTCTCCAACTGTCCCACACACCTAGATCTGGGGACCCCAAGGGTGGGGGCGTGGGATTTTTGCTCTCTCCGACCTGCACATTCCAGTTTATTCCTTTCATACCCTCCTATTCTCCTCCTTCAAAGTCCATGCCATTCGCCATTTCTACCCCACACCCCTATGTGTTGCTGTAGTCTACCACCCCCCTGGTTCTCCTGGAACATTTCAGTCTGGCTCCCTCACGTTCTCTCATTTGACATTCCATCTCATCCTTGGAGACTTTAAAATTCCTATTGACTCTCCTACCAACACCCACACCTCCAAATTGCTCTCTATCACTTCCTCCTTGGGCCTCACACAGTGGTCCAACTCTCCTACACACCAAGCTGGCAACACCTGGACCTCATTTTCTCCAGCCTCTCCTCTCTTCTATTTCCAACATCTCTAACACACCTCCCCACCTTTCTGATCACCACCTCCTTTTCATGAAACTTCTCCTGCCTCCAACCCAGCCTCCTGCTATTGCTTCTACTCCCACTTCACTTCTACCTCAAAAGGCACCTTGGTGCCCTGAATCAAAAGCTACTCTTCACCACTATCCATCCTTTTCTCCTTCCAATCTCAACATCCAACTGCACTGACACAGCCACTGATCTCTACAACTCTGCTCTCTCCACATCACTTGAGGAACTTGCTCCAACCTCTCTCCGTCCAACATGCAGACCTAACCGACCACCCTGGCACACTAAATACACATGCTATCTATGGCGTTGTTCCAGGGCAGCTGAATGTGGCTGGAGGAATTCTTGCACTGCCGGCAACCTCCTGCACTACAAATTCATGCTCTGGTCCTACAGGCCCGCTTTATCTCCCGCTAAAAGAAAATATTTCTCATCCCTCATCTCCACCTTTTCTCATGATTCCAGAAGTCTGTTTCATACTTTCAATCTGTTAATGCGCCCCATTTCCACCCAACCTTCCACGGGTCAGCTTTGCTGACTACTTCACCCTTAAGATTAATAAATAGGGATGTGCGTTTCGGGTTTCGGAATTTCGGAATTTTCACGAAATTTCCCTATTCGTGTTTTCGGATGCGGTCGATTTTCCGAAAATTTTTAGATCCGAAAATGGCAGATCCGAAAAGTTTTCCGAGCCGAAACGAAATATTTTCGGAATTTTCGAATGTACTTGTAATGTGTCAAATCGAAATTTATTGCTTTGAAACGAGGAGAACAGACGTTTCCGAAAAAACTAAAATTTCCGAAAATACGAAAAGTCGATACAAAAAACGAGCTAAGTGACATGAAAATACGAAAAATGGTCGAAATTCCGAGAAAAATTGTACACGAAAAACGAGTCGAGCCGAACCGAATCGAAACAGAAATCGGTCGAAACGAACCGAATCGAAAAGTTTAACAATCCGAAAAATCGAATCGAATCGAACCGAAAAAAAATCGGTGCACAAGCCTATTAATAAACTTAGACTAGAAATCTCTTCACTGCTCTCCTCTATTAACCAGTCAACCTCACTCACTCCTTTAACTCCATGTCCCCTCTTCTACTATGTCTTCCTTTTCTCCGGTCTTAGAGGAGGACGTCTCGGCACTTCTCTTGTCCGACCACCTCTCTGCTTGACCTTCTCTCTTTGCACCTTATTCGGTATGTCCTACATGTTATTGTCCCTCATTTGACTCACATTTTCAACCTTTCCCTCTTCTCTGGAGTCTTTGCCTCTGCATTTAAATGTGCTCTGATCACTCCCCTTCTGCAGAAGCCAACTCTTGATCCCACCTCCCTTTCAAACTACGGTCCCATCTCTTTACTCCCCTTTGCTTCCAAAATCTTAGAACGCCTAGTCTATAACTAGCTCGCTAGTTTTCTCGCTGCTAACTTTCTGCTTGACCCGGACCAGTCCGGCTTTTGCTCCCAGCACTCCACTGAGACTGCTCTGACCAAGGTGACTAATGATTTAGTTTCTGCTAACTCCAAAGGTTACTTCTCCCTGCATTTGATACTATAGACCAGGGCTCAAAATTTCAAGTCCCAAGCTACTAGCCAGACATTAAGAGTTACTCGCCACCAGTTGCCCCACCTATCCCCTGCCCTTAGCCCCACCCTTAACTCCTCCCCTAAACACGCCCTCTTAAAATATCTTACAAAATGACAGTTAAATGTTTTATTCAGAATAAAGTTACAAAAATAAATAACATTAACAATTAATGTTAATTACATTGGCACAGGTCCCCTTAAATAGTCACAGGTTTCCAATAAGAACAGACCTCATATAAAAATGCCCCAGCTCATGGATACTGCCCCAGCACAAGGATACTGCCCCAGCTCATGGATATACTGCCCCAGCTCATGGATACTGCCCCAGCACATGGATACTGCCCCAGCTCATGGATATACTGCCCCAGCTCATGGATATACTGCCCCAGCTCATTGATATACTGCCCCAGCTCATGGATTTGCCCCAGCTCATGGATATGCCCCCCAGCTCATGGATATGCCCCCCAGCTCATGGATATGCCCCAGCTCATGGATATGCTCCAGCTCACACATGGGTATATAGCCCCAGCTCACTTGAGCTAATACATGGGTGGGTGTATAGCCCCCAGCTCTCACCTCCACCCGCCGGCGTTCTGCAGCTGTCCCAAGGAGGCGAGCGGCCGCTGATATGCAGCTTGGTCACTCGCCGGGAACCACCTGACCAGCCAGTCAGGTGGTTCTCATCCCAGGCGAGCGGCCAAGCTGCATATCAGCGGCCGCTCGCCTCCTTGGGACAGCTGCAGAACGCCGGCAGCGATTTTTCCCTCCTGGATCCGCCCCTGGCTGCAGCGTGCCTCCCACACTCATAACACGAGTCTGGGAACGGCACGCTGCAGTGCTTCCGCCCCCTCCCGCGCGTCACCTGACCCCTCCTATGTGATGCGTCGCACACTTGCAGTGTATGATGCATCACATGGGTGGGCAGGTGACCCGCAAACGCGGACATCACGGGCCGCGCGGGAGGGGGCAGCGCCGATCAGAGACAGCTCTGGATTCGGACTCCAAGAGTCCGATACCGGAGCTGTGAATAAAGGCGGCGGCACACTGAACCTGGCACCAGCACGGGTCAGCCCGCCCCACTCGCCCTCAGATAATTTCCACTCGCCAAATGCGAGCAGGCTAGTGGAAATTTTGAGGGCTGCTATAGACCACCCTCTCCTCCTCACGTTGCATCAACTTGACCTCAGTGACACCACTCTCTCCTGGTTATCTTCCTATCTCTCTCTTTGCTCCTTCATTGTCTTCTTCGCTGGTGCCTCTTCAGCCTGATTCCTTTCTCAGTTGGGGTATCTCAAGGCTCTGTTCTGGGTCCCCTACTCTTCTCAATCTATACCACATCTCTTGGCAACCTCATCTCTTTCTATGGATTCCAATATCATCTCTACGCTGACGACACCCAAATTTACCTTGCCTCTCCCGATCTCTCTCCTCCTGTATTGGACCCTGTTACTGCCTGCCTGTCAGCTGTCTCCGACTGGATGACTTCCCATTTTCTAAAGCTCATCCTCTCTAAAGATGAACTTCTCATCTTCCCTCCTTCTAAAACCAACATTCCTATACCCATTTCCCATCAGGTGAATGGTGCCACCATTACATGTACTTCTCAGGTTCATTGCCTCAATGTCTTCTTTGACTCTGATCTCTCCTTCATTCCTTACTTTTAGTCACTAACCAGATCCTGCTACTTCTATCTAAAAAACATTGCATGCTTCCGCCCCTTTCTTAATCAGGACTCTGCTAAAATGCACATCCAAGCTCTTATCTCCCATCTTGACTAATGTAACCTCCTCGTCGATGGCCTTAAAAGATCCCAGATTTTCCCTCTGCAGCCTGTAATGAATGCCTGTGGCAGCCTCACATCCTGCACCTCTTACAGCTCGCCCCCCCCCCCACCTGTCATTCTCTTTACTGGCTCCCTGCTTCCTTCAGAAGGCAATTCAAATATTGGTGCTCACATACAAATCTCTCAGTAACCTCGCCTCTGCCTACATCTCCTCCCTTATTAGCAGGTAGATCGCACCCAGTCCACTTCGCTCTGCCAATGCTCTGATGCTATCTGCTCCTCGTACCCGCATCCCCTAACTCTCGCCTTCAGGACTTCTTCCGTGCTGCCCCCTTGTTATGTAATACCCTCCCCACAACAGTAGACTCTCCCCCTCTCTCCGGTCCGTCAAGAAGGCTCTGAAAACACATTACTTTAGAGAAGCCTATTGGCTCGCTCCATAATCCCCACTGTACATTTCTTGCTCCACCTTCCCACCCAGCCCACATGAGCCCTGCTACTTCACATACTCTGCTATTTACCTTCACCTATAGTGTCATCCCTCTTCTTAGATTGTAAGCTCTCAAGCAGGGTCCTGTCTCCTACTGTTCTGTGCATATAACTTGTATGTATACTTTTTATTCTGTCTCACCCGTTGTACAGCGCTACCGAATTTGTTAGTGCTTTTTAAAAGACTTGTAACTGTAATTAGGTCAGTGACTTCATGTCCCATGATGTTAAGTCAGATGTAAGACTTGTTGGGCATCATGAGAGATGAAGTTCAGAAACATCTGGTGTGCCAAGCTTTGCCATCACTGCACTGGATGTTTGTGAACTATATTTCTATGATGCTCATTCATTAATATGCTGCGTCATCGGGAAGTACACTCCTATAATGTGGCCATCAATTATGTACAAATGTCTCCGCACTGGCCTTCTTCGCAATTTGTGCTAAGCACATGTGCCATTCGTATTGACTGTGGAAATGCCTTAATGTCCTCTGCTGCATGCTGAACTACAATGACTTCGGGCAGCATCAATTGTCATTTACAGTGTCCAGTGTTAATCAGAGCATGAACATCGAGCTGATGACCCAAACAGTCATTACTGGATGTTGGCCCTTACTTCTGGAAGCCGAATCCGCATGTTGTGGGTAATTGAAATGTGTTAAGAAAAAAACGCACAAAGGGAGATGGAAAGCACAGGGTTTATGGAAAAGAATAAAAAAAATCATGTGCTCGCTTCAGCGGAACATACACTAATGTGGAATGATATTGAGAAGATTAGCATGGCCCCTGCGCAAGGATGATGTACAGATTTGTGAAGCGTTCCATATGTAAAAAAAATAATTCTGGGCTACATTACATTATTTGCTTTAAAACGGGGGACACTAGGGATAAAAAAGTGCGCCCACAGTTTTCTCCCTAGCGCCCCCGTTTTACCGTGAAATTACAATGCAGGCGCTTAAAAAGCTGCCTGCATTGTTACCGGGCGCTGAGCCCCGGGAACCGGGATACGCATGACAGCACTAAGCGCCGCTGCGCGCATCCACTCGATGGAGTCCATTGGAGTTTCCCTCTACCGCTCACGAGATCCGTCAGGTCTGCGTAGTGAGATTCGCAGGGAGAGACTGGGGGACTTTCTCCCCCATTCTCTCCCTGCTCCCGGCAGACGGAGCCGCGGTCCTCACCGTGAGATAGGAGATGAGTATCTGGTTATTTCTGGGGGGGTTCCTGCTGGTGCTAACAGATTCTGCACCAGCGGAATCCGTTAGCACCAAGTACAAGCTGTGGTTAACTTTCTGTTAACCGGAGCCGGACGTTAATCAGCATTAGGACTTTGTAATCCTAACGCTGATTAACACTTTGCGTTCCCCATGTTAAGTATAGGGAGCGCAAAGTACAGTAACCTCACGCTGAAAAGTGCAAGGTACCAAACGCTAACAGGTTTCTTAACCCATTAGCATTTGGATTTTAATGTGCGGTGGCTACCAGGGTTAATGTTAACGCTCACTCAGGTGAGCGTTAACGTTGGCACCAATGGTGTAATGTAGCCCTCTATTGTTATATTCAATAGCCACGGGTGCCTGGCAGGGATATCTCCAAGTGTTTCAAACTGCAACTCCCATGATTCTTTACCTGTTTCAAGATTGAGGATTTAAACAGATTATGGGAAGTGCAATTCTATCAGCAGAATTGATGGGGTTGAGATCCTCTTGCACCAGTGGCCAGCAGTCTTGGTCCTGCAGTTGTTTTAGAACTACATCTCCCATGAAGCTCAGCCAGCCTAGCAAGTGCCTAAGTATCATGGTAGTTCCTAAAACTTCAGAGGGCCATAGCTTGCTGACTCCTGTGTTACATGATTACGGGGCTCGGCAAAACATTTTCGAAGTAACAGTCCAGTGCAGAAAGAGTTAATGTATACCAGTAATGCTCTCACCAGCCAGGGGAAAGTGATACTAAGTCCATCTGTGGGGAGAGGGGAGGGGGCACTGATGTGTAATCCATAAGGAATTCCAAGAACAAACATTGGTTATCAGGAAACAGGTCCTGTGATTTGTAGAGCTGTTTGTACATAGAAGTTAAATGGTGATCCTTCTAATGTGACTCTGACTCCCTCTTAACAACCAAAACCCTGACCTAGGCCTGGCACCTGTGCTCAATAAACACATAGGGGCTTTAATGCGTCTGTGTATTAAGGGAGGAAGGGGGGGTTATAGATTCTGAACTATTGTTGTTGACTTAGAACAAAGATGACATTTTAGACTTCCCACTGGTGCTCCCGGTACATCAAATGGGACATAAATACAATTACAGCTATTATAAAGCACAAGCTTGTTCTTCCCGGCCATTGAATTGGTAGGGCAAGAAACAAACATGAAATTAACTAACACATTTGACACACCGAGAAGATAGGCTAAGAGCACAGGCATCTCTAGAGGGGAGCGAGAGGGGACGATTGCCCCCCTTGGTTATTCCTTGCCCCCCCGTGCCCCCCCACCAGGGATCAGCATGTATTTTTTTTGTGTGTTATTTTTATTAATGCAGCAATATTGTTCACATTTCAATTATAATGTGAACAATGATGCTGCACTAATGATTTTTTTACTATGGGGTGCGTTTGCTATAAATCACATAATTCCCCCCACAAAATGTAACAAGTCCCCATTTCTAATTTTTATACAAGTGCACCCCATAGAAAACATAACTGCAAACGCTCATGTGCTAAAATGTGAAAAAAAACACTTTACACACTGCAGATGATTAAAAATTCAATTTGTATTGCATTTATTATCACAATATACAGGCAGGACATAACGTATACATATAAAAATGATATATTATGAATCTGCGGAGTCTGCCAGAAAGAATGATATCTAATATGTCTGGGTCATTTAATAAAATGTGGCTTCAAATCGCGTTTAAACATGATGAGCGAAAGCGGTAAAAATGAGCTGAGCACACAGCAGTGAAATGCAGGGTTAAGGGGTTAAACAGCATATCAGAGGAAGATTTAGTAGAGATAAGAGCACTTCTCAGAAGCACAGGTGTTGTTTGATACATGTTCAGGAGACACCACACCCTCAGTCTACATACAATGTATCAAATTCATTAGATCAGACTAATTAAAAGCACATGTTATTTCCAAACACTAAGTAACACCTGTTGTTTACGGCGTTTGAGAACACAGGTCATTTAGAGGTGAGAATCTTTGCACATAGACATTAGTTTTTAATTCAATATCTAATAAACCGTTGCTTATAATATTCTGCAGTAAAGAGTCTCTTTATTTCTAGATTTTTTTGTATTTTTTAAGCATTTTTTATACTTTTTTAAAAAAAAAAATTTGCGAACTCAAACCGAACACGCCAAAAAGTTCGAAGTTCGTGAACTTGCGAACGGCCAAAGTTCGAATCGAACTCCTAACTGATCGAACCGAACAGCTCATCCCTACTCAGTAGCTTATGGACTGAGGGGAGTGGGGTGACACACACAGGTGAGGGTAAATACATAACATACACTAGATGTTTCAGAAATGTCATTCATGTGAATCACATAACACAATGCCTATCACTTTGACATCAAAACAGTACCAAAGTCTGCATGGCGAAGGTTTAGGGAGGACTTTGTTAAAGAAGATTAGTAGCATTTCTACAAATGGGAGTGTAGTTTTACTACTGTATCCAGACTTGTAATGGTGCAGGGACCTCGTAATGTAGTTATATGGAGACTTAAAGGGACACTACCACCAAAACATGAAATGTCCTTATTTTGTTTATGTTGCTGATATATGCTTTGTTTTTCTCTTGCATGTTTAGTAAAGAAAATGTTTTACTCTATCACGTCTATTCACTAAAGGTGAAACTCAGGTGAATTGGCAGAAGTGAATATTCTAGGTCAAAATAGCCAAACCAGAAAAATTCTGCCATTTATCTCACTTTCCAAATCGACTATTTGGTCTAGATTATTCTCTTCTCCTGACAGTTTTCTTGAGTTTCACCTTTAGTAAATAGACCTGTAAATGTGTCACTGTGTACATCCATTCTGTTAGCTTTTGTGTTGTAAACTGCCGACCCTCCCACAGTATCTTTACATCACTTACTCCACACTGGTTGGCTTTGGGCATAGAATGGAGTCTATGAGTTGATCACTGACTCATACCATTGTTTTGTCTGGAGTGTATTCAAAGGACATCACCAGGGAGTAGGTGAGAAGTCTTCTAAGCTCCCTGGTGTCAGATATTAAAGACGCTTTTTGCCATTTTTATTAGGTAGCCATTTAAAATAGATATAAATACAAATTTGAACTGCATATTAAACGTTGCTGTAGGAACTTGAAATTCTCCTTTGCTCTACTCTTGCTTGCTGCCTCGCTTCCCCCTCCTGCCCGATGCCTTAAAGTCTCATTTCTTCTTCTTGTTCAACTTTTTGTTTTGCTAATTAAGTAAGAAATTGTGTACGTATGGTCGAGCTGACCTGCGATTCCAAGAAAAATACGTGCATGCAAACGTCGTTGTCTGCAAGTAAAAAATTACCGTATTTTTCGCTCCATAAGACGCACTTTTCTCCCCCCAAAAAGTGGGGGGAAAAGTGGGTGCGTCTTATGGAGCGAATGCCCCATGATATGCCTCAGCTCACCTGCCGCCTCATGGATACTGTCCCCCAGCTCATGGATACTGTCCCCCAGCTCATGGATAATGCCCCAGCTCATGGATATTGCCCCAGCACATGGATTTGCCCCAGCTCGCTCATGGATTTGCCCCAGCTCGCTCATGGATGTGCCCCAGCTCGCTCATGGATGTGCCCCAGCTCGCTCATGGATGTGCCCCAGCTCGCTCATGGATATGCCCCAGCAGCTCATGGATATGCCTCCGCTCACCTGTCGCCGCCGCGTTAGGCTCCCTCTGAGCGTGCGTCCGGCGGCAGGAAGCTTGGGCACTCGCCTGGGGGAGCCATGTGACCGCGATCTCGCGAGATCGCGGTCACGTGGCTCCCCCAGGCGAGTGCCCAAGCTTCCTGCCGCCAGACGCACGCTCAGAGGGAGCCTAACGCGGCGGCGGCAGGTGAGCTGAGGCATATCCATGAGCTGCTGGGGCATATCCATGAGTGAGCTGGGGCATATCCATGAGCTGCTGGGGCATATCCATGAGCTGCTGGGGCATATCCATGAGCGAGCTGGGGCATATCCATGTGTGAGCTGTGGCATATCCATGTGTGAGCTGGGGCATATCCATGTGTGAGCTGGGGCAAATCCATGAGTGAGCTGGGGCATATCCATGTGCTGGGGCATATCCATGTGTTGGGGCAATATCCATGTGCTGGGGCAATATCCATGAGCTGGGGCATATCCATAAGTTGGGGGGCATATCCATAAATCGGGGGCAAATCCATGTGCTGGGGCATATCCATGAGCTGGGGCATATCCATGAGATGGGGGGCATATCCATAAGCTGGGAGGCACATCCATAAGCTGGGGGGCATATCCATAAACTGGGGGGCATATCCATGAGCTGGGGGACAGTATCCATGAGCTGGGGGACAGTATCCATGAGCTGGGGGCAGTATCCATGAGCTGGGGGCATATCCATAAGCTGGGGGGCATCTCCACAAGCTGGGGGCAGTATCCATGAGCTGGGGCAGTATCCATGAGCTGGGGGCAGTATCCATGAGCTGGGGGACAGTATCCATGAGCTGGGGCAGTATCCATGAGCTGGGGGCAGTATCCATGAGCTGGAGGACAGTATCCATGAGCTGGGGGACAGTATCCATGAGCTGGGGGCAGTATCCATGAGCTGGGGCAGTATATCCATGAGAGGAGCTGGGGCAATATCCATTATTACACTATTTGATTTCAGAATATTTATTTTCCTGTTTTCCTCCTCTAAAAACTAGGTGCGTCTTATGGTCAGGTGCGTCTTATGGAGCGAAAAATACGGTAATACTCTGTCAATGATTGGATGAACCCATTTCCACCCCTGTATACTTTCCTATAAATATTACCCTGATAATGTATACAATTTGAAAGGAACAATTTATGCCAGATTGCCTGTGTCTGTGTCATTCATTTCCACGTATATTCGCCACTCGATCAAGGGCATCGCACCAGAGACTTGTAGACTGCTGGGGGGACCACAGCCAGACCCCCGAATAGGCACAGAGACCCTAACAGCTGGTGTCAGTAAGTGGGATTTCATATCCAGGTGAGTTGGGTCTTTATCATCCTTCTCATCTGTGTATTGAAACCCTGAACTGCGTCTCTTTCTTACTTCTCTGTCTCCTATGATTTCAAAAATTGTGACGTGTGATTGAGTTATACCTGACACTTCACGCTGACAAATAACTAAACATAAGTCCAACATGTCAGCCGCACCCAGCTCCTTTGCGAGGCGTTAAGCCAAATGGCTGCCAAAACTGGAACGCAAGGGCTATTGGAGCCGCAAGTGAATAAAGGGCACTTCCCCACACACATGGCATGTTCTTCTGTCTTCTGTCTGTAGTAAAAGAAAGAGTGATACAAGTAGATTTCGGAAACCACGGTCGCTAGTGCTTCGATAGAACACCTAGTTCTGGTATCATGTCTTAGGTATAGCAAAGAAGATAGTTGACCACTAGATGGATCTAACGGTCTCTGGGTACCTTGTGAGAGCACCTCGCTTGCCGTGCCCGCTCCTGCTTTAGCGCCCTTAATTTTCTTGTGCATGTCAGTTCTTCCTGCTTGAGCGACCTACCAAAGGAGGGACATCCAACACAGCAGAGTCTCTAGAATCCCCAGGTTGCCTACCCGCGGGAGTGGCCACGTGGTCCATTTCACCTGGTTCAACAGCCAGCTCTTATCTGGAGTAGCATGCCGAGTACAATACACCCCTCACCCCCCCCCACTGCCTTATCTAAACATTCCCTCCTACACCTCATTAGCTGTTAAATACTGTATGAGATAAAGCAGTCACAAAGTAAAACTCTCTATAGATTTTGGTAAATGTTGCACCATGGGAAAAAAAGCACGAAATGGAAACAGATAAAAAAAATATATATTTTTCCTTTTTACATGCAATTTCTTCAAACAAAGAAAAAAAAACAGCAGCATGTGTTTTATAAAGTGGTTTTGTTTGTAATGCACAAGTAATCTCGTTACATCTTATGTAATTGGTAGTGCCTCTTTAAGGAGTTGTCCACTACGCACCATTGTGAGAACGAAGTTCACTATAGTTGCTAACGACCAAATATAAATCATTGTTGTAACTATGCTGAACTTTGGCTACTCAAAGAAGGAAAACTAAATAGCCCAGTTGATGCAATATACGCAGAACAATCGTAACACCATTATTCTCAAATGAGTAAACTATGGAGGTTATTCACTCGCCTCCGACAGTGCCACTGAATTGCACCGAACGATGAATTTCACCATAGGTGCAATTTCAAAGCTGTCAATTTGTAAAATAGAGGCAAATTGACAACGAAATTCGTCTCTTTTTGCCGCAATTTGGTGGCACTGAAATTGTCCCATTAAGGCCAGCGTCAGACGAACGCAGTGATCACATCCGTGTTGCTGCACTGTTTAACGTCCGTCGTAGCATAGAATAATGAGCAATAGAGACCCACACACGAAGTACGTGCGCACCGAACTGCGCACGCACAAGGCGCATGGCAAACGGACGCAAGTTAGGCAAGAACGTAAACCGCTAGATGGACACGCAGAGTGCGCCACGTACCCTTAGTGTTATGTGTGAGTGATGAGATGTCAGACGTTGCATTTGCGACGTCCGGCACCTTGACGCACTAAATGGCTTTTCATATCCTTTTCAAATTTTTACAATTTTTCATATTAAATTTGTTTCCAATAATTCCCTTTTTTTTCTAAGTTCGTCAACAAAAATGGACCGTGTGGTGTCTACAGTATCTTCCAGTGTCTTACAGTATCTTCCAGTATCTTACAGTGTCTGTCCGTTATGCACGCACACAGAGTGTGCTCAGACTGCGTTCATCTGACATTAGCCTAAGAACTATCGATTTGTCTATCCACCAAATTGTACCGATATTTTGGCGGAATGACTCGATTTTCAGTGTTTCAAATCGAAAGGTTTAAAACGGCAAATTCCATAATTTTCAATGGAATAAATGGAATATCTTTTTAAATCTTTTTTTATACCATTTATTAATTTTTGAAAAACCCTTTTTATTTTTGAATTTTTTTTAAAGACCTTTTTGAATTTTTTTTAAAAGACTTTTTTTATTATTTTTTTAACAGACCTTTTTATTATTATTAAAAGACTTTTTTTTTATAATTTAGACACATTTTTGTGGTTTAGGCTCCTGATGTAAAATACCACATATAATATATGTAGAATTGAGACTATGGATTTTAAGTTAAATTAACTGGCAACAAAATAATCTCATACTGAAACAAAGGTCGCATGGAACAGGATGAAGTCACAGACCTGGCAACAGCATTTGTTATTCATAAGGTTAAAGTGGGTTAATGATTACCTCACCTAGACATTGGAATGCATGGCCAGGTCATCGACTAAAAAAATATATTTATATACCAAAGCCTCATCAAAGCTTAATACCAAATAAAATTCATTAAGTCCTTTTTCACGATGCTCCTCTCAGTATAAACCAGAAAGCAGCCAATGTTGAAGTATTGATGCTGATAACTTGAACATTCCTTTGTAGAATGTATGTGTAATAGGGCTGAAACAACTAATCGATTAATCGACAACTAATCGTTAATGGAAATAGTTGACAACTATTTTAATCATCGATTAATCGGTGTTGATTAATTGTCCTGTGTACAGCACACACCGTTTAGAGTCAGACGGAGTTAAACGTAAATAACCTCAGCTTCAGAGCTGATTGGAGAAGACTCGCCAATGCTTTAGTAGGTATGATTTAGTTCTAGGGTTATGTCAGACACAACCATTTTGTTTTTATTCCTTTTACAACAGTGGCAGAACTAAAACACAAACAATAGGATACTGCCATTGGGTGAAGGAGCTGTATGCCTGTGTTTTATCCTTACTTGAAGCTGGAGTCCTGTGCCACCACCCAACCCTCCCTACCAAACCCTCTTTGGTCGGGAACTGCCATTCCCTCCCTTTGGTCTGGTCACTTTCCCCAAACTCACTCCCACACTCAGATTCAGTGTTTTGTCCATACCCACTCCCTCTCACACTCAGGTCAAGTCACTTGAGCAAAGTCACTCCCTTCCACCTCCAGTCCCTCCTCCCACTCAGTTTGTTCACAAAATTATTTAAAAAGGACACTCTACGCACCCTGACCACTTTAGCTTATTAACCCCGATTTCATGCTGACATCATCATCTATGACCAAGTGCTTGTATCTGCGTTTATTTGAGAAATCCAACATGGGTTTAAGCTGCGCATGCAGCATCAACGCATCCCTCTGACCAAGCACTCACATACCTTGTGTGAAAAGTGTGCAAGATACGCAATTTGGGTTTGTACTTCCGAAAGTTGCAAATTGCTTATGAAAAAGGGTTGTGGTTGTGGTTATTTTTTATATAAAATTCCTTTTAAGTAAACAATTTTTTTTATCCGATGAATCGATTAATCGAAATAATAATCGGCCATCTAATCGATTCTGAGAATAATCGTTAGTTGCAGCCCTAATGTGTAATAATGATCTGAACATGCTTGATGTGTTCAAAGGCTGTAAATAACTTGTTTGTCCTGTGATATCACACAATGGAAGGTGTGGGTTTATTGCTGCCGCAATTTTAAATAATCCAAAGGAAACGTAAATGGGTAGGAAAACGCTATTTCTTTTGAGTAGGGTAGGGCCATAGGGTAAGTCAAATCCAAGGTGAAAGGAGCATGGTCAGTGACCGCGTTTGTTTCAGTTTCAATTGAGGCACAATGCACTTGATGGGAAAGGGAGGACAATAAAAAGCGGTCAATCCTGGAGAAGATCTTATGTGGGTCGGAATGGAAGGTGAACTCCCTCCCTCTTGGATTCTGGGTTCTCAAGGCGTCATAAAGAGTAAAGTGAAACCGTAAAAATTCATGGCCAGTAGGACATATCCTAATAGGTACAGTGCCCCCATCTCCAAGGATATAGATTAATTCAATATAATACGTTGAGAGATGTCTTCCTCCTTATAGCAATCTTGTTCTTCCATAGATTACTCAAAAAGAAAATAACATAAAAGCACCATAGTGTAATATATTTATGATCATCATGAAATTCAATATAAATACTACTAGCAGCTCACACAACTCTGAGCCTTATACCGGCTCTGAGCATACACACCAATGGATGTTTTCTTCTTATCACCTCAGGTATCCATCCACCTGTACAATTTCTTTCTTTCGTTATCCCTCGAAGACAAATTAAAGATATGCCATGGGATGAATCCTAGCGTAATTCTGTGCGAATCAGGCCACAGCAATGAAGAGAGGAAGCCAATTTTGTAATCACTCTTGGTGGAACCCTCCTTGGCTCTTGGGAAGTTGCTTATGGCTTTTTAAGGAAAGAAAACCCACCAAAAAAACAACTCCATACGGTACACTGCAGAGTAATACCAGTGTATATATAAACGCTTTATTAAAATAAAACTAGGACGCCAGGTTGCAGGCAAAACGCATTCTGGTGGGCCATGGACACTGTAGGTATTGGAGTATGGGGTCTGCAGAAAAGGGGAGTAGGTGTTGCTGATGGGGAGGATGCAGCTGACACAGGGGACCTAGGATGCTGGGCCAGCTGGGACAGACACTACAGCAGGTCGGGCCGTATTAAACAGGGCGCAATGAAATCGGCCACCACCAGGTCTGAAAAATATGGACGACATCCAAGGGCTTCGGAGATATCAAAATGGCAGGTGACCACAGTGGCCTGTGTAGTGGGGACCCGAAAAGCACAGGGATCAGTGGCAGAATGCCTCTCAGGCACCGGACACTGGATGCAGCAGGAACGATTGGGATCCTGTTTGGCTGCGAGTGTGAGCTATAACCTGCGCTGTATCGCAAGGTTTCTGTGGTCTCTGGACCTTCGTGGAGTAAAGCAGTCCACCCGTGAAAGGGCAAAATCGGCTCACCAGCACCCGGCCTCTGTTGGTCTCAGAGTCCAGAAGACAAAGATGTCCAGCAATGATGTCGTGTGCCGTGTGTGAAGTGACTTTAACAAGCCGCGGCTGCAGAAAAGTGATAAATTACTGCCAATATGATCGGCCTGCCTCCCGGAAGTCTTAGCAGTTTTGTTAGATTGATGGAGCTCTGTAATGACCAAAATGAACAGATTAAGCAGAAATTACATTTCATTGTACGGTACCTTCTGTCTAATCTCTGAATTATGTGTTTCTCAGTTGAGGAAATATATTTTAAAAGGTAAAATTGTGTATTTTTTCACCTTGTTTTAGTTTTTTCTGGCCAGTGGTCAGATATGTTGGTGTCCAACTACCGTCCGATCTCATTGCTCCCTGTTATGTCAAAAATGTTGGAAAAATGTGTGTACACATGTGATTATTATCAATCTTCAAGCTATTTAACCCCAGATCAATCCGGCTTTCGTCCAAATCACTCAACTGCAACCACCCTTTTAAAAGTTTGCATTGATACCCAAGCTGGCATGGAACAAGGAGACCTAACTGGAGCCATCTTCCTTGATTTTGCCAAGGCCTTTGACACAGTAGACCATGGCATCTTATTACAAAAACATAAAATCTCCAGTATTGGTGATCGCACGCTAACCTGGTTTGAATCGTATGTGTCCAACAGATCGCAACATGTGTCCATTTCTGTCAGCTCCTCCCTCCCCCTCCCAGTCACGTGCGGGGTACCCCAAGGCTCGATACTCGGCCCCCTGCTATTCACGAGATTCATAAATGATCTGCCCAATGTCTGCAAAGTCTCAACTGTACACATGTACGCAGATGACACCGTAATCTATACCAGCAAACCAACTCTCCCACAGCTGCAGTGCTGTAAGAACAATTCATAGAGGTAGAAAAGTGGATCGCAGATTAACCCTTTCGCTGCTGAGGCTTTTCACACCTCTGTGCTGAGGTCATTTTTACCAGTTTTGCTCATCATGTTTAAACGTGTTTTGAAGGCTTATTTTAGTATATGACCCAGACATATTATATATCGTTCTTTCCGTCAGACTCGGTAGATTCATAATATGTCATTATTATATGTATACGTTATGTCATGTCTGTATATTATAACAAAAAATGCAATAAAATATGTATTTTCAATAATTTACAACGTGTAAAGTGTTTTTTTTTCACATTTTAACATGCGAGCAATTGCGGTTATATTTTGTATGGGGTGCACTTGTTAAAAAAATTAGAGATGGGGTCTCGTTACATTTTTTTTGGGGAAAATTACACGATTTTTAACAAACGCACCGCATACAAAAATCGTTAGTGCAGCATCATTGTTCACATTATAATTGAAATGGGAACAATATTGCTGCATCAACGAACCAAAAAAAGAAAAAAAAATGTTTATTTTTTTTTTATAATTTTTTTTAAAATATATTTTTATTTTTTTTAAAAAACTTTTTTCACAGTAGTGTTTGGTATCGTTGGAACGGCCATGCTTTGGCCGATCCAACCATACCAAACTTTAACCCCTAGCTGCCACGGATCGGGAGATAGGGAGTTCATTGGAACTCCCTATCTCCATCGTTGGTGGCAGTTAGGGGTTAACTCTAGGACTGGCGTCATCGTGCTATGCACGATGACGCCAGTCCTCAGGGGGAGTTCCCGGAGGCTTGGCCAACATCCAAGATGTCGGCCAGCTCCGGGAAAGGATCACGAACCGGCGCGTTTCAGCGCTGATTCGCGATCCAGCTCCCCAGGGGTTAATGCCAGGCACCATTTGGAAGGGCAGGTTGTGCCCTTCCAAATGGTGCCTGGGTTAACCCCCGCAACGCCGCCGATCGGGAGTGAGAGAGGTCCGAAGGACCTCCCCCCCTCCCTTTCAGGCGCCTCCTCCGCACATGCGGGGGGGGGCGCCTGAATTAGGTGTCATCACGCTGCCGCGATGACACCTAATTTCATCGGCGGCGGTTCCGGATGCTGGGCTGACATCGAGGATGTCAGCCCGCACCGGGGGGGCCAGCGATCGGCCGGAACCCGGCCGAACGCTGACCCCAAAGGGAGGACGCGCTCAGCGCGTCCTCCGCACAGCAGGAGCGATGCGGAGGACGCGCTCAGCGCATCCTCCGCATGGAAGTGGTTAAAAACCTTTTCTAAATACTGACAAAACTGTTACATTGCTCTTTGAAACAAAACCTAAACTACATAAATTGCAAACTCCTCATCTATGTGTCAGGACAAAATCAAATGGCACGCTGACCACAGTCACTTCTCTCAAATATCTAGGTATGTGGTTGGACCCAAATCTATCCTTTGGCCCCCACATCGAAAAACTTTCATCTAAACTTTACCCCAAACTAGGTGCCCTGTACAGAAACAAATCCTGCCTGAGCCCCGCGGTAAGAAAGCAGATTGTAAAACAAATGCTTATGCCGGCTATTGAATAAGGAGATGTATTGTATGCAGCTGCCCCGCAAACACACCTTCATAAACTTACTACATTGTATAACTCATTCTGCCACTTTGTGCTACAATGTAACTACATGACCCACCATTGTGGCATGTTAAAAGAGCTAAACTGGCCGTCGCTGGAATCTAGACGCACCCTTCACCATTCCAACCTGGTGTTTAAGAGCTTTATTGGGAAGCTAACACCCAACCTGAATAGACTGCTTCCCCCAGCAGTTCCCTCATCCTATAACCTCCGATCCAGGACCAGAACCTTACTTGCAATACCGCAATACAAAAAGAAGGTGGCTCGATTCTCATTTTCCTACAGAGCACTGCAGTTATGGAATGACCTCCCAGACGCCATCAAATTTTCCCCCCGTTTTAAGTCACTCGAGCTCCCTATTAACATACCTCGATACAGAATGCACCTGTGAACATGTAACATAGTGACTATATTACATACAAATATACAGATTAACACAGAAAATAAATATGTGTTTTGTTTTTAATATCTTGCGTTTATTACTTTGTATTTCTGTAACGACTGTAAAATTTCAATGTTCTTCAACCCAGGACATACAGTACTTGAAAATGAGAGAAATCTCAATGTCTCCTTCCTGGTAAAATACTTTGCAAATAAATAAATCAGGGGTTAGTTCTTTTTATCTCATTTCTTTTTATAGCCATCCTGGCACTTTATCAGCTTTGCTGGTGTCATACCCTTGAGACAGCGATTTCCTTACCTCGTGTTCTCCTCGTTGGCTGAGACAGACTCTAACTCCAGACATTGGATTAGATCAGAGTCGACAGTCTGTCAAAAAGAGACACAATGAACACAGGAAGAATAAAGTATGATACCGGTTTCATGCCATTTTATGTAGAAATTACCGTGCTGTCTGACACACCTACAACTTTCCTCAGAAAGCTATAGAAAAGGCATGTGGAAAATAGAAAATGCTAACCATAGGCATGTGCAGCCCATATTTTAGGTTGTGGATTAAGGTTGACAGATCGGCCATCATTTACTGGACACATATTACTAATTCATGCAGAGGGAGAGCTCAGGGAAGGATCAGCCCTATAGCAGATGTAAAATTCATATGCTGCAGGAGGAAAATCAGCTCACCACCTTGGATTCCTGTTTCATTTCCTACTTGTACTTGTTGGATATGGATTTTATATACTGCACGGTTGCATTCTTCATGTGCTACCCATCAGCATGAATAAATTGTATGTTCATTTTCATGATCTTTTTAATTAATCCTTTCACGCCGGACAGGTGGTGCGAAAAAAAAATTTCCCGTTTTTTTTTTTTTAAATCCTTTTTTTCTATTTTCTGTAACAGCCCTTTTTATTATCATTCATTGGATCTTATATGTAAATGTCAGACATTTTCGTACTGTAGTTTTTTTGCAAACAGCGTTTCACTTTTCAAACATTCAAGCGTACTGTTTTTTTTTTCACTCCATTCGTCTGCGTTGTCGACTTTTTCTGGAGGCTGCTCTGCGCTCTGATCGGTGGCTGCTCCGGTTTCTCCGGCGTGTTCGGTAGGGTTAATCCAGATGTTTTTGCGGGTTTTGGTGTGCCTTCGCCGGGTTTTGCGGTGAGTGTTCGTCGGGTTTGCGGCAGATTTTCCCTGCACTATGACGGCCCTGTGGTGCTTGCTGAATACCCACACAGGGTCGCCGAAATGGGATCACCAAATCACATCGAATTGAAGAGAACGAAAAGTCACCGAAACGTGCAGTGACTTTTCGATTCTCTTTGAATAACCCTGATGGTCATATTATTCATAAAACAGCATCTTCCAAACCACAAGCAAAATTCTCTTTTTTTTCCCAGTTTTGGTTAAAATTGTATATTTTCTCAGAAAAATGCAGTAATAGGTTTCCATTTCAATTTTTTTTTTTTACAAGAGTGCCCTATAGAATATATAACCACCAGGGGCGTAACTACCAGGGGTGCAGAGGGTGCCACCGCACCCGGGTCCTTGAGTCCGGGGGACCAGACTCGTCTGCCTGAGCCTGGGGCTTGCCTATAATATATATATAATTCATTTTATTTTAAATTTCTTTTATAATTTGTGAGTTTTACTTTGGAGCTTTGTGATGCGCTCATTCACACCACATATTACTGTGAGTTTTGTTGCTGTAAACCTCTGTGATTTACACTGGTACACACTGCACATTACTGTGCGTTTTATTGCGGTGGAGCTTCGTGATACGTTCATACACCCTGCACATTGCTGTGCAGCTCTGTGATACGTTCATACACATCAGACATTGCTGTGAGTTTTATTTCTGTGGAGCTCTGTGAGATACACATAGTGCACATTACATTAAAAATGGGATGGACCGAAGAGGTCATAGTGGACCTGGAAAAAAATGGGACACTGATTGTCTGGTAAGCACTCCTGACGAGCCATTTGTGGCGAAACGCGCGTCGGGTGCACTTCACTAGCAAGAACTCCCCATTGTCATTCTGCCATTCTGGGTAACCGTATCTCGAGACCCCAATACATCTATATACCCCGTTGTTGGGTCCTTTTAGCAATGGCAATTTGGGCAATTACAGTGATACGTTTATATTAGGCTATTTGAGCTAATTTCTTTCCCTATAGGAACGTCTTGCTTTTGCTCTTTCTGCTTATTGAACGTGCAGTTTTTTCATGGTCGGATACTGTTATTTCTCCTATATATGTTACAATACTTTGAGGTGTCCCTTGAAGGCCACCTACTGTATTGACCATTGATTATATCTCCTGCCGCTACACTTAATAGCCTTTATAGCAGAATGGTTCTTTGGTTTTAATTCTTTATATTTGTTTTGATTGCACTGTCTATTCTTGTCTGTTTGTTCGCCGTTTTAATTAAGTTGAATAAAAGTTAATTATTAATCTGGTCTCTAGGAGACACTAGTACCCTGATATTCTTATCAGAGTAACTGAATTTTTCTAATTGTCATAGGGGCAATCCCTTTGGTCTTCTATTACCTACTACTTCCTGTCAATACCTTACAATTATTTCTGGTACTATTAATTTGTTACGCTCTACCATCGAGGTAGTGATCTCTACTGATTGTCTGGAGTCAACATTGTGTACCTGGAGGGGACCAATGCATGTTGATGGGGGGGGGATTTGTTCTGCCTAGGGTCGGGGGGCCCCGTCATGGTTCCTGCACCTGGGCCCTGAGGCTTCTAGTTACACTTCTGGCTGTGGAATTTGTGGCGCTATATATATATATATAAAAAAGGATAATAATGTGTCCAGGAAAGTATGGCTGATATGGCAACCCTACCAGGAAGGCCCCTGCCAAACCTGGTGGCAGCTTACAGCCCTAGACTGGCCCCACTGGGATATGGGGGAACTTCCCTGAGGACAGAGCTGACCAGAGCAATCTGACTCATCCCTGAGCCATGGCACCGCACCAGGGGAGGGGGGAGACTAGTATAGTCTGCACCAGCTGACCACCGGGAATACTTATTAACCCCTTGCTCAACTACCGAGTATTTAAAATGTTTTATTTTAACTCTTAACGAAATCGGTGGGAGGGTTTGTGTCGGCAGCTCTGCTCTTCAGAAAAACCGTCCATTTAGATTATAAAATAAAGTGCGGAATGAATGAATGAATAAATACATTGTTATATGCCATGCTTTACAGCCAAGGCAAATCGGTTAATTAATTGTGGAAATTCTCATGGGACTCCAGCTGATATTTAATCATTTTCTTTGGCCAGCATATCATTGCTCACAGTCAGGCGACACGTCATCTACCACTTCAGAGTATATTTAGTTGTCCAGCAGCAAGCCTGGCTACCTACTGTCTTGGCGCGCTTACTTACTGATGCCATATGGTGTTGACTGTAGAATCTGTAAACATAAATAAATTTATTACCAATTCTAAACATTTTCAAGCAGAAGCCTATATGTGTACTGTATGTCCTCTGTGTGTGAGATCTGAATACATTTCTGAGTAGTCACTTTTAAGGTACAGGGTGTCCTTAGGACAGTAGGTCAGTAGGTATACCGTACCGAGTACCAAAGAGGAGATAGTTGCAAAGGACTATCCCTGTAAATATTTAGATTTGCTGCTACAGTAGCACATTGCTGTATTTCTGTCTGCATATAGATCACATACAGATGCACTTCTACTGTGTGCAACAATTAATGACTTTTCTGCTAGTATAGGTAGCTTCTTTTGTGTTTCAGTTGTTTATGTTATATTTTAACTTATTTAAGCTTAAATTAATACATTTAGGGGAATTCCAGTTTTTTAATTAAACCTTGCATCTCGTACATTGCGGCTGCTTGTTGTATATTAACTAGTAATGGACCGAACGGTTCGCATTCGAACTTGAACACCCGAAAAAGTTCGACTGCGAACTCGAACATAATGCGAACACTATGCAAGTCAATGGGGCTCGAACGTTCGAAAATCAAGGTCCCCTCCAAGAGGGCATATATGTTCTTGAACCCAGGACATACTTGAAAACGAGAGAAATCTCAATGTATCCTTCCTGGTAAAATCATTTATAAATAAACAAATAAATAAATAAATAAATTTTTCCTGCCCTGGGGGACAGGAAACAATGAAGAAGGAAAAAAAAAAAACTGCTGAGTGCTGAGCCATTTCACCGTTGTGCGCTGAGTTCATTTTTACCGCTTTTGCTCATGTTTAAACGAGATTTGAAGCCATGGGAAATGTTTTATCACCAACAATGAGTGGGAAATGTTTGACCAACAATGAGTGGGAAATGTTTGACCAACAATGAGTGGGAAATGTTTGACCAACAATGAGTGGGAAATGTTCCCGTTTCAATTCAATATCTAATAACCCGTTTATTATTATATTCTGCAGTAAAGACTCTCTTTATTTTTAGATTTTTTTAGTATCTTTTAGGATTTTTTGTAATTTTTTTGAAAACTTTTGCTCGAACCTTCCGCAAACGTCCCAAAAAAGTTCGAAGTTCGCGAATTTTCGAACAGCCGATGTTCGAAACGAACATCGAACCGATTCGACCAGGCAGCCCATCCCTAATATTAACGTGTCCTGTATATAGGCATAGGACGCAAATAAATTAAGCAGACCGCTTAAGCCATAAGGTTGTACTGCCCAAGCGCTCTGCTTAATGACCACATTGAAATAGGGCCAATTGCAGGGTAGAACCTTCACTGGACTCTCCCTCTGAATGAAATAATGATTAGTACAGGAAACAATGGCTGATCTATTAAATATCTAAAAGTAACTTGACTATGCACTTGTTTGCATTTACAGCTGTAAAAAGAGAGAAGTGGAATCTTTTTGTTTTATAACAGAGCTTTCCTTATTTTAACACTCTATTCTGTCACACATCTTCCCTTGCACAGAACAACAAAAACTCCCATCCCCTACTGTAGGTTTAAAGAGAACAATGGTGCAGTTGGTAAAATAATCGCATTAGAAGCTTTGCAAGGTAACAGCAGCTTAATAATAAGTGGATACTGTTCACCCCCCTCCTGTTGTGTTAATTGCTTTATGACTCTGTCAGGGTTGTTGAAAGAGATCCGAATTGTGGCCGAAAGGTAACCGAACAGTGAAATTCAGCGTACGCTTACCTTTCCTGGCCATTCGGCTATCCAGAGAGCAGGCAGTTCGCCAAATGTTGACGAATTGCCTGCACATACGGTGCCTGTTCGGTGCCTGTTCGAGGGCAGTGAAATCCCCATAGAGAAGCAATGCTTCGTCTATTCAGAGAACAAAAACCAGCAGTGAAAAGTTGCCGAATTGCCTTGCTGCTCGGTGGGTTCATGCGGCAGATTTATTCAGGCGAATCCCATAGGCTTCAATGTTAAAAATATTCCCGTTTTAATTCAATATCTAATAAACTGTTGATTATAATATTCTGCAGTAAAAAGTCTCTTTATTTATAGATTTTTTTAGGATCTTTTAGGCATTTTTCGTTTTTTTTCAAAAAAAATTTTCCGTTTATTTTTTTTAATTGGTTTTTTTCTGTAACAGCCCTTTTTATTATCATTCATTTGATCTTATATGTAAATTTCAGACATTTTCTTTCTGTAGTTTCTTTCCAAACAGCGTTTCACTTTTCAAACATTCAAGAGTATTGTTTTTTTTTGTTCACTCCATTCGTCTGCGGTGTCAGCTTTTTCCGGCGGCTGCTCTGCAATCGGCGGCTGCTCGGGTTTCTTCGGCGTGTTCGCCGGGGTTAATCCAGATATTTTGGCGGCTGCCCAGACGTATCAAGCCCAGTAACATGTATAAAACATAAGAAGAAAAAAAAGATGTCATCTGTGCTTATCACTATAGCGCCATGTGAAACAAAACACAATCAGAGGTTTTGGTTTACTTAAATGGCCATTGAAGTGTAAGCTCACCTGCCACTTCACGGCACCTCTGGTAGGTGAGTCCTAACCTAATGAAACCAAAAGCTGCTTTCTAAGCAACCGCATATGCTCATGCTGCTTTTCAGTCTTGAGAGAGACTGGTGGGTTTTCATATATACCCTCCCCAGAAACAATTCCACTTTGGGATTAAAAACAAAAACGCGGAACGAGACAGCAAGTAAGGATGACCTGGCTGGAGATATGACAAAATATGCATATGTAGCGCTCACTCCCGGAGGAGCCGCTGAAAATGAACCATGGGTCAGTCTCCCCGCACTAGGGAATAAATATACTCCAACACCGCTGTGAGTTTTTATAATTTAAATAGTTTACTAAAATATTAAGCAGACGTTGAGACACGGTATTCACAGGTATTATTACAGTACTTTCGTATCGCGGTAAAAACGCGTAGCGGAAAAGAAACGAAACACGAGGCTTCGTATTTCGATAAAAACAATATATTCGCAACCGAACAGAAAAGAATGCAATTGCACGAAATTCTGGAAAAAGGCACGTAGCGGAACCAAAAATACAATCTCTTCGTATTTCGATAAACGCGCAGCGGAAAAGAGAAAATATATATTCGGAACGTGTCTTTAACCCCTGTTCCGAATCGTAACAAAATGAGTCCTGCACAGGTTAAGTCCCGAAATATAAAGAGTGTGTATGTATGTGTGTATGGTACCCGGGTACTGTTCAACTGGCCAGTGAATTTACTTAAAGGATGTCTTCGACTAGTCAAGTTGGGGCCCTGTGGACTTTAGAGAGAAAACAGCAGCGTGTTCCTTATTTACAAACGGCCTTGGAGGCCTCTCACCCATCCACCGATTGCTTTAGGCTCCGCTGACCCAGGACGTCTCTCCGCTCGATATTGACTGGGGATACTTGCGGCCGGATCCGTTGTCTGACTCTCCGTAGCTTGTCCACGACTTGTCCCGCTCACCGCCTGCTTTCTGTATCCGATCAACTCGCGGTAACTCCTCACTCCAGGTCTTCGGTTCCTTAACTGCAGCAATCTTGGGAACTTGGAGGTCTCCTTCTCCTAAGGCTGGATGACCCGGTGTAAGGAACTGACAGGTCTCAGTCGCGCTCTGGCCTAGGCCCTCTAGCGATCTCTGGCACTGCGTCTGCTCTCTCTCGTTCCCTGGCGCGCTCTGGCGCGTTCTCCACGAGGCTCAGGATGTCAAGCGTCTGTGTCCCACCCACTTCCTGTCTGTTTGCAAAGCACGCCGGGAAATGTAGTCCCAATGTCCAGTGTCTCTGATCTCGATTGTCTCCATCTTGTGGCCAAAAATAGGTACTGCCACAGCAAGATTTTAACACAGCGCTACACATACATACAGAAAAAATGGTGTCGCGCCTGATCCCTACCAGGGCAGCTGCAACTACCAGAAGTATCCAGCCCAGGAACATGAATAAAACCTTTTCTCTTTTTTTTCTTGTCGGCGATATTTCAGTGCTCTCTGAATAACCCCCATATTCTTATCCCTTGACTGAAGTTACCTGGTTCCAGCAGTGGGCGCTGCCATCATCCTCCTTTGTGAGCATCGCTTAACGAGGGTCATCATCACGAGTGGCCCTCAGCCACGATGTTGGAGCACTGACTCATAGAAATGCCATCACTGGTATGCCATAATCTGCGTGGGGTGAGTGGAGGGCAGTGCCTTCAGATAGCTCTTCCGCTCACAGCTGATTTTTGAAAGCAATTAAATCAAATGTTCCTATGCAGAAACACACTGCGAATACATCAGGTAACTGACTGCGACGCTGCCGTAAAATGAAAACCGCATTTAATCGGAGCAAGGCGGTTTTTGTTTTCTTTTCACTTGCAGATCTGTGTAAAACCTTTGGAGAAAGGATTTTACCAGGAAGGATACATTGAGATTTCTCTCATTTTCAAGTATGTCTTGGTTGGCGAGTATGTCCCGTTAGGTGTCTTGCCCAAGGACTGGAGAGGTATTCTTGCCGGGATTTGAACCTGTGTCTCCTCAGTTATAGAACAGTGATGTTACCTCTACTCCATCCAGCCGGTACGGTAATACTGAAAAATAAGCAGATCTAAAAATCCCAAATTTACCATTAGATTGTGCAGAAGACCGTGCATTCGTCCTCCTGTCGATAAACACCAGAACACTGGGATCATATAGTTTTCATTGTCCTAAAGCAGCTACTGTGTGACCCATAGAACACAAGATAGTGCAGGTTTACAGTCACTCCATGAGTCCTAGTTGCTCCAGGAGCTGATAGCAATGAAGACACGCTGCTGGTGACTCCATATAGTTATGACTCAATCTGTTAATACAGTGGCTTGGTTGTAATAAAAATGGTAACAGGCAGCTTCTATGGATTATTAATTTGCTATAATATTTCACTTTAGTTCCTTGTTACTGACTAGGCCAGGGGCTAGATTTAATTGGGTTAAATTCATGATATTTACTGAACTTACTTTTGATTTTTTTTTTTCGGTCAGCAGATTTCATGAAAGGTTTACCAGAATATCGATTCCCGTTAAAATATCCTCTCAGGTATTGGCACTCTCAGACCTACACACAACGGGCCATATTACAAAGCTTGTGCTAACTTAACCAGAGCCATCATAGGGCACAATCAGCTGCCCTCAGCTAAAACCGGGACGCTAAGGGGAAAAATTTGTGTTCGCCAATTTGTGTATTTTGTTTTTATTTAAGTAGTGTGAAAAAAATAACAAAGTAGAGAAAGAAACATAGAATAATTAAATTGAGCCGTGTTTCGGAATTGGGTCCTTTGATTACGTAACAGATTTACGTCTTACAGCCTATGAATCATCCATTGAATGGCTGCTCCTTCCCTGCCCTTTCCTCCTGTATCAAATGGTAATGTTTCCAGGAAAACATGGCTGATCTGTCAACCATATGATAATGGGAGTGAGTAAGGTAAACAAACAAGAGGCTGAAAAAGAACTGAAGAAATGCCTACAATAAATGGTTAATTAGCTTAAGGGTTATTCACTAAACCTCCGAATTTGCCACCGAATGGTGAATTTCACTGTTAGGTGCAATTTCAAGGCAATTTGTCTATTCACTACGCTGTCAATTTGCCTCTGGGCTCTTTATTGCACACTCTCCAGAGGTCAAGTCCTAAAAATATAAGTTGGGGTAACTCATCAAAGTTCTGCCACAATTAACTATTTTCATCACACATTTAACCTACTACACAAACTAAAATTTGATTAGTGTATATATATGGAAAAAATATATAGATCATATATTTACTGTTCCTTAAAAAGGAAACATATGAAAGAACACATAAATAAAAGCCTTACAGACAAAAAAATGGATGAAGCGCCCACCGAAAAAATGTATACAATCCGCTCGCTGAACGTTGTACGTTGAGGTTCCTCTAAGGCTAATGTCAGATGAACGCAGTCTGAGCGCACTCTGTGTGCGTGCATAACGGACGTACGTACTGACAGAAGATACTGTAGACACCACACGATCTGATTTTTTTAACGGATGTAGAAAAAAAGGGAAATATGGGAAACAAAATTAATTACAATTAAAAGACAGGTACAGTCAGCCAGACCAAAAAAACCTCTGAGCGTCTACGTGATGGACGTCGCAAATGTGCTCGTCTGACGTTGCGTCATCACGCACACAGGCCGCTACGCGGATGCTACACACTCTGAGGCCTAAATGCCGTCCGTTGCCTCCTGCGTGGTGCGTGCGCACTTCGGTGCGCATGTACTTCGTGTGTTGGTCTCTATTGATCACAAATCAATGCTAAGACGGACGTTAAACTGTGCGGCGACACGGATGTGATGACTGCATTCGTCTAACGCTAGCCTAAGGCTAGGGTCAAACAAAAGCATTTTTACACGCGAACGTAAAAAAGTGCGTCCGAACACATTGATGTATTTTTTCACGGAATATGCGAAAACGGTCATACGATGCGCATTTTCGTGCTTGATGTTTTACGAATCCAAACCAGGAAACTTTTTGCGTCTGGACGTTATGTTGGCCGGACATGAGCAGGGTCTGACGTCTCCAAATCACACACACACACCGCTAGCGGGCGCAGCGCACTCTGTACGTCCGTACTAGCGGTTCTGCGTTCTCGAAAAAATGTGTTCATTTTCCACTTGCGTTGCGCGGCCGGACTTTCGTGCGACCGTACTTCGTATATTGGCTGTCATTGCCCGTCTTTTGCTGCTAGTGCGGCTGTGATTAAGTGCGCCAGAACGCGCATTAAAAATGCGCTGGTCTGACCCCAGCCTTAAACCATACAAACCAGACAAATAGAGAATACCAACGCAGTGCCAGCTGACCTAGGCCTACTGGGTAGCAAAGCCTTACAGCTTGTGGGATCAATGGGAACTCCGCTCCTGCAAAAATAGTGGAAGACTATTCCCACTTGACCCCTGACTCCCCCTATAGCATGCAGAAGTTATAGATAAAATATAACCAATCTGACAAGTGTAGGTAGCGACATTGCTAGACATCCACTAGAGTGATAAATTGTCGGGAGGATTATAAGGGAGTTGCAAATTTTAGGTACAAATAGCTTAATGCATAAAGTCTAATATACGTTCAGCTCAGGTATTTTTGGGTACCATTCACAATTATCTTGCAGTTCTTCTTATCTTGCAGCCATTTAGCACATGGTGAGTAAAAAAAACAATCAGGAGTTGCTGGGCATTATCACACAGGAGATGTCTAGAAGATCTTTCCCATGCCCCAAAATGCTAATTACTAACATCAAAGGAAAGTAATCAGGGTCTGCCGGTAGCTTTATCTATCATTGGAAATTCTCAAATTAACAACCATGGTGTTGGGCTTTCTATATTTATTTATTTTAATTACCCCGGTTCCCTAAGGCACCATTTCATTGTGTGTAGCGCCCCCCCCCCCCATTGTGTGGATGGTGGATAACTGCTGCTTTTTCACTGGGAAAATAATGTAATTACAAGCTAGGGGGTGGTCGTTACACCTTCATTATTATTACGGTGTTGAAAATAAAGATATTTCCCATCTTACCTTCTTTAGCTCAAGAGAAACCAATTAACCAGAGTAACGGGAGAGCAAGTTTTTTTTCTTTACTTTTTTATTCCATTTGTAGTAAGTGATTAAAAATAACAACAAGGGAATATAAGGACAAAAAACTGACTGTAACAATAGGAGTATAAAACAACAAATAGGCGCCGACCCTATGGAATGCGCTTCCTTGCAATATCAGACTGTCCCCAAATCTGGCTTCATTTAAACGCTCCCTAAAGACCCTTCTGTTTAGGGAAACGACCACCTAACTCCGTAACAAGACATCCGACCGACCTCACCTCTCCCTGCATTAACCCATCAATGCAGCCCCCCCTTCTGTTTCTATCCCTCACCCATCTAGATTGTAAATTCCCACGGGAATAGGGCCCTCACGTCCTCCTGTATCTGCTGGCAGCAATACTGACCTGTCTCCTGTATGTATTGTAGAATTGTCCTGTCTTTACCCATTGTACCTTGTACAGCGCTGCGGAATGTGTCGGCGCTTAATAAATAATAATAATAAAAATATAATGTAGCACATAAAAACCAGAAGCCCTATTCCAGATGAGCAAATGGTAAAAGACATGGCAACCCATTAAGCATTAGTAACGTGCTATTAGTAGCATTATTACAAGTGAGTCGGTGTGGTAGGGAGTGGCACCACTTCTCATACCCTCTCCTGGAGTCCCTAGTTTTGCCAAGCTGATCACCCAATGCTTCTCAATGCACCCACCCCCTCTAAATTTTAACCCAGAGTGCCTATTAATTTAGCAGCCTTCAGGATGAAGCAGACTCCGCTTCCTACATATCTTCCTTGCTCATATAATAAAGCAAAGAACCCACTTATCCTCCATTATAAATGAAAGAATCCACTCTCCCTGCTGAGGATATATTGGAATGTAAGGTCCATGTGGAGGAGGACACTCTCTACCTCATTTCTGTGTAACCATGAACTACCCTAATTTACTGCAACTAATGTACTGTGCACCGCAGAGTAAATTGGCGCAGCACAAATAAATGAAGAATGGCTGCTTTTCTTGGCTGGACTGCAAGATGGCATGTGGAGACGTTGATTGGCGGAAAAGGCAATATATGTTCGTAATTTTGAGGGAAGTTATGAAGTGAAAGAGGGACAGCATAATTTAGGGAAAGTTTTCTCCTCCCTCCCACCTGCCTGCTTGTGTTTCTTGGGTTGACTGGTGTGTTGAGTCACAGCTTTTGGAATCTGGCCAGCAAAGCAACAAGAGAGATAATCCGCCATCCAGGGGGCTCTGTGATGAATGATACACACTGCTGTGGACTTCAGTCTCAGCAGGGCAATGAGATTATGGTTAAATAATATGTAGCAACTGCCTTCTGTAAGGGGCGTTACAATTAGGTCAGATACTGGGCTAAGAAATTAGAATAAATGGTTTATAGTTACAGGTCGGGCACCCTTATCCGGAATTCTAAAATCCAGAAGACTCTGGAGTTTTGGAGTTGTCTGGATTTTAGACATTCCAGAAGAGGGGCGCTCCATACAGTACTGAACTCGACTCCCAAATGCTGCAACAGACCCCTGCAAAGGCTGGGAGTCTCTGGGTTCTCCCGCCATGATCTCCCTCCTCTAACGCATCCGATTTTCCCAGATTCGGAAATCTGGTAGAATCTGGAATGATTGAGGTAGTGAGCGTTCTGGATAACAGGTGACCAACCTGTATATAAATTTGACTAAGTTCTTGTTATGTACAAACAAAGCTGTGGCCTATGCCTTTTATCCAACAGTCAAGTTGTGTTGTGATTTGTAACGGGGCATGGACTAGATGGGATATATCAGAACTGAGCAGGCAAGGGAATTTCAGGACTTCTGTGCCTTGAAATCCTGAGGATGAAAGGGTTGTAGAATTGATGTCATTTTCTAGAGACCTAAGATGTTATAAAATTAAATAAAGAAGTACAGGATATTCAACAAAAAGTCTAAAAATAACCCCTCCCAAACTTTTCTAAACCCTATACTAGAAAGATGGTAATAAGGAGTATCCGTAGATTTGGCTCTGAAGTTAAATCTTTCTATGAATTTATCGGATTATGGGATAGGTGACTAAATATGTTCCTCCCTCGATGTTTTGATATACATCCGTTTCTAGAATTGGAATCATTCATCAGTGTCAGCTCATTATATGTCCAAATAAAATATCCCATATTGTTTTACAGTAAATCCTGTTTTAAGAAACACAATAAAATGTCCATCTACCGGCTTCCTTTTACAGAAGCGAGTCAATTATTGCATCACTTCCTGCTTGCACACACTCATTTTACTTAATGACAACAATTTATTTGCAGACAATCACTCTTCAGGTGAGGCGTTAGAACTGTAGGGATGGAGGTACACCTGGAACACAATGTGTAATAAAAGGACACAAGATATTTGTGGCCAGAATGTCCTATATTTGAATGCACTGCTCCCTTCTGTTTACATTCCTGTGGCTCCTGAGCGTTTCATCAGCAATTTACTAACAATGAATGTACTCTCGTGTAGGAGGAATTCTTGGGGAGTGTGGTTTAATAACACTGTATATTTTGTATCTTCTCTTAATAAACTAATAGATTACTTAGGATTTATTTCAGTATAATTTGGAGGTTCGTCTAAGCTACAACTTTGGCTTGATTCAATTATATCAGATCAGCTTGTTTTTTTTCGGAAAAAAACAATTAACGGCTGTTTGCGGACAATATTTTTTTAAAAATATCGACTGATTCATTTAAAAGAAGACGGCTGGAGCCGATAACCGAAATATGCTGCTGGTCCAAAATAAAAAGCTGGCCAGTTAAACAGACGAAAAAGCTTATTTTTAGCCAGCTTCATACAGATTTGTGACTTTAAACACGACTATTAGAAATATCTGATTTTTAAAGAAGATTTCAGTCTATTTCCCTTTATTTCCCTGCTCAAAAATCCATTTACCAACACTTTTCAGCATTTGTAATTTTTTCAGAAATCATTGTATAGATATATTTATATTGAATTGAATTCTCCCCAAAAGTCAATAATTGGGCCACTGCCACTGGTTTTGGTTTCTAGAGTACATGGGACTGAATGGAGGGAAGTACGACCCTGTGCAAGACTGCATGTGTGGAGCCGTGCGTGGACTGTTGAAGTCTATTGGGAACTATTTGTGAGACCTGAGCAGGGACCCACCGTTGAACAGGCCACTAGTGCTGTTACTCATTTTCATGACTCTCACAAACCTTGTTTTTGCTCTCTATAAGTACTGTATTCAGGGTAATCAAGACATTGATTAAGATACCTAGAGGGGTGCAAGCTATACCCTCCTGACGAGGCCTAATAAGGCCGAAACAATCGTCAGAGGGTGCTGCACCTCTCGTGCAGAGAGGATGTCCTTGGCATTTCAGTACTGGCCACACTTTCGGGGTGATATCAGTCAGATTTGCATATGGAGCAGTTGTCTCTGTATTCACACCATCAGGCTAAAACCTTGTGAGGAATTAATGTAGGAGAGTGAAGCACCCACCAGAAGCCTGTGCACAATCTGCTCGCTAAACGCTGTATATGGAGGTTCCTCTAAGCAACCTTAAACAGTATACATATAAAGAAAACAACGTAGCGCCAATGAACATAAGCTCAACGGTTAGCACAATTATGCACAATGCATGTCCATAAACATTATATTTTCTTTGAGAGATCACCAGCTGAGGAAGCCAAACCGGCAAAACGCGTCCTGGTAGCTATGATATGTTTATTGTAAATTATAAATGTTTTTAAAATCGCTGTTTGCCTAAAGATTCCTGTCCAAGAAGGTTTTGGGGATTCCTTAAAATTCCCTAGGAGCATTTGATACAGCCAATTGGGGCTCAGGAGCATGTGAGTCTAAATTTGACCTGTGGTTTTAAAACAAACTGTTCTTGGTTACAATATCACACTAGGGATATCCCTGGTATACGTCTGTATTTCCACTGTAGGGGAACCCTATAGGAGTCTACAGGATCTCCCAAAGACATTGATGGGCACCTGAAGAGACCAATAGAAGATCCATAAAGTGATTTACCCTAGAGCCAGGTGTGGGCTTAACAAAATATGAGTTGGATACTTTTCTAACTATATTCTCGAGTTGAAGACTACATACTGTGCAATCCTGGTCTCCTTTTTTCCTACAGCACTGCAAACATCCCCTCAAAAGAGGCAAATCTTTGAAAGGAGAAAAAGAAAATATAATGTTTATGGACATGCATTGTGCATAATTGTGCCAACCGTTGAGCTTATGTTCATTGGTGCTACGTTGTTTTCTTTATATAAAAACATGTGAGACCTGAGCGTGCCCCTCCATTCCCTCACAAAACTTGTATTTAGAACAATTTGTTCCCAGTGCTCCTCTACATATGGCAAGAGGAGGAAGCGAATCACGTTGACCTCTGCATTGCGGGACCAGAGAGAAGTATAGGATTTTTTCAGCTATAAAACATTTAAGTGTTAAGTAATTTTGCAAAGAAAAGTCACTTCATACTAAACCCCATTACCCTAATATGAAACCAAATCAAAGCTGCCAACCTCACAACTTTAACCAATCAACCCACCCAATTAAAGCCTAAACCAGACTTCCTTCCAACCTCTACTTTAACGTCCTTCAATCATCAACACATGTATAAAAATGCATTAGGTATTACATGACTGATTTCAATTATTACTCTGCACAAGCGACCCCCCCTGTTTAACCACTTCAATGCGGAGGACGCGCTCAGTGCGTCCTCCGCATTACCGCTGCTGTGCTGAGGACGCGCTGAGCGCGTCCTCCCATTGGGGTCAGCGTTCGGCCGGGTTCCGGCCGATCGCTGGCCCCTCCGGTGCGGGCTGACATCCTCGATGTCAGCCCGGCATCCGGAACCGCAGCCGCTGGAATTAGGTGTCATCGCGGCAGCGCGATGACACCTAATTCAGGCGCCCCCCCCCGCATGTGCGGAGGAGGCGCCTGAAAGGGAGGTCCTTCGGACCTCTCTCCCTCCCGATCGGCGGCGTTGCGGGGGTTAACCCAGGCACCATTTGGAAGGGCACAGCCTGCCCTTCCAAATGGTGCCTGGCATTAACCCCTGGGGAGCTGGATCGCGAATCGGCGCTGAAAAGCGCCGGTTCGCGATCCTTTCCCGGAGCTGGCCGACATCTTGGATGTCGGCCAAGCCTCCGGGAACTCCCCCTGAGGACTGGCGTCATCGTGCGTAGCACGATGACGCCAGTCCTGGACTTAACCCTTAACTGCCACCAACGGTGGAGATAGGGAGTTCCAATGAACTCCCTATCTCCCGATCCGTGGCAGCTAGGGGTTAAAGTTTGGTATGGTTGGATCAGCCAGAGCATGGCCGTTCCAACGATACCAAACACTACTGTGAAAATTTTTGTCAAAAAAAAAATTAAAAAAATAAATAAAAAAAAATTAAAAAAAATTATAAAAAAAAAATAAACAATTTTTTTTCTTTTTTTTTGTTTGTTAATGCAGCAATATTGTTCCCATTTCAATTATAATGTGAACAATGATGCTGCACTAACGATTTTTGTATGCGGTGCGTTTGTTAAAAATCGCGTAATTTTCCCCAAAAAAATTTTAACGAGACCCCAACTCAAATTTTTTTAACAAGCGCACCCCATACAAAATATAACCGTAATTGCTCGCATGTTAAAATGTGAAAAAAAACACTTTACACGTGGTAAATTATTGAAAATACATATTTTATTGCATTTTTTGTTATAATATACAGACATGACATAACGTATACATATAATAATGACATATTATGAATCTACCGAGTCTGACGGAAAGAACGATATATAATATGTCTGGGTCATATACTAAAATAAGCCTTAAAAACACGTTTAAACATGATGAGCAAAACTGGTAAAAATGACCTCAGCACAGGGGCGGGAAAAGCCTCAGCAGTGAAAGGGTTAAAGGAGCCATCTGGTCACACTAATTTAATAGGTAATAACATTACTTTTCATGTGAATGTACTTCAGGAGCCCAGTACCCTTCCCCCTGATGTGAGCAATAATCTGCTCAAAATTATATTGCAAGAAGCAGGGGCTTGCCATAGATTGTATTATAATATCCTGCCATACAGTCTGCTGGGAGGGATGGAATGGCTTCTTTCCTAGGGGAGACATATATTCTTTGATCGTTGCTTTCATCTTTCTCTTGGCCTCTACGATTTGTATAAATAATCACTCTTTTATTTTAAAGTGGCCGAGAAACTAACTTAACAGGAACCCAATTCTGTTTGATCCATTGTTAGCTAGTATCATGTGGTCAAGCACAGAAGTCAATGAGGAGCTTTTTGCAATTGACGAGATAACTATTATTATTCAGTCACACCTCTAGAAATCCTAGACGGACGGGATTTACAGGATAAATGCCAAATTAGTCATATTATATCTACTAGAATGAGTATCTTTCACTTTGTCTAATCCAGTAATTTCAACCTTTCCATTTTGTGGCACTTCAATACGGGGCAAAAAGTTGTCAAGACACACCAGTGTTTTTTAAAGGATATGTTTCATCACTTAAAAAAGACAGGTATGAAGATATTACGTCTCTATATAACGGTTTTCTATAATGCGTCTCTCCTTTTGTGCCATTGCTCTGTTACACTCACACTTTTCACGTCCTGTTAAGGCCAGTGTCAGACAACGCACTATGCGTGGCCGTACTGACATGCCTTACCGACGCCCGTCACAGTGTTGTGACGTTTCGACAGGGCCGGCCACACACTGTAGCACGCATGAATTGGGTGCGCTACAGAGGACGTGCTGAAAGCCTCCTCGTCGAAACGCTACGACGCGCATTCGATGGGGCTGCAAAGCTCGATCCTTCATATAAAAGCCTTTTTCGTTACTGATTTTTTTAAAATTTTTCAGGTATTTTTGTGGATTTTGTAGGCAAAATTTTGAGTTCCCACTTTTAAAAAAAAAAAAAAGACTAGTTTTTCCCCTCACTGAACACAGCTTTTTTTTTTCTGCAGGCTGGCTCTGAGTTCGGCGTTGTGTCCTTGTGGCTGAAACCTTTTTCAGTACCAGGTACAGGGGGTACAGGGGTATGGGTTTATCCCCCCCTGCAGTCTTCAGTGAGTTCTTTATTATTTTTTGTGCTTTGACTGCATTCCGATGGGGCTATCTTGGTACTCAAACCCTGTTTCAGCACCGAGGACAGGTTTTTTTTCTCCCCACAACTGTTTTTTTTTTCCCCGCAGAGTGGTTTTTTTTTCGGTGACCTGTCCGTCGGCTGACCTGCGTCGTCCACAGTCACTTCTAATGTATGACCCTGATCAGCTGACTGTGTTGTCCGTAGGTGGACGACCAAGCTGGTCGGCCGACAGCGGACCCAGTGGACAGCCAGCCTAAGGCACTGATCTTTTAGTTTTCACTTGGCTGAAAATCGAGTTACATTACAAAGTAATTTTGAGACCTGCAGTTCCACCTATTCCTAAAAAGCAATAAGTAATGGCATAGGCAATAGCACAGCATTGACACAGCCACCTGCAGGTCCAATCAGAGTTCCTGATGTTTACCTGTCAGGCAAGATCAGAAGAGCCGGCCTATAGGATGCTGGCAATGGTAATGTCCAGCAGTTGACATGACTGGGTGCGCTTTAACTCTTTGCCTCATAAAACTTAAGCCATATAGAATCCTAAACCATTAACCCTGATCTTTTCTTTGACTATATTATTAAAGGGTGCTAGTATTAATGGCACCATAAGTACCTCAATGCTGCAGAATTTCATCATTGCTCCATTTACACGGAATATTTGTGCATGTTTTAAATGCATATGCTAGATGTCACACTGGCATCCATACAGCTGGGTATCAAAGTTCTGCCACACATACAGTTTGCATAAATGTCACAGAATCCATCCCATATCCAGCACTAATATGGCCTGTACATCCCTTACCTTGTATGAAGCATGTGTGTCAGGCAACAGCTCTTCGACATTCTTACAGTTTGCCTCAGCTCCCCAGCGCCCTTCTCACATATATTACCTGCTTAGTTCTCAAAGGAACCATAACACATAATCACCTGAATGGCATACATTAGTCTCACATGCATCGCCAATACAATGAAAGTGATCATTCATCCGAATTACTAATTAGTGAGTAAAAATGCATCATAAGCAGAATAACGTTCAGTGGGTTCTGCCATGAAAAATATACTTAAAGGTCCATGCAATTAAGATCGAAATGAAATTACTGCTGTAATATAGTAAGATGAGTTGTGTGGAGTGGACATATCTGATATTCTAGGGTAACTGCGCTCCACTGATCCATTACTGTATAACAGTATATCCCTGCTGCCTTCTTCACACTGCCATTGTATAGATAATGATAGTAATAAGTGACAGTAACTGTGTAGCATTAGTGAATGACCAAACAGATGAAGAGGTCTGGAAACCTATACAAAGTAGGCATATATTTTTATATTTTTGTTCCTGGGGCCTTTAGTGGCAGCTTCAGGCAACTAGGCCAACTGTTAATAAAGATCTTTCAGTTCTGGGTCTGAAAGTGGGTACATTTCTTCTGACATCCAGAGTTGCTCATGCGTTACAGGTTCTAGATGAATATTGTAATTAAAAAAAAACTAAAAAAAACAGGGAATGGCTCTCACAAAAATGGGTTGGATCCACTATATGATGTACACTGCTCGGAGAGGACTGATCGTCAAATGACAAGCAAGTCACACCCGTGCATGCACGGATCCTCAGAATAGCCAGCTCCAATGCAGCAATACCTGATCATCAGATATTGCCTTCCACTCAAAAGCGCAAGCGTGAGACACGCCACTCAGGTAGAGGGGGGGGCAGGGGTATATACATTTACATATACAGTGAGCAGTGCGGAGTATACTGCTCACTGACAGGAGGGGTTATGTGTGCATAGATAAAGAGCGCAGCATATGTGTCTACTCCTTACTGCTCTCTGTATATGTCAATGTGTATATCCTCCCCTCTCCGTATGTGTGGTGTGTCTCACTCATGCGCACTGAGAGGGAGGCATTGAGTTGTGTGAAAGGCTGAACTCAATGGGCGCACGTCTTTTTTTTCAGCCTGTGTAACATATGTAACTATGTATCTTGGGAATATCAGTCTAGGGGGAAGTATATAGTACATTGTGTAGAAGTACAATTCTCATTTATATTGTGCAAAAGAATTTACCCAAAGTCCAGGACATGAAAAGTGATTTCTATTTTAACTAGGTTTTTGAAGTTAATCCAGAAGGAAATAAGGGATTACCAAACACTGAGTGAATGACATGATTCATAAAACAAAACACACTTAATGCAAACATCGGCAAAGCGAAAAGAAGGGTATGAGTCAACCAAAGTAAATTATGAATGACCTGTGAAGAAAAGTAAGTATAAGTCATAATCAGAAAATAAAAGAGCCAGCAGGCAATGTTACACAATACTGAATCATCACATAAGGCACTGAAATCTGAGCTTTTTATGTACGGGAAAAGCAATAAGCCTGAACTGACACTTCATACAGCTCTCTCGTTGGATTACTTCCTACAGTTGTATTGGGCAGTTATGGTAAACATTTGTTTCTCTAATTTTTATTTTATTTTCCATTATGGTCCCAACAATTCAGATTTGGCTACCGTAGTCACCCTTAATATTCATTTTCCAAAGTTTATTTTTTAAATAAAGGAAGCAATTCGATTTAATTGAGAGCTACAATTTCATGATTATATATATTTAATTGAATTACCCTTTTGTCTGAAAGAGGTCAAATTTGGGCCTCACAGAAATTATTCTGAAATTACATTAACTGAGTAATAGGTCAAGGGCAAGTAATGAATTTGTACAAATTAAAGAAATGAATGTTGAACTTGATAGAGTGCTTGAATTAAACACACAATTATTATTATTTAATTGAAACAATGTCGTTCATGACCTGCTACAAATAATGGAGCCTTGTTGCATGCTTTCTCATATTATCTTAAATCAAAGCATCATAGTAATAGGGAGCAATTTTGATACAACCAAACTACCAAATGTATTATCCCAGACTTAAAAATCTCATCCCTATGAGTTCCTATATCCAGGACTGTCTGTTACAAGGAACTCTTACAAGGAAATAGAACTAGGATTTGTTAATTTCCCTAGAACTTTCATGTCTTGTATTCCTGAAAATTAAAAAAAAATGTGTTTGCATTCTAAAGGTGGATTGCTGTAATTTCTGTGATTTAATAGACCAGATGGGAGCAGCCTCTTCACCCGAGAGAGTCTTTTGAACTACACACCCCATTCGTTACATTGTTTGAGCATCATGGGAATTGCAATTCAAAAACAAGTGTTGCTGAGGTTGCTGACTGTAGTAACAGACCATTATAATACAATAACAGGCCTGGACTGGCCACAGTTAAGTAGTTTTGCTTAGGCGCCAATCAGCCGGGCTTATATTGTCGCCTGCCGTCTGCAGCTTTCAAGACCGCAGGACATAGATCACCATGTCAGGCCACAGGAGAGCTTACTGTTTGTCAACAGTGCATAAGATCTTGAGGCAACCTTGTGTTGCCTTTCTATCAAGAGTGGAGTAGAACGATCCAGGTTGAACCAGGGTTTGGTACAACATATTTTTGGTTTCATAATTATTGGTATAGCTATCACGAATCCCCCTTGGGTTTATGATTCTGGTCCCTGTACCCAGTATACTATCTACCCCTCCGATCCTTGGGTGGCCAGTAAAGCTAGCTATCTTCAGGGAACAAAATGACACGTACCAAGCAAGGGTTAGCAGATACCAGAATACAATGATATATTTAGTTGGGATCACAAGGATTTTAGTACCAGGAGAGATAGTCAGACTTATGCCAATATTAATACACAGAGCAGGATCAACAGGAATTATCAAATCGGTACACAGAGCGGGTAAGTCAGTAAATGCCAGGTCATTACACAGAGCGGGTTCGTCAGAGATTGCCAAGACGGTACACAGAGCGGGTTTGTCAGTAAATGCCAGGTCGTTACACAGAGCGGGTTCATCAGAGATTGCAAAGTCGTTACACAGAGCGGGTTCATCAGTGATTGATGGGTTCATACACTTAGGATAGCCAAAATCAACAGAAAGCGCTGAGGGATGTGAAAACCACGTCAGGACACAAGAGTATGTGAGACGTGGGTTTTAAACCTGGCGGATGCTGCGTCATCAAGCCACGCCCCTCCCCTTGGCATCTCACGTGAGTCGCAATGCTTTTGCTTTCGGCACCCGGCCAGTGAGCAGCGAGCAGGATGCTATCAGGCGCCGGTACTGTGGGAGGTGACAATAGCTTTGTAATAATGTGGAAAACACTTGTAGGAGGCCCAGTTAAGTCAACCCCAGGTTCCTGTGTGTATATTTATTTATTTATAAAGGATTTTACCAGGAAGGATACATTGAGATTTCTCTCGTTTTCAAGTACGTCCTCGGTTCAAGAACATTGAGTGGTTACAGAAATACAAAATAGTATTGTTACATGTTTACAGGTGCATTCCGTATTGAGGTATGTTAATAGGGAACTCTTAAGGGACTTTAGACTGGGGGAAGATTTCACGGCGTCTGGGAGGTTATTCCATATTTGCGGTGCTCTGTAGGAAAATGAGGATCGAGTCACTTTCTTTTTTTATTGCGGTATTGCAAGTAAGGTGCTGATCCTGGATCTGAGGTTATAGGATGAGGGAACTGCTGGGGCAATCAGCCTATTCAGGTAGGGTGGTAGCTTCCCAGAAAAGCTCTTAAACACCAGGTTGGAAAGGTGAAGGGTGCATCTAGATTCCAGCGATGGCCAGTTTAGTTCTTTTAACATGTCACAATGGTGGGTCATGTAGTTACATTGTAGCACAAAGCAACAGAATGAGTTATACAATGTAGTAAGTTTCTGGAGGTGTGTTTGCGGGGCAGCTGCATACACTACATCTCCGTATTCAATGGCTGGCATATGCATTTATTGTACAATCTGCTTTCTTACCGCGGGGCTCAGGCAGGATTTGTTTCTGTACAGGGCACCTAGTTTGGGGTAGAGTTTAGATGAGAGGTTTTCGATGTGGGAGCCAAAAGATAGATTTGGGTCTAACCACATACCTAGATATTTGAGAGAAGTGACTGTAGTCAGCGTGTCATTTCATCTTGTCCTGACACATAGATGGGGTGTTTGCAATTTGTGTAGTTGAGGTTTTGTTCCAAAGAGCATTGTAACAGTTTTGTCAGTATTTAAAAAAAGTTTGTTATCTGCGATCCACTTTTCTATCCCTGTGAATTGTTCTTGCAGCACTGCCTCCAGCTGTAGGAGATTTGATTTGCTGGTATAGATTACAGTGTCGTCTGCGTACATGTGTACAGTTGAGGCTTTGCAGACATTGGGCAGATCATTTATGAATATTGTGAATAGCAGGGGGCCGAGTATAGAGCCTTGGGATACACCGCACGTGACTGGGAGGGGAAGTGCTGTCAGAAATGGACACATATTGCGACCGATCAGACACATATGATTGGAACCAGGTTAGCGTGCTATCACCAATACCAGAGTTTTTAATTTTTTGTAATAGGATGCCATGGTCTACTGTGTCAAAGGCCTTGGCAAAATCAAGGAAGATGGCTCCAGTTAGGTTTCCTTGTTCCATGCCAGCTTGGATATCATTACAAACTTTTAAAAGGGCAGTTGTAGTTGAATGATTTGGACGAAAGCCTGATTGATCCGGGGATAAATAGTTCCGATACTGATAATAATCATGTAATTGAGTGTAGACACATTTTTCAGAATTATTGACATTACAGGGAGCAGTGATATCGGGCGGTAGTTGGATACCAAAGTATTGTCTCCACTTTTATGGATAGGTACCACCCTTGCAGTCTTCCAGAGTTTGGGTATGTATCCAGTCGCCAGTGATTCATTGATTAGGGTTGCGACAGGTTTTGCAATTGCTGGCGCACTGATATTCAGCAGCATTGCTGGGATTTGATCATGTCCAGACTGGTATTTATTTTTTTGGTTACGGAGAAGTTTAGTGATGACACTGACAGGCACTGGTCTAAAACTGAATTTTTCTGCATTACAGGGTCTCTGCACAGTTGGTGGGGTCTGACCTGTGCGCGGCCTTTCTGATTGCGTGTCATTTCCTAGCTTAGCAATCAGGGTGGTGGCGCATCCAACAAAATAATTATTAAAAGCATTTGCTACATCTAGGGGGTGTTGTACAGTTTGGTTGTTTACTTTGACATCAGCCGTTTGGGAGTGGACAGGGGGGGGTGCTTGTATGTTACTTATGATTTTATAAAAATTTCTAGGGTTTGATATGTTATTTAAATTTTCATTAAAGTATTGGGCTTTAGCCATTTTTGTTTGTTTTGTGCCTGCATTCCGGCATTTTCGGTATTCACAGTGATCATTCATGGATCCAGTACTCTTGAAATTTGACCACAGGGAGTCTCTAAACTGGTACATATGCTTGAGGTCAGCTGTAACCCAGGGGAGATGTAAATTTACAGCAAATTTTTTTTTGGAGAAAGGATTTTACCAGGAAGGATACATTGAGATTTATCTAATTTTCAAGTATGTCCTGGGTGGCGAGTATGTACCGTTAGGTGTCTTGCCCAAGGACACTTACTGGAGAGGTTGCTTGCTGGGATCGAACCCATTACTCCACAGGCTCTCTCTACACAGAGCAGTGATGTTACCTCTACTCCACCCAGCCGGCACCAAATTTGCATGTATTTAAATGTGTTTGCTTGGAAATGTATAACTAAGTGTGGTTTTATGGCTAAGTGTATGTCAATGTATGTTTTTATGCACTTTTTGTTTTCACCGCAAGGATCATCAGCCATTTTGGGAGTTAATTTGGCAAAGTAGCAAACTATTGAATGTTTTCTGGTGCCTCGTCTTTTGCTTCTGAAGGTAGTAATTGTCAAGAAACATCGGAAAACTGGGGAAGTGGAGAGCTTTGGTCTCCCAGATAAACATCTATTGCTGGGTTATTCTAGAACGTGGAGACCCCCACGCCACATGCCTGAAGCCACAAGTTTCTTCTTCCTCAGAGGAGTTAGGCCTGATGACCCATCAGACCCAAACCCTGGACACGTTACCGACCTCAAGGGGGGACATAAAACAGCTTTTAGCTGATATCCATCGACTGTGGCAGGGAGACTTAGACACAGTATTTACAGATGTAGTCACATTTAGGAAGCAATTATTGGCTACTTTTTTTTAACATATTCAAGTTTATTGTAATCCAAATGAAATAGTACAGTTCAATGTAGCTACTATATTGTAGCCTAATCAAGGTTGAAAAAATAGTTAGTCATATCACGTCTTTCAGGTAGTCATTACATACAAGGAAGAAAATAAAGTTATACAGTGGGAGGGATTAGATCCGCGTGGCAACTGATTCACATTAGGTTTCAGGGTGTCGCAGTTTTATATATTGGGTTAAGAACCCGGAGTCTGTGCGCAACGACTCATTCTCGGTAGACATGCCATTAGCCAGTAATACCATTTTAGTGCATTTTCAGCGGCCCTCCCCTTGGCGTAGGCCAACCTTTCCTCAGAGGCACGGATAGACTCCACCTCGTGGAGCCAGAGCGTAAGTGGAGGGGGTTCGGTGCGTTTCCAGTAGTGAGGTATCGTCAACCTTGCTGCCTGTAACAGGCGGACAGCCACCGATTTCCTAAATACCTCTGGGACCATGTCAGTGTGGCTCAATAAGTAAAATTCCGGAGAGAAGGGGGGGTTGAGGTTCCATAACCTCACTAACCTGGGCATGAATAGTGTGCCAAAAGTGTTGCAGGGTCGGGCATGACCACCAAATATGTAGTGGATTGGCGGCAGGAGCTTTGCAACGCCAGCAGGATGCCCCATCCCCTCCCGGCATGTGTCTGAGTGTGTTGGGTGTCCTGTGCCATCTGTTTAGTAGTTTGTAATTGGCTTCCTGTACCCTAGTGGACATCGAGCTAGTGTGGGCCAACGAGCAAATCAACCTCCATTGATGATCCTCAAATTGTATGCCTAATTCCCTCTCCCAGCCGGTACGAGCCGCGGATGGACAAACAACGCTGGACTGTATAAGATCGTACATCGCTGAGAGGCAATGGGAGGGTAACCTGCCCCGTTCCACTATTGTCTCGAACTGTGTGAGTGTCCTCGTGTATGAGTCAAGCGTGGAGAGCGAGCGTAGTCGTTGAATCAATCTGTGGTGGTGGAACCTAGTCAAAAAGGAATCCGGCTGGGAGAGGGGCAGCAGACCACACGCAACTGGTAGTCCAGCAGCTAGAAAATGGCGGGGGCGTGGCGGTGGCGGGGGGTCTGCAAGGCCTGTCAGCTGTAAGGATCGGGAGAACTCCGGAAGCCGTTGTAGCGGTAACAGCGGAGATGGGAATGGTGCGAGGCCAAGTTTAGCATTGAGGCTTCTCCAAGTGCGTAGTGTAGCGTTGATCAGAGGGTGTGTTTTTGTCCCTTTGTGTAATGTGGAGGCTGGAAGCCAGGGAAGGTCGGACAGAGGGCAGCTCGCACAGGCCTGCTCAATTCCCACCCATTGTTTATCTTGTGCGCCGGTCAACCACTCCAGTATGCGCTGCAAGTGGGCCGCTCCATAATAATGCCAAAAGTGTGGTACTGCCGGCCCACCAGCGCCTTTAGGTGTGGTGAGTAGTGCCATAGCAATTCTAGGTTTTTTAGAGTCCGATATGTATCTAGTGAGCGTGCGAGTTAGCTGTGCAAAAAAACCGCGTGGTAGGAGTATTGGAATGGTCTGAAAAAGATATAGAAGGCGCAGCAGTATGTTCATTTTAATTACTCCGGTGCAGCCAAACCACGATATATGAGGGTATGACCACATTAAGAGGTCATTAGTCAGGTTCGCCTGGAGCGGTCGGTAGTTAGCTGCGTACAGTGTCGCACAGTCTGGCGTTAGCATAATGCCTAAGTATTTCAGTCCCGTAGAGCACCAGCGGAAGGGAAAGGCCATCACCAGAGACTCCTTCATGTCCGGGGGAACATGGAGGGGCAGGATTTCAGACTTGTCCATGTTAATCTTTAAGTTGCTTATGGCACCATATTGGGCAAAGAGGTGTAGTAGTTTCGGAAGGGAGATCCTCGGCTGGCGGAGAAAAAACAACATATCATCAGCATATGCCGCCACCCGGTGCTCTCTGTTCCCAACCTCCACGCCGTGCAGGTCAATGTCCGAACGGACTGCCTGCAAAAATGGTTCCAGTGTCAATGCAAACAGGAGTGGAGACAAGGGGCAGCCTTGTCTTGTGCCGTTTGTGATCGGGAAGGGGGCCGATAATGCGCCATTAATGTTGATCCTGGCCGTGGAGTTAGTGTAGAGGGCATTGATCCAGGTCAGCATGTTCGTGCCCACGCCCATGAAACGCAAAGTGTGTGAGAGGAACAGCCAGCCGACCCGGTCAAATGCCTTATCTGCATCCGTGGACAGCAGTAAGGTCGGTTCACGGTCCCCAGTGGTGGCTGCGTGAATGAGGTCTATCGCTCGTACCGTGTTCGCCCTGCCCTCCCTCCCGGGTATAAAGCCCGTCTGGTCTGAATGGACCAGCGTTGGGACGTGTGCTTTCAAGCGGTTGGCCAATACTTTCGCAAATAGGTTGAGGTCCTGGTTAAGGAGGTACATTGGCCTATAGCTGCTGCAGAGCTCGGGGTCTTTTCCCGGTTTCGGGATAAGTGTGATGTTAGCTGTCAACGCCGATGCCTGCAAGTGCGTGCCTTCCGTGAGTGAATTAAAGGCCCGCAGCCAGTGTTGTGCCAAGAGTCCATGCAGGGATTTATAATACTGGAGGGAGAGTCCATCAGGGCCGGGAGACTTGCCCGAGGGTGTTAATTTAATTGCCTCCTCTAGTTCCTCTCCAGTTATGGGTCTATCTTGGGATTGGCGTGCGTCGCTCGACAAGGGGATGCGGAGATGTTGCCGAAGGTAAGCCTCAATGGTGTCCGCGTTCTGCGTGACCGTTTGTTTGGGAAGGTTGTACGTGTCTTGAAAGTGTTTGTGAAAGAGTGTCATGATGTCCTGCGGGAGAGAAGATGGGGCCTGTGCACCGGCACGTATCTTAGATATATAGGAGGCATTCCGTTGCCTGCGAAGGGAGTGGGCCAGGAGCCTACCGCATTTATTGCCGTGTTCAAAGTAGAGTTGTTTAGTCCTACGTATCTTTTGAAGGGCACTAATGTTAAGGAGTGTGTGTAGCTCTGCTTTAAGCTTCATTAGTTCTGTGTATGTCGCGTCCAGGAGGTGGGCTTTATGGGTCTGTTCCAATGTAGTGATGCGTGCGTGTAGTTCCTCAAATTGACTTGTTCGTGCCCGCTTAAGTCTCGCCCCTTGTGTTATCAGGTAGCCCCTCGCCACCGCCTTGTGCGCTTCCCAGACCAGCGGGGAGGGAGTGTCCGGGCGTACATTATCCTCAAAGTAGTGCTCGAGTGTGTCTGTCAGGCCTTTTAGTACCTCAGCGTCCGCTAGGAGGGTTTCATTAAGACGCCAATGTAAGGATTTGGATCTGTATAGGGCCCTTCGCCAACGTCACTATGACCGGCGAGTGATCTGTCCAAGTCGTGGTGCCAATCAGTGGCGTAGCGTGGGGGGGCTGGGGGGGCCGTGGCCCCGGGCGCAGTTTTGTTAGGGGCGCATTTGCGCCCCTAAACTGGCCCGGGGGTTGAGGGGACCCAGATGCCGGGCAGCGCGGGAGTGCCTGCCCGGTCCTGAAGAGTCCGTCCTGTTAAAGGGAAGCGGCTGCGTGCAGGCGCAGCCGGTCACGTGGTCCGGCTAATCAGGTGGTACTGAGTCTCTGTACCACCTGACTGGCCGGACCGCGTGACCTGTGCACGCACGCCACGCAGCCGACTCCACTTCAACAGGACGGACTCTTCAGGACCGGGCAGGCACTCCCGCGCTGCCCGGCATCTGGGTCCCCTCAACCCCTGCCGGAGCTGGAGCAATATCCAGGTGAGAGCTGGGCAAATCCATGTGTAAGTTGGGGCAAATCCATGAGCAGGGGGAAATCCATGAGCTGGGGGCAAATCCATGACCTGGGGGCAAATCCATGACCTGGGGGCAAATCCATGAGCTGGGGCAAATCCATGAGCTGGGCAAATCCATGAGCTGGGGCAAATCCATGAGCTGGGGCAAATCCATGACCTGGGGGCAAATCCATGAGCTGGGGGCAAATCCATGAGCTGGGCAAATCCATGAGCTGGGGGCAAATCCATGAGCTGGGGCAAATCCATGAGCTGGGCAAATCCATGAGCTGGGGCAAATCCATGAGCTGGGGCAAATCCATGTGCTGGGGGCAAATCCATGTGTGAGCTGGGGCAAATCCATGTGTGAGCTGGGGGCAAATCCATGTGTGAGCTGGGGGCAAATCCATGTGTGAGCTGGGGGCAAATCCATGTGTGAGCTGGGGCAAATCCATGAGCTGGGGGCTGGGCTAATCCATGAGCTGGGCAAATCCATGTGTGAGCTGGGGCAAATCCATGTGTGAGCTGGGGCAAATCCATGTGTGAGCTGGGGCAAATCCATGAGCTGGGGCAAATCCATGTGTGAGCTGGGGGCAAATCCATGAGCTGGGGCAAATCCATGTGTGAGCTGGGGGCAAATCCATGAGCTGGGGGCAAATCCATGAGCTGGGGGCAAATCCATGACCTGGGCGCAAATCCATGACCTGGGCAAATCCATGAGCTGGGGGCAAATCCATGAGCTGGGCAAATCCATGACCTGGGCAAATCCATGAGCTGGGCAAATCCATGAGCTGGGGGCAAATCCATGAGCTGGGCAAATCCATGAGCTGGGGGCAAATCCATGAGCTGGGGGCAAATCCATGAGCTGGGGCAAATCCATGTGAGAGCTGGAGCAAATCCATGTGAGAGCTCGGGCAATATCGATAACGTGTCCACAGGTGGGGGGGGGCGCACATTTCTTGGCTGGCCCCGGGCGCTGACAACCCACGCTACGCCACTGGTGCCAATGGTCGAGTTGCGTATTAGGTGTGCATGTTGAGATGGGATAAATATATAGTCCAGTCGGGTGTAGCGTCTGTGGATCGCGCTGTAATAGGTGTAATCCCTACCCGTCGGGTGTTGGGCTCTCCAGCTGTCCACCAGCCTGTGCTCATGCAAGAGGAGTCTAGTCTGGCGGAGCACTGACTGGGCCAGGCTTGAGGTCCCCCTGGATGTGTCCATCTTAGGATCCAAGACCATATTAATGTCCCCACCCACAATAAGGATCCCCTCCGCAAAGGCCCCCACCACTCGGAGGATTTCCCTAAACGCTCTGTGTTGACGTTTGTTAGGCAGGTATACCGAAGTGAAAGTGTACAGTTGATCGCCTATGGTCCCTTTCACTAAGGTATAACGACCGTCAGTGTCGCATTTAGAATCCCTGAGGGTGAATGGAAGTGACCTGGCCAGTAAGATGGCTGTGCCACGCATCTTGCCTAGCGTGTAGTTGCTATAGAACCCTGTGGGGTAGTCACGGTTGCGGAGCGACGGTGCTCGGGGCCCTGTGAGGTGTGTTTCTTGTAAGAGTGCAACGGATACCTTCTGAGTGCGGAATTCCCGTAATGCGATGTGGCGTTTTGCCTAAACATTCAAGCCTCCCACGTTCAAGGATAGTACCCTCAGAGAATCAGGAACATACATCATGACACACAGCAGGCAAGATACTCTGGGTCTTACGTGAGGGGTGCGAAAGTGGTGTAAATACCACCGAACCTGCGTGAATTGACAAAGAAAAATAAACGTAGATGAATATGCAATACAATTACAATGAAGATCATAAGAAAAAATAACCGCTAGACAGAGTAATCGTAACGAGTGTGACGAATTTCGGTCGAACCGCCCCTATTGGAGCAAGTCGGACCCTGTCACACAAAAAGTGTCCACTACCGGGCGCGTTACTACTCGGTAGGGAAACGTGACCGACCGTCAAGAAATAGGAAGTAAACGATTAACGAGTGAGAAAAATAAATGGGTGTGCGCGCCCACCCCATGGCGAGGCCGTTAAGGCCTAGTATGAGAGTCAAACAAACAGACCCAGTCTCGGTGTGGTATTCTGCCAGGACCACCGATAGAAGTTTGTATCAACCTTTGGAGAGGTATGCGTCGTCCCGTAGGTCAGCCTGTCAGGCTCTAGGAAACGAACATCGGTGTGGGGGGAACAATGTAAAATGTGTTAAAGTTCCTGGGAGCTGGATGGGGTGTTTCCCCGCGTGGAGGGCCGAGAGCCTCGTGGGCGCCTCCTTCGAGCTGGGCGCTGTGGCGGGAGTTGTTCAGTGGTGTAAACAGCCATCGGGTCCGGCCACGATATCTGTGCGTCTTCTGGCAATCGTAGCGTGCGAAGGATTCCATCCAGGTCTTCCCCCGACCTAACGGTCACCGGGCCTTGCTGCGTTCTGATCTGCAGGCCAAAAGGGTGTAGCCATCTGTACTGTAGCCCTTCTTGTTGTAGAGCCAGCGTGAGGGGCCGCAATGCTCGTCTTGATTGTAGGGTGGTCTGGGAGACATCATTAAACAGGGAGATCAGGGCACCATCCAGCACCAGTCTCGGGGTGTCCCTTGCTAGTCTCATAATGTCCTCTTTTAAACTGAAGTGTAGGAGATAGCAGATTACGTCCCTTGGAGGTGCTTCCGGGGGTCCCCTGGGCCTGAGAGCTCTGTGAAAACGTTCGATATCTATTGGGGTGTCTGGCGGGCGTCCTAGTACCTTGTTGAATAAACGCAGTAATGCATGATGTAAGTCCTCCGCCGTTTTCTCACCCTCAGGGAGACCCCTTACTCTAATATTCTGCCTGCGGCCTCTGTTTTCAAGGTCTTCTATGTGGCGGGTGAGGGAGGTGAGAAGGTGATGGTGCTGAGCAATGTGACCTGTGGTGGCTTCCACCTGGTCTGATCTCTCTTTCTGCCCCTTCTCTACCTGTTCCACGCGGTGCTGTAGGCCTCCTAGGTCTCCCCTGAGCCGTTCTATGTCCGCCGCCAGGGACTGGCGGAGTGATGTTGTGGCCGCCGTCAGGTCATCTTTCGTGGGCAGCGAGCGTAGGAGCTGGCGTATGTCCTCCGGTGCGTCCCACGTGCCGGTGGACGAGGATGCAGGCGATGGTGGGCCGCATGTGGGGGTCGGCGCCATTTTGTTTGGCGGTTGGGCTCCGTCCTCCTCGTGCTGCGGGGAAATGTACTGGCGGATCCCGGGTGCCGGTGAGTCCGGGTGAGCTGCCGCTGTTCCAGGGGTCTGGGGGGTCTTTTTGCCCTTGACCATGGCGATCTGCGCTGGGGCTGTGCTTTGTTTTCGCCAGGGGTGAGACGGAGCTCACTCAGTGTGCGGCCATGTCAGACGGCGGTCAGGCCACGCCCCCCGGCTACTCAGATCTGACCTGAATTACTGGAGAAGGAATATTCTAGCGCCACTACCCATAGAGAGGCCAATCATCTGCAAGTGAATCTCCTGACCTGCTTGATTGCAGGCTTAGAAGTCAAACATTGGAGACCATCTCAGAGTGCTTTCTGGCAATGTTAACTCAAAGACAGTAAAGCCACGGGTAAAGTGCTTAGCCGCTGTGTTGCTCTAGCTCTCATTGGACCCCCTACTACTTTTATCACAGCCATAGACCTAAAAAAATATGACTGCTCCCACAGAGGCACTACAAGATGCTATTGTTACCACCAAAGATCAAGTAGGTGGTGGTAAAAACACTGTTCATAGTTCATACAATTTGATGTTGTTATATCTCTTTACTGAGACATGCAATTGTTTTACTATTATGGCCTGGAAAAAATTTGAAGTCACTCCCCTCCTAACAGAACATGAAGTGCTATACTAACAGGGAGCATTGAAGGATGACGCTATATGTTCAGCCATGACTGCTGAAGACACGTGGGCTATCTTGTTAAAGCACAGACTGCTGAGGGATGTTCGATGTCGAGTCGTAATACCATACTTTCATTGGCCAATCTGAAAGAAAGAGACCCAGGATGACTGACTTTGCCCACCTCTCCACTCCCACCACTATGTGTGTTTATTTTTCATAAACCACAAGGGTTATTCAGAAAGTGCTGGTGTTTGTGTACGATACTTACATGGACATCACCCATCGGGCCGAGGTTAATGCCAGTTGCTGCCGCGGGCCTCTAATTTGGCCCGTCCATACAGCCGATGTGCGGCACGTGTCATTGGCTGCAGGTGTACAACCTGAGCTCAGGCTGTCTCTCTGTAGCCAATGACTAGGGATGAGCTGTTCGGGTTCGGACGATTCGGAGTTCGACCCGAACTTTGGCAGTTTGAAAGTTCGCGAATTTTGAACTTTTTGGGCATGTTCGGTTCGGGTTCGAAAAAAAAAAGAAATTTTGAAAAAAGTATAGAAAATGCTTAAAAAAATACTAAAAAATCTAGAAATAAAGAGACTCTTTACTGCAGAATATTATAAGCAACGGTTTATTAGATATTGAAATAAAAACTAATGTGTACGTGGAAAGATTATCAACTCTAAATGACCTCTGTTCACAAACGGGCATAACACCAGGTGTTTTTAGTCTGGTAATCAATTTGATACATTGTACAATATACTGAGGGTGGGGTGGTGTCTGTTTCTGATTGAGAAACATTTAACTGGTGTTTGAAAAAAATCTAAAGCAATGTTATTTTTCACCTCGGGATTAAACATTCACAGGGTTATTCAGAGAGCGGTGAAAAGCAGGAGAATAACTGGAGAAGTGAAAATTCTAGGTCAAAATAGCCAAACCAGAAAAATTCTCCCATTTATCTCACTTTCCAAATCGGCTATTTGGTCTAGATTGTTCTCTTCTCCTGCCAGTTCTCCTGGCTTTCACCCCTCTCTCTCTGGGTTGTTCAGAGAAAGGTGAAAACCAGGAGAATGGCAGGAAAAGAGAACAATCTGGACCAAATAGCCGATTTGGAAAGTGAGATAAGGCTAGGGTCGGACTAACGCATTTTTCGCAGCGACCGTCAAAAAGTGCGTCCGAACGCATTGCCGTATTTTTTCATGGATTGCGCGAAAACCGTCATACGATGCGCATTTTTGTGCGTGATTTTTTACGGATCCAAACCAGGAAACTTTGGGTGTCTGGACGTTATGTTGGCCGGACATGAGCAGGGTCTGACGTCTCCAAATCACGCACACACGCCGCTAGCGGACGCAACGCTCTCTGTACGTCCGTACTAGCGGTTCTGCGTTCTCGAAAAAATGCGTTCATTTTCCACTTGCGTTGCACAGCCGGACTTTCTTGCGACCGTACTTCATATATTGGCCGTCATTGCCCGTCATTTGCTGCTAGTGTGGCCGTGATTAAGTGTGCCTAAACGCACGTTAAAAATTCGCTAGTCTGACCCTAGCCTAAATGGGAGAATTTTTCTGGTTTGGCTATTTTGACCTAGAATTTTCCATTCTCCAGTCATTCTCCTGCTCTTCACCGCTCTCTGAATAACCCTGACAGGGTTATTGAGAGAAAGGTGAAACTCAGGAGAATGACTGGAGAATGGAAAATTCTAGGTCAAAATAGCCAAACCAGAAAAAATTCTCCCATTTATCTCACTTTCCAAATTGGCTATTTGGTCTAGATTGTTCTCTTCTCTTGCCAGTTCTCCTGGCTTTCACCTCTCTCTCAGGGTTGTTCAGAGAAAGGTGAAAACCAGGAGAATGGCAGGAAAAGAGAACAATCTGGACCAAATAGCCGATTAGGAAAGTGAGATAAGGCTAGGGTCAGACTAACGCATTTTTCGCAGCGACCGTCAAAAAGTGCGTCCGAACACATTGCCGTATTTATTCACGGATTGCGCGAAAATGGTCATACGATGCGCATTTTTGTGCGTGATTTTTTACGGATCCAAACCAGGAAACTTTGGGTGTCTGGACGTTATGTTGGCCGGACATGAGCAGGGTCGGACGTCTCCAAATCATGCACACACGCCGCTAGTGGACGCAGCGCACTCTGTACGTCCGTACTAGCGGTTCTGCGTTCTCGAAAAAATGCGTTCATTTTCCACTTGCGTTGCGCAGCCGGACTTTCGTGCGACCGTACTTCGTATATTGGCCGTCATTGCCCGTCATTTGCTGCTAGTGTGGCCGTGATTAAGTGTGCCTAAACGCACGTTAAAAATTCGCTAGTCTGATCCTAGCCTAAATGGGAGAAATTTTCTGGTTTGGCTATTTTGACCTAGAATTTTCCATTCTCCAGTCATTCTCCTGCTCTTCACTGCTCTCTGAATAACCCTGACAGGGTTATTCAGAGAAAGGTGAAACTCAGGAAAATGACTGGAGAATGGAAAATTCTAGGTCAAAATAGCCGAACCAGAAAAATTCTCCCATTTACCTCACTTTCCAAATCGGCTTTTTGGTCTAGAAGTTTCGATTCTCCTGCTTTTCAATGCCAAAAAATCAGTAAACTTTTTCTGCGTGTCCGAAAATGTCTCCTCTTTTCATACAGACTGCCGCCCCAAGCAGTTGTTTATGGATAGATTAAAGGAAAAGCATTTACCGTCATTTGAAATGTCATTTTTTGGTTTTTACATATTTCCATACATCCTAGAAATCCGCCACTTCACGGGCAGGTTATGGGGACCTCCTAGGCACGATATTTGAAGGAATTTTTCGTTTTTATTTTTAACCCTTATTTCATGGAAAACTCACTGTCCCTTTAAAAACTTTTTTTAAAAACTTTTTGTCCTTGTTTCCTGTCCCCCAGGGCACTACCCGGACCCCCATACACCTTTTATGGCAAATATGTAGCATATATGCCCTCTTGGAGGGCACTCCAAAAAACCGAATTTTCAGCCCCATTGACTTGCATTGGGGTTCGGGTTCGGTCCCGAAAAAATGGGAAGTTCGGGTTCGGGCTCGAACCGAACTTGGGGAGTGTTCGGCTCATCCCTACCAATGACGTGCGGCATGCACCAGCTGCGTGGAGGGGCCGAGGTGACCCATTGAAGACAACAGGGCGTACCTGTACTCTTGCATCTTCAAGGCCCACCGCATGGATGTCATAAAACGTCTTGTGGCGGGAAAGGGTTACTTAATGTTTTTGTTGTTTTTGTTTTTTAAGTTGATCCCTTTTCTGAATGTTTGATTTGTCTCCTCTTCCCCACATTCTTTTTATTCTCTCTCTTTCTGAGATGGTCAACAAACATCTAAACCTTGAGTGACATTGATATCCTTTCCATAGACTCTGAATGCGACTTAATGCATCCATTACAACCAGTACCAGAAATATATGGTCATATGGTTTCTATGTGTTACATAGTCATATATACTTTTTCTTTCTCCTCTACTGTTTTCTTTCATGATGTGTTATGCACTAGCTATGTGTGACTCTATAGCTGTTAAAACCTAAAATATGAATGAAAATGATGTAATAAATGTACATGTGCATAAATGTATCGATAATTATGAAGTGTGTGTGTATTTGTCCAAAACAACAATACAACAAAACAACTGGCTGTTGTGCTTTTAAATGCCCAGGCCTATTTTTGGTCCAGTCCACCCTTTGCAATAAAATTAATATATTATGATATGTGTATTGAGTATATACCTACAGGTATGTGTTTGTGTGTATTCTGTGCTTGCACTTTCACTCTATTCCAACTGTTGCTAGGACAGTTCATGACTATAAGGCAAATACCTTGTTTCCACTCTCTGGTGTCCAGAGAAGAAGCGTTTGTTGGTAGACTCTCAGTAAATAATTTATTTCTATATATTACCTGTCTAAAATGCTACCCTTCTGTCTTTCTTCTTTGCATAGCTCACCTATAAAAATTTTGGTACTCGTAACATGTCTTTGTGACTCATAAGCCATACACCCCTTTACAAAGCTTATGAATCAGGTCCTCCTCCCCTTTCTTGGCTGGTATGATTTAAAAGCGGATTAGTTCTGCTTTGTTTAATAGCAAAGTCTTAAGACCAAGGAGTGTGAGAGGGAGGTGATGTGGCGAAAGATGGTATTAACTCAATAAGAGAAATATACATTAATCATGATGGTATATTTTCAGTACAATATACACCTGTGAAACATAGAAAAAGGTTAAAGAACAAACAAACAATGCTGTGACATGCTGTACTCTATAGTTTTATAAAAAATAATCCAAATATTGTTGTTTTTTTTTAATTGTCTACTGCCTCACTAATACACCTTGGGTCAGATCACAACTGGCCTGTTATTGGTGAGCCACATATAAGTAAAACCTGTGCAAACCTTTTCCTGTTTGAGGCTCGACCATTAACATCACTATTCCGGCCGATCCAATGTATCAGCAACTCAGGCCGGAATATTTTTTAGCTATTCACTGAGCAGTGCTGCACGTAGTCTCAAGTTTTGGCTCCTGGCATCCATAGGTCTCCTTGGAGCTCAACGCATCCTTGCAGTGGCTCTGCAAGAGAATCTTGAGCAGGGACGCACAGGAGCCAAGTAAGAACACTGGGAACTATTTGTTCCCAGTCTTCTTTTCTTTTTTTTGTATTTAAAGTTTTTTTATTTTGTAATGAAGTCATCATATAAACAGAGAGTAAGGGCCTCGCAGGGCCACATGTGACGCTATCAACAGAAACACTTCTTAAGAAAATAACATAGGGGGGGGGTCGAATGAAAAATCTGCAGAATTTCAGAAAAAAGGGGGGAGGGGGGAGTAACAAAAAGCCATCAAAAACCATCCAAAACACTTCAGAAAAATAAAGGTAAGAATAAAAGAAAACCAAAAGTCTCAAATTTAGTCCCCTCTGGGGAGTGTCAGCAGTGAAAAAACAATAAAATAAAACCCGAAGCGTCTCAGAGCAGCATAAAACAAGGGAGGAAAAGGATACGTTAAGACATACAGGGTTATCCAAAGAGATCCGAATTGCTTGAGAAAGGTAACCGAACGCTGAAAGATCAGATCGGCAGGGCAGTTCCCTTCAGCCTTTATCCAGCAGAAACGTTGGGCAGAAAGCAGCTTCAAGCCTTCTTTCACCTCCTTCAGCGCCTGAGACATCCGGCAACCAGGTCCCTCCATCTGCCGCGCTGGGGACAGCCCGGGTCCAAGGCAAGCACTGGCCCTCAACAGTGCCCACGCTCAGGGTACAGAGCTGCGCCGTCAGCACAGGCCTCACCGAGGGAGCTGCTATCTCCGGTTCCATGGTCGCCTTCCCAGCTAGGCCCCAACTCACAGGCCTCCCAGCAACCTCGTGCACCTCTAGCGTCGTCATCGGGAGCAGGGCTCTGCGCACCAGACCAGGCATCCTTTCAGACTCTCCTCCAGGTGTAGATGCAAGCGTCAGCTTCCCAGGTGGGATGCCGATCGTGTCGCCGCTCCCCGTTCCAACCACTGAGCAGGTCCCAGCCATGCACCCATCCGGCGCATCCTCCTCTAAATTTGAGTCTCCTTTCTCCGGGCAGCTCCACATCATCCTTCGCCAGACTCCTCTAGTGAGCGGCGTGTCTTCCTCCTCCCCGTCCAGCAACTGCAGACAGGCCTCCAGGCTTGAAAAGAAGGCCTCAGTGTTTCTTGTGGGGGAGGTGATCCGCACCGCTCGACCTCTCTCATCTGACCTCCCCTCTGGGCAATCGGGAAATGCGGGCCCACCATTTCCACAATCCCCAACTCAGAGGTAGGTCTGGTAGAGGCGGCAGGACATTCAGGGACAGAGGCCCGAAGGGCCGGGACGAAGGCCGCAAAATGGCCGCCGGCTCCTCGCTCCGGCCACACACTGGCAGCTGCAGAGGGAGACCCAAGTCCGGAGGGGGGGACAGAACGGCCTCTGGACATCTCCAGTCCGGTGGGGCCAGCTATCTGGAGCCTGAAATCCAGAGATGCACAGCTAAAAGAGTCTTTTATCAGTCTCCAAGGGTGGCAGACGTGCGGAGCTCCTTGAAAACACGTCTGCTCCCTTCGGTAGCCGGCCACGCCCCCCTGTTCCCAGTCTTCTGCTGCTCATGGCCAGATGTAGCGGTGCATCCCACTGTCCTCTGCACTTTGGGATTTCAGGTAAGGGCTTTTTCAGAACAAAATCACTTAACACCAGCTTTTGAAAGATGGTAATTTTTTAATAAATACCTGCTCTAAAGGAGAAGAATGAATTATGTTGGAATATCTCCTTCTTCTCCTTCTAGGTCCAAATAATCAGCTCCAATACAAAGTGTAGGAGTGTTAATTTGTAGTAGCCTGTTGAAACATTCAAGCCTCAGATGTAACATCAGCAGCAACTTTTCAGCTCAACTAGGCTTGTATTCAGGTTGATAAAAGCCTGGTGGGGCTGAAACATTACTGGATAAAACAGTCTTGGATTTTTTCATTCCTTTTTTCTGCATGTCATTTGATGATCAAATGATCAACCAACTCAGAGCAAGCGTTCTAGCAGATTCTTCCCTATTTTTGTAAGTGTGGTTTTCTGTTATTTTTGCTCTTACAGAGGTGGCTCTAGAATTTAGGTTTATTTGGACTTGCTTACAATGTCTAATTACGGGTGGTGTTATTGTATTCTCTCAAACCCTGCATCCGTTCAGCTTGCATAGACTATGCCACAACATTGGACATCCACTATGCCTATACAATTTATCCATACATTGAACTTAAAGCTATATTACAATAAAAACCTCTCTATATATTGTTCATATATTACCCGTAGTTAAGTTAACTATCCATTAATTATAGTAAAAAAAATAAAAAAAATGAGGCTGTCATGAAAGAGTTATAGCATCAACCTCATTAGTGGCCATGAAAAAATCCACTTTCTCATGTGATGTTTGACAGTTTTAATACCACCCACAACTAGAAACACTATTCAGGCTTCCAAAAATCAGCTGCAAGTGGTGTTTTCACATCTGTCAGAAAGGAGAGCAGTCTGAAGGTCCTGACACCCATGGCTTGATGGATTGATGTCACTATGTGCGTCCATGCAGCTTGGGGATGTAAGGACAAAACTCATGAGGACAAGTTGTTGCCATTCCAGGAATTGATTTAATGTTTCATGGAGGTTATGTCTATATTCTGTATGTAATATGTAGTTTTGTATTATTTACGAAAGAAGTTGAGGACCTCATTTCACAAGAAATATCTAGTTATCTGCTTTGCTGTCTTTTGATATGAAATATTTTTGTGTTAAATTTTCAATCCAGAAAAAGCACCATCGCTATTTTTCCTTCGCAGTATTAAAATTTAGATTAATCTTTTTTTAATATTTCTTTTCGTCTTAAGAAATTATCAGGAGTTTGAGATAAAAGGATGACATCATCAGAATGTATTTGTAAGGTTTGGGATTATTTTACATTAATTACTGATTGGAAAACCTCTTATTAACTTCAGTTTTTTGTTTCACTTTTCCTGGTCACTATGGGGGTGTGCTGTGTATTGAAAGTCACCCCCTCACTTCAGAATAACCACTTTTTGCTGTTTCCTTATCTTTTGAAGGTGGCAAATTTGGGATTACCTGGTAGTCAAGTGGTAGAGTGCTACCGTGTGGTTCTAAAATAATAGTTTTTGTGTACTCCAAAGTTACAACCCCACTCATTCTGGTAAGGGTCCGGGAATAGGTAGCTATACACCTGGTATGCAATGTTTCCTAATATAGGCTTCTAATTTAAAGGGATGCTTTATTTGAAATAGAGTTCCCTTTTTTGTCCTTAAATAATTGGGCGGATGCTGCTGACAGCCTCTACCCAATTTTTTTTTTAATTTTTCTTACTGATTTTACTCACCATTTGCTCCTCCACTTTGGCTCAGGGGCTCCCAAACCTGGAAGTCCCTGAAACTTCAGTACACAATTTGCATTCCTATACATAGTGTAAGAACTGCAAATTGTAAAACACTACAGGACTTGCGCACTTTACATACGCAATTTCCATGGCGCAGAGCGATGGATCGAAGCTAAGTGCATGGGTAACTTCGATCCACTGGCTGCCTCTCTGAAATTGCGCTCTTTCGTGGGCGATCTCAGACAGTGACGTTGACATGCTCTCTGTGTGCTGAAGTCAGTAGTGACCGATCTGGTGACTGACCAGCAGACAGGAAACTCAATATCCCGACTGCTGGTGATGCTGGGTGGGTGGAGGAAACTCCTCCACCTCTCCCAGTAATTACACCCGATAATGGTTGCAGGGATGGGGGGAGAAGAAGGTGCACACTCCACACATACTGACAACTTTAAAACACTAAAGTGGTCAGGATGAATATAGTGTCATTTTACAGGAGGGACCCTAGAAGGGATTTTTCTTGGATGATCTAGAACAGGGGTGCTCCACCTTGGCCCTCCATTTGTTTCAGAACTACATCTTAAAAAATACACAGTCATTCATTAGATTGACAGAACCTTTTAGGAAATGGAGTTTCAAATCATCTGGAGTTTCAAGGTTAAACACGACTGATCTAGAAGATGAAACACTAACCACATTTTTACAGTAATGATCTGTATCTAAACATCAAATTCAGAAACAGATAAAGTTGGTAAAAAACAGATACAAACATGGTTTCACAAGACTGCATAGGAGAAAAGCAGATACTACCAGTAAGATTAAAAACATAGCCAAAATATTAAAATGCTTAAGGGATAGATTACATACTGAACTCTAACTGTAGCGTTCGGATGAGTAAGAGTTAACACCAAGATAAGTGACTTTAACGCATGCCCCACATATTACATTCCTAAATCTAAACCCTTTAAAAATCGGCATCGGGGATTGCGCTAGCTTGCGCAAACATACTGTACTTTGCACATCCTATACTTACAGTAACATGGAGAGCACTATCAGTAATTAGCGCTAGGATAAGTAAGGTATTACAAAATCCTAGCGATCATTACCACACCGATGGTTTAAAAAAAACCTAAAAGCTGGTGCTAAATGATTCCATTTTGCGGAATCGTTTAGCACCCCCTTAAACCCCCCCAATAAATTCGATACTCAGCTCTTATCCCACGGCGAGAACAGTGGCCTAATCCGCTGCTTCTCCTGGCTGCGAGCAGCGTGAGACTGGGGACAAATAGTCCCCAGTCTCCCTCCATGATCACTCCACTGTGCTGGGCGATCTCACGAGAGCGGCATCGTGCGGGGCTCGCGGGCCGGCAGCACGACCCTCTATGGAGTTTTATGGCCTCCGGGAGGTGATACTAATGGTGGCGCATAAGCACTACCGCAAGTATCGCTGAGGGTACTGCTTCATTCAGGGCTTTGCTCCGGGGCCAAGTGCCGTGATAGCGCCTGTCCCTGTCTAACGCTAAAATGGGACTCTCACTCTACAGGGAAATCTGCAGGTGCAGGTTTTCCTCGCTAGCGTCCCCATTTTAGCATTAGCAATGTAATCTAGCCCTAAGGCTGGGTACATAAGAGTGCGCTAAAAGCGTCCTTGTTAACGTGCATCGTGATGTCCGTAATAGATGTTTGATGGATCATTGAGGGAATAACACAGGACAGACAGGTGCACTTTTTCACGCAAGAGAGAACGAAAGAGGAGGACTTGTGGTCATTGTCAAATGCTAGTACACACATAGAGACATTTTACGGATGTGATGATTTCTATAGGCAGGAATACAGAATATCAGACAAGTGCTCATTCGATGTACAAAACGCAATGTTTTTTTCAGCTTCCATATTTCTCTAATTTTTTTATCTAGATGTCAAAATTCATGCGCATCGTGTGGTGTCCAGTGTGTTCTTATCTTGTGTGGCCCAGTCTAAACTCTAAACTTGGATACTTGAGAAGAGGGATAGGTAGTCATGTTCATTTCTCACTAGTCACCGAACACAGAGAAGTCCCTATTCTTCTCTTTTTTATGTCTTCACTTTTGTGCATCCCCGCTCTTTCCCCTTCGTGTCTGCTGCAGATCTAAAATCTAAATGCTCTAGAAATCATTGAATAAACTAAACCTGTGATTGGATATTCTAAGGCTGTGATTCATACACTGTCGCTTTCCTGCAATGTTTAAGAGTTAATATGGGCATCTGTTTCCCGACAGACTAGAGCTTGAGCCAGAGCTGGCGGCTGTCACATTTTCACTGGCGGCTGTCATGTTATCACCAAAAAGAGGTAATAAAATGAATGCCAGAATAAAAAGCTTAGTCAACACAGATGGCAGTCACACATGCAAGCACAACAGTTTGTGAATAACATGTGCGTAATGGGTATCATTAACAAACAGTCTGAGCAATGTTTATGAAAAATATAAACAAAATTAAAGGTCGTCGTCAGTAAAATATAGAATAAAAGATGTCATCTGCGCTTGTTTCTATATATTTCCATGTGCAACAAAACACCGTCCGAGGTTTTAGTTTGCTTAAATGGCCATTGAAGCGTAAGCTCACTCGCCCCATCAATGCACCTCTCGGTAGAGTGAGCGAGTGATTGCAAAATTTGATGTTTAAAGGTCATCACGTGGTGATCGTGTGGCAAAAATACAGGAATTAAAACACTGTTGTAAACTGTAAATAGAGCACAATTCATGGAATTAAAACACTGTTGTAAACTGTAAATAGAGCACAATTCATGGAATTAAAACACTGTTGTAAACTGTAAATAGAGCACAATTCATGGACAAGAGTTAAGTAATGTCTATTTTAATAGTTGGACTACTTGGGGCCCTATTCCAGTTTTGCTGGTAACAGTGCAGTGGTAAGGGGAAAAATTGCCCTGAGATAATATTCCTTATCCGCTCCCTGTTATCAGGCCTATTCAATCCCAGACAGTATTTTAGCGTCTCTGCTCAGGATGATCGGGAGCCGCAAACAGATACCGGCATAGACACCGTGCACCATCACTAGTATCGGCTTCTGAAGTCAACAGGACTGCATGGAGCCAAACGCAACTGTAAGGAGCCTTAGTAAAGAGTTAATATCTCTGCCTTAGAGAAAGTGTTTCAGCAAGGCTATTGCATTATGCAGCTGCTCTGCCTTGCTCTTGCTGCACATTACTTACAGATAAAAAATGTCTTCTATAGACAAGGCCCAGAAACGTACCGACATACATTCCTGCAAAACACCTTGTTACATAACTTGTTTCAATAAAGATGTGTGCAAGCTTCAAGCAGGCGCGCAGTTTTGAAATCACGTTGTGTCTGTGTCCAATTACTGCGTCTCAGATATCGGAAAAGAGGTCAAAAGAGGAGCCAAGACACCAGCAGTAGGAGGACCCAGATACGGTTCCAAACATAGATTGTATCGACTCTTAGGAGGGTGGAGGTTCCTATGTAATATTGGGGTCGATTTACAATTGTATCAGCAAGTTTGCACAAGCGGGATTACACAGGAGCCATGGAAAAACTGCGGAAGGAGACTAGAAATAAAATGTCTTCTGCTGTGTATGGTGAGAGAAAGCGATGAATACCGCCATCCTTGTCCCTATGGAATCAGTAGTAAGTTTGGGATTTTTGAGGAGGCATATTTTTTTATTTTGGGGAAGTATATCTTACTGTGTTAATTGATTTTGCAATAGCATCAGGTTCTGAAAGCCAGTTTTTTTTTTCCTCCCAGAAATACTGGCTACTGATGGGAAGAATGAGTAAGTTTGGAATAGCTCATTCGTCCCATTTTGGCCACGAAATAATGGCACCTATACAAAGTAAGGTTGGAAACTTCAACCGTTAATGTCAAGAGTGGAAACATTTTGCACCTAGTAAAAAAAAGACATACTCTATTGCATAGAACTCTCAATTCTGTTTTGCTCTTGGTGTTTCAAAATGAATTTTGGAACGCCTCAGTATTAATATGAAGCCCAGGTCATTCTTTGCTCTGCGCACTTAAGCCCATTTCCTTTAGTTAGCTTAGTTTATCATTTTAAGTAAGAATATGGTTTCTTGGAGATATTTTCACCTCACAATAAGAAACGCTTAGCATTGACAATGTTTGTTCTCACACGACAGAAATAAAATGAAATGACTTGATGAGACGATGAGTATTCAAAGTGACACCACATTTATGTAGTAGTACTGAATTGTGTCCCATGCTAATGCTATTTTCCATGATCACTGATTATTATTTAAAAAAATAATATACAGAGCAATGTTTCAAAGCTTTTTCTAGTCTCTCTGCTTCAAATCATGCAGTGACATTCTAGATGATATTTATGTTCCAGTTGCCCAATAATTGTCTATGAATCGTGGAACTAAAAGCCTTATAAAATAAAATATCAGCACGCAAGTACAAGTTACTGCTAGTTTTGCAGGGGGAATAGCCTTCTTCTATATCTTGAGAATGTTAATGGGCTGAGGCATGACTTATTATCTTTAAAAAGGTTAAGGCTAAGATTAAACATGCATTCTGCATGTATCAGGAAGACCATGTATCCATCATCTTAAGGGTTGATGATGGCACAGAGCACGGCAGTCCTAGCTCTGAGTTCTATTTTCTGTTATCTGTCTTGTTAGCTGCGATCTATGAAGTTCATAGGATCAATACGGTGCTTCCATTCCTCAAAGGTCATTGAAAATTCCCATCTAAATGTCTCCCACTCATTTGTTTGACAACCACTGCTGAGCTTATTTAAACATAAAACACTGATAATGCTTACCAATTTCTAATTTAATTGGTCATCATTACCAAAATGACATGGCCTACATGAATAGTGCATGCATTTTACTCAAATGGCTAGTGGGATATTACATTTTAAACTGTGCAAAGCAGCTAAAATGCTCTTCTGTCATCCTCACAACAACATATAGGCAATCTATACACAGGTCAACCCTATGATGCCATTCTGATATAAGTTTCTCACTCACAGTTAGGCTACAGTATGTGCCACCCAGAGCTTGGGTTTAAGCAGGTTTTTAGCATGTTTGCAGGAGCTGCAACCAGGGCAGCCATCAGGGAGTGACAGCCCATGATCCTGTTACTTCCACCTAAAAAGATTGCACGCGTCTGTCCCTGTCTTAAAATGCTCATCCAAGCTCTTATTATCTCCCACCTTGACTACTGTAACCTCCTTCTATCTGGCCTTATGAGATCCCAGATTCTCCCTCTGCAGTCTGTTATGAATGCCTGTGCCAGGCTCATTCACCTCACCTCCCGCACCTCTCGCACCTCTCCCCTTTGTCAATCTCTACACTGGCTTCCTGTTTCCTATAAAATCCAATTCAAAATACTGGTGCTCACATACAAAGCTCTCCATAACCGTGCCCGCCCCTAACTACATCTCCTCCCTTATTAACAGGTATATCCCATCCCAGCTACTTCGCTCTGCCAATCATCTGATGCTATCAGCTTCACGTACCCTCACCCCCAACACACGCCTTCAGGATTTCTCGCGAGCTGCCCTCTTTCTGTAGCCCTGGCTACAACCATGGCTGCCCTTAGGGAGGGGGAACAGGGTCCAGGCTCCTAATCCCGCATTCCAAACCCATTCTGAGCAAGGCTCTCATGGAACTTATTATTTTTTCCTTTCTGAACAGACACATTCTACCCACGATGGAATGAACTTCCCGTTTCTCAAAGCTGCTGACCTGGGAGTGTCAGGTGTGCATTTTGTGATTTATACCACTTACACAACCATTGGGGAAGGTTAGACCGTGGCCCTAAAACACAACTTGATGTGAACTTTGCAAGACCTTATGGTGGCACTGATTAAAAAAATTTATTGAGCCATTTGACTCAAAATAACATGCCAGTTGTCATCGTGTGTGTCATTTCACTTAAATTATCTGAGACACAAAGTACAATCTCTGGATACATACGCATAACAGCATTAGAATCAGTAATGCTTCAATGGGTGCCACCTTGAATACTAGTCGTCCCTACAAGTCAATCATGGCGTCTCTATCCTGTTACATACAACAGTCTTTGTTAATGATGACAGATTTTAATATGGTGCGAAAATATCCAACAGCAACAGTATTTTTTGCTTCAAATTTATAGGGCCCATAAACGGACAGAAATAGGCTACAGGTACAAGTTTTTATAAAGCGCTAACAAGTTCTGGTCAGCAATGGGGGATTATAGAGTGAGCCAATAGATTAAAGTGATGTGATTTCAGAGACTTTTTGAAGAACTGGAGAGATGTGGAGAGTCTAATGGTGCGGGGGAGGGAGCTCCAAAGGGGGCAGTTCAGCTAAAAGTGTACAGCAAAATGAATGTTGTTTGGGCTCAGTGAGACACTAACTGACAAGTTTCAATCTTCTGAAAGCACCAAGTGGACATTTGCTGAGAAGTCCATGCGATGGATTTCCATGATCACAATTTGTAATGGAGAAAATAATTATTAATAATTAGTTAATTACTTATTAGTCTGAGGAATACTGACCAGATTGCAAATTTGGTATCCCTTTGGAATGACACCTCATTATTGCTGTGCCTCAGGAAGACCCAAACCAATGCTGCTCCACCTTCAAACATCATGGCAGCACCTTTCCTATAATACCTTGTCTACTCCTGTGAGCACTGCAGCAGTCTCATGTGCCCTTAGGCCGGGGTCACACGAGCGCACTGAGTGCGTCTGTGTGACCCCTCTTCCCAGCATCTGTTGTAGAGTGATGATGGGATGGGCTGCATGGTGTAACGTGCGTAATAGTATTGCGAGTTACACCTGACGTGCTTAAACCCTCCCCGTCAAAACGCGGGCCTACAAAGCGCAATCCTTCATAGGAGTTTCACACTTTGCAGGGCTGAGCGCACTAATGTGCCCTCAGAGAGGTGGTCAAACGGGCATCTGAGCAGAGCACATTCCCTCCATACACGCTCATGTGAACCCAGGCCTTAATTTATTGCCTGTGCTTCACTACTTATTTATTTATTTATTTTATTTATTTATAAAGGATTTTACCAGGAAGGATACATTGAGATTTCTCTCGTTTTCAAGTATGTCCTTTAGGCTAGGGTCAGACTGAGGCAGTGCGAACGCGCGTTCTGGCGCACTTAATCACGGCCGTAGTAGCAGCAAATGCCGGGCAATGACAGCCAATATACGACGTACGGTCGCACAAAAGTCCGGCCGCGCAACGCAAGTGGAAAATGAACGCATTTTTTCGAGAACGTTAAACCGCTAGTACTGACGTACAGAGTGCGCTGCGTCCGCTAGCGCGTGTGTGAGTGAATTGGAGACGTCAGACACTGCTAATGTCCGGCCAACATAACGTCCAGATGCAAGAAGTGTTTTATTGATGATCCGTACAAAATCACGGATGAAACTGCGCATCGTATGACCGCTATTGCGTATTCCGTGAAAAAATACGTCCATTCTTCGAACGCACATTTTCACGGACAACGTGAAAAATGCGTTAGTCTGACCCTAGCCTAATGGTGGAGCTCCCATCAGGCAGAGCGTCTGCATTGCTAAGCAATCCAGTAAACTGTTAGCAAGAAGCCTGGTATTCTGTGATCTGTTCCCCAAGCCTCTGATCTCAAGCTGTGTTTAATCCCTGCAACCAGTGTACCATGTGTTCCCTCCAGTCTCCAGATCTTCCAGCTGTGCACCCATCCAGATCTTCCAGCCACTTACCCATCCAGATCCTCCCTCTGTGCCCTCTGGTACCAGTGAACCTTTTTTTTTTTTTGAAAAAATTATAAAAAATGCTTAAAAAATACTAAAAAAATCGAGAAATAAAGAGACTCTTTACTGCAGAATATTATAAGCAATGGTTTATTAGATATTGAATTAGAAACTAATGTCTAGGTGCAAAGATTCTCACCACTAAATGACCTGTGCTCTCAAACGGCGTAAACAACAGGTGTTTAATTAGTGTTTGGAAATAACATGTGCTTCTAATTAGTCCGGTCTCATGAATTTGATACATTGCATGCAGACTGGAAGTGCTAGGTGTCATGTGTGGGTCTGTGATGGCGATGTTTCCATACATCCTACAAATCCGCCACTTCACGGGCAGGTTATGGGGACCTCCTAGGCACAATATTTGAAGGAATTTTTCGTTTTTATTTTTAACCCTTATTTTATGGAAAACTCACTGTCCCTTTAAAAACTTTTTTTTTTTACTTTTTGTCCTTGTTTTCTGTCCCCCAGGGCACTACCCGGTCCCCCATACACCTTTTATGGCAAATATCTAGCATATATGCCCTCTTGGAGCGCATTCTAAAAATCGAACTTTGAGTCCTATTGACTTTGTATTGAGTTCGTGTTTGAGTTCGAATGCGAACCGAACTCGGGGGTGTTCCCTTCTCCCATCCCTACTCCCAGCCAGCCCTTTTCCTGTCCCTCCTGTCTGTTGTCTTGTGCCTCCTGTATATCTCCTAGTGGATTACCCTCCATGTCTATCAGGGTTATACAGAGAGAGGTGAAAACCAGGAGAATGACTGGAGAAGTGAAAATTCTAGGTCGAAATAGCCGATTTTGAAAGCGAGATAAATGGGAGAATTTTTCTGGTTTATCTATTTTGACCTAGAATTTTCACTTCTCCAGTCATTCTCCTTGTTTTCACCTCTCTCTGAATAACCCTGTATGTCTTGTTACCCATCCTGTTGTAGTACTCCTCATCTCTGTCTTTCCTCCTTGCCTTGTGTGGTCAGCCCTTTTCCTGCCTTACCCTTCTCCCTTACTCTGGACCTACAGCCATTCCATCATGTTTCTGTACTTGGAATTATTCCAATAAACCCCGGTTTAAACTTCATCTACATTTCCCATGTGTCACTGCATCCCGGGCTCATACCCTTGCCCCTCTTAGGCCACCTGCTCCTGACACGCAGAAACAAAATGTTGACTGTGCCAGGCGTATAGGAAAAAAATATCCTAAAAAATGACATTTGATGCAAAAATGTAGAAATAGTAATTGCAAAAAAATAAAATAACCCTAACATGCAGGATGTTAGCAGAATCTCATATCTAAAAATCATGCATCGTAGAATTGTAGTGACGGTTGTATCAAATAATGGAACAGAGAATGTTGGATAGGGGTAAGGGTTAGGATGACCCTTAAGGTCAAGGTTAGATTTCTGGAGTTAGGGTTTTTCCCAATTAATACTTGCGCAATAAATCTACATTTCCATGTCAAGTGACTTTTCTCTGTCATATTTGTGTCATTTTTCTACAATAAAGATATAATTTTTGTCTTAGGTGATGGACTTAGTCAACAGTTTAAGCTTTTTTAAAAAATTTTACGCATGACCAAACCTAGACATAATTTCTACGGTTAACCTACAAATTATAAGCCAGCGTAGTAGAACTACAGATGTTCTGAAACTTGCCTATTTTTCGAACTATAATTTATTCTATAATTTGCAAATCTATGGTCAAATCCTGTCTTGGTGAAGCAATCCTTTGTTCGTCTGTAAATTGCAGAGTAATCACTAGCTGATGAATAACAGAGCAGTGTACACCGTGCATATATTTGAAACTGGGCGCATTCTGCATCTGGCGTTGGCAAAGCAATATTTAATTAGGACAGTGTGTAAGATATAATTGAGATGCAGAGCAGTGTGAGCTTACTGCGGAGCGATTGTGAAATGTGCAAAGCAATGCAAAATTGTCAAAGGAGGAAGCGTGCATCTGGAGCGTGGAGAAAAGAGTGGCTCACAAAACAGCGTGAATCGGTAAAAAGCATTGCATTGTGTAATCGTGTGTTCAATTAGAAGAGAAGTCAATCAAAAATCCTGGCTCTGCATTCGCCAGCAGAAATGAATGCATGGGAAAGAGAGGAGAAATCCAGCTGTTACAGTAGCAATTATTCTTGCAAGGGTTAGTAGACATTGGACTTCCTTCACTTTGATCACCGAGTTGCTTTCATTTCAATCCCTAGAACGTGTAATCTGTGCTCAAATTTCAGAGACTTGTTCATTTAGCACCATGTTTTGCACATCCCCTGCTATGGGTCAACCCAAATGCACCAACTCTGTTTCAATAAGGAATGGATTATTCTATATCGAATTAATTGTTTTCATAGTTATTAAAGCCAAGCCAAACAGATTGTACAAGTGTGCTTGATGTTTGAGTGTAACCCTATTTCTCTAAGGGTTCTTAACTAAACCATGAATCGGTGTGGAAAGTGGCCATTTTTAATCCGTAACAGCTGAATTAAAAAAAATCCCAGTATTTGTTCAGCTCAAGTATTTTGGCCTTAAATTTGCATTTCACCTCTCTTCCACTGGTACCTTACCCCGGTGCGCCTACATCACATGCATGCTATCCCAAATGGATTATGCTGTAAGGGCTGTGGTCAACTCGGGACATATTACCATCAATGGTGGTTGTGCCCTAAACTTCGCCCGTATTGGGCTACTTTGGCGGACTGGCTTCATCAAGCTCTTGAACGGCCGGTGGAGATCAATCCATGGACATTCCTATTGTCCCGTCCTGTGGAAGGGCTACTACGATGCGAAAACAAACTCATCGCTCGAGTCACCTTAATCGCTCGCAGAGCCTTGGCAAGGCACTGGAATCAACCAATGCTCCCTTCCTACCCGGAACTCCTCGAAATGTTCACAGAGGCGTGTATGATGGAGCAACTCACAGCTCAGATTCACGACACTCCACAACTTGTCTGAAGATCTGGGGCACCTGGCTTGGATGCCCGGCACTACCATAAGCGACGGGACTGTGGTACAGACTCCTTTTCATGGAGGCAGATACTCCTTCCTACCCTTACCCCCCCTTCCCTTCCTTTCTTCTCTTCCCCTTTTAATATATTTTATTTTCATTATTTTTACTTTACTTCATTTTTATAAAAATTTTCTATTTTTTCTATTGTTCTCAGTATAAAGCACTTGTGTTTCATTTGATCTATGCATCGTATTACTTATAATGTCATATTATAAAATTTAATAAAATACAGAATTTAAAAAAACAAAATTAGCATTTCACTACTTTTTGTTAGTTTGTTTTCTTCAGCTCCTCGTCAAAAACAATTCTGGTCTGTCCAGTTGCTGGGTGTGTTGGTCCTGCTGTGTGGATTATTCCTCGTAATGCTTCTGCCAGTTGACTTCTCCTGATAGTATGTCCATGTGCAATAGTGAGCAGATGTAAATTTGACACCAACCACAGGCTGTCCATGGACCAAGTGAGACCTCCACTTTGAAGCACTGTACCACTGGCTCGTTATCGCAAGGAGAAGGAGTAACACACCTACAAACAGGACCAATTATATTAGCTTATGGTAGTCTTATGGTAGTCATGGAGTTTCAGTACATTCTTAATAAACAATGAACTTATCTTCACCTACATCTCGGATTTGTCTATTCCCTTTTATATCCGGATCTTTTTTGGCACTACAGTATAATAGATATTTATTTGTTTCGACTTGTAAGATGTCTTGTTTTTTCCCTTTTTTCCTCAGGACAGACTCTCTCTGGGATTCTTCCTGCTGGAGTGCTGCCATCACAACAAGCACGATCACACCCTGCCAGCATGGCACGCTACCTTACATCCTGCCAACAGAGCAAAGTAAATCACACAGCCAGTCCATCAGTTCTACCAACACACCATGTTTTGTTTATAGTCTCTGAACATAAAACTATGGAGATAGTAGAAGCCTCATCATATCACTCACCACACCCAAACGTTTCTTGTACACCATGCCACATCATTCCATTCCCTGCAGAACAGCCCACAACAGAACTTACCAGTGGTATTAGCTACAACATATTTTATCAGTGAGAACTGTAACTTTTACCTAAGGCCTTGTAAATATCACATCATACTGACCATAGTTTGGTTTTCCAGTAGGCTTACTGTAGGAATGGCACAAATGTTTTCCACTTACCTGCATGACATTGTTTTCTGTGCGTTGCAAAAAGCCATGTTGTATCTTGACATGTTTAGGTGACATTTTTAGCCACTTCGCATCTTAAAGGCAGACTTTTGGTGTAACTGAAAAAATATTCGATGGCATACTCTGTGAGAAGAACAAATCACAAAATATTCTGTCTGAAGAATATCCATCATGAGATGACTAAATCAGTACTCCTAGACATATCACCTGTTTAGGACAGCAAACAACACACACAGGGTTATTCAAAGAGCTCCGAATTGCTTGAGAAAGGTAACCGAACACTGAAAATCAGCGTTTGGTTACCTTTCCTGGCCATTCGGCTATCCAGAGAGCAGGCAATTCGCCAAATCCTGGCGAATTGCCTGAACATACGGTGCCTGTTCGGTGCCTGTTCGAGGGCAGTGAAATCCCCATGAAAAAGCACTGCTTTGGCTATTCAGAGAACACAAACCAGCAGTGAAAGGTTCCCCTAATGCCCTGCCATTCGGTGGTTTCATGTGGCAAATTTATTCAGGAGAATCCCACAGGCTTCAATGTTAAAAATATTCCTGTTTTAATTCAATATCTAATAAACCATTCATTATAAAATTCTGCAGTAAAGAGTCCCTTTATTTATAGATTTTTTAAGATATTTTAAGCATTTTTCTTAATTATTTTTTTTTCTTTTTAAGTTTACTTATTTTTTCTGTAACAGCCCTTTTTATTCTCATTCCCTGGACCTCCTGTGTAAATTTCAGACATTTTCGCTAAGTAGTTTCTTTGCAAACAGCGTTTCATTTTCACACATTCACACAAACTATTTTGCTAATTTATTCACTGCCTCGTCTGCGGTCTCAGCTGCTTCAGCTACCTGTGATCGGCTCCTGCTCGGGCTTTTTCTGTGGTTTTCGGCAGGTTAATCCAGATGTTTTTGAGGATTTTCAGCGTGCATTCGCTGGGTTTTTGCGGTTAGTTTTCGTCAGGTTTGCGGCAGCTTTTCCCTGCATTTCGATGACCCTGTGGCGCTTAATGAATACACCGCAGGGTCACCGAAATGGTATCGGCAAAAGGAACCGAATTGAAGAGAACGAAAAGTCACCGAACGTGCAGTGACTTTTCGAATCTCTTTGAATAACCCTGACAGTTATGTGATTCAAAGCCAAAAGAGATCCACTAGAGATATCATAGGAATCCTATACCATTTTAGTTACTTACCCGCAGTTTAAGATTCATGGGACCCAATGAATGATTCTGAGGCCCCTACTTTATTGAAAGGGTCAAGCCATATGCTCTTTATGATCCTTTTGATGTCCATGCGTATTGCATTTGAATGATCACAAATGTTGTTGAAGCAATGAGTGAAGCTCTACATTTTTGCCTACAAAATGTGAAAGGTGTCCTCCTTAAAGGGCCACTACCACCAAAAAAATGAAATCTCCTTTTTTTGTTTATTTTATGTTGCTGATATCTTACATGTGCTTTGTTTTTCTCTTTTATGTTTAGTTAAGAAAATATTTTACTGTTTGTGTCACTGGGTGCATTGTGATCTTTTGTGATGTAAACTGCCGCCCCCCCAGTACCTTTACGTCACTTGCTGCTCACTCTGTGACTTTGGCCATAGAGGGGAGTCTATCAAGGCTATTCAGAGAGAGGTGAAAACCTTGAGAGTTGCCAGGAGAATGAACAACCTAGACCAAATAGCCAATTTGAAAAGTGAGATAAATGGGAGAATTTTTCTGGTTTGACTACTTTGACCTAGAATTTTCACTTCTCCAGTCATTCTCAAAGTTTTCACCTCTTTCTGAATAGCCCTGTATGAGTCAATCACAGACTTAAATCATTGTATGGTGTGGGATGTATTCAAAGGATATCACTAGTGGGTAGATTAGAAGTCTTTTAAGGTCCCTCTCATATCACATTCAGCTGCCATCTCTTATCTGGAGTAGCATACAGAATACAATAGAACTCCTGGTGCCTTATCTAAACATTCACTCCTCCAACTCATTAACTGTTAAATAACGTGTAAAATAAAGCACAGTCCCAAAGTAAAACTCACCATAAGATTCTGGTAAATGTTGTATCATGGGAAAAATGCACAAGATTGAAACAGGGGGATGAAAAACCTCATTTTAATTTTCCTTTTTACATGCAATTACATAAAACAAAGAAAAAACAGCAGCACGTGTTTTATGAGGTGCTTTTGTTTGTAATGCACAATTAATCTAGTTGCAGTTTATGTAAGCGGTAGTGTCCCTTAAGTTCTTTGGAACATTCCACGTGTATTTATTTCACAACTGCAAAAGGTTAATAAACATCGGTTGGTCACCAGTTTGCACCATATGTCATGCTTACAATTAATAATGGTATGATTTTTTCTTTTAAATCCACATGAACTGAAGTCAAACTGGACAAATTCGAAGGTAACAGCATTGGTTCATGTTGACGTTTACTGACAGGGACAGATGCACATTTCACCTGAGAGCTGCTAAAGATCATAAAAGAATCAGCTAAAGAAATCAAATATTTCTTCAGTGCTTCTTCTATCCAGTTTCAACAGGATATTGCGATTAAAAGAAAACCTCAGAAGTAAACGTTCACAAATGGTTATTAAACCATTGACTTTGATCAATGGGAAACCTTGTAGTTTCATATGTTGAGCTGTCTTTCCCTGATATTCTACATCTGGATTGGTCTCTTGGAAAAAGCCTAAAAGATGTTTTTGATCATCTCTATCTCAGGCCACCTCTTTAAACCTGTGAATGATCCATGACAATGTGGGTATCCACCTGTAGGAAGTTTATATCTAATTCTGAGTATTTAATAAATATGAAGCAATTCAATTCTCATCTTCTGCTCGCACCCTGATTCTCATCATGTTCCAGAGTCATAGGGCTCTTTTACAATCCTAGCGTTAAAACGCGGGTGCCTGCAGTTTTCCCGCTTGCGCCTGCTTTTAACGCTGGGTTACAATGCAGGCGCAAAAAATCGCCCGCTAAAATCAGGGATGCGCGCGGCAGCGCTGAGTGCTAGGCTTGTGCACCGATTTTTTTTTCGGTTCGATTCGGTTCGATTTTTCAGATGTTTAAACTTTTAGATTCGGCTCATTTCGACCGATTTCTGTTTCGATTCGGTTCGGCTCGACTCGTTTTTCGTGTACATTTTTTTTTCGGAATATCGACCATTTTTCGTATTTTCGTGTCACTTAGCTCATTTTTTGTATCGACTTTTCGTGATTTCGGAAATTTTCGTTTTTCGGAATTGTACATGTTTTCGGAATATCGACCATTTTTCGTATTTTCCTGTCACTTAGCTCGTTTTTTGTATCGACGTTTCGTAATTTCGGAAATTTTCGTTTTTTCGGAACGTCTGTTCTCCTCGTTTCAAAGCAATAAATTTCGATTTGACACATTTCAAGTCCATTCGAAAATTCCGAAAATATTTCGTTTCGGCTTGGAAAACTTTTTGGATCTGCTATTTTCGGATCTAAAAATTTTCGGAAAATCGGCCGCATCCGAAAACACGAATCGGGAAATTTCGTGAAAATTCCGAAATTCCAAAACCCGAAACGCACATCCCTACTGAGTGCAGCCGCGAGCATCCACTCGCTGGAGTCCATAGGACTCCATTGAGTTCCCCCCTGCCGGTCACATGACCAGCTGGATCTCGCCTCGTGAGATCCGGCCGGTCGGCGTAGTGATACGCAGGGAGAGACTGGGGGACTTTTTTCCCCCAGCCTTTCCCTGCTCCCGCTGGACAGAGGGTGAGTATCGGATGCTTTTTTTATTTTTTATTTTTTTAGCTTGGTGTTAACAGATTCCGCAGAAGCGGAATCCGTTAACACCAAGTCCTGGCTGTGGTTAACTTTTCGCTGACCAGAGCCAGACGTTAATCAGTGCTGGGACTTTGTAATCCGGGCGCTGATTAACACTTTGCGCTCCCCATGTTAAGCATAGGGAGCACAAAGTACAGTAACCTCGCGCTGAAAAGAGCAAGGTACCAAACGCAAACGGGTTTTTTAACCCGTTTGCGTTGGATTGTAATATGAGGTAAATACCACAGCAAACGTTAATGCTCACGCAAGTGAGCATTAACGTTTGCGTGAAGATTGTAATAGGGCCATAATGTCTTCATGAGCAGTATGAAGTCTATTTTTTGAAAGAATAAAGCTTTCATGACACCTATCCATAGTGTTATGTCCAATAATAATTGTGAACAAATATTCCAGGTAGTATTATTTCCTGGGCTTTATGTAAGTTTAATTTAAGTATTCCAACTAGCCTCCATAGAACTATTTTTGGTTTACAGGTTTAACGGGACATTCTAGTAGTTTTTGAAATTTACAGAAATAGTAATACTTGCAGTGAACTCCATGGCGCCCAGTGCCTCCCAGCCGTGAGCTCTGCATGAGGTCTTACTCGTGGGATTGTGGGATTGCGCAGCACTATGGATACATCATGGAGGGAGACTGGGAACTATTTGTTGCCAGTCTCACTCTGCTCCTGGCTAGAGAAAGTGGCAGATCGCACCGTCCACTCCACCGTGGGATGAATGGTGAGTATGGGGTATATGGGGGTGTTTTTTTGTTGTTGATTTAAGTGATTTTGCCAAAGCAGAATCACTTAACACCAGCTTGTAGGAATTGGTATTTCTATTTCTAAATAACAAATAAAGATAGAAGAATGAGCTATCTTGGAATAGCTCCTCCTTTTACTACAAGCGCAAATTAACGCCTCCAATACAAAGTAAAGGAGATATTAACTTGCAGTAAGGAAGTCGAGGGAAGATCTATACTCCAGGCGCAAGCCCAGCTTGAGCTAAGAGAGGAATATGATTCCCAGCAACAAGGTATCTTCATTGATCCATTCAGGGGAAGTTTTGATGCACTGAGTGAATTTCCACATCATATCTGAAACTAGCGGAGACAAATGGCTGTCCTACCCTATGGTTTTTGAGTATTAACATAATGCTAGGTATTGCTATTTATTGTTTTCCACCACATCCACATATCACAATCTGACACTGATCATATAGTTTAATAGAAGTATTTTTGTTAACTGTATATTCCGGGCTCAAATGATAATGTCAATACTTATGAAATGTATTCGTTATAAAAATATAGAGTTCATTAAATTATGCAAACCTCTGCTAGCAAGTCATTCAAGAGGGAGAAATAGCATCTCACCCATAATTAATTTGTTGAATACCACAGCAAGTTTATTTTTATTACTCTGTTATTTTCTCCATAATAGCGTTACTCCTTGAGTGTTTTCCTGCGGGCAGACAGCAGGATTATGGGAGGCTCTGTGTGCTGGTTTTGCTGGAACAAGTGAGACATCATGGTAATTACATGTTACAAAAGCATTAAATCCTGAGATATCTATAATAATCTGGGTCACTGCTGTCCAACATGAGGACTCTGGGCTGCAGACCACACAGATTTTGCCATGGTTTCCAGTCTGCATGGTATCGTTGTTTACAGTTACAAGTTTTTATAATGCGCTAACACGTTCCGTAGCGCTGTACAGTAGGAAAAAACATATGCTCCTATAACAACCGACCTGCAGTATATAAGTGTGTCTGGGTTATATGTGTATATATGTGTATAAATGAACAGCCAAGTCTTTATACAAATATATTAAGAGAAAAACATATTGCTTACATTTTTATTACTATTGCTTGATGTTATCCCTTCCCTCCTAATAGTCGATAGGCATACGTGACCCGAAGTGTACAATGTGTGTTTCACAGAGGAAAAAGGATACTAAGTAATTCAAATGTATTAAATCACATGGTGCTGAGCAAAGTGAGGAAATAAGTGTGATAACTTCAAACACACCAAAAGATTCAAATTACAGTGAAAAAGTGCACCATCTTTATATACAGGGAAGATACTACAACAGTGAATTCTTTAGGTTAACTTATGCATCACTTCAATGTGTCAACATAAACAGAGTTATTCAGAGAGAGGTGAAAAACAGGAGAACGACTGGAGAACTGAAAATTCTAGGTCAAAATAACCAAACCTGAATTCCAGAGTCTGCAGCCCAAACGTGCCTAATTATTGGATGGAACCAATATATCAGGGCAGAAACGCAAATTCCCAAAATAATAAAGAATTACCCCAAATCACTAGGCAAGACCAGTGTTCAAGGTAACAGCAGAGAAACTAACTCTTTATTGAGAAACACACATACAGATACATATAGTTAAGGGACAATCCCCCTTCATGAACAAAGCACAGCTAAAATCAGCAGAAACCATAAACAGGACAAGGGAAGGGAGATGCCAACTGGGAAGTTAAACAATAGACACTTTACACAGTCACTAGGCAACCCTTATCTTAGTCTGGCTGCCAGAGAAATACCACACCCTGCCTCCTCAGTCTTCATGCTGATTTTCAGCGTTCAGTTACCTTTCGGCAGCCATTCGGATCTCTTTGAATAACCCTGATAGTCTTGGAAACAAATGTACACACTTCACTAGCAACCGGGCAGATGACTAAAAGTGTCCCAAATATAGTTCCAGGAGCCCGGTTACCTAGAAGCTGCTGGCATTCCAGCAATCGCTGCACTCAGCTCCGATACAGCCAGCCCCCTGACCCGGTCAGCTGCAGCCACACATAAATCAGCGTTTTCCAGGGGAATCCTGATGGCTGACCCCAGAGAGCACCTTGGCCCATAGTCAGTAGGAAGGGGGCTAGCCCTCAGGATCCTCCATGAGCCCCAGTGACAGCAGAGTCTGTCACAAAAGAATTTTGGGAAATGTAGGCCACCAACATCTGGAGGCAAGACTTTGGGACCATTCTGCCAGAATGTTTGTGGTTTCCTAAAAGACAATCATCTTCTATGGACACCAATGGTGGAATGTAGGCTTTAAAATGAATAATTTCTTTCTTTATTTATAAAGTATTTTACCAGGAACGATACATTGAGATTTCTTTCATTTTCAAGTATGTCCTGGGTTCAAGAACATTGAAATTTTACAGTTGTTACAGAAATACAAAGTATTAAAATGCAAGATATTAAAAAACAACACAAATATACAGATTGACACAGAAAATAAATATGTAAGAAATATATTCACTATGTTACATGTTTACAGGTGCATTCTGTATCGAGGTATATTAATAGTGATCTCTTAAGTGACTTTAGACTGGGGGAAGATTTGATGGCGTCTGGGAGGTTATTCCATAATTAGGGTTTAAAAATGAATGATAACAGAAGTGTATCTAGGGATATTGGCAGCCGGAGGGGATCATGTCTTGCTGCCCACGAACCGCCATAGTATGCCTCTGAATGGAAGTATCCAGATAAATATATAAATAAATTTAAAAAAAGCAATTTTTATGAAATTTATATGAAAACTGTATTGGGATCCGGCACACACAGGTGAATTAATCATCCTGAATTTGCACAAAGCTTTTGAGAACCCCTTTAGTTACTCCTATTTTATTTTGTTTGTATTTTTATTCTAGTTGGATGACTGAAGAAATATTTATCTTCACAATGTATTTTAAACATCACTTAATTTTGGGGGGGGGGTTTGTAGCAAATAATTTGCACCTGGTAATTACAATTTATAGGGACACTAGCAGTGGAGTAACTAGAAACCTGAGGGCCCCGGTGCAAGAATCCATGAAGGGCCCCCCAACCCCCCCAAAAAAGATCCATATTTTTACCCTTTTTTTTTTCTGCAATATAAAAAAGATAGTATTGCCCCCAGCTCACATGGACATATATTGCCCCCAGCTCACATGGACATATATTGCCCCAAGACCACACATGGATATATTGCCCCAGCTCACACATGGATATATTTGCCCCCAGCTCATGGATATACTGCCCCAGCACATGGATATACTGCCCCAGCTCTGCCCCCCAGCTCATGGATATCCTGCCCCAGCTCTGTCCCCCAGCTCATGGATATACTGCCCCAGCTCTGCCCCCCAGCTCATGGATATACTGCCCCAGCACATGGATATACTGCCCCAGCTCTGCCCCCCAGCTCATGGATATACTGCCCCAGCACATGGATATACTGCCCCAGCTCCACCCCCCAGCTCATGGATATCCTGCCCCAGCACATGGATATACTGCCCCAGCTCTGCCCCCCAGCTCATGGATATCCTGCCCCAGCTCTGTCCCCCAGCTCATGGATATACTGCCCCAGCTCTGCCCCCCAGCTCATGGATATACTGCCCCAGCACATGGATATACTGCCCCAGCTCTGCCCCCCAGCTCATGGATATACTGCCCCAGCACATGGATATACTGCCCCAGCTCCACCCCCCAGCTCATGGATATCCTGCCCCTGCTCTGCCCCCCAGCTCATGGATATACTGCCCCAGCTCTGACTCCCAGCTCATGGATTATCTGCCCCAGCTCTGACCCCCAGCTCATGGATATACTGCCCCAGCTCTGACCCCCAGCTCATGGATATATTGCCCCAGCTCTGCCCCCCAGCTCATGGATTATCTGCCCCAGCTCTGGCCCCCAGCTCATGGATATACTGCCCCAGCTCTGACCCCCAGCTCATGGATATACTGCCCCAGCTCTGACCCCCCAGCTCATGGATATATTGCCCCAGCTCTGCCCCCCAGCTCATGGATTATCTGCCCCAGCTCTGACCCCCAGCTCATGGATATACTGCCCCAGCTCTGACCCCCCAGCTCATGGATATATTGCCCCAGCTCTGTCCCCCCAGCTCATGGATTATCTGCCCCAGCTCTGGCCCCCAGCTCATGGATATACTGCCCCCAGCCCAGCTCTTACCTGCACTGGGGCCCCCAGGCCCAGGGCAGGCTCCGTCGGCGTCTTCTCCGGCGTTCTTGTCCTTCCTTGGCGAGCGGCCGCTGGAAACATCCAGCTTGGCCACTCGCCGGAAACCACCTGATCAGCGCGAGGTCTCGTGCGCTGGTCAGGTGGTTTCTCTCCCACGTGAGCGGCCAAGCTGCATGTCAGCGGCCACTCGCGTAGGGAGAGGGACGGCCAGCGCGCGGCTCCCAGATTCCGGCGCTTTTTGCCGGAATCTGGCGGCGGCGCTGGGCCCCCCTCCAGTGGCGGAATGCCAGGGCCCGGTCGCAACTGCGACCGCTGCGACCCTGGTACTTCCGCCACTGGACACTACCATTTACAGAGGCTGTATCTAGATTACTTGTGCATTACAAACAAAACCACATTATGAAACACATGCAGCTGTTTTTTTTCTATTGTATGAAGTAATTGCATGTAAAAAGGGAATAAAATATTAGGTTTTTTATTTACCTACCATTTTGTTGATTTCTCCCAGGAGGCAACATTTACCAAAGGGTTTTCTTTACTTCTGTTGCTTATCTAATCTACAGTATTTACAAGTTAATTAGATGGAGTAGGGAATGTTTAGATAAGGCAGCAGGGGGCTATTGTGATGTCCAGGCTACTCCAAATAAGAGATAACACCTGAATGAGATAAAACAGGGATCTTAAACCCCTTCCTGTCACAGGACATTCCATGCAGTCCTGGAGGCAGGAGGGCTTTGAAGATACAGGGCGTACATGTACGCCCGCTGTCTTCAATGGGGCTGCCTCGACCCCTCCCCGCAGCCTGCATGCGCTGACTCGCAGCATGCGTCATTGACTGCACAGGGATGGCCTGAACGTCGGCTGCGGGGCGGGCTAAAATCAGCGCCGCACGACAGCATCTGTCTTTGTGCCACAATACTTTCAGATTTATACTCCAAACCCAGGGAGTATTACAGGACAACTGAACTGCTACTAAGCTCCAAAGGTTTCAAGTCCAACGGACAACTTAGAGCACCCAACAATACAGAGGATAGCAAGACTTGAGCTTCAGTACTAAGTGTTTCTATTGCACAAGCGCTCCGTTATCCTTTACAAACCAAAATGGATGGGAGGACTATCTGAATGATCCCGAAGTGCTCACGAAGTATCAGAGACCCGTGTATCCAGGCACCTGTCGAAGGCTGACTGGTTGGAAGGGTAACATCCTGATACATGATATGCTTGAAACTTTTTTGCGTCTAGTGAGTGCATCTTAAAGGGGCCTGTGGTGTAAACCTAGTTAAAACTGTATCACACGATGTCCTTCTGATTTTGTATCTAGGTTGCTCCCATTGGTGATTCGTCACATTATTCTTTGTTTATAATCGAGCGTAAGAAGGAGGAGACGCTCCAGGAGACCTATAAGATACGTATTTATGATATACTAGTGTTTAGACCTCACACATATACATTCTGTGGTCACATGACCTGCACTGCGCTATATATATGGCCAGCAGTGCATTAGATCTTTGGCCCAGTATAGGTCTTCATGTCTGAGTGCCTGCATCTGTGTTTAGGTTCTGTTATTCTGTGTATGACTTCTGGCGTATCTCTTGACTATTCTCTTGTCTGCTCCCTGCACCCTGTGCCGTGTATTCTGATATTCTGTGTATGATTTTGGCTTATGTTTCTGGATCATTCTCTTGCATCCTCCCTGGAACCTGTATTCTGATCTCCTGTATACTGACCTCGGCTTGTATGATCTGCTCTTCTGGCTCCTGATCCCTGGTTTATACTGACATTCCTCTCTTGCATCTAGACCTGGCTATTCCCTGACGATTCTTGCATATTCTTGTTTCATATTATGTAAGTCTGGTTTCCTTGTCTTTGCCCAGCAGCATAATATAGTCTATGTGATAGAGGCAAACTATAATGACCTCTGTAGTGCTCACTCCCGGAGGAGCTGCTGAATTTAACCTCGGGTTAGTCTCACCGCACTAGGGAATAAATATACACCAGCACTGTTGTGGATTTTATAGATTATATACTTTACTGATCCCAATAAAGCGGCATATATAATGTGAATACGGTATATGAACGACAGGATTTCGTAATGCGAGAAAAACATGCGGCGGCAAAAGGAAAATTTAACCCCTTCGTTTCTGGAGTGTAAGTCCCGCAAAAGTAATGTCCCAAAATGGTGTGTGTGTGCGTTTCAGGTACCCGGGTACTGTATTCAACTGGCCAGTAAATGGATTGAGCAATTCTTTGACTAGTCACGTTGGGGCCCTGTATATTTAAACAATACTGCAGCATGCTTTGTTTAAACTTGGACTGTGGCCTGGAAGGCCTCTCACCCATCTGCTGGACAATCTGTTCCGCTGTCCGATCAAGGATCTGTCTCCGCTTGATTATACTGGAACTCTGTGCCACCAGATCCGCTTCTCCTGCTTGTCCGATTTCGGTAACGAGGATTACGGCCTACCGCCTGCACTACCAGTGGATCATCACGGTCTCCTTACTCGGGGTCCAAACCGGAACATTGTGTCTGCGCAAAACCTCTCAGCGATGTGTGGATGGGTCTCCGCCAGCACTGTCTCTGATTCTCAGCACCCGCAAGGCAGTTCCTGCTTTTCGGCCTGGTCTCAATCTCTGGCAGTCTCACGTGTGTCTTCCACCTTTTGTTGCTCGGCTCACACTGGCTCTCCTTCGAACGAGGCTGCAGATGTCCTTCGCTCTCTCCCACCCACTTCCTGTCCCCGCCGCAAAGCATGATGGAAAACATAGTCCTGTTGTGTCCAGTATACTTTACATTGCGCTTGTCTCCCTCTGGTGGCCAAACCCGAGCAATACATCAACAGAGTTTTTAAACAGCGCTACACTCTCCCCCTTCTAGAACTCTTGGGTCTCTCCAAGGAGGTGTAACATTTACATAACATTTCAACATCACATTAGGCAATATATATAGGCTCAGCAGCAAACATACAATGGGTCAGATATACGTCTTCAAGTTGACTCATGCTCCTGACTACCTCAGCTAACATAGCAGACACATCGGGCAACCTTCGCACTGTGGGGACAGCCTCTTCAGTGCTATGTCCCGGTGAGTCGTAGGTAAGTCTCTGAGGGGGTCGGATAGAATGTTTTGACTCTGGCTCAATCAGCTCCTCTTCAGATGGAAGTACTACAGGTACTGGTTCAGTTCTTTTGTCCACCACTGTAACAGGCATCTCTTCGGAATATGATCCTTCCAGTGAAGGCATAGAACTATAATCAAAAGACACATTTTTGGGAACTACAGGAATTTCCAAAGTTTCGGGAACTTCCAATTGGAATTCAGGAGCCTCAGGCCTCAGGTTACTTTCCCACCATTCGGAAACTGGAATGACCTCTTCAGGCTCAGGCAAGCGCACCCAGTCCAGACAAAAACTTCCTTCCTCACTATCCCTATCACTCTGTTCAACAACCCGTGTCTGCTGAGACCGAGTAACAGGAGTCAAACGTGGAGCAGGCGGGTTCAGCAGAGGAAATTCGTCTCCAACTGGTATCCTCACAGCCTCCCTCAAAGGCAACAGATGATTTCAGTGCCAGTTTTATAGAGGCCCGGCCTTTCCATCTGGTCGGATCTGGTAAACTGGCAGACTCGGCAGTTGCTTGCAGACAATGTAGACTTGAGAACTCCATCTATTCGCCAACTTATGCCTTGCAGAAACACCCAAGTTCTTCAACAAAACCCTATCACCGGGTTGTAGATCCTGTATCCGAACTCTCAAGTCGTAGTTTCGTTTATTCCTCTGTTCCCTATCTCCTGAGGTCAAACGGGCTTGTTCAAACGCAGAGGCCAAACTCTTCCGAAGTCTATCCACATAATTTCTATGAGAGGTCACAGAAGTCTGATCCAGAGATAGCCCAAACGCCAAATCAACCGGCAGTCGAGCTTCCCTTCCGAACATAAGACGGTACAGTGAGTATCCAGTAGCGTCACTCTCTGTACTGTTATGCGCATGCACCAGTGTAGCTATGTTACGACTCCAGCTCTGCTTCTCTCCGTTTGACAATGTCCCCAACATATTTAGCAGCGTGCGATTAAACCTTTCTGGTTGTGCATCACCTTGAGGGTGATATGGTGTAGTTCGGGTCTTCTGAATTCCTAGCAGTTCCAGCAATTGCCCAACAAGCTGGCTCTCAAAGTCTCTGCCCTGATCCGAGTGTATTCTCCTTGGTAGGCCATAGTGAACAAAAACTTTTCCATCAAAACCTTCGCCACCGTAGGAGCACGTTGGTCTTTCGTAGAAAAAGCTTGGGCATAACGCGTGAAATGATCAGTCACTACTAGAATATTTCCCTGCCCACTAGCATCCGGCTCTAAGCACAGGAAATCAATGCACACCAAATCCATGGGTCCTTGACTTTGCAGGTGGCTCATTGGAGCAGCTCGGGTTGGTAGGGTTTTCCTCTGGATACACCTCAAACATGAATGACAGTAACTTTCAACTTCAGATCTCATACAGGGCCAATAAAATCTGTCTCGCACTAGCTTAAAAGTTCTCTCTGCACCCAAATGCCCATGTTCATCGTGTAATGACCGCAGCACACCCTCTCTGTGTTTGGTGGGAAGGAACAACTGTTGGGTCTCTTCAGCATTGTTTGAGGGGCCCCTTCGGTAGACCACCCCATCCAACATCTTCAACCGTTCCCACTCTTTGTATACCAATTGGGGCTCCTTCTGGGGAATTTGTCAGTAGAATTTCCCGTTGGTTCGCATTTAGGGCCTTCACGGTTAACGCAATCAAAGGGTCTCTAGCCTGATCGGTTCTTAGGTCCTGTTACTAGAAGGTAGGCAGACTTTCATCCCTCAGCTGTGTAGGATTACAATAGAACTCTGGAACAGCCGCAGCCATAACTCCAATAGCTTCTGCTTCAACCCCTCCCTTGACCCGGCGCTCCGCTCCTTGACATAAGGCTTGCACCCCATCTGGAGTTAACTGAGTCCATTCTGTAGTGTAGGGCCTTCTCGACAAAGAATCTGCATCTCGATTATTCACTCCAGGGCGATACTTCAGGCTGAACCGAAACCCTGACAGAGCGGCCAACCACCGATGTCCAGTTGCATCCAGCTTCGCAGTAGTAAGGACATACGTAAGAGGATTGTTGTCAGTCTTTATCACAAATTCGGCTCCATACAGATAATCTTTCAGCTTGTCTACTACCGCCCACTTCAAGGCTAGGAACTCCAACTTGTGGGTAGGATAGTTCTTTTCTGAAGGAGTAAGGCTTCGGCTCACATACGCCACAGGCCTCAATAATCCACCATATTCTTGGTATAGGACTCCCCCTAGACCTTCTCTGCTGGCATCCACATGCAATTTGTACGGCTTATGAGGATCAGCGTAAGCCAGGACAGGAGCTCGAGTTAGACTCTCTTTCAGTTTCATGAAAGCACTTTCACATTGATTAGTCCATTCTTCTTGGATGGATTCTCGAGCCTTCCTTGGCCCCGGAGCCGACTAACTTCGATCAGAGGCCTTTGGGCCTTCTCCTGCATCTTCCTTCTGTAGGAGCTTGTTCAGGGGTTGAGCTATCTTGGCAAATCCTCCTACGAATCTTCGGTAATATGAGCAGAACCCCAGGAAAGATCTAAGTTCAGTAACGTTTCGGGGTCTAGGCCAGGAAGCTACGGCTTCCAACTTTCGAGGATCCGTCGAAACGCCTTCTGCTGAAACAACATGTCCCAGATACGTAACGGAGGGTAAACAAAATTGACACTTCTCCAGAGACAGTTTCAACCCCTCTTCATGGAGCCGCTTCAAGACCTTCTCCAACCGTTGCTCATGTTCTTCCAAAGTCTTCCCGAACACAATAATATCATCCAGATACACCAACACTTCGATCAGGTTCATGTCCCCGACTGTCTTCTCCATTAACCGTTGGAACGTGGCGGGAGCCCCCGTAAGGCCCTGAGGCATTCTGTTGAACTCAAAGAACCCCAGTGGGCAGATGAACGCAGTCTTCTCTTTGTCTTCAGGATGCATTGGTATCTGATGATACCCACTTCGCAGGTCTAGTACACTAAACCATTTTGCTCCAGACAAACACTGTAAGGCATCTTCTATCCGAGGAGTGGCATATTGATCCGGAATGGTTCTCTGATTTAGCGTGCGATAGTCTATACAAAGACGAATAGAACCATTCTTCTTCCAAACCATCACTATTGGAGAGGCGTATGGACTCCTGGACTCTTGAATCACCTTAGTCCTTTGTAGTTCATTCAGCTGTTCTCGTAGATCATCCAAGTCTCCCAGCGGAACACGTCTTGACCTTTATCGAAACGGCTTATCTTCCTGTAGTCGAATGCGATGCTCAGTACTCTTAGCTAGACCCACGTCGAACTCATCCTTCGAGAACAAGTCCCTCCATTTTAGGATCTGGGACTGAAGACGTTTCTTCCATTCAGATGAGATGGGAGCATCCTTAGGATAGAACCTTTCAGCTGGAATCTCTTTGTTCACTCTCCCTCCTAAATCAGTAGGGGAGAGAGGCGTAGCGGACTCTACTTGCCTGATGGGCATTCGTGCTTTCAGGATCACTGGAGAATCAGATACATTACATACACTAACCGAGACTCTTCCTCGTGTCCGTTTCAAAGCTCTTGTGGAGATTATTTCAGGGATTACTTCTACTCCGGCTTCATTCCCATGATTGAAATCAGTTTCCAGTACCACATAGGGACCTCGTTGTGATCCGTTCAACTTGACTGAAGCCCGGAAACTCACCACTTCTCCTGATTGCAGAACCTTCTCTGTTCCTCCCAATCTCCACAGGCGTCCCACTTCGGCAGGTGCCCTCTGTTCTTCGACCATTCGCTGATAGACTGGACGTTACATCGGGTGTACTCCCCTGGTAGAACCTTCTCCCATTACAATAGGAGTCAGGAGACGTCGCACCAGATCAGTATTCGTCCCCACTATCATAGAACTTCTGTTGGCCCCTGAAGGCCGAGGACACACAATGGCCAATGCATCACAACCTCCAGACTGTCCGATGACTTTAAATCCGATTTCTAAATTCACCTGTAGAATCCATCACAGGGAAGTTTCTCAGTTCCGATACCCCAGATCTCAAGGTCCTTTAATTTCTGTAGAGGTATGTGCTTCAAGTGCCTTTCGTAGAAGTCTCGATAGATCAACGTCACTTGAGCCCCTGAGTCTAACAGAGCTTTAGTGTAGACTCCCTCCACTTGGATTGGAATGATGGGAGAGGGACCTATTAGTTGGTCAGGAAACTTTGTCGTAGTAGCAGGAAGTTTTGACCCAGTTCGCTGCACCCTGGCCTTCTTCTTGGCCCATGTAGGTTTTGGGTGTGCATTGCTTCCCCATGACATAGGACCGGACACTAAGGGAGTAACTCTTTCAGTCCTGCAGGCTCAGCAGTTGGCAAGACTCTGGGCCTTCTCTGCCGTTTGGTTTTGGTTTTAATTTTGGAGCGGTTTTCAACCATTGGGCACCTAGTTTGCTCCTTCACTTGGGCCCTCTGGCGTTTCCCGCCTGTGAGGTAGGTAGCAGCCTTTCCAAGGCTTTTAGGAACTCTTCTACCCTATTTCCTTCAGGCCTTTGGCTTTTGCATTGCGCTCGGAAATGACCCATTTCCCCACAGTTGAAACATCTCTTCTTTGAAGACGGAGACGTACTTGTTCGTGGTGACTCGGTTGAAGGACCCTGGCCAGACGCCATAGCAACTCCCGTTGTCCGCATATCAGTGAGGAACTTCTGCGTCTCTGCCACCTTCATAAGTACTCGGCACAGGTCAGTGTGTGCTTGTTTCAGCTCAGCTTGAGCTTCTTGTACCTTCTTAACGGTTTTGTGTAACTCACTATATGCAGGAAAGGTCGGTTCTTTGGCAGTACTCTCTGTGGATATAGGAACTAACAGATGCTCTTGTCCATCAACTTCAGATCCATAGGCGTCCAACGAATCATCTTCAGTTTGCAGATATTCGTTATGCCTTACTGGTTGTGCGTAAGCTCTTTCTCCTCTCCTTAAAGACTTTTCTTCTAGCAGAGCCTCTTCCTCTCTAACAGCTCGAATCAGTTCCAGGTATTTCAATTCTCGGTTACCTTCTCTGGTTCTCAGCTGTAGCATCACAGGATCTAGAGGTTGAGCGCCCCTCAATATCTGCTGCATTCCGATTTTATCTATTGTGGCCGGATCGGCCCCTTTCTTAAGAAGTATCTGGTACAGAATCTTATCTAGCGCCTCATATATTCAGTCATCTTCTCACCTTTTCGCTGGTAGGTGTGTTCATACTGGTACATGAGCTCAGCAGCCTTTTCTGTTCGCCCAAAGACTTCCTGTAATACGTTTAGGTAATCTAAAGCAGTGCAGTCTTGCTTATTCAATTTCAGGTTTCTGACAGCCTCTGACGCAGGTCCCTTTAAGCTCTCAGTGATTCTTTGCTTCTTTTGCGCTTCAGGGACATCCCACTCATCCAGAGCCTGCATCGCCTGTTCTACCCTTTCTTCAAAGGTTTCTTCTCCCGCCGGAGTTGGTACGTTTCCTATAAAATTCCTCAACCGTCGATAACCAAAGTTAGTGTGAGGAGGGCTTGTTCTTTGACATTTAGCCAGCAGATCTCCAATAGCCACTATGAATTCAGGCCCCATCATGGCCAGCGGACTGGGCGCGGGAACACTCGCGGGATCGCCACGTGGCGCACTTGGCTGAATCAGTTGAACTTCCACCTCATCGGTCAGCTTCACGCTCGCGCCCTGAAAACACACTGGAACACCCTTTCTCCACTCAAAAAGAACATACGTGTGAGAAGTATCCGGGTTCGCTTTAATGTCCAGGATTAACCCCCGATGATCTGGTGTCAGCGCGGCCACGGCCCAGTGAATCTGATTTTCCGCCCAAGTGTCTGCAGGAATATCCATGACTATGCTTAACTCTATCTGACTACATTGCTCCTCACACCATTTGGCAGCAGTGTCTGGATCCATAATTAACCCTTTAAATGCGGTTTTATTATAGAGACTGTAATCGAGGACGAGCCCCCACGTGTAGTGCTCACTCCCGGAGGAGCCGCTGAATTTAACCTCGGGTTAGTCTCACCGCAATAGGGAATAAATATACACCAGCACTGTTGTGGATTTTATAGATTATATACTTTACTGATCCCAATAAAGCGGCATATATAATGTGAATACGGGTATATGAACGACAGGATTTCGTAATGCGAGAAAAACACGTGGCGGCAAAAGGAAAGTTTAACCCCTTCGTTTCTGGAGTGTAAGTCCCGCAAAAGTAATGTCCCAAAAAGGTGTGTGTGTGCAATTCAGGTACCCGGGTACTATATTCAACTGGCCAGTGAATGGATTGAGCAATTCTTTGACTAGTCACGTTGGGGCCCTGTAGATTTAAACAATACTGCAGTTGCTTTGTTTAAACTTGGACTGTGGCCTGGAAGGCCTCTCACCCATCCGCTGGACAATCTGTTCCGCTGTCCGATCAAGGATCTCTCTCCGCTTGATTATACTGGAACTCTGTGCAACCAGATCCGCTTCTCCTGCTTGTCCGATTTCGGTAACGAGGATTACGGCCTACCATCTGCACTCCCAGTGGATCATCGCGGTCTCCTTACTCGGGGTCCAAACCGGAACATTGTGTCTGCGCAAAACCTCTCAGCGATGTGTGGATGGGTCTCCGCCAGCACTGTCTCTGATTCTCAGCACCCGCAAGGCAGCTCCTGCTCTCCGGCCTGGTCTCAATCTCTGGCAGTCTCACGTGCGTCTTCCCTCTTTCGTCGCTCGACTCACACTGGCTCTCCTTCGCACGAGGCTGTGGATGTCCTTCGCTCTCTCCCACCCACTTCCTGTCCCCGCCGCAAAGCATGATGGAAAACGTAGTCCCGTTGTGTCCAGTATACTTTAAATTGCGCTTGTCTCCCTCTGGTGGCCAAACCCGAGCAATACATCAACAGAGTTTTTAAACAGCGCTACACCTCATACAGAGTTCAAGGTTCTGTGTTGCTGCTGGGCGTATTGGTTGTTGTTCTGGTGTTTACTCCCCACCCTGTACTCTGTATAGTAAGAAGGCCACTAAAAGTACCTTACCCAGTGCAGGGCCTCCTCTTGTGTCTGTATCCTGTCCTGTCATCTCTGGTTCTGTTCTTGTTATCCTGTGTGCTGGGTTCTGCATAATGCAGCAAACCGCAAACCTGCCTAAAGGGCTTAAAGATGCTCGCTATAAAGGGCATTCCTTAGCTCCTACTTAGAGGCCCCGTGACATTGAGCATGTGGAAGAGTATGGGCGTCATTTAGCCCCAGACTACCGAAAGGTTTTATTCCATTGATGTCAGTTGTGCATTTTCTGGGCTGCCACTTCCTACCACTTTGAGGTCTCGCAACAGAAAAAAGAGACACCAGGGTCAGGTGTCTAAAGCTCCCAAATAAAATAATAATGCACATATATGCTGCTACCAATGGTGAAAATAGGGACGCACTGACACTGAGGGAGGAGCTATGCTGCAAAACTTCTGCTGTTTCTGGTCTCTCCATTCTTAAGTAAACTGTCAGAGTGGGCCACTGCATTGCAGCTCAGTTGGTTATGTCCTATTCTCATTACTTACTTTGAAGTCTTAGAATACTACATTAGATTTGGAGACCCTAGGGTTACTAAGCCTGTTCTCTTCGATGCCTCCTCACGCAGAAGAATGAAGAATGTCCTATTGAACTTCAATGTTTCAAGACACACTAATATCAACCTATATACAAAATAGAAAGATTCGTACACAGAATTCATCTCACTGTTGTTGGATGTCATTCACCAACATAGTTATACAATGGTAGAAAAACACAAGCACATCGACAAATAAAAGAATGTTCTAGATCTAGAAGATAGAAACTTGGGTTTTAACTTTTGTGAAAGTTTGCATTTTGATGAGGCTGTGCTCATTATCGAGTTATCCTATAATTGTATCTTTGGGGCTGAGCGCTCCTCTGAGACGTGTCCTGTATCCTTTAATGATTCAGCTCCTCCAGCTCTTTGAGATCAAAGAGATGGAAATAATATTCCCGCAATTCCCTCTTGGTATAATAACCGTGCTAAAGGGGTTTGAGATAGGGAGGGCTCCTTAACTCCCATTAGCAGAATCATGAACTTTAAGAAAAGTAATGTCTGAGTTGTGGAAGTCATTAGAAGTCTGTTATTTAGGATTATGAGGGTAGGCACATTTGCAAGTGTTCCGACCATTAAGGCCATTATGAAGTATTTGATGGAACCATCAACAGGCACTTGAGTCCACAGGACAAATCTCTATAAGGCCTCTTCCCAGCAAGGGGCTCTGAGATGGTCAACTGTTATCCTATGACATTGATTTTGGGCTACTACATGTTACTCATTTGATCTTATGCAGTACTAAGGTTTGAACCTCTCTTAGGTTGAAGATGATGGTCACTTGATGGGTGACCTGATGTTGCAGCAGCTGCCCCTGATAGCATACAGTGGCTAGACTGTCTCCCCCAACTTGATATGACAACAAACTGTAACAAAGAAATGAACATGTAAGAATTAACTGAACACATGATAACCGGCAACTGTAACCAACTTTGCACTGTATGTCACAGATCCTATGAGTGTTTCAGTGATCTTCATATTCTTCTAGCGAGAAGAATATGTACAAAAGCTTTAGCATGTCAATGCAAAATGCCACTGATATTAGAACTGCTAGCAGTTTCTATTTTTGGACCTACCTCGGGGTTTCATTTTTTTGCTTCGTCCTTGCAGTATTGTAAGTCTCCAAGGGCAGACTGACAACTCTTGGGGCCCACAGGCAATAAGAATTCATTGGGCCACCCATTGTGCCTGCCCACATGCAAGACCCATCCACATACAAGCATCACCAATATGTCCATTGTTTAATTACAGAATGTATTTCTCCAGCTGCTGTTGTGCTGTGGCAGCTATCACCACTATGTATAGTGGGGCTGGTATAGTAATACACAGTGGGGCAGATATATATATATATATACATACCATTAAAAGCTGCTTCCTGATACTATTTCCCCATGATTTTTAGCTACGACAGTCCCTGCTGAAAGGGCAACTCTGACCATGCCTTAGGACCCTTCTGGGGCTGCCTACTAGCACAGAGCCCTCGGGTAGTGCCCTATTGCCCTGATGATCAGTCCACCCGTGGAAGTCTCTCTATTTGACTATTTTAGGGAAGAAAACAAAACAAGGATAACATGTGAGTATTTAATTTAAATAGACACATGAAAACACCATATACAGTGTCAAGAAAAAGTATGTGAACCCTTTGGGATTACGTGGAGTTTTGCATGAATTGGTCATAAAATGTGCTCTGATTTGCATCTAAGTCACAACAATTTGAAAAACACAGTCTGCTTAAAATAATACAACACAAACATGATATGTTTTCATGTTTTTATTGAACAGAACATGTAAACATTCACAGTGCAGGGTGGAAAAAGTATGTGAGCCTTTGGACTTAATCACTGGTTGACCCTCCTTTGGCAGCAATAACCTCAACCAAACGTTTCCTGTAGTTGAAGACCAGACCTGCACAACGATCTGGAGTAATTTTGGACCACTCCTCTTCACAAAACTGTTTCAGTGTAGCAATATTCTTGGGATGTTTGGTGTGAATCGCTCTCTTAAGGTCATGCCACAGCATTTCAATCGGGTTGAGGTCAGGACTCTGACTGGGCCACTCCAGAAGGCGTATTTTGTTTGGTTGAAGCCATTCTTTTGTTGAATTACTTGTATGCTTTGGGTCATTGTCCTGTTGCATCACCCATCCTCTGCGGAGCTTCAGTTGGCAGACAGATGGTCTTACGTTTTCCTGCAAAATGTCTTGATAAACTCTGGAATTCATTTTTCCATCAATGACAACAATCCGTTCAGGCCCTGAGGCAGAAAAGCAGCCCCAAACCATGATGCTCCCTCCGCCATGTTTTACAGTGGGGATAAGGTTTTGATGTTGGTGTGCCGTGCCTTTTTTTCTCCACACATACAGGGTTATCCAAAGAGATTCGAAAAGTCACCGCACGTTCGGTGACTTTTCGTTCTCTTCAATTCGGTTCGTGTTGCCGATCCCATTTCGGTGACCCTGCGGTGTATTCAGCAAGCACCACAGGGTCCCCGAATTGCAGGGAAAAGCTGCCGCAAACCTGACGAAAACTAACCGCAAAACCCACCGAATGCACGCTGAAAACCCCCAAAAACATCTGGATTAACCCGTCAAAGATGCAGGAACAACACGAGCAGGAGCCGATCACACGCAGCGAAGCCGCCGGAAAAAGCCGAGACCGCAGACAGAGGGAGGTGAATAAATTAGCAAAAGAGTTTGTATGAATGTGAAAGTGAAAAGCTGTTTGCAAAGAAACTACTGAGCAGAAATGTCTGAAATTTACAGTCCAGGGAATGATAATAAAGAGGGCTGTTACAGAAAAAATAAGTAAACTTAAAAAAAATAAATCGGACTTTAAAAAAAAAAGAAAATTCAGAAAAATGCTTAAAGTATCCTAAAAAATCTATAAATAAAGAGACTCTTTACTGCAGAATTTTATAATGAACGGTTTATTAGATATTGAATTAAAACGGGAATATTTTTAACATTGAAGCCTATGGGATTCTCCTGAATTAACTTGCCGAATTAAACCACCGAATGGCAGAGCATTAGGGGAACCTTTCACTACTGGTTTTCGTTCTCTGAATAACCGAAGCAGTGCATTTTCATGGGGATTTCACTGCCCTCGAACAGGCACCGAACAGGCACCGTATGTGCAGGCAATTTGCCAGGATTTGGCGAATTGCCTGCTCTCTGGATAGCCGAATGGCCAGGAAAGATAACCGAACGCTGATTTTCAGCGTTCGGTTACCTTTCTCAAGCAATTCGGATCTCTTTGGATAACCCTGATAGTGTTGTGTGTTTTTTCCAAACAACTCAATTTTGGTTTCATCTGTCCACAGAATATTTTGCCAGTAGTGCTGTGGAACATCCAGGTGCTCTTTTGCAAACTTCAAACGTGCTGCAATATTCTTTTTGGACAGCAATGGCTTCCTCCGTGGTGTCCTCCCATGTACTCCATTCTTGTTTAATGTTTTCCTTATTGTAGAGGTGTCAACAAAAATGTTAGCATGTGCCAGGGATTTCTGTAAATCTTTAGCGGACACTCTAGGATTCTTCTTTACCTCATTAAGCATTCTGCGCTGTGGTCTTGCAGTCATTTTTACAGGACGACCATGCCTAGGGAGAGTAGCAACACTGCTGAACTTTCTCCATTTGTAGACAGTCTGTCTTACCATGGACACATGAACATCAAGGCTTTTGGAGATACTTTTGTAACCCTTTCCAGCTTCATGCAAGTCAATAATTCTTGATCGTAGGTCTTCTGAGAGCTCTTTTCTGGGAGGCATGGTTCACATCAGACAGTGCTTCATGAAACCAGTAAACCCAAAACTGGTGTGTGTTTTTAAAGGGCAGGACAGCTTTCAGCAACACATCCAATAATATCACACTGATTGGATTCAAGGTTGGCTCACTCCTGGCTCCAATTAGCTCTTGGAGAAGTCATAAGGCTAGGGGTTCACATACTTTTTCCACCCTGCACTGTGAATGTTTACATGTTATGTTCAATAAACACATGAAAACATATAATGTTTGTGTTGTATTATTTTAAGCAGACTGTGTTTTTCAAATTGTTGTGACTGAAGATCAGAGCACATTTTATGACCAATTCATGCAAAACTCCACGTAATTCCAAAGGGTTCACATACCTTTTCTTGCCACTGTACTGTAAACTTGCAAAATAAACAGGTGCGGTGCCAGAATTTGCTGGCTCAATTCATTGACATGTTTGAAAATCTGTACAATACTACAGAAATTTTCTTAGAGAATCTACATCTACTAAAACCTAAATTAAATTTTAAATATCAACTTGTAATTCCGCAATCAATGATTGTGAATGACAAAGGGATTATTGGCAAGTGTAGAATTCACTGCTTGGTGAATAACCCCTTTAGAATTCATATTCTGCATGGCACGAATTCCAGGAGCTTAACAGACATCTAGAAAATGCTAACATTAGTATGAATGAAATGAACGAGGCCCCATCATCACCTGAGCAATGTCAAAAATATTTTACACCTGTGTGTGGCCTGTTGATTTTGTCTCTTGTCTTGTATTGTAATCGTACCTATTGAAAGTATAACCGCGTTCCTGTCTCTTGATCGATACCGCAATCTTTTATTTAGGTTTGCAGGTGATTTTCGGAGATGGTTGTAAACCCTCCCACTTTGCAAGCAGAGGTATGATGCTCCTCAATTTATGTTTTCTAGTTGCTCAGGGTAACAGATAACACAGTTGTTCACTCGCCTCGCTACCAGCACAGAGGGTCAACGTCAGGCCTCGCTACCCCTTTCTCATTCCTCCATTCCTCGCCGTCACCAAGGAAACTGCCATGATTAGCATGCACCAAGAGCTTCCAGACGAGGGGGGGTATGGAGACTTGTTGAGGTTTAACCTGCTCCCTCCTCCTTCCATCCCTCCAATTACCTTAACAGAGATGAAGACGGAGGATGCCACATAGTACTAAAGAGAATCATAATGATACTCTGCTACTCTTCATCATCTGTCACCACAGGATTGTATTTCTTGTAAATGAATTGCTGAAACAGGCCCGAAATATCATAAACCATACCGGCGCCAGTTAGAAATAGTAACGAAAAATGTGAGTGTATTTTATAATACACTACATATGTACTGTATATGTATAGCGTGTGTGTGCAAGGTATACAGTGAGCTCTTAGTAGAACATTGGACCGTAGCCCAGTATTTCCCAGAACAACTCTTTTGATGCTACGGATGTCAATGACGCATTGCGGAGGGGCTGGTATTCTCCTATTGCAACATAAATCTGAACTCCGCTCAGGGATAAAGACAGCGGGTTTCCTCAAATTTGCTGTGTATTGGCAGCCAGCGATCCCAACGTGATGTCATTTAGATCACAAATCAGAACTATTCTCTCAAACAGCTGATCTGGCATTATAGATGCCACATTAGTGGAAAAAGCATTTTCCTCTGCAATCACTTGCGCGCCAAAGTAGGGAAGTCATTTGCACTTTATTCTGTCTCAGAATGTGACATTAAATCTGTAAAAGACTCCCAACCCTCATTTAAAAATTGCAATTCAAATCAATTTGTAATCTACATTATCTATCCAACTATTATAAGCTATGCTGAAATTTGCAGCTATGCGAAAAATTCTATAAAAAAAACACATTTATACATCTAAACACAGCAGCACCTACCTGAATATATATGTATACTGAATAAAAGAGACACTCTATTCATCCTGAACACGCTTTTTAAAGTGGATGTGTACAGAGTCCCCCCCCCATCCTGCCTGGCTTGGCATGAATTGGTGAGCAAAGCAGGAGAGTTTTCTTCACACCCCCCCCCCCAGCGTCACCAGGCAGCTCCAATCCATGCACATGCGGCTCCGATCCATCTTCTGTGCATGCGCTACAGAACTTGGTTATGCAAAGTCCTGAGTTATGCACATTTTCTGAATCCTATGCTATGCAATTTGCGTAGCCACATTAATAGTGTATCAAAGCCAGGGCAGCCATCAGAAATGATGGGGCCCCTTACTGAACCTCACGATGGGGCCCACCCCGGGCCCCCCCCGGCACTCCCTCAACCTCTAACAGCTTTTCTCCCCCTTCAAAAAAAAAGTACATAACATAGCACCACAGCAATAAAACTCACAGTAATGTGCAGTGTGTATGAGTGTATCACAGAATCCACAGCAATAAAACTCATAGTAATGTGCGGTGTGTATGAACGTATCACAGAATCCACAGCAATAAATCTCACAGTAACAGGCTGTATATGATGGCCTTTGGGTCTGGGCCTGGTCCCTGGGCTGGGCCCTGGGTCTGGTTTGGGGTTTGGGCCTTGGGGTCTGTGTCTTGGGCCCTGGGCCTTGGGGTCTGTGCTCTGGGCCTTGGGGTCTGGGCTTGGCCTGGTCTCTGTGCCTTGGGGTCTGGTCTGAGCCCTGGGACTGGGCCTTGGGGTCTGGGCCCTGGGGTCTGGACCCTGGGTCTGGACCCTGGGTCTGGGCCTTGGGGTCTGGGCCCTGAGTCTGGCCTGGGGTCTGGGCCCTGGGCCTTGGGGTCTGGGCCCTGGGTCTGGGCTCTGGGGCTGGGCCTTGGGGTCTGGGCCCTGGGTCTGGGCCTTGGGGTCTGGGCCCTGGGTCTGGGCCTTGGGGTCTGGGCCCTGGGGCTGGGCCTTGGGGTCTGGGGCCTGGTCCCTGGGTCTGGCCTGGCTCTGGGCCTTGGGGTCTGGGCCCTGGGTCTTGGGGTCTGGGCCCTGGGTCTGGGCCCTGAGTCTGGCCTGGGGTCTGGGTCCTGGGTCTGGGCTCTGGTCCCTGGGGTCTGGTCCCAGGGGCTGGGCCTTGGGGTCTGGGCCTTGGGGTCAGGGGCCTGGTCCCTGGGTCTGGCCTGGGTCTGAGCCTTGGGGTCTGGGACCTGGCCTGGGCCCTGGGTCTGGGCCTTGGGGTCTGGGGCCTGGTCCCTGGGGTCTGGGCTTTGGGGTCTGGGCCTTGGGGTCTGGGCCCTCGGTCTGGGCTCTGGTTCCTGGGGTCTGATCCCTGGGGTTGGGCCCTGGGTCTGGGCCCTGGGTCTGGGCCTTGGGGTCTGGGCCCTGGGTCTGGGCCTTGGGGTCTGAGCCCTGGACCCTGGGTCTAGGCCTTGGGGTCTGGGCCCTGGGTCTGGGCCTTGGGGTCTGGGCCCTGGGTCTGGGCCTTGGGGTCTGGGGTCTGGGCCTTGGGGTCTGGACCTTGGGTCAAGGCTGGGCCCTGGCTCACCACTCCGCTGTCTTCCTTCCCTGTCCTCCTTCCTTCAGCTCTTCTTTTCTTCTCTCTTCTGCTCTTCTATTCTTATCTCTTCTGCTCTTCTTTTCTTCTCTTCTATCTTCTTCTTTTCTTCTGCTCTTTGGCCCTCCGTCTCAGGCTTGCAGCTTCACTGACTGGAGGGGGCAGAGCCAAAGTAGCATGCTTGGGAGGCCTCCACACGCTGCTTGGCCCCACCCAGCCAGCCAGCAAAGCTACCAGGAGCCAGAGGAGACACAGTGTCTCCTCCGGCTCCTGCAGAAGAGACACAGCTCCGGATTCGGACTCATAGAGTGTCATGCCCCACACTGCGGTCTGACCGCGGCCGACATGTTGGGGCACTTTGCATACTCACCTGAGGTCCCTCGTGGCGCGTCGCTCCCTGGTTCCGGTCTTCAACTTGGAGGAGGAGAGCCAGGATGTGTCCCACGCCACCTCCGGGATCCAACTGAGCAGAAACCAAGCACGCATGCTCGAGCATCCATCTCAAAGCATGAAGACCTTGGTACTCTGCTGGTCAAGTAAAGGTACTGCATTACACCTGCACTGGAGATCCTCGTATGCCACCAATTAACCTATGAAGTACTCAGGTATCCCAACTCCACCTACGAGCCCCAGGTGAACGGTGTTCTTATGATCCTCTGAACCCTATTTAAATCTGCGGCCTTTCCCAGTTCATTAACCAGGTTATACTGTGGTTCACCACCACGTTATCCAGTGTTCCCTCTTCATACCTGTTCCAAGAGAATCCCGAGTTCCAGACCTGCTTCCACGGTACCAGCTCCGTTTCCAGACCTACTTCCACGTCCACGGTACCAGCTCCGTTTCCAGACCTGCTTCCACGGTACCAGTTCCGTTTCCAGACCTACTTCCACGTACACAGTACCAGCTCCGTTTCCAGACCTGCTTCCACGTCCACGGTACCAGCCCCATCTCCAGGCTTGCTTCCACGGTACCAGCTCCATCTCCAGGCTTGCTTCCACGGTACCAGCTCCATCTCCAGGCTTGCTTCCACGGTACCAGCTCCATCTCCAGGCTTGCTTCCACGGTACCAGCTCCATCTCCAGGCTTGCCTCCACGGTACCAGCTCCATCTCCAGGCTTGCTTCCACGGTACCAGCTCCATCTCCAGGCTTGCTTCCACGGTACCAGCTCCATCTCCAGGCTTGCTTCCACGGTACCAGCTCCATCTCCAGGCTTGCTAACACGGTACCAGCTCCATCTCCAGGCTTGCTTCCACGGCACCAGCTCCATCTCCAGGCTTGCTTCCATACCCACGGTACCAGTTCCAGATCCTATCTTCAAGTCCAATTCATCTACCCTGGTCTGTTTCAAAGACTATAGCTCGTGTTATCTACCCCTACAATCCTTCGTTCTGGACTTTACTCTTGTCAAAGAAATCTTTGCGTTATCTCTTGTTCTGGACTTATATTTTGTTCCATCCAGTAAATGCTCAACTGATCATACATCTCCTGGTCTCCTTCTTCGGCTTGCCATTGGGTTCCATACGCACAACACTACACAGGGGTCATAGCCTCTGCCCTTACATAGAGTCCGATACCGGAGCCGTAAAAGGGCGACGCCGCTGACGACGGGGCCCCTTACGGCAGCATGGCGCATAAAATTTGCCCAATCAGAACTCTGAGCCATGATTGGCATAGTCTTGCACCTGTCTTGCACCTGATCTGTGGTCAGATGCAAGGCTGTAGCCAATTACAAGCTTCAGGCCAGTGGAAAAGTGCATTGTGGTCCATTGTGGTGCATTGTGGGCGAACATGCGACGAACACACGGAAATGTTTGGAGTTCTACGAACAACCGAACGGGTGATGTTCGAATCGAACTCCGAACAGATCCGAACCGAACGCTCATCCCTATTAACCACATACCTAGATATTTGAGAGAAGTGACTGTGGTCAGCGTGCCATTTGATTTTGTCCCCACACATAGATGGGGGTTTTCCAATTTGTGTAGTTTAGGTGCTGTTCCAAAGAGCATCGTTACAGTTTTGTCAGTATTTAAGAAATGTTTGTTGTGTTTGATCCACTTTTCTACCTCTGTGAATTGTTCTTGCAGCACGGCCTCCAGCTGCGGGAGATTTGGTTTGCTGGTATAGATCAGTGTCGTCTGCGTACATGTGTACAGTTGAGGCTTTGCAGACGTTGGGCAGATCATTTATGAATATTGTGAATAGCAGGGGGCCTAGTATTGAGCCTTGGGGTACAAAGCAAGTGACTGGGAGGGGGAGGGAGGAGCTGACAGAAATGGACACATATTGCGACCGATCAGATACATATGATTGAAACCAGGTTAGCGTGTGATCACCAATACCAGAGTTTTTAAGTTTTTTTTAACAAGATGCCATGGTCTACTGTGTCAAAGCTTTGGCAAAATCAAGAAAGATGGCTCCAGTTAGGTCTCCTTGCTCCATGCCAGCCTGGATATCATTGCAGACTTTTAAAAGGGCGGTTGTAGTTGAGCGATTTGGACGAAAGTCTGATTGATCTGGGAATAAAGGAGGGGAGTTATTTTTTAATAGTGCTCCTTTAAATGCTTCGTTCACTAATCACTATTTTATCTGTTATCAGGAATTGACATATATTTCAGATTAGTATTTATAGGATATATTGTAGGGAAATATACTGAACATAGGGGTATATATCAAGAACTATATCAATCATTTTAAGGGGTTATTCAGAGAGAGCCGAATTGGCAACCGAATTGCACCGAACGGTGCAATTTCGTGGCATATTTGGCTATTCAGAAAGCTAGCAATTTGCCAGCGAAATACGATGCATTTCAGCAGCAGTGAAATTCCCCATAAAGAAGCAATGGTTAATCTATTCAGAGAACACTGAACAGCAGTGAAAAGTTGGCAAAATGACCAGATTTTTGGTGCCTTTGTTCGACAGGTTTAATCAGACTAATCCCATAAATTTCAATGTAAAAAAAAATCCCCATTTATATAAAAATTTTAATCAACTTAATTCTTTTGATTTACAGCAAAAAATATTTGATTAATTTATTTCTTAGAATCTTTTAGGCATTTTCTGGATTTTTTTGACAATTTTTTTTTATTCTGTAACAAACCTTTTTATTATTATTCATAGGACCTTATATATTATTTCTGTGTATTTTCATGCATTAGTTTTGTTTTAAACGCCTTTTAAAAATTACCTTTTTTTTACATCCCTGTTTTTCGGCAGCATTCGGCAGCTGATTGGAGGCGTTCGGTGGTCTCTTCTGTGGATCAGTGCCTGCGTTCAGTGTTTTTTCGGTGGCGTTCGGCAATTTATTGGTGGTGTTCGCCAGTTTTTCAGTGGCATTTGACAGTTTAGCAAATGCGGGAAGGAGATAACCTTTTCACTACCGTGATCGTGTATAAACGTTCAGCAAGAGCAGACACAGCAGCCTGAGCTTGTGTTACCAGAATCTGGGCTACAATGTATGATGCAACAAACAAATTTTGTTTGCTTTTGGCTCCAGAATTTGCTCCCAAAGTTTTTGCACCTACGCCATGATGCCCGAAGTGTTAAAACTGGTTAAAATCAGCTAAGGAATGTCCTTGAAAATATATATAGAGAGATCAAGAGCGCTAAAATACAATTAACAATTGGCTGCTCGAAAAACACCTATGTACACCCTAGATACAATAAAATATTAAAAATAAAATGGAGCGCAAACCCCGGTGTGAGCGCACTTTGCTGGTTTGATTGAGTGACTTCAATGGCAATCTCAATGTTCTGATTTGAAAGATCATATGTCGTATTGATAAAAAATAGAAAACTCCATAGTGCAAATAACGTCTGTAATGGAGACAATTCTGTAGGATAATGTAAGTGAATAACTCACAAGTGTGGAGCCAAATGAGGCTCAATAGAAGTCGCCTTCTGACCACTCTGGGGGGTCACTCCCCTGTGTGGAATCTTCACACTTTAGTTCAGTCGTGGAGTTGACCTCTGGTGAGTTTCTTCCACTCTTGATGCACCTCTCACGTTGGCAGGAACAGAGCTGTTCCTGCCAACGTGAGAGGTGCATCAAGAGTGGAAGAAACTCACCAGAGGTCAACTCCACGACTGAACTAAAGTGTGAAGATTCCACACAAGGGGAGTGACCCCCCAGAGTGGTCAGAAGGCGACTTCTATTGAGCCTCATTTGGCTCCACACTTGTGAGTTATTCACTTACATTATCCTACAGAATTGTCTCCATTACAGACGTTATTTGCACTATGGAGTTTTCTATTTTTTATCAATAGGACATATGATCTTTCAAATCAGAACATTGAGATTGCCATTGAAGTCACTCAATCAAACCAGCAAAGTGCGCTCACACCGGGGTTTGCGCTCCATTTTATTTTTAAGGAATGTCCTTATTGGACTTTCCCGTGCTGACAAGGCAGGGAGCTAAGAGCTGCAGTTCTATCTACAGGAACTCCATTCGGCGAGTAGATGGCGAATTCTGCCAGCTAAGGCTAAGGTCAGACGAAAGCATTTTTAACGTGCGTTTAACCGCACGAAATCACGGCCGTGCTAGCAGCAAATGACGTCCAATGCCGGGTAACATACGAAGAACGGCTGCACGAAAGTTCGTCCGCGCAACGCAAGTGGCAAACGAACGCATTTTTTCTAGAACGTCAAACCGCTACTACTGACGTACAGAGTGCGCTGCGTCCGCATATCGGCGTGTTTGCGTGATTGGGAGACGTCAGACGCTGCACACGTCCGGCCAACATAACGTCCAGACGCAAAAAGGGTTTTATTGATGATCCGTACAAAATCACGGACGAAAATGCGCATCGTATGACCGCTATCGCGTATTCCGTGAAAAAATACGTCCATTCGTTCGAACGCACTTTTTCACGGACAACGCGAAAAATGCGTTAGTCTGACCCTAGCCTAAATAGGTCATTACAATAAGAAATACATTGGGCCCTATTACAATCTTCACGCATACGTTTGCGCCCGCACAAAAACGCATTAACGCGAGGGGCAAAACCCTTTGCGCTGAACGTCGTTTTACAATGTCAGCGCAAAAAACGCGCGTATACGTCTACCGCGGGTGAACCTGCGCGAACGCTGCGCGGGCTTACTGTACTTCGCGTGTCCTATACTTAACATTGTGAGCGCGAATGCGTTTGTGCGCTGGTACGCGGATGATATTACAATCTATGCGTAGTTTGTAACGCACAGCCTTTGTGCGCATAATTTTAGCAGCTCCTTAAAGCTGGTGTTAATGGCAAATTCTATCAACCTGGCCGAAACCAAATACACCAGCCCCAAAAAAAATACACAGCAAAGTATAGTTACACATTCTACACATACCAAACCAATAAAATGGAGAAGTTGTGTGTGCTTTGTTTTTTATTGATGCAGCATATATGCGCAGATTGACTTTGACAGGCACAAAAACTTAACGTGAGACAATTGTGGTTCTTAATTCTGATTGGCTGAATCGCATGAAAAAAACAGTCCGCACACTGATTTCTGTGCACAACGCGTTTTTGCGCGTCCATTTTACAAGCACTATTTTTTGGACGGATGAAAAAAATGCGCGAGGATTGTAATACCAGCGTTGATTTACGCGCGTTAACATTTAACGCTTTGCGCAAAAATTCACGCATTGCGCATACGTTTTTGCGTTAAGAATGTAATAGGGCCCATTGTAAATATGCCCAAATATTTCTTACTATATAATTAAGTAACATTTATCTTTTAAAAAAACACTGTCTGGTTCCTGACAGTGGCTTTTTGTATATTATTTTGTATACCTTGGTGGTGAAGGGGTACTTTTTTGTAACAGGAATAGACAGTAATTCACTGAGAGTGTTTGTGTCACCGGGGGGTACACATTACTGAATACTGAATAGGGCATCATGCTACAATCACATGTTGGATTCACATGTTATACCCCACGGGTCCACTGAGCCTTTCACCCTTCTGAAGTCTATTTAAAATGTAGCTTGTTATTTAGTTAAATAATGACATTCTAGATTGTCATAATTTAACAATTCATGAGTGCACACCCTAATCAAACAGCATGCTCATGTTTATTGTAACAACACTTACACCCCAGAACATATTAATGTGCCACTTCTGGTTTTATAATGATAAATCACTAAATGTAAGCAAGAGCATTTGTTTTGAACCTGCAAACAGACCTGCGAATTCACACAATTTCATAGTGTGGCAGTATATTTCGACATTTCTCCCATATATCCAGAATCCTGAAGTCTCACTAGTGGGGATGTGCGTTTCGGGTTTCAGAATTTCGGAATTTTCACGAAATTTCCCGATTCGTGCATTCGGATTCAGCCGATTTTCTGAAAATTTTCGGATCCGAAAACGGCAGATCCGAACAAATTTTCGAGCTGAAACGAAAACTTTTCGGAATTTTCGAATGGACTAGAAATGTGTAAAATCAAAATTCATTTTCGTTCCATTGGTGATTTCGTCTCCATTCCTGATTTCGGTTCCATTTCAGTAATTTCGGACATCGTATTTATATCGCTGATTCTGTAATTAAATTTTGTATCATTCCCATCTCAATGTATCCTTCCTGGAAATCCATAGAAATCTCAATGTATCCTTCTTGTAAAACATGAGAAATCTCAATGTATCCTTCCCGGGAAACCAGAGAAATCTCAATGTATCCTTCTTGTTAAAAATGAGAAATCTCAATGTATCCTTCCCGGGAAACCAAAGAAATCTCAATGTATCCTTCTTGTAAAACATGAGAAATCTCAATGTATCCTTCCTGGAAATCCAGAGAAATCTCAATGTATCCTTCTTATAAAACATGAGAAATCTCAATGTATCCTTCCCGGGAAACAAGAGAAATCGTAATGTATCCTTCTTGTAAAAAATGAGAAATCTCAATGTATCCTTTATGGGAAACCAGAGAAATCTCAATGTATCCTTCTTGTAAAAAATTAGAAATCTCAATGTATCCTTCCTGGAAATCCAGAGAAATCTCAATGTATCCTTCTTGTAAAACATGAGAAATCTCAATGTATCCTTCTTGTAAAACATGAGAAATCTCAATGTATCCTTCCCGGGAAACCAGAGAAATCTCAATGTATCCTTCCCGGGAAACCAGAGAAATCTCAATGTATCCTTCTTGTAAAACATGAGAAATCTCAATGTATCCTTCTTGTAAAACATGAGAAATCTCAATGGCAGAATTATCGTATCGGCAGAATTATCGTATTGTATAATTATCGTATCCGAAAAAACATTAGTTTACGTCAAAACGACTAGACACTTTGAAACGAGGAGAACAGACGTTCCGAATTACACGAAAATTTCCGAAATCATGAAAAAAAGCCGATACGAAAAACTAACCGAAACGGAAATCGATCGAAACAAGTCGAAACGAAAATTTACAAAATCCAAACGAACCGAGTCGAACCGAAAAAAAAAATCGGTGCACAAGCCTACTCACTAGACTAGAGATACAATTTCGAAACATTCTGTAATACATATCCATGGCCACTTCCCACACTAATACAGGGACCACTAAATAAGTTCAAAACAGTCGTCTAGGATCATGCAACCATGATTCCCTAACGTTATAATGGAACGTACAAATTAGAGAGGTAGGTGATTAAACACCTCCTGACATTGAAGAAAAGATTCCTCTATAACAAATAGAGGTATTGACTCTCTAATACCATACAATCCTTATTAGCATTAACAATGTTGCGCTGATCTAGCTAATAAGGATTGTATGGTATTAGAGAGTCAATAACTCTATTTGTTATAGAGGAATCTTTTCAACACTAAATAAGTGGTCATGGTGTGGGGAATTTAATCTGATTTCCCAAAAAATCTGATATCAGGCAAAGAAAATAATGAACCAGAATAAAAGGATCATCCTGATAGTGTTGAGTCTAATGTCTAGCTCAAGAAGAGACCGCTTTTTGCCTGTCACATCTATTTTTGATAAATTCTCCTCCCAAATCACTCTTAATCAAAAATTCCGCTTCCAAAATCCGAATTCTGGACTTGGCCGATGCATGGGGGATTTCTGTAGATCCAGACATTGATCAGGTACTTTAAAGATTATATTGTGTTTAAAGGGGTTTGACTGAAACAAGTACTCACCCTTGCCACACAACTCATAACACAAGTGCAGCCCACCTGTGTCTGCATTAAAATACATTTTCTGTCAATAAGTCATTTCCAACCAACTTTACCAACCCCTAACCCAGGGGTCAGCAACCTTGGCTCCCACATGTTTTGGAAACTACATTTCCCTTGTGGCTCAGTCAGCCTAATGGGTGACTGAGCATCTTGGGAGATGTAGTTCCCAAAACATCAGGGAGCCAAGGTTGCTGACCTCTGCCCTAATCCTACGTGTATGAGTGTGTGTGTTATTAAGAATTTCAGCATTTAAGACCCTTAAGTGAGTCAGTGTGGAGGAGGTCATCTTGGAATTACATCACAATTTTCAAACTCTTTCAGGGTTATCCGAAGAGATCCGAATTTCTTTAGTAAGGTAACCGAACGCTGAAAATCAGCAAGGTGGGCTGCACTTGTGTTATGAAAATCAGCGTTCGGTTACCTTTCTTGGCCATTCGGCTATCCAGAGAGCAGGCAATTCGCCAAATCCTAGCGAATTGCCTGCACATACGGTGCCTGTTCGAGGGCAGTGAAATCCCCATAGAGAAGCAATGCTTCGGCTATTCAGAGAACAAAAACCAGCAGTGAAAGGTTCCCCTAATGCCCTGCCATTCGGTGGTTTCATGCGGCAGATTTATTCAGGCGAATCCCATAGGCTTCAATGTTAAAAATATTCCCGTTTTAATTAAATATCTAATAAACCGTTCATTATAAAATTCTGCAGTAAAGAGTCTCTTCATTTATAGATTTTTTAGGATATTTTAAGCATTTTTCTTTTTTTTTTAAAGTCCGATTTTTTTAAATTTATTTTTTAACTTTACTTATTTTTTCTGTAACAGCCCTCTTTATTATCATTCCCTGGACCTCATATGTAAATTTCAGACATTTTCGCTCAGTAGTTTCTTTGCAAACAGCGTTTCACTTTTCAAACATTCATGCAAACTGTTTTCCTAATTTATTCACTGCATTCGTCTGCGGTGTCGACTTTTTCCGGCGGCTTTGCTGCGTGTGATCGGCTCCTGCTCGGGTTTTTCCGTGGTTTTCGGCAGGTTAATCCAGATGTTTTTGTGGGTTTTCTGCGTGCATTCGCTGGGTTTTGCGGTTCGTTTTCGTCGGGTTTGCGGTAGCTTTTCCCTGCAATTCGGGGACCCTGTGGTGCTTGCTGAATACACCGCAGGGTCACCGAAATGGGTTCACCAAATCACACCAAATTGAAGAGGACGAAAAGTCACCGAATGTGCGGTGACTTTTCGAATCTTTTTGAATTACCCTGTTTGTAAACGTTTCTGACGTAAAAGACAAGGCTACAGAGAGAATGTGATATCAGAGGCTTAACAAATTCTGTGATTTAAGAGCAACTCACAGAAAATCATGAAACAGCATAATACTCTGAGAATGCTATAGGTTTCACACGACCAACTTTAGCTTGAAATCATTTTGTACTGAAGGGTCATTCTAGTTAAAAAATAACATGCCCTTTTTCAATGTTTATGATAGAAGCCTGTGCCTCCACCAGCAATCACGCCCTAAAAAATCTTTACGCATACCTTTGCACCCGCGCAAAAACGCATTAACGCGAGGGGCAAAACCCTTTGCACTGAACGTCGTATTACAATGTCAGCGCAACAAACACGCGTATACATCTACTGTGGGTGAACCTGCGCGAACGCTGCGCAAGCTTACTCTACTTCGCGTCATATACTTAACATTGTGAGCGCAAATGCGTTTGTGCGCTGGTACGCAAATAGGATTACAATCTATGCGCAGTTTGTAACGCACAGCCTTTGCGCGCATAATTTTAGCAACTCCTAAAAGCTGGTGTTAATGGCAAATTCTATCAACCTGCCGAAACCAAATACACCAGCCTAAAAAAATACAGCAAAGTATAGTTACACATTCTACACATACCAAACCAATAAATTTGAGAAGTTGTGTGTGTTTTTTTTATTGATGCAGCATATATGCGCAGACTGACTTTGACAGGTGCAAAAACTTAACGTGAGACAATTGTGGTTCTTAATTCTGATTGGCTGAATCACGTGTAAAAAACAGTCCGCACACTGATTTCTGCGCGCAACGTTGCTGCGCACGCGTTTGTGCGTGTCCGTCTTACGTGCGTTATTGCTCGACGGATGAAAAAATGCGCGAGGATTGTAATTCCAGCGTTGATTTACACGCGTTAACGTTTAATGCTGGGCGCACAAATTCACGCGTTGCGCGTGCGTTTTAACGCAAAGATTGTAATAGGGCCCGAAGTGTGGAAACTTCCCAAGGTATCTCTTCCCTCTTTTGTCCCAACTTATTTTCATGATCTTTCACTTTATTGGAACCACACTAAAATGTTGTATTCCCTTTAATGATGGGTGTCATGGGTCTACACCAATATATGTTTTAGATATCAGAGCTTCTGTAGTCCTAAGGACTACATTGTAAATATGAGAGCATTTAGAGATTCTAGGGCATTCCATCTGATGAACAATGCTTGGTTGTGTAGGGAGAGGTATTAGCAGTAGGATAAGGGAAGTGCTCATGCCACTGTACAGAGCACTGGTGAGACCTCACTTGGAGTACTGTGTGCAGTACTGGAGACCGTATCTCCAGAAGGATATAGACATCTTAGAGAGAGTTCAGAGAAGGGCTACTAAAATGGTGTATGGCTTGAAGGAGAAAAGTTACCAGGAAAGGCTTAATGATCTTAACATGTACAGCTTGGAAAAAAGACGAGACAGGGGAGATATGATAGAAACATTTAAATACGTAAAGGGAATCCACAAGGTAGAGGAAGGGAGTATATTTAAAAGGAAACAAAGTAGCAAAACAAGAGGACATAGTCTTAGATTAGAGGGGCAAAGGTTTAAAAGTAACATCAGGAAGCATTATTTTACTGAGAGGGTGGTGGATACATGGAACAGCCTTCCAGTAGAAGTGGTAGAGGCCAAAACAGTAATTGAATTTAAGCAAGCATGGGATAGGCATAAGGTTATCCTAAACAAAAGATAAATCCAGGTAATGTATCCATGTAATTGGGCAGACTAGATGGGCCGAAAGGTTCTTATCTGCCAACATTTTCTATGTTTCTATGAGTGGTCAACCTAAGCAAACCTAGGCAGCTCTGGAATGATATAGAGTGCATTAAGACTAACAAAAAATTTGGTGGTTAGAACCCAAAACCCACACAGTGTATATGTTATTAGAATGGACTCCGTGGGCTTGTTGTCCTCTCAGTGCTTGTGGTAGTTGTGAAGGGACAGACATGGACTTTATTGAGTCTGGTTGAGATTGCTTGCAGGGATCCAGTAAAGGTTTCTTGTGGTTGTGAATTTTCTCACCTTGCCGTTATTTTCACTATTTGAAAGTTGGCAAGGCCCTGGTATTTTTTGCCTTCTGGTGTTTATTTCTTCAGCGTTTGCATTTTCTTTTTCATTTTTAAATTCAAGGTCTCTGCTAGTATACAGATGTAAGAGAAGAATCATTTGAGACACTCGGGAATCATGAAAACATTGTGGAAATTTCCTCTCAGAACCTACTCGCTCTTACTGTGGAAGTAGATCAACTGAAACGTTCAAATTCAATGAAGTGAAATGAAGAGATCCCGGAATTATAAATCCCCAACATGGACTCGCCCTCATCCCCTTTAATATTATCCCTTACCCCTGATAATGTCCATGGACTTACCTATCCCCCCCATATCTTTCTTTACCCAGAACAATGTCCCACTACCCTCCCCCCCCCATAAACTCCCCATATGCTTTGGCAATGCTAAAATGTATTTGGTCCTGCCAATAAAGCTTATTTTAATTGAATTAAAGTCCTAGTGGGACGACCAAGGTTTTATTTGAAACAGCAGACCAAGAGATATCAGTTGGAGCTTCTGACTACCCTTAGCCCTGTGCTCCTGCTTCCAAAAATAACTATGGATCTGCATTTCTGTTACTTGTCACATTGTCCATCGACAACACAGAGATGTCTGTTCACTTAAAACCCCTGCAGACAGACATATGTCAGGAGTAAAGCCAGTACAAAGGCTGTGATTGTTCCCCTCTACTCAATGCACCATTCTATTGACTTATCTCCCAGTGAAAGTTTGTATGGAGTAATCATTTAAGGGAAACTTTACCAGCTCTTTGATGATTCATGTACCTTTATTTCACATCAATGTGTGAATGATGTGCATCGACTCATTTTTAAAGTTTGGTTGGCAGAACATCAAGCATTGCATGTCCTATGACCTACAATTAGAATTAGTCATCACTATAAATGACACACCCACCTTTATAGTTCAATAATTTACATAACCAATGGGCGGGGAATCTCATTTCCATATGCACTTCTATTTAGTCCATTTAGCTTATCCAACATAGGGCTTGATTTAATTTCATTGGTGTTTTTTCAAAAAAGAGATCGTCAGGTTTTGCACAATATCTTTTTGAAATATTGGGTGATTAAGTCAAACAGATTAGGCTATAACCAAAAACTTTTTTTTAACAAACAAAAATAAGCAGGCAGGTTAAAAGCCCAAGAAAGCATATTTCAGGTTGAATCTGTGAGATTATTATTATTATTATTATTCTTTATTTATAAAGCGCCAGCATATTCCGCAGCGCTGTACAATAAGCACAGTATAGACAGGGTTACAATATATTGAACAACATTTGACAAACAGTACAGGAGGAGATGAGGGCCCTATTCCCGTAGGAACTCACAATCTAGGAGGGTTGGGGTTGGAAACGGGAGGAGAGGACTGTAAGGTGAGAGTGATTGATGGTTGTGTCAGTGAGTTGGGTGGTAGGCCTCCCTAAATAGGAATGTTTTAAGGGAGCGTTTGAAGGAAGAGAAGTTAGGGGAAAGTCTGACAGTACGAGGGAGAGCGTTGAGATAATTAATAGCAGAATGTAATACATTGTGTGTATATATTTTTTAAATTTGGATGTATTGTGTTTGTCTGTAGTGTTTACTTAATTTAAATTACCGATACATAAATTTTTGTAATAATATGATGTCATAATTAACATACTAGTCAGGATAATGATGATTATGGCTACTGAGCATGCGTTTTGAAAAATCTGTGTATAACTGAAGGTATTATTGGAGAGCTTCTTTGTTTCAATGCCTGAAGAGCCATTTAATAAACTCCTTTTTCAATTTTTTCAACCAATTTTTCTAATTTCAGCATACCAGAAAAACCTAACTGGAATCCCTGCTATGATAATACGTATGAGTGCTGATAATTATGCCAAAATTTTAAAAGGAATTGAAATTGTTCAAATTATTGTGTTGAGCTTGTTGTGGGTGTTTGCGGTTGTGGGCGTTTGTCATACGGTTCAGGGGCACTTGCACAACCACTCCATTTCATCAAAGTGTGCACTCTTGGAATATTTATTGATTCAACACCTACTCTTTGCAAAAATGTACATTTTGAGCTGTATTTACCTAGCTATAATGAAGTGTATTCAAATATAATTAACTCCTTCACTACCAATAGATTTTCCAAAAAAACATTGTCAGAAACCAGTGTTTTTTTTTTGTAAAATAAGTTTTAATAAACTTTACAGTAATAAATAGCTATTACTGTAATTAACCTATTTGGCCAGTAGATGGCAACTTTTTTTCTCTCTGCATCGGCTGCTGATTGCTGCTGAAAGCCTGATATTTCAGGCATTGATCGGCTGATTTTACAGCTTTAGCACTTTTGGCATTATGCCCACAGGGCTAAAACTTTGGGGGCACCTTCTGCACCCCAAAATTAAACGAAATTCATTTGCAGCCGAAAGAATTTCATTTGCTTTTGGGCTGCAGATCAGCATACCGAGATATCTCGGGGCACCATATGGTGCCTTTGAAGCCTGAGATATCTCGATCTCAGTACTGAAGGGGTTAATCAGATAAGAGGTATCCAAAAACTATCAGGGTTATTCAGAGAGAGGTGAAAAGCAGAAGAATGGCTGGAGAATCAAAAATTCTTGGTCAAAATAGCCGATTTGGAAAGTGAGATAAATGGGAGAATTTTTCTGGTTTGGCTATTTTGACCTAGAATTTTCCATTCTCCAGCCATTCTCCTGCTTTTCACCTCTCTCTGAATAACCCTGTATGTGTACAGTTCTATATGGGGAAACCAAATCACCCAGCATTATGCTGTGCCTGTCGCTGTTCCTGCACACACCTATCCTCATGGGACATATTCAATGATTTGCATTAAATGACTATTATTAATATAAAAATAATATATATATTTAAAATACACATTCTGTAGCCTGCTTATGTATGCTATATACATACAGAAAAAATGGCGTTGCGCCCATATTCACCAGAGGGGCTGTAACAGCCAGGAATAACAGCCAAGTTCATGTATAAAACATAACAAGAGAAAAAAGGTGTCATCTGCGCTCGTTTCTATGTATTTCCATGTACAACAAAACACTATAATGAGGTTTTAGTTGGTTTCAAATGTTGCAATGGCCATTGAAACAAACTAAAACCTCCTGATAGTGTTTTGTTGTACATGGAAATACATAGAAATGAGCGCAGATGACACCTTTTTTCTCTTGTTATGTATGCTATAGGTTAACCCACATGTAAATAAGGGGTTAATGTCTTTAATAGTGCGCTCCTACTTTCAGAGCTCATTTTTACAGATAGCTGTGATCCCTACAGATTAACTGAAGAAACACGTCTTCGGGAGCTTCCAGGCACCAGATCTTGGATCATAAATTATGTAAAATTGATTCTACAAAGATGAGGTTCATGGAGAGTTCGCTGGGAATCCTTAAACATTGGTGTTTTATATGCCTCCTGGTGGTTGTCTTTGGAATTACATGTGAGCAATTTAGATATTGCAAATCAATCCCAGCCTTCATCAATTAACGATACCACTTATTCCAGCATCCAGCGCTCCATCACAACAATGGCTTCCCGGCATTCTGCTGCAAACTATAGTCTATACTGTAGGGATTGAGGCTGTCATATATATATATATATATATATATATATATATATGTGTATGATATTTATGGTGTTTGTGTTTATACTGAAATTGAGACACACCATGACAATTTGTTTGACACAATTTATTACCAAATAAGAATCTATTTTTCTCTCTGTGAAATTTACAGAATATCCAGCCATTTTCTGATTGAACAAGTATGGAATACGCTACGTGGCTGCAATCTGTGAAAAGAAGAGGCAAACAACTGATTACACAAGAATTAAAAACTAATAGTCGAGTTTATTTATTTATTTATTTATTTATAAAGGATTTTACCAGGAAGGATACATTGAGATTTCTCTCATTTTCAAGTATGTCCTGGGTTCAAGAACATTGAAATGTTACAGTCGTTACAGAAATACAAAGTAATAAAATGCAAGATATTAAAAACAAAACACAAATATACAGATTAACACAGAAAATAAATATGTAAGTAATATAGTCACTATGTTACATGTTTACAGGTGCATTCTGTACCGAGTTAACTAGTTAGAGTATATAGAATAAAATATATGGGGTAATAGAAGTCTCAATCACTGGATTCTGGTTTGATATTAAGCCCTTCGGGTTCGCTGTCAGGCACTGTCAGTGTTTTTTTTGGAAAATCCCTTTACATGAATTATAACTAAGAAATAATCGGGTAATTTCCCAATGTATTTCTTATTGTAGTAGGGCATATTTGACAGGCAGATGACACCTGCTGGTCAAAAAATGCAGCTACAGCTGGGCTCTGTGCTGAACCACTTGGGGATCATTGCTGCTGATCCATAAGGTGCGACGGAGAGAAGTTTGACCTTCTCAAGCTCTGCAAGAGTAATGTCACACGGCACCTGAACTGCATAAGACAATGGGAACTATTTGTTTTCATTCTTCTACTTCCTTCAACAAGAGGATGTGGGAGATCATGTAGCTGTTTGCACTAGTGGACCAGAGGTAAGTAATGGATTTTATGTGTACTTAATTTGAAATGTTAAGTGGTTTTGCAAACATTTTTGAGAATAGCAAGTGACTGACAAGTAGCTGGTTCTTCTCCTGCTGACCCATTGTTAATGGCTCCTATACAAAGATGAAATAATGGCTCAATCCATTAAGTCAATAAGTGGAGCCATTAAGTATTTGTGGAAAAGAGCTCACAATGAACAATTAGACCCACAATAACTAACATACACGGATAGGGGTCAAAAACAGTCCAGCACCATTCATCTGGTGATTAAATGCAGCGTGAGGGCTGCCCATATACACAGCACTGCAGGAGAGCGGCTTCATGGGGTTTAATTCTATCATTATTTGGGGAGATATAGGTGCATTATTAATACATATCATTGAAATATTGACACTGTACTTTATCATTTTATCATGTTTACTTAACAGCATTACCTTTAAATATTTTATGTATAATTAAATAAAAGGAGGGAGAGGATGTTTATTTGTTTGGTTCTGTTACAAAAGGTGCTATTTCTTTGTACTTGTTCCCCCAGATAACAACCTGGCAGCCCTCCCTATGTTTTAATCGCTTAAAGACCAATGTCGTTAACTGTTACATCATAAATGCATTGACTTTAAAGACCTTTGGTCCTTAAGGGGTTATTATTCATTTCCTGGTGGTTGCAGATTGATATTAGTCCACTATCTAGAAGTTGAAGAACAACACCAAGAAAAAGAAAAGGAAGAAGTTCACAAAATAGGGGGCATGGATAAAATTTCTGACAAGGATGGGAACAGACAACCACCATGACTGCGATCAAGCACCTTTTTTGTGTATTTATTCCCATCCCAGAAAGTCTTCAGGATCTTCCTCCCATCGGGGATTAGGTTTCTGGTTCATCCGCCCGTACGGGTCCCATCTGGATGGAAACCTTTCTGGGAGACAAAATATAATTATTTTTTGAAGACGGAATATTACAGCACAGAGACTGGGACCCTGACCCAGGAAAAAATACAGGATTAGTTGCTTGAATGGGCTACTCATGGCACCCATTGCAAATGTAGGCGCAATGAACATCTCTAGAGTTTTCATGCCTCTGTAGGAATCATGGGAAAATCCTATATTATGTTGATTCCCTGGCCTGTGCTGGTGGTTCACACTTTGGATTGATTTTAAGGTGCTTTGGTCCCGATTACAGCTCCTGCCTCGTCTCTTTTCCCACCAATGGCCTGAGTATAGTTGAAAGGTGGATGAACTGCCTAAATTCGTAGAGCGCATAATCTGTCATGCCCCGCTCCGCGGCCCACTCCCGGTCCAGACCGCCATGCTGGGAGAGGTGTGCTACTCACCCAAGATCCCTCGTGGCGCGTCGCTCCAAGTTCCTGGTCCGCAGAATGGAGAGGGAGAACCAGGAGACGCCCCACGCCGCCGACTGAATCCGAGTCCTGAAGAGGAAAGTGCGCACGCGCGAGAACAAACTTGCCTAAGTAGTCTAAAACTGGGTACTCTGGCGCCCTCGGCTGGCCGATTAGGGGTACTGCATGACACCTGCTCTGGAGATCCTCGAATGCCTCCCATTAACCTACCAAAGTTCCAGGTACCTCAACTCCACCTACAATACCCAGGTGAAAGGTATTTCCATGATCCCATGAACCCCATTTAATTCCGCCTTCCTTCCCAGCACATTAACCAGGTTCTACTGTGCCTTCCGCCTCAGTTTCCTAGTGCTCCTTGTATCCTTGACCACATCATCATCAACCCTTCGACCCAGATTGTGCCACCGACTACGCTGCCTTCTTCAACCCTTCGACCCGGATTGTGCCACCGACTACGCTGCCTTCTTCAACCTTCGACCCGGTTTGTGCCACCGACTACGCTGCCTTCTTCAACCCTTCGACCCGGTTTGTGCCACCGACTACGTTGCCTTCTTCAACCCTTCGACCCGGATTGTGCCACCGACTACGCTGCCTTCTTCAACCTTCGACCCGGTTTGTGCCACCGACTACGCTGCCTTCTTCAACCCTTCGACCCGGATTGTGCCACCGACTACGCTGCCTTCTTCAACCCTTCGACCCGGATTGTGCCACCGACTACGCTGCCTTCTTCAACCCTTCGACCCGGATTGTGCCACCGACTACGCCATCATCTTCGTTACTTCCCGTTATTCTTTCTGGGACTTGCCTACGAATTTCATTCCAACCTTTTGACTGTATTGTTTTCTGGACGTCAGTTACTATTTATGATTCACTAAAGATTGCTTACTTTCCATCGTCTCCTGATTTCCTTATCCATCGCTTGCCATTGGGTTCCATACTCACACTTCACAGGGGACCCAAACCCTGCATTACATAATCTTATAAATGCAGTCTTTTATGTTATGTAGTTATTTGAAAGTATGTATTTTTTCTAACAGCCTCTAAGACATATACACCTACAGGGTTATTCAAAGAGCCGAACCGGCCCCGAAACTACACCTATCAGTGAATTTCCTCGTACGGTGCAATTTCGGGGCCATTCGACTATTCAAAAGCTGTCAATTCGCCAAATATTGGGTAATCTTCGGCAGCAGTGAAATCCCCATAGAGAAGCAATGGTCAATCTATTCAGAGAACACCGAACAGCACCAAAATTTCAGGAAAATCCCCTGATGTTCAGTGGTTTCATTCGGCAGGTTAATCAGACGAATCCCATAGGCTTCAGTGTTAAAAATATTCCTTTTTTTTTTATATTTATTAAACCATTTATTCTTTTAATCTGCAGCAAAAAGTCACTTTATTTATTAGTATTTTTTAGACATTTATCTGGATTTTTTTCAGCAAAATTGTGTTAACTGTTCAGTGGTGGTCTGGTATAGAAGCAGTTTAGGAGCTTTGAAAGACCTGACATTACGGGCCCTATTACATTCTTAACGCAAAAACGCACGCTAAACGCGTGTTTTTTTGCGCAAAGAGTTAAACGTTAACGCACGAAAATCACCACTGGAATTACATTCCTCGCGCATTTTTTCATCTGTCGGGAAATTGCACTTGTAAAACCGACGTGCAAAAATGCGCGCAAAGTACAACGCGCAGAAATCAGTGAGCGCAATGTAATTTTTAACGCGAGTCCGTCATTTTGAGCGGACTGCGCACAACAAACGTACATTCTGACGGAAGACAAGGTAGTGGCCGTCATTTTTGGCGGATCTAGTAAAAAAAAAGTGCACATAGACGTTCTCCGTTGTGAATCCGCAGTTTGGTACGGTCAGGTTGTTACAATTTGCCATTACCACCAGCTTTTCAAAGACGTTAAAATTATGCGCGCAAATGTTCTCTGTTAAATTTTGCGCTAAGATTGAAATACCGTGTGCGCACAAACACATTTGTGCTCACAATGTTAAGTATAGGACGCGCGCAGTACATTACGTTCATTCAGGGTTCGCGCAGGTTTACCCGCGGTAGACGTTAACGCGCATTTTTTGCATGGATATTGTAATACGACATTCTGCGCAAAGGGTTTTGCCCCTCGTGTTAATACGTTTTTGCACACACGTTAACGTTTGTGCGAAGAATGTAATAGAGCCCTACAAGTTAGATGAGAAGACAGAATGACGGCTTAAAGTGCTCCTGTCATGACTAACATACACTATATTACCAAAAGTATTCACTCACCCATCCAAATAATCAGAATCAGGTGTTCCAATCACTTCCATGGCCACAGGTGTATAAAATCAAGCATCTAGGCATGCAGACTGATTTTACAAACATTTGTGAAAGAATGGGTCGCTCTCAGGAGCTCAGTGAATTCCAGCGTGGAACTGTGATAGGATGCCACCTGTGCAACAAATCCAGTCGTGAAATTTCCTCGCTCCTAAATATTCCACAGTCAACTGTCAGCTGTATTATAAGAACGTGGAAGTGTTTGGGAACGACAGCAACTCAGCCACGAAGTGGTAGGCCACGTAAACTGACAGAGCGGGGTCAGCGGATGCTGAGGTGCATAGTGCAAAGAGGTCGCCAACTTTCTGCAGAGTCAATCGCTACAGACCTCCAAACTTCATGTGGCCTTCAGATTAGCTAAAGAACAGTGTGCAGAGAGCTTCAAGGAATGGGTTTCCATGGCCGAGCAGCTGCATCCAAGCCATGCATCACTAAGTGCAATGCAAAGCGTCGGATGCAGTGGTGTAAAGCATGCCGCCACTGGACTCTAGAGCAGTGGAGACGCGTTCTCTGGAGTGACGAATCACACTTCTCTATCTGGAAATCTGATGAACGAGTCTGGGTTTGGCGATTGCCAGGAGAACGGTACTTGTCTGACTGCATTGTGCCAAGTGTAAAGTTTGGTGGAGGGGGGATTATGGTTGGGGTTGTTTTTCAGGAGCTGGGCTTGGCCCCTTAGTTCTAGTGAAAGGAACTCTGAATACTTCAGCATACCAAGACATTTTGGACAAATCCATGCTCCCAACTTTGTGGGAACAGTTTGGAGCTGGCCCGTTCCTATTCCAACATGACTATGCACCAGTGCACAAAGCAAGGTCCATAAAGACATGGATGACAGAGTCTGGTGTGGATGAACTTGACTGGCCTGCACAAAGTCCTGACCTCAACCCGATAGAATACCTTTGGGATGAATTAGAGCGGAGACTGAGAGTCAGGCCTTCTCGTCCAACATCAGTGTGTGACCTCACAAATGCGCTTCTGGAAGAATGGTCAAAAATTCCCATAAACACACTCCTAAACATTGTGGACAGCCTTCCCAGAAGAGTTGAAGCTGTTATAGCTGCAAAGGGTGGACTGAGGTCATATTGAACCATATGGATTAGGAATGGGATGTCACTTAATTTCATATGCGAGTCAAGGCAGGTGAGCGAATACGTTTGGAAATATAGTGTATGTTGGACTCATTTGACAGGTAACCTTACCCTATTTACGTGTCAACTTTTTTTTACACAATATATTGAATATTTTGAGTATTTCCTTAATACCAAAATCAAATATTTGCTGTGCCTCACGTCTGATGGCATGCTGATGGAATGAGTGACAGCTGTGCTCTAGGGACAGCCAGTAGCTCATGCATTGCACCTGATTGACATGTGTTGACTGATGAGCATTAATGGCAGCACAGAGGGGCAATCTTCAAAATGTGCTGCCCACAACGACAGTGTCAGGTTTGAATTGAAGCAGAACAGAAGGGTAATATAAAACGTGTATTGGGTAACAAATGCTGGACAAATGGATGTTTAAATATATTCTCTGCGGAAGCAATTCTATAAAATATATCTGAGAATTAGATGTTCTATAAATTACTTACCTGTATCCTTGTTGTAGTTTCCTCTGAAGGGCTTTGAATTTCTCCAAAATGTCTTCTATAGATATATATATAAAAAGATAGACATCGTACTTAATAAACATTAAATACTACAAGTAACCATAATTATCAAAATATGCTACACATATTTTGCTAAGTTTGCACATCAGCTTGCAAGTTTTGCACATTTCCATATATATGATTGCAAGTGGATACACTTGATGTTAAGTATTGCTGCTACCTAACACTGCTACTATAACTAACTTTACAGGGATTGTTTATGACATCTGTTGTTTTACCATTGCTATATATTGCACTTTATGCTGCACATATTTTGCTAAGTTTGCACATTAGCTTGCAAGTTTTGCACATTTGAACATATAAGATTGCAAATAGATACACTTGATGTTATGTATTGCTGCTACCTAACACTGCTTTTAACTAACTTTACAGGGATTGTTTATGACATTTGTTGTTTTTCCATTGCTATATATTGCACTTTATGCAACTTTGTTTGCTGCTTGATACTGCTGTGTTTTACCACTGCTGCCAGAAATAACATTGCCTCTCTCATAAAGAGCCACCAGGTGGAGCCATAAGTACAGACCTTCACTTTCTTTATTATCCTCTCTTTCCCATTCAACTATTTGCTTGTATTTTATTTTCATCCAAATTTAACCATACTGCCATGAGACAGGGATCTGTCACTGCTCATATCTTTACTGTACTCCTATACCACATTTTGGTCACACAACTCTCCAAACATCCACGAACCTTTTCTACATCCCTCCATCTTGGTATTTCAATTCTACATGTGTTAATTCCTTATGCCTTGTTTTACCCTGTTTTATTTTTTTGCAGAGCACATACATACATAGACACATATCAAATAAATGCAGTTATCGTAGCTTTAAAATCAGCGTTTTTGAACCAATACATGGAAATAAGAGAAAGTCTCTGGTGTTAAATATATTCTATTTATTCATTACATATTTTATTCTGCTTTATATTTAGATAAATCTTCAGGACGGCATTTTATCTGCTGTTCTTAAGTATTATATACAGGCTATAAAATGCAATTTATAGAGGCGCTGTTACATTTCTGTAGATGTTTTTCTTCATATTTTACAGTATAGGAAACACACAGGGTTATTCAGAGAATGGTGAAACTCTGGAGAACTTTTGGAGAAGTGAAAATTCTAGGTCAAAATAGCCAAACCAGAAAAATTCTCCCATTTATCTCACTTTCCAAATCAGCTATTTTGAATTTTCACTTCTCCAAAAGTTCTCCAGAGTTTCACCATTCTCTGAATAACCCTGATAGTCATGTGAAATTCCCCAACACACTGAACACAATGAAGGAGACAAGGCAATAAGTATAAACGCACAAATAGTTTAAACCATAAACCGCGGTATTTGGTCAGTCCATTTCCTGCTGTTTTAAATGGACTGACCATAAAAGGGGCTAATTGAACGACTTAATTGTGACACTACATTTATGGGAAAATACAAAAATAAAATATCTGTCCTTTTTGAACCGATTGTAGTAAAAGTTTTATACCCTGGACAGTAGAGACTTACAATTTGGTAATAAACGCATTTTCATGCGTGTGATAATGACAACGTAATGAACTTGGTCTGAACAACATTACCTATGTGATGAACAAGATTTCACATATTTGAGAACACGTAAACCATAGTTATTTATTACTCAAATTTCGCCATCTTATAGACAACCTTTTAAAGGTGACTAAAAAAAAGTTAAACTTAAAAAGTACAGAGCAAAAAAGCAATCCCTAGTGCAAACATAAAACCAGTCATGTTTATATGTATGCATCCTTAAATATACATGGTAATGGTATAACAAGTATTTATGACTGGTTTTATGTTTGCGCTAGGGATTGTTTTTTTACTCCCCTTATTCCTATTTTTATTTGTTTGAAAATTGCTTAGTGACGTTTGAAGGATCAACTACCCACAATCCCACGCTGTAGCGCGTTCAGTGGGGCCGCAAAGAGTGATTCTCCATAGGAGGATCGAGCCTTGCGGCACTGAGAGCACTAACTGCTCTCAGCGAGGTGGCCAGACGGGCGTCAGAGTGAAAGGAATGTCCACTCTCATGGACGTTCCTTCCGCTCTGCAAAACACTTGTCTGACCCCGGCCTTAGAGTCCTACTAATTTTGAATAGTAGTTTCTTGTAGTTTCTATCAAGGTGGCACCTAGCATGCGCAATGGTGAGTCCCCCCAGGAGAGGCACAAACCCTCAGGCAAGGACACGTGGAATCAGATGTGGATAGGAGTTTATTGCACAGCAGAAAGAAAACGGGGAGAGGCAATATGGGTTTAACCAGTGCAGCAGTTCATAAGGTGAAGGTAGCAGAATTAGGTGATAGTGAACACTACGCAAAGCTGGGCAGTGATCTAATTATCTGCATACCCAAGGAACTGCTTGGGCGCTATGGCAGGGAAGATGACACAACTCTACAGGGCAGGAACTCACAGAAGGCAATGATAGGCAGGATCACACAGGACAGATTTTCACTACACTGCTGGGCAGGCACTCAAGGCAATTGCTACTGGACAAAACACAACATGGCAAGCTGATACAGGCAGGCTTGGTGAGATGATATAGCAAGGCTTGGTAGGATGGTACAGCACAGTTAGGTGAGATGATTCACTGTGCTGCTGGGCAGGTACTCACTGCAGGTGTAGTTATACAGTATCACACCGCAGAATCTATAGCTAACCCAGAGGTCTCACTGGAGAACTAGTGTAGTAGCAGAATACACCAGAACTAACTGTAGATTGGAGCAGCAGAACCATCTCTAGGCAAAGGACTTCAAAACAGGGCACTGCCCCATAGGCATAATGCCCTTAAATAGGAGTGGGTCAGTGTTCTGCGAGACAGGTGGATAGCTGGGAAGTCCTAGACAGGATGGGAATACTGGGCAAGGACATTGAAGAGTTGGCCTGGATCGGATGAAACCAAGGATTAGCTGGCCTTTCTGTGGGTTCCAGGGCCTGAAGCATAACAGTTTCAGTATGTTGAAACTACAGTGAACAACGGTGTCACCATAGTTGAAAGAGATACAGAGAAATTGATGCCTCCTTACCTCCTGTAAAAAAAAATTACATGTGTAAGGTGTCACAATTCTACATTATATTAGTGTGAAAAAATTATGCTACTATAAAAAATATTATGGAAGTATTAAAAAAAACAAACCTAACGTTAACATCTAAACCTAACCCTTGACCCTAACACTAACCTTGAACCTAACTTTAACCCTTGACCCTAACTCCTGGCCGTAAACCCCTAACCCTAACGTAAACTCTAAATCTAACTCAAGACTCTATCCCTATCCCAATTTGCACTATTTTTCTAAACTACGGTACTACGTTGATAGTGTTGTTCACCATAATTTCAATATACTGAAACTTGTCAAACTTCTATTCTTCTATACTTCTATTTGTAGTTTGAATAAACTACAGTGATTTTCAATTCGAACTACAACAATACCATTGTTTATTTAATTTCATTTTATTCTTGACTACCTTAAGTACTTGATGTAAAATAGTCTACTTTTATAAGGGGCCAATTTTTTTTATTTCAGCCATTAGGTGTTGAAAGAGTTAGGCTAGGGTCAGACGAACGCATTTTCACGTTGTCTGTGAAAAAGTGCGTTCGAACGAATGAACGCATTTTTTCACGGAGTACGCGATAGCGGTCATACGATGCGCATTTGCGTTCGTGATTTTGTACGGATCATCAATAAAACACTTTTGCGTCTGGACGTTATGTTGGCCGGACATTAGCAGTGTCTGACATCTCCAAATCACGCAAACACGCCGCTAGCGGACGCAGCGCACTCTGTACGACCGTACTAGTGGTTTCACGTTCTCGACAAAATGCGTTCGTTTGCCACTTGCGTTGCACGGCCGGACTTTCGTGCGACCGTACTTCGTATATTGGCCGTCATTGCCCGTCATTTGCTGCTAGTGCGGCCGTAATTAAGTGCGCCAGAACGCACGTTTAAAGTGCGCTAGTCTGACCCTAGCCTTAGAGGGAACTGCATTCACAAAAACATTAATGAGTGGGTGCTTATGGACTCAGTGTGCAGCAATACCATAAACTCAAGAAGAAGGATACCCAGGAATCCAAAGGAAGTAACATGGCATTTAGGCTGGCGTCAGACGAGCGTGCTATGTGCGCTCGTACTGACGTGCTTACCGACGTCTGTCGTAGCGTTGTGATGCTGCAACGGGGCCGGTCACATGCTTGTGAACGCTTGTGCGCGCGCACGAAATGCACGCGCAACAAGCGTCCGTTATCCAAGCATCTCCATCATAGCGCTAGGACGCGCGTTGACAGAGCTACAAAGTGCGATTCTCCATAGGAGGATCGTGCTTTGCAGCGTTGAGCGCACTGAGTGCGCTCAGCGAGGTGGCCAGATGGGCATTGAGTGGAGGGAACGTCCACTAGCCTTATTCAGGATGGCAGGCAAAGCATCGATTCATTTGGCAGCATACCTTGAGCATAGACTGATGATTTGCATACCTTGGCCTAAGGTCTTTAGAAGAGGAAAAATCGATTCCAAATGAGCAATGGCTCCAATGTGTGTTGATTGTTTTTCCTGGAATCGAAAAGTCACCGCACGTTCGGTGACTTTTCGTTCTCTTCAATTCCGTGCGATTTGGCGATCCCATTTCGGCGACCCTGCAGTGTATTCAGCAAGCACCACATGGCCGTCGTAGTGCAGGGAAAAGCTGCCGCAAACCTGCCGAACACTCACCGCAAAACCCAAGCGAACGCACATCGAAACCTGCAAAAACATCTGTATTAACCCCGCCGAACACGCCAGAGAAACGTGAGCACTCGCCAATCACAGCGCAGAGCAGCCCCCGGAAAAAGCCGACACCGCAGACGAATGGATTGAACAGAAAAAAAAACAGTATGCTTGAATGTTTGAAAAGTGAAACGCTGTTTGCTACAGAATGAAAATGTCTGAAATTTACATATAAGATCCAATGAATGATAATAAGAAGGGCTGTTACAGAAAAAAGAAAAAAAGATTAAAAAGAAAAACGGAAAAAAAAATCGCAAGAATATCCCGAAAAATGCCTAAAAGAACCTAAAAAAATCTATAAATAAAGAGACTTTTTACTGCAGAATATTATAATCAACGGTTTATTAGATATTGGGTTAAAACAGGAATTTTTTAACATTGAAGCCTATCAGGGTTATTCAAAGAGATCCGAATGGCTGGGGAAAGGTAACCGAACGCTGAAAATCAGCGTTCGGTTACCTTTCTTGGCCATTCAGCTATCCAGTGAGCAGGCAATTCGCCAAATCCTGGCGAATTGCCTGCACATACGGTGCCTGTTCGGTGCCTGTTCGAGGGCAGTGAATCCCCATAAAAAAGCACTGCTTCAGCTATTCAGGGAACACAAACCAGCAGTGAAAGGTTCCCCTAATGCCCTGCCATTCGGTGGTTTCATTCGACAGGTTTATTCAGGAGAATCCCATAGGCTTCAATGTTAAAAATATTCCCGTTTTAATTCAATAGCTAATAAACCGTTCATTACAATATTCTGCAGTAAAGAGTCTCTGTATTTATAGATTTTTTAGGATATTTTAATATTTATTTCGCCTGAATAAATCTGCCGCATGAAACTACCGAACAGCAGGACAATTCGGAAACTTTTCACTGCTGGTTTTTGTTCTCTATGGGGATTTCACTGCCCTCGAACAGGCACCGTATGTGCAGGCAATTCGCCAACATTTGGCGAACTGCCTGCTCTCTGAATAGCCGAATGGCCAGGAAAGGTAACCGTACGCTGAATTTCACTGTTCGGTTACCTTTTCGGCCCCAATTCGGATCTCTTTGAATAACCCTGATAAATGTAACCCTAGGGGAACGCAGTTCTTTGCGTTAGAGAAGGTAGACCGCGATTGGAGAGGAGATAATTTACATCAAAAGTTGCTGAAGACAGAAATGAGATGGATCTATAATTTAAACACATTAATCCCTAGAGGTCTTAATACAGACTTCGGAGTCTGTCATTTCCTTTAGATCGAATATAATTTGGTCTTTAAAACAAAAAAAGGGTTAACATTTTAATATTGTATGTGCTAAGTTTTTAAGTTTGTATTATATGTAAAAGATGGTAATTGCCTACGATTGAACAATCCCCCATGATCAATAGCATTTATAAATGTGATTCAGATACCAGATTGATGCTAAACAAAGAGAAGAAAAGTTGCCGTTTACCATTCAGCGATAACGGACTGAAACCGAAACTAACCACTGCGCATGCGCATCATTATGAGGAAAGTGAAAGCAACGTACACAAAGATGTCCGGAAATGTCTTTTTCATTCTCATTGTGTGTACAAACTATTACACTTACAGGGTTATTCACAGAGATCCGAACTTACCCCAAAAATGCACCGAACAGTGAATTTCCCCGTACGGTGAATTTTCGTTGTCATTCGGCTATTCAGAAAGCAGGCAGTTCGCCAAATTTTGCCGAATTGCCAGCAAATACAGTGCCTGTTCGGCGGCAGTGAAATCCCCATAGGGAAGCAATGGTTAATCTATTCAGAGACACCGAACAGCAGAGAAATGTCAGTGAAATGCCATGATGTTCGGTGTTTTCATTCGGCAGGTATATTCAGGCGAATTCCATATGTTTCAATGTTAAAAATATTCCTGTTTTTGTTCAATGTCTACTAAAACATTTATTCTTTTAATCTGCAGCAAAAAGTCTATTTAATTGTTTTTTTAAGGATCTTTAGGCATTTTTTGGGATTTTATTGGCCTTTTTTTTTCAAAATAACGTTTTTTTCTTTTTTCTGTAACAGACCTTTTTAGTATCGTTCATAGGACCTTATATGTTAATTTCAGACAGTCTCGTTCAGTAGTTTTTTTGCAAACAGTGTTTCAATTTTAACACTTTTAATTTATTTTTATTTTTTTCACTGTCCGGGGGCTTGTCGGCTTTTCTGGCCGCTGATCAACACTGTGTTAAGCGGCTCGCCGCAAAACCACCGAAAATTATCGCATCAGATTCGATAAATCGTCGGACCTGCCGACATTATTGGATCAAATAATTACGGCTATTTTGCTGGGTTTTTTTTGTAATCGCCGGTTTTGTGGCGGCTTTTCCCCACTCTCCGGGGACCCTGCATTGAATGCTGAATTCACCGCAGGGTCGGGAAATTTGTTTCCCCGAAGTGCGGGGAACAAGAGAGCACCGAATTGTCAGGGACATGTCGGTGCCCTGTGAATAACCCCTTAAAACTGTAAAAACATGTTATATTCTTAAATTTCTGACATTTATCCTTATTTATCATGTAAAATGATGTGACATAAATATATATTGAGCATTAACAAAAAAGCAATAATATGTGGGGGTGGAAGAAATAAGAAAGCAGAAAATCCCAGGTGAACATGTACAGAGCAGAAATGGCAAAATCTGACTTGACATAGCCGCTCAGCCTGGGTAAAAAAAAAAGGCCTTAAAGGGTTAATGAGATCTTGCTTTGCCATACTAATATATAGTTGTTGTTTTGCATAACTATATTGGATGATAAGCCACACCCACTCTATCATAAATGGTTGTAGCAGGACAGTGATGTCACCTATAATGACATCATAATAGGCAGGAGAGTAAAAGAATGCTGATAGAAGAATCACCAGAGCTCAGACTGCTCAGCCCTGAGGAGGATCACGAGGGATGAGTAGCAATATTATATCGCTATTTTGTACCATTAAATTAGATTGTTTTTGCCAATTATACTTTATATCACATTTTACACTTTGCGACCACAAGAGAGACAAAGAGCAGGGAGTAACACGTGGGATCAGGAGGAGTATTATTTAGCTCTATTGTTCTTTTGTGTTAGATTCTAAGATTTCTAATAAGCAACATAATTCGTCGTTATGGTTTTATTGTATTTGGTTGTTTCTCTGTATTGTAGTTTTCTATTGTAGCGTTTGTCTTTTCTACCTTCATATATGATCGTCCGCTTTGAGAGCGTCAAAATGAGAAGCAACGTGTGCAATGAGGAAGATAATTATTTCTCTGCATTGTACCGTTATATTACATTGTTTCTCTCTATTGTAGCTTTTTCCTAGGTTATAGATTGTGAATATGATTTGGAGGAGCAGCGAAACAAGTGACAAGTAACTTGTGGGATGAGGAGGAAGAATTATCACTCTCTATTGTACCTTTGTATTAGATTATCTCTCTCTATTGCAGATATTTATTACATTGTAGATTGTAGAAATGAGCACACGGAGCAATGTAACGAGTAACAAGTAATTTGTGGGATGAGGAGGAAGAATTATCACTCTCTATTGCAGCTTTGTATTAGATCGACTCTATATTGCAGCTTTTAACTACATTGCAGATTGTAAAAACGAGCAAAGGGAGCACCGTAACGAGTGACAACTCGTTGAATGAGCAGCAGGATTATCGCTTTCTATTATACCTATATACAAGATGTAGATTGTGAACACGGGAGCAACATAGCGAGTGACAAGTAACTCGAGGAATAAGGAGGATGATTATCACTGTTTATTGTATCTTTGTATTCGATTGTCTCTATTGCGCATTTTACTACATTTTAGATTATAAAATAGAGCTTGGGGAGCAACGTAACGAGTGACAAGTAACTGATGGAATGAGGAGGAAGAATATCGCTCTCTATATTACCTTTTTACACAATGTAGATTATGAACACGAGGCGCAAGGTGATGAGTGACAAGCAACCCATAGCATGAGGAGGACAATTATCACTGTTTATTGTACCTTTGTATTAGAATGTCTCTCTCTATTGCAGCTTTATACTACATTGTAGATTATAAAATAGAGCAAAAGGAGCATCGTAACGATTGAAGTAACTCGCTGAATGAGCAGCAAGATTATCGCTTTCTATTATACAAGATGTCGATTGTAAACACGGGGAGCAACATAAAGAGTGACAAGTAACTCGAGGAATGAAGAGGAAGAATGTCAATGTTTATTGTACCTTTGTATTAGATTGTCTCTCTCTATTGCAGCATTTTACTACACTTTAGATTATAAAATAGAGCACGGAGAGCAACAAAACGAGTGACAAGTAACTCGTGGAATGAAAAGGAAGAGTATCACTGTTTATTGTACCTTTGTATTAATTACACCTATATACAAGATGTAGATTATGAACACGAAGAGCAACATAGTGAGTGACAAGTAACTCGTGGAATGAAGAGGAAGATTATCACTGTTTATTGTACCTTTATATTAGATTGTCTCTATTGCTGCTTTTTTCTACATTTTAGATTATAAAATAGAGCACGGAGAGCAACATAAGGAGTGTCAAGTAACTCGTGGAATAAGAAGCAAGATTATTGCTCTCTATTATACCTATATATAAGATATAGATTGTGAACACTGGGAGCAACATAACGAGTGACAAGTAACTCGAGGAATGAGGAGGAAGAATATCACTCTCTATTGCAGCTTTGTTTTAGATTGTCTCTCTCTATTGCAGCTTTTTAATACTTTGTAGATTGTAATAACGAGCACACGGAGCAATGTAGCGAGTGATAAGTAACTCGTTGAATGAGCAGCAGGATTATCGCTTTCTTTATACCCATATACAAGACGTAGATTGTGAAACGGGGAGCAACATATCGAGTGACAAGTAACTCGAGGAATGAGGACGAAGATTAACAATGTTTATTGTACCTTTGTATTAGATTGTCTCTCTCTATTGCAGCATTTTACTATATTTCAGATTGTAAAATAGAGCACAGATAGCAATGTAACGAGTGACAAGTAGCTCGTGGAATGAGGAGCAAGATTAACGCTCTCTATTATACCTATATACAAGATGTAGATTATGAACACAGGGAGCAACATAGCGAGTGACAAGTAACTCGTGGAATGAAGATGAAGAATGTCCATGTTTATTGTACCTTTGTCTTTGATTGCCTCTCTATTGCAGATTTTTCCTACATTTTAGGTTGTAAAAACAAGCAAAAGGAGCAATGTGATGAGTGACAAGTAACTTGAAGAATAGGTAGGAAGATCATCACTAGCTATTGCAGCTTTGTATTAGATTGTCTCTATACTGCAGCCTTTTAATACATTTTAGATTGTAAAATAGAGCACGGAGAGCAACGTAACGAGTGACAAGTAACTCGTGGAATGAGGAGCAAGATTAGCGCTCTCTATTATACCTATATTCAAGATGAAGTTTGTGAACACGAGGAGCAACGTAGTGAGTGACAACAAGTAACTCGTGGAATGAAGAGGAAGAATGTCAATGTTTATTGTACCTTTGTCTTTGATTGCCTCTCTATTGCAGCTTTTCCCTACATTTTAGATTATAAAATAGAGTACGGAGAGCAACGTAACGAGTGACAAGTAGCTCGTGGAATGAGGAGCAAGATTAACGCTCTCTATTATACCTATATACAAGATGTAGATTATGAACACAGGGAGCAACATAACGAGTGACAAGTAACTCGTGGAATGAGGAGCAAGATTAACGCTCTCTATTATACCTATATACAAGATGTAGATTATGAACACAGGGAAAGCAACATAACGAGTGACAAGTAACTCGTGGAATGAGGAGCAAGATTAACGCTCTCTATTATACCCATATACAAGATGTAGATTATGAACACAGGGAGCAACATAACGAGTAACAAGTAACTCATGGAATGAAGAGGAAGAATGTCAATGTTTATTGTACCTTTGTCTTTGATTGCCGCTCTATTGCAGATTTTTCCTACATTTTAGGTTGTAAAAACAAGCAAAAGGAGCAATGTGATGAGTGACAAGTAACTTGAAGAATGAGTAGGAAGATCATCACTAGCTATTGCAGCTTTGTATCAGATTGTCTCTATACTATATACAAGATGTAGATTATGAACACAGGGAGCAACATAACGAGTAACAAGTAACTCGTGGAATGAAGAGGAAGAATGTCAATGTTTATTGTACCTTTGTCTTTGATTGCCGCTCTATTGCAGATTTTTCCTACATTTTAGGTTGTAAAAACAAGCAAAAGGAGCAATGTGATGAGTGACAAGTAACTTGAAGAATAGGTAGGAAGATCATAACTAGGTATTGCAGCTTTGTATTAGATTGTCTCTATACTGCAGTCTTTTAATACATTTTAGATTGTAAAATAGAGCACGGAGAGCAACGTAACGAGTGACAAGTAACGAGTGGAATGAGGAGCAAGATTAACGCTCTGTATTATACCTATATTCAAGATGAAGATTGTGAACACAAGGAGCAACGTAGTGAGTGACAACAAGTAACTCGTGGAATGAAGAGGAAGAATGTCAATGTTTATTGTACCTTTGTCTTTGATTGCCTCTCTATTGCAGCTTTTCCCTACATTTTAGATTATAAAATAGAGTACGGAGAGCAACGTAACGAGTGACAAGTAACTCGAGGAATGAGGAGGAAGATTAACAATGTTTATTGTACCTTTGTATTAGATTGTCTCTCTCTATTGCAGCATTTTACTATATTTCAGATTGTAAAATAGAGCACAGAAATCAATGTAACGAGTGACAAGTAGCTCATGGAATGAAGAGGAAGATTAACGCTCTCTATTATACCTATATACAAGATGTAGATTATGAACACAGGGAGCAACATAGCGAGTGACAAGTAACTCGTGGAATGAAGATGAAGAATGTCCATGTTTATTGTACCTTTGTCTTTGATTGCCTCTCTATTGCAATTTTTCCTACATTTTAGGTTGTAAAAACAAGCAAAAGGAGCAGCTGTGATGAGTGACAAGTAACTTGAAGAATAGGTAGGAAGATCATCACTAGCTATTGCAGCTTTGTATTAGATTGTCTCTATACTGCAGCCTTTTAATACATTTTAGATTGTAAAATAGAGCACGGAGAGCAATGCAACAAGTGACAAGTAACTCGTGGAATGAGGAGCAAGATTAACGCTCTCTATTATACCTATATTCAAGATGAAGTTTGTGAACACAAGGAGCAACGTAGTGAGTGACAACAAGTAACTCGTGGAATGAAGAGGAAGATTATCATTGTTTATTGTACCTTTGTATTAGATTATCTCTCTCTATTGCTGCTTTTTTCTACTTTTTAGATTATAAAATAGAGCATAGAGAGCAGCGTAACGAGTGACAAGTAACTCGTGGAATGAGGAGCAAGATTAACGCTCTCTATTATACCTATATACAAGATGTCGATTATGAACACAGGGAGCAACATAGCGAGTGACAAGTAACTCGTGGAATGAGGAGTAAGAATATCACTGTTTATTGTACCTTTGTATTAGATTGTCTCTCTCTATTTCAGCATTTTTCTACATTTTAGATTGTCAAAACTTTGCACAGGGAGATACGTAACGAGTGACAAGTAACTCTTTGAATTGGGAAGGTTATCACTCTCTATTGTAACTTCATTTCAGATTGTAAATTCGGTTGAGCAGGAATTTTTTTTCTCTCAATTGTATCTTTGTAGTAGATTGTCAGCTCTGCATAATATCTCTATATTGTACCCATGATATTTTTCTGCATTGTACCTGTGTATTACGATGTTCCTCTCTGTTGCACCTTTTTTTATTATAGTGTACACAATGCTCATGCACGACGAGTAACGTATCGAGTGGAGCAATGAGAGAGAAGCGACGCAAGCCGCAAGGAGCAACAATATTTCTCACTATTATACCCTTTTAGATTGTAAGCTCCGCATGCAGGAATGTTATTTCTCTGTAGCCGGCGGCTTCCTTTTTTTCTACCTTTGTATTAGATCATTCGCTTCATGAACAATAGCATGAGGAGCAGCGTCTGGGATGAAGAGGAGCATTAATTCTCTGCATTTTACCCTTTATAGTAGATTGTCAGCTCTGCAGAAAGGAATCATTTCTCTTTATTGTAACTTTCTATTAGAGCATAAGCTCTGTGGGCCATGTAATCATGTCTCTGTATTGTGTCGGGTGTTAGTGCAGTGGCTCCAGCTATACAAAGCTGTAATCACAAGGAGACTGAACCAGGGAGTGAACCGATCGCTAGAACTGGGGTCAGGAAGGAATTTTTTCACCATGTGAGATTTTTCACGCGGTGTTTCTCGCCTTCCTCTGGATCAGTCATATTTAATTTATGCTGACCAATAATCCGTATTGTTATATTGCTGCAAAAAGTAACAATATTTACTGGATATTGGTTAATAAAATGATATAGTGTGAGTCCAGGGACAGATTCTCTGTATCGCCCGGTGCCTTAATGGGGTCAGGAAGGTTATTTTTTACTTAGACATAATTGTCACAAGTTTTTTTTCCTTCCTCTGGACTCATAGATTAAAATAAATGATAAAAATTACTTTTCAATAAATTTATAAATAAAAATTCAAAAAATATAGCTTTGTCTCTTCGTCATTTATTCTGAAACTATAATCTCATGGTTGATTGACTCGATTTTATGAAATGCACACGGCGGATGGTAAAGAGATGAGTGTCAGCTCTGTGGTTGTGTTTCTGGGTGTATTTCCCGCTGGAGGTGGTTTCTCTGCTCGTCACATCGCAGGGGATCATTAGAAGAATCGTCTACAGGAGACAGTTACTCAACAGATAAACTCGAGGTGACAGAGGTGTCTTTATAATGTGGTGATATAAGGCCTCGTGTGACTTGTCAGTGTGTAAGTGACATTCATGCTCATACTGACACTCCACATACATATACTCATACATTCACACACTACCAGCCACCCAGAGAGCCGTGTCAGCATCTTTCATTCAGATCTATAGTATTTTTCCCGCTTCTTTTTCCGTAACGAGAGGAGCCTCATATTTAGTGAAGCGTCCGGGAAAAGCTCAGCTCTAAATAACCACCTGAGAGAGGTGCTGGAATCAGATTAGACCTCACCACAAACCAACACAATGAAGAATATCATGGTGTTTCTCCATCACACCATCAGACACTATTCATTAATTACAATGTGTTCTCTGTAAATTATAAGGAGGAGTAAAGGATTAAACCCCGAGGGATGTTTCCACGGATTATAAAATATATACAGTATATACAAGTGCATCTCTATAAATTAGAATATAATTTAAAAGTTCATTTATTTCATTAATTCAACTCAAATTATGAAACATGTGTATTAAATAAATTCAATGCACACAGACTGAAGTAGTTTAAGTCTTTGGTTCTTTTAATTGTGATTCACAGGGGTAGAAAAGTGGATAGCAAATAACAAACTTTTTCTAAATACTGACAAAACGGTTACAATGCTCTTTGGAACCGCACCTAAACTACACAAATTGCAAACACCCCATCTATGTGTTGGGACAAAATCAAACGGCACACTGACCACAGTCACCTCTCTCAAATACCTAGGTATGTGGTTAGACCCAAATCTATCTTTTGGCCCCCACATCGAAAAACTCTCATCTAAACTTTACCCCAAACTAGGTGCCCTGTACAGAAACAAATCCTGCCTGAGCCCCGCGGTAAGAAAGCAGATTGTACAACAAATGCTTATGCCAGCCATTGAATACGGAGATGTAGTGTATGCAGCCGCCCCGCAAACACACCTCCAGAAACTTACTACATTGTATAACTCATTCTGTCGCTTTGTGCTACAATGTAACTACATGACCCACCATTGTGACATGTTAAAAGAACTAAACTGGCCATCGCTGGACTCTAGACGCACCCTTCACCTTTCCAACCTGGTGTTTAAGAGCTTTTCTGGGAAGCTACCACCCTACCTGAATATGCTGCTTCCCCCGGCAGTTCCCTCATCCTATAACCTCAGATCCAGGACCAGCACCTTACTTGCAATACCGCAATACAAAAAGAAAATGGCTCGATCCTCATTTTCCTACAGAGCACCGCAAATATGGAATAACCTCCCAGACGCCGTCAAATCTTCCCCCAGTCTAAAGTCCCTTAAGAGCTCCCTATTAGCATACCTCAATACAAAATGCACCTGTAAACATGTAACATAATGACTACATTTCCTCCATATTTATTTTTCTGTTAATCTGTATATTTGGTTTTGTGTTAATATCTTGCATTTTACTATTTTGTATTTCTGTAACCACTCAATGTTCTCGAACCCAGGACATACTTGAAAACGAGAGAAATCTCAATGTATCCTTCCTGGTAAAATCCTTTATAAATAAATAAAATAAATAAATAAATTTGGCTCACATTTAACAAAAAAACACCAATTCACTGTCTCAACAAATTAGAATATGTTGACATGCCAATCGGCTAATCAACTCAAAACACCTGCAAAGGTTTCCTGAGCTTTCAAAATGGTCTCCTAGTTTGGTTCACTAGGCTACACAATCATGGGGCAGACTGCTGATCTGACAGTTGTCCAGAAGACAATCATCGACACTCTTCACAAGGAGGGTAAGCCACAAACATTCATTGCCAAAGAAGCTGGCTGTTCACAGAGTGCTCTATCGAAGCAAGTTAACAGAAAGTTGAGTGGAAGGAAAAAGTGTGGAAAAAAAAGGATGCACAACCAACCGAGAGAACCGCAGCTTTGAGTGACTTGTCAAGCAAAATTGATTCAAGAATTTGGATGAACTTCACAAGGAATGGAATGGAATGGAATGCTGGGGTCAAGGCATCAAGAGCCACCACACACAGACGTCTCAAAGAATTTGGCTATAGTTGTCGTATTCCTCTTGTTAAGCCACTCCTGAACCACAGACAACGTCAGAGGTGTCTTACCTGGGCTAAGGAGACAAAGAACTGGACTGTTGCCCAGTGGTCCAAAGTCCTCTTCAGATAAGGGCAAGTTTTGTATTTCATTTGGAAACCAAGGTCTGGAGTCTGGAGAAAGGGTGGAGAAGCTCATAGCCCAAGTTGCTTGAAGTCCAGTGTTACATTTCCACAGTCTGTGATGATTTGGGGTGCAATGTCATCTGCTGGTGTTGGTCCACTGGGTTTTTTGAAAACCAAAGTCACTTCACCTGTTTATCAAGAAATTTTAGAGCACTTTGTGCTTCCTTCTGCTGACCAGCTTTTTAAAGATGCTGATTTCATTTTCCAGCAGGATTTGGCTCCTGCCCACACTGCCAAAAGCACCAAAAGTTGGTTAAATGACCATGGTGTTGGTGTGCTTGACTGGTCAGCAAACTCAGCAGACCTGAACCCCTTAGAGAATCTATTGGGTATTGTCAAGAGGAAAATGAGAAACAAGAGACCTAAAAATCCAGATGAGCTGAAGGCAACTGTCAAAGAAACCTGGGCTTCCAAAGCACCTCAGCAGTGCCACAGACTGATCCCCTCTATGCCACACTGAATTGGGGCAGCAATTAAAGAAAAAGGAGTCCCTATCAAGTATTGAGTACATTTACAGTAAATGGACATACTTTCCAGAAGGCCAACAATTCAGTAAAAATGCTTTTTTTATTGGTCTTATGGAGTATTCTAATTTTTTGAGATAGTGAATTGGTGGGTTTTTGTGAAAGGTGAGCCAAATCATCACAATTAAAAGAACCAATGACTTAAACTACTTCAGTCTGTGTACATTGGTTTTATTTAATACACAAGTTTCACAATTTAAGTTAAATTAATGAAATAAATGAACTTTTCCACAACATTCATGCGGCTATTGAATACAGAGTATGCAACTGCCCCTCAAACACACCTTCAGAAACTTACTAAATTGTGCAACTGTCTCTTTGTGCTTCAATGTAACTACTGGAATCTAGACGCACTCTTCACCTTTCCAACCTGGTGTTTAAGAGATTTCCTGGGAAGCTACCACCCAACCTGACTAGGCTGCTTCCCCTAGCAGTTCCCTCATCCTATAACCTCCGATCCAGGTCCAGCACCTTACTTGCAATACCACAATACAAAAAGAAAGTGGCTCAATCCTCATTTTCCTACAGAGCACAGCAGTTATGGAATAACCTCCCAGACGCCATCAAAGCTTCCCCCAGTCTTAAGTCACTCAAGCTCCCTATTAACATACCTCAATACGGAATGCACCTGTAAACATGTAACATAGTGACTATATTTCCTACATATTTATTTTCTGTGTTAATCTGTATATTTGTGTTGTTTTTTAATATCATGCATTTATTACTTTGTATTTCAGTTCGACTGTAACATTTCAATGTTCTTGAACCCAGGACATACTTGAAAATGAGAGAAATCTCAATGTATCCTTCCTGGTAAAATACTTTGCAAATAAATAAATAATATATATATTTCTGTATATAAATACAAAACAGCAGAAGGTTGCACCTCAAAACTAAGCGGGTGCATCTAAGACATCAAACACAAAACACCAAGAAAGAGCACTCCATATTATTGACCACCTTCTTCCACCATTTTCTGTGAAAAAACACAGCTTTAAAAAAATGCTCAAAAAACCTGACTAAGGTATTTCTGTATATATATATATGTGTCTGAATGGTGTGTCAGGGCTGAAGCTGGCGGCGTGGGGCCTTACATAGTCGAGGAGAAGCAAGCGCATCTAGAGCAGAGATAAGTGTAGTGTTGTAGAGGTTAGTGGCAGCGTCAGGGCAGGTGAAGGTTGTGGTGTGTGGGAGATGTAGAAGTAGATTGGAGAATTGATGGGGATCCACAGCATGCAGATTTCTGCGAGTGCGTGTGTAGGATGGGGGAGCAGGGTGTTTAGGATGTCCAGATCAGAGATGGGGAAAGGGTGACAGGTGAAATCAGAAATGGAGCAGAGGTTGGAAAAAACAAGGTCAATAGAGTGACCTTCGCGGCGGGTAGGGAGGATTGCGCAAGTCCCAGGGAGGACGTGAGTGAAAGATGTTTGGAGGCAGCAGGGGCAGAAGGATCATCAATGGGAATGTTGAAGTCCCCAAGAATTAGGCATGGAAGATTAGAGGACATGAGGTGAGAAAGCCAGGTAGCAAAGTGGTCAAGGAACTGGGAGGTTGGTCCCGGTGGGCGGTAGATGACTGCCACCCTGAGAGCCATGGGAGAGAACAGGCGGATGCAGTGAGCTTCAAAGGAGGAGAAGGACGGAGATGGGGTGGAGGAAGGAGCTGGTAGGTACAGGTGGGAGAGAGCAGAATTCCGACCCCGCCACCATGCCTCTCACCCGGTCTGGGGGTATGACTGAAGTGTAGACCGCCATGTGAGAGCAGCAACAGATGCAGTGTCAGAGGATGTTAGCCAGGTTTCAGTGAGAGCTATAATTATTTTGAAAAAATATGAATGTTGCTAAGCTTGTACTTTCGAGAATGAAAGCGCTCTGGATTGCTGAAATGCATAACCTTTAAGCAGGGGCATTCCTAGGGATATTAGCACCCGAAGCAGAATTATATTTATTCGTCCACGAACCCCCAACACCTTCCCTTAGACTGTCAGCGTTTTTCATAGAAAGGTGAAAACCAGGAGAACTGTCAGGAGAATGAACAATCTAGGCCAAATAGCCGATTTGGAAAGTGAGATAAATGGAAGAATTTTTCTGGTTTGGCTATTTTGATCTAGAATTTTCACTTCCAGTCATTCTCCTGAGTTTCACCTTTCTTTGAATAGACCTGTATATTCCTATTGAGCTTTGGACCAAGACTGGCTGAGATACCAGGTTATTTCTGGTTCTTGCGAGAGTGGAGAACCTAGGAAACTGACCCAAATAAAAGGACATTCATAAGCATATATATATACATATTTATATATATATATGTGTTAGAGTTCAGGGTCATTTGCAGCTGTCGATGCCCCTTTAGTAAACAATGTAGTTGTGCATTATGATGATGATTGAGTTTCAAGTCTACTCACCTCTTCACTGCTGTCTGATTCAGATGAGCTGTCCTTAGGCGCAGAACAATAAGCAGTTACAACCCGGGTTCTGTCATCAGAAATTAACACTTGGCTTCTGCAGGAAGCCTCCTGAAAATAATGCAAAGAATAACTTTACTAATAAAATTCCAGAAATTTATATCAAAACACAATCATGATCATCAATTGCACAGACTGACCATCGGGCATTTTCCCAATGAGACGGCAATATGGAAAGAAAGAGAGCCGGCCGGTCAGAAGTACAGAGAGTAGGAAGGACAAAGGGAGGGAGGCCTTTCTTCTGCACAGATGTGAAAACTGACAAGACAATGTTGACAGTAATTTCTTTGTCAGCCCTGTAGGTGTAAAGTGAGATTCACCGTTCGGTGCAATTCAGTAGCAAATTCGGCGCTTATTGCATAACCCTTTAAGGGCCCTATTACAATCTTCACTCAAACGTTGGCGTGAGGGGCAAAACTCTTTGTGCTGAACGTCGTATTACAATGTCAGCACAACAAACGCACGTAATCGTCTACCGCGGGTGAACCTGCGCGAACGCTGCTCGAGCGTACTGTACTGCGCACGTCCTATACTTAACATTGTGAGCGTAAATGCGTTTGTGCACTGGTACGCGGATGGAATTACAATCTATGCGCAAAACGTAACGCACAGCGTTTGCGCGCATAATTTTAGCGACTTCGAAAAGCTGATGTTAATGGTAAATCAGAACATCCATAAACCAAATTCACCAGCCCGAAAAAAAAAATACAGCACAGTATAGTTACACATTCTACGCATACCCAAACAATAAAATTGAGAAGTTGTGCCTGTTTTTTTTCTTTATACAGCATATACGTGCAGATTGACTTTGACAGGCGCAAAAACTTAACGTGAGACAATTAAGGTTCTTAATTCTGATTGTCTGAATCGGGTGAAAAAAACAGTCTGCGCACAACGTTACTGCGTGCGCGTTTTTGCGCATCCGTTTTACGCGCGTTATTTTTTTGATGGATGAAAAAATGCGCGAGGATTGTAATACCAGCATTGATTTACGCGCCTTAATGTTTGATGCTTCGCGCAAAAATTCATGCGTTTACCGTGCATTTTTGCGTGAAGAATGTAATAGGGCCCTAAATGTTTCAAAAGTTAAAGAGAACTGAAGGGTTCATATGTATAATTCTGCTACTACCTACACTGTCTGAATATACTGCTTACCCTAATATCATTCCCAGTTTTCTAATATAGTGTAATAAGTAAACTATCATGTTCAGTCCAATCACTGTCACCATCTAACCTATCTCTAACCCTTTCGCTGCTGAGGCTTTTCCCGCCTCTGTGCTGAGCTCATTTTTACTGGTTTTGCTCATCATGTTTAAACGTGTTTTGAAGGCTTATTTTAGTATATGACCCAGACATATTATATATCGTTCTTTCCGTCAGACTCGGTAGATTCATAAGATGTCATTATTATATGTATACGTCATGACCTGTCTGTATATTATAACAAAAAATGCAATAAAATATGAATTTTCAATAATTTACAACGTGTAAAGTGTTTTTTTTTTCACATTTTAACATGCGAGCAATTGCGGTTATATTTTGTATGGGGTGCGCTTGTTAAAAAAATTAGAGATGGGGTCTCGTTACATTTTTTTTTGGGGAAAATTACGCGATTTTTAACAAACGCACCGCATACAAAAATCGTTAGTGCAGCATCATTGTTCACATTATAATTGAAATGGGAACAATATTGCTGCATTAACAAACCAAAAAAAAGAAAAAAAACTTTTTTAATTTTTTTTTATAATTTTTTTTTAAATATTTTTTAATTTTTATTTTTAATTTTTTTTTTAAAAAAAAAACTTTTTCACAGTCGTGTTTGGTATCGTCGGAATGGCCATGCTCTGGCTGATCCAACAGTACCAAACTTTAACCCCTAGCTGCCACGGATCGGGAGATAGGGGGTTCATTGGAACCCCCTATCTCCACCATTGGTGGCAGCTAGGGGTTAACTCCAGGACTGGCGTCATCGTGCTATGCACGATGACGCCAGTCCTCAGGGGGAGTTCCCGGAGGATTGGCCGACATCCAAGATGTCGGCCAGCTCCGGGAAAGGATCACGAACTGGCGCTTTTCAGCGCCGATTCGTGATCCGGCCCCCATGGGGTTAATGCCAGGTACCATTTGGAAGGGCAGGCTGTGCCCTTCCAAACGGTGCCTGGGTTAACCCCCTGCACGCCGCTGATCGGGAGGGAGAGAGGTCCGAAGGACCTCCCTCCCCTCCCTTTCAGGCGCCTCCTCCGCACATGCGGGGGGGGCGCCTGAATAAAGGTGTCATCGCGCCCCCGCGATGACACCTAATTACTCCGGCGGCGGTTCCGGGTGCTGGGCTGACATCGAGGATGTCAGCCCGCACCGGGGGGGCCAGCGATCAGCCAGAACCCGGCCGAACGCTGGCCCCAAAGAGAGGACGCGCTCAGCGTGTCCACCGCATGGAACGCTACATGCGGTTGGACGCGCTGAGCGCGTCCATAGCATTGAAGTGGTTAATGAGTGCTTATATTGCCACATATTTGACCTATCACTGCCATCACCTTATGCTATAACAGAGATGTTATATTAATATACGAGCAGGGTCCTCTCTCCTACTGTTCTCTTTGTGTCTTGTATATTTATGTGTTGTTATGTCCGGCCCACTGTACAACGCTGCAGAACTTTTTGGTGCTTTACAAATACTTTTTGGTGCTTTATAAATACTTGTAACTGTATACATAGTACACATTCAAAGCGTAATTAAACAACTCTATGTATCAACGTACTTCCTGTGCCACCTATGTAAAACAATTGTGATATAAAATACGCAGTATAGATAACTACATCCAAATAAAACCACATATATAATATAGATTATATGGTGCTAGTGAATATTTCGACCAACTGAAAACATATCTTTTTATAGATGCATGTTTTAAATATGTTTTATATATGTATTTTGTATGGTTTCAGTTGGTTGAAATATTCAGTAGCACCGTATAAACGATCACGGTATTCTGCTTCCCTAAGCAAAGCTGTAAGGCGTGGGTGCTTTAGACTAGCTGTCTGTATTTGACCAGTACTCACACGATGAAGTTCAGCAGATGGCTTCAACTCAGCAAAACTGACACGTAGAAAGATGAATCCAGTTGAAGACTTTAATGATCATACTGACAATCTTGAATAGTATACAGCAATGCAGTTAAAAAGACATTAGATTTGTCTAGCAGTGAGCACAGAATGGCTGCTATGTGACCAGGAAGTAACTAACAACAAGACACAGAGCAGAGGGGTGGAACTAACATGGATGCAGAAAGCTAAAGATGCCCAGCAGAGACAAAATAGCTATGAAATCAATAGCATGTAAGCAGCAAAGGCAGATTCAACACAAAACAGAAAAAAATATACAATAAATCCTAATCATGGGGCATGACACTCCCCGTCTGAAATCTTTAGATTTAAAAATAAACTAACACTGTAACTTTAAATGTCCTCCTGGAAACCCAATGCGGACCAGAAAACCAAAGGTAAAGCATTCAATAATACAACTTTACACTTTATAGTCAGTAAGTAAGTCAACAGTCTTGAAGGTAGACCATAGTTCCAGATGCGAGGAGAAAATTAACAAGTTAACCCATCTTCGTGCTGGAGAAGCCACACTAGGCCAAAACGTCTACCAACACAATTGTAATCCAACTGGCTGTTCGTTGAAAGGCTTCTGCCAAGAGTAGAAACTCTTAACTGACCTTTTCCCTTGGCAGAAGGAGTATCATTTCGGTGATTGGCCGTGAGAAACTATGTACCATACCTTTATCCCCTTGACCTTCACCTTTCGGATTCTTCGATCGTCACTAGACATATCCTGAGTGACAAGACCCATTGGCAGGAGTTGGCAATCCACAAACTTCTGATCGGCTTTGCGCTGTTGTGTGACTGCGTATTTGTCCTTCTCTGTTTCAAAGATCTCTCCCTCCTGGTGCTTGGGTTTGCACAGCCTCTTCTTGAAGTAAGCAACAGTCAGGTGCTTTGAAACCTTGACACTTGAGATATTGACTTTTGTGGAAGTAGTGATAACAAATTTCTGGTGAGCTCTACGCAGGGGCACCCGGTTGATAACCAGTTGTCCTGTTACCAGCAGAAGGCCAGACTGGAGCTGCTTCAGAAAAACCACACGCTTCCCCCTGTGGCATCCATTGAAGAAGATAATTACAGTCCCAGGAGTGATGGAGGAGCGCAGGTTGCGTTGTCCTGGCTGAAAGGCTTGTTGCCATGGCTTAACAGCTTCCTTGGAACATCTTCAGTAGGATAATAGCGAGGCATTTTACGCAGTTTGACTACAAGTGTACCGCCATTCTTTTTTTTTTTTAAATATTCATTTTTATTGGGTTTTCACAGAATAAGCAATGAAAGCATACAATATCATGACTTAAATCCAAGTCAATACAGCCGTGAGTAAACATGAATATGAAAACACAAAAATATATATTGTTATGATCTAGTCCATTATGTGGGCGAAAATTTATGCAAAATATGAAAACTACGACAAAGCATGAAAACTGTAATAAAACGAGCACTGTAATAGTGTATAATCAGGGACCTCTCACGCTTGCATCTGCCTATGAAAGAAAACTGTTATGTACCTTAAACATTAGAAACCACCTCAATTGTGTTAGGAGGTAACATGGAACTGACAGCATGTCGTGTGGGAATCGCGTAATATGACCAATAGAACCACCTTAGCGTGTGCGAGGGTAGACGACCTTCCGAGGAGAACATCAATTCCTCTAGTGTGCGGATTTGTTCCACCGCATTTATCCACTCAGGGATAGTGGGTGGGTTAGGGTCCTTCCAATGCGCTGGAATCAGTGCCTTCGCTGCGTTCAGAAGTCTAATCTGGATTGTTTTCTTATATATTTCAGGATCAAGGAGTGTGTGATGTAGCAGGTATGTTTCAGGAGTGAATGGGATAGGGTCGGTGACCAGATCCGAGACAATGTTATGAATACGTTCCCAAAAAGGGGCTATTACCGGGCAATCCCACCAAATGTGTATCGTAGTAGCTCCTTTCATATTACAGCGCCAGCAAGAGACCTCGGTCTCCGGGAACATTTGCATGAGTTTAGCCGGGGTGCGATGCCACCTGGTGAGTAATTTATATGCTGACTCTTGGAATCTAGAAGCCCTTGAGCAAGAGTGTGTGAGATAACAAATTTGGTCCCATTCGTCATCCGAGAATTGCATACAGAGGTCCGTCTCCCAACCTACCCTAAAATGTTGGGGTGTGTTTCGTATACGCTGTAAGAGTGAGTAAAGGTGGGAAACGCCATGTTGAGGGACCTTGCCAGTCATGCATAATGTCTCATATTCGGTTTGAGGTCTCCGATAGGCAGAGAGCGGGGCAAGTCGGAGTAGGTTCGTAATAAGTCGTGGTGATGAAACCGGGTCAAAAACGAGTCGGGGTGTCGCAGGGGGATCTCATTCAGTGGTTTGGGTTGGTCGTCATCTAAAAACGTGTCAGGCCGGACACTATCGTTAGACTCTGAATTTGGATGAAGATGGGGTGTAAAAGAGGGTAATCGGTTTACTGGCATGAGTGGGGAGGGGAATGGAGCTATAGAAGTGCATCGCGTAAGGCGTCGCCACACAGCCATGGTAGGTAGAACCGTCGGGTGATCCAAAACGACTGTGCGGACCATGGCATTCGGTAGCCACGGTAAGTCAGCCAGAGCTATACTAGAAGCTTCCTCCTCTAATTCAACCCATTGGTTACTTCTAATTCTGCTGTTCCACTCCAACTGACGCAGCAAGTGTGTGGCTTGGTAATAGAGCAGCATGTCCGGCAGCCCCGCTCCACCTTTGTGTTTTGGAGCCGTGAGAATTTCCTGACTGAGTCTAGGCGCCTTACCTCCCCAGACATATTGGGTGAAAATGCTCTTAAGACGTCTAAAATAAGTGGATGGGACAGCTATCGGTAGGGTCTGAAAAATATACAAAAGGCGTGGGAGAATATTCATCTTCAGAACAGACATCCGGCCAAACCAAGTAACATGCGGCATTTGCCAATTACTCAGGTCTTTCTCCACCGCCGTTAGTATGGGTATATAATTAGCTTGAAATAAATCAGAACAGTGCGGCGTGAGATTCAGGCCCAGATAACGTAGGGAAGTTTTACAAGCCCTAAACGGGAAGGAGGATAACAAGCTCTCCCCCAGGGGTTTTGGGCAATTGGCCATCATATACTCCGATTTCCCGAAATTTATTTTCAGATTGCTCAGAGCACCATACTCTCGAAAAGCTGCCAGTATATTCGGGAGTGAGGTAAGCGGCTGTGTCACAAAGAACAGCATGTCATCAGCGTAAGCTGCCACCTTGTGAGTAGACCCCTTACATCTAATGCCATGAATATCCGGGGCAGACCTGATCGCTTGAAGAAAAGGCTCTAGGGAAAGAGCAAAAAGGAGAGGAGATAATGGACAGCCTTGCCTGGTGCCATTGGAAACCTGTATTGGGGCAGACAAAATCCCATTAACACTAACTCTAGCTGTAGGATTGGTGTATAAGGCCATAATCCATGCCAGCATGTTGGGACCCAGGCCCATGTGTTTCAGGGTAGCAAACAAGTAAGGCCACGCAACTCTGTCAAACGCCTTTTCTGCGTCAGTGGAGAGGAACAGCGTCGGACCCCCCTGCTTCCCAGCACTACGATGAATCAGATTGATCACTCGAACCGTATTATCTCGGGCCTCCCGACGGGGGATGAACCCGGTCTGATCTCCATGAATCAGCATAGGCAAGAATTGGTTTAAGCGTGTGGCCAATATTTTCGCGAAGATTTTCACGTCAACATTTAGTAAGGAGATAGGTCGGTAACTGCTACAATGTTCTGCGTCTTTCCCAGGCTTAAGTAATACCGTAATATTAGCAGACAGAGAATGTGGGTGTAATCCTTCCCCCTCCACCACCGAATTAAAGGCGCGCAACCAGTGAGGGGCCAAAACAGCGCTGTTTTCTCTGTAATATCTTAAGGTGAGGCCGTCTGGTCCCGGGGCCTTACCCAGCGGCATTGCTTTTAAAACCGCCTGAAATTCTTCCAAAGTAATTGGAAGTTCCATAGATTTGCGCATGGGCGAGGTAAGTTTAGATTCTACATGTTGGTGTAAATATGTGTCGATGTGGGATTGAAGAGACGGGGTCGGTTGCGGGGAAGAGTTATATAAGTCCGTGAAATAAGAATGAAATATAGACAGTAGGCCTTCCGGGAGTGTAACCGCCTGGCCTTTATTGTCCCGCATCTTGTGAATATAAAGCTGTGTCCTTTGTTTCCTCAGTGCACGCGCTAACAACCTCCCGCACTTATTCCCTGACTCATAATAAATCCGTTTCACCCGAGTAAAGGTTTTTTGTGCCTTTAAATTGTAAAGTGTGTGCAACTGGGCGCGGAGGGATAAAAGGGTCCTATAGGAATCCTCTTAAAGGAATAATTTATGTCTCCTCTCCAAGGCGCTTATCTGAGCTATCAGTTCTATCGCCTGGGCTGCGCGTTCTTTTTTCAATCTGGAGCCTGTAGAGACGAAAAAACCCCGGACCACCGCTTTGTGGGCCTCCCAAACGGTAGTGGAGGGCATTCCCGGGGTGGCATTGTCCAGAAAGTAATCCCGCAACAAGCTACGAACAGCGGGTAAAGTATCAGGAGAATTAAAGAGTGTTTCGTTAAGACGCCATAGTCTCTCTTTAGGGGAGAGCAAAGGGGATTGTATAGTCATTGAGATCGAGCAATGGTCGGACCAAGTCGCTATACCAATCGATGCGGAGCGTAATAGGTGTAATGAGTCAAAAGGCAGAAATAAATAATCTAACCTTGCGTAGGAATTATGTGCCGAACTGTAATGTGTGAAGTCACGTGTGGAGGTGTGCAAAGCTCGCCAGCAATCCGTGAGCCTGTGTTCAGTCAGGGTAGTATTAACACGACGCAGAATGTTCTGCGGAATGCCGGAGCGGCCAGTAGATGTGTCACACCTGGGATCTAAAGGAACGTTTAGGTCGCCCCCAACCACCACTATGCCCTCGGAAAAAGCGCTGAGTCTGTCTAAAACGTCATGCAATGTTACGTGTTGACGACGGTTCGGCATGTAAATAGAGGCAAACGTATATGTAACATCACAAAGCGTGCCCTTCACAAAAAGATATCTCCCATCAGGGTCCACCAGCGTATCCTTATGTTGGAATGGTATATCCTTAGACACCAAAATAGCCACCCCTTTTGTCTTGTTTCCTGTGGTGTTACCGAAATAGCCCGTGGGGAAATATTTGCTACGGAGAGAAGGAGCATGACCCGCTCGAAAGTGTGTCTCCTGAATAAGTACTATCGAAGCGCGTTGTTTATGAAAGTCCTGCAAGGCTATGTGACGTTTAGTAGGAATGTTCAATCCCTGTGCGTTGATGGATACTACATGTAAAGTGCATGGGTGGTACATGTTAAGCAATCAAGAATAAAAAAGCGCAATAAACAATTAACCAAGCGTGAGAGGTGAGAGTCAAAAACGAAATAACAGTTATCACAAATTTACATCAACGTGTCTACAATAGGTAAAATTAAATCCCCCAAAAGAGAAAAAAAAAAAGGAAGGGGGAGAATACCCTGTGTATGCCGCAGCCGCGACTTGACACGAGTAAAGGTAGGGAAAGTGTCCAGAAACAGAGGGACTAAAATGACATCTCACTTGAATAGATGAGAAATAGAAATTTCTCTTTGGTTTCCTGTCTTTTCCCTTTTGTTATGTTCTGTTTTTTCTTTTGGTTTTATTTTTTGGCGTTTTTTTTTTTTTTTATCAGAAAAAATAGGAAGGAAAGCAAGAAAACCCCCCCCCCGCCACCCCCTTGCCATCCCAATGTGAGAAAACCGAAACCTCCCGAGCCCATCCTTAAACTAGGTATAACTTCAAAGACATTTAAAGGGAGCAGTGTCCAAAAACCCGCATCCCGAGAGAGATAAAAAGAAAACATGAAACCTGTAATACTGAAAGGCGTAACAGCCGCATCATCCGCCATCCAGATCATACAGAACGTCCATGTCTGTGTTGTATCCATTGTCTACAAAGGCTGAATCGAGGTGCGGCTGAGGTTCAGGGTACCGAAACGTGGTACAAGGTCCAGTCACAGTGACCGATCCCGGAGTCATGGTTCCTGAGAGCTCGGGGGCTATGAGTCAGCAACCGATGTCGGCCTGGATCTAGGGCGTCGTTGGCGTGGTTCTCGTTCTCGGCGGGGCAGAGGCGGCGCCAGGAGATAATATTCGATCGGGTCAGGCCACACAATCCGAGAGTCCAGTTGTAAATTCAGGTGATCCAATGCTGACAGCATGTCCTCCTCCGATCTGATCAGTAACGGTCCATCAGGCGTGCGGATTTGGAGACCGAAGGGATGGAGCCACCGATATTGAAGGCCTTCGTGAAGCAGGGCTAATGTCAGTGGACGGAGAGCTCGCCTGGACTGTAGGGTGATGGGGGACAGATCCTGATAGAAGGACACCTCTGATCCCTCAAATCTAACTTTCTGTAAATTTCTTGCCTTCTGCATGAGCTCCTCCTTCACCCCAAACCGCAATAAACAGCAAATGACATCTCTGGGTGGGCTGCCAGGCGGACCCCTGGGACGGAGGGCACGATGGTATCGTTCCATGTCAATGGTGGTATCTGACGCACGGCCCAGTACCTGATTGAACAATCGTAGTAATATGTCACCGAGGTCCCCCGGTGATTCTTCCGTCTCTGGCAGACCCCGCAATCTAATGTTACACCTGCGTCCTCGATTTTCCAGATCCTCCATATGACGTGCCAGGAGCCGAACAGAGCGGTGATGGGCTTCGGTGCGGGCCTCAAGTGCTGGTAAACGGGTTCCATGTCGTTCCAACGTTTTTTCCGCCGTCCCCATGCGGGTCCGAATCCCCAGGAGATCCGCTCGGAGACCTTGGATTTAGCCTGCGAGTGACGCCTGCATGCGGGCGGTAGCCTCCTGCAGATCCGCTTTGGTGGGCAACGAGCGTAAAATTTGGGACAGGTCAGGAGGGACTTCCCACGTGCCGGCTGCCGATATGGGAGAAGCTGAGCCAGCGCTCCGTGGTTCCGGCGCCATATTGGGGCCTAGTCGAAGGTCGGGCATATCCTCCGTCGCGGTGAGGTATGGCCTTATGGAGTTCAGGGAAGGGTCCTCCGGTCGCCTCTCGGTTCCCGGTGCCTGCGAGGTGCGTTTGGGCTTAACCATCTCGGTTTTTGTGGCTATGTTAGCTAAATTAGCAAGGGGGTAGCGCGGAGCTCACCACTCAAGCGTCCATTCCTCTCCGCGGCCAGACCACGCCCCCTGTACCGCCATTCTTATCCCCACTGATTGTCTTTGGTACAGTCGCTCTAGCCTTCTCCCTTTTCTTCCGTTCAATCTTTGTTTCTGGAGCTTTGTACTTGCACTTGTAGAGGGCTTTCCTGGCAGAACTGGAACATTTCCCGATTCCGCGGATCAGCACTGGATTCCGGCTGGCATGGTGCCGGTTCACCTTCTTCACAGCCTTGGTTTTCTTCTTTAAGGTGTGCTTTAAAGAGACAAATCGAGCAGCTGCTTGCTGTAGATTGTTAGGTAGCTTTTCTCTAGGTGTACGAGAGGGTAAGGGTGCTAACCCAGCTATTGGCATCATCCTTAGCAAATTCTTTATGTGCTCTTGCCATTGCTAGTTTGTTGTCATCATTGGTAGAATTGAACACTGTGGCTCCAAAGGAGTTATCCCAGGACTGAAAGACATTTAATTTATCTTGGTCGTCATGCTGCCATTCGTTGCTGTTCAATTTCTCCTTCACTCTGTAATGGTGTGGGCACGGTTGAAGATAGGTGTTGCGACCATTTGGCAAGATGTGTGTTTTGAAGGAAGCAATCTTGGTAGGCACCTTCATTTCCCTTATACAAACATTGCCTATGATAACCCAACCTAGATCAAGGCGTTGAGCGAATGGAGCATCATGTGGACCATTAATTTGTTGCCGTACCTTATGTACTCTGAGGATATTCTGCCCAGGAGAATTTAGATATCTGCATTCTTGTCAAGGGCTGGTATTTTGTTAGCTACAGCCTTCAGATGAGGATGGTGTAGGGCAGCTTCTGGTGTAGGGATCTCTTGCTTGTTAGATGGGGTCTGGTTGCACTCGACCAGTGTGGGTAACAGTAATTCCAGATTGCACCCAAGAGAGGCTACTATGAATCCGCTGGCTCGTCTTCCAGAGACCTCTGTAATGCCACTAAATGTACCTAAAGTATAAGGGTAAGAATCTCCTTTTATGTTGAAAAGATCAAAGAGTTCCGTTCTTGCGAGGGACCGATTGCTCTGATCGTCCAGGATGGCGTATACTTTAACAGACTTTCCTGGGTGATCCTTGTGATATATGTTAACTAAGCATATTTTAGCACAAGACTTGTCGCAAAGATCTTCACCGCATACTGCTGTACAAGAAGAAGACACTATGGTAACTTCCCGATCCGTAGTCTCCCCGCAGTGCATTAACACAGGAGGGGAGTCTGTTGGCGTTGCAGGCATGTCCTGAGATGGATGTAGCGCCTGCACGTGATCCACACTATCGCATTCTATGCACTTGATAGGAAATTTGCAGTCTTTGGCAAAGTGCTCAGTAGAAACACAACATCTGAAACATACACCATATGTATTTAGGAGCTCCTTGCGCTCTTGGAATGGTTTCTTTCTAAAGCCAATGCACTTTTTGAGGGGATGTGGCTTCTTATGATTAGGACAAAGGCGGTTAGGATTCTCAATCTTTTCACCTTGTTTGCACTCGTCAGGAATAGAAGTAGGAGGGGGAGGACATTAGTCTTCTTCATTGATACTGGACCCCTGCTGCCTCTGTGATTAAAGTGCGAGCTGTCAGACATCTGAGGAAGGAAGCCTGAAGCGTGGAACTCATAGGAAAAAACTGGGGTCATTCTTTGTCTCTGCAATGTCTCTTATGAACTCACAAAAGTAGGAGAAAGGTGGAAAGGAGATTTGGTTCACTCTTTTATACTTTGCCCCAAGTGCAGTCAATTTTTCCTGGATATTGTATGGCAGCTTGAAAACTATTGGGTTTACCCCACGAGCAGTGTCCAGATAGCTGAGGCCAGGTAGGAAAGTGTCTGTCTTGGCCAGCTGCAGCTCCCAGAGAAGGTCACTGAGTTCCAAGTATTTCTGATTGTCCTTGCTGGAAATCTTTGGAAACAGTGCAGGCGATTCAACAGAGCGTTCTCTATGACTTCAGGGCTGCCGTAACTTTGATCAAGTCTTTGCCAAGCAGCGTCGAGGCCCGACGTTGGATTATTGATGTAGACAGCTCTGAGTCTCTTGACACGTTCTGTAAACTGTGGACCAAGCCATCTGATCAGCAGGTCCAGTTCCTCAGCGGGAGTAATGCCAAGATCGCTAATTGCAGTTCTGAAGGCACGCTTCCAGCTTCTGTAGTTTTCAGGCTGGTCATCAAAGTTTGAAAGGCTTGTCTTGGTGAGTTCATGGCGAGCCATGTATCTAGCAAACTCAGACATGTCTGTTTTCTCTGACTTTGGGCAGGGAAATGAAGTTTGAAAGGCGTTTGCAGTATTCTGGTTAAGTGACATAGGGTAGTATGCGATTGCATCTGTATTTAGCCCTGGAGTCGGTTTAACGTCCATAGACTCAGGCAGGCATGGTTTTATAGCTGTATAGTTGCTAGGATTTTGATAAATTGCTGGAGGGTAGAATTGCATCTGAGAGTTCATGCATTGGGATTGCTGTTGCACTAGGGCGTGTGAAGAAAGCTCAAGGTCATTAGCGAGTAGAGTATTGTACTGACCTTGGATGCAGGGTACTACTAATGAGTCTTTTCCCTGTTTTGGGAGGTTGTCACAACTGTCAGGAACATTTGATGTTATGAGAGATTCACTGTTTTTCTTTAATATATTCAGGGTTATTCAGAGAGTGGTGAAAGCAGGAGAATGGCTGGAGAATGGAAAATTCTAGGTCAAAATAGCCAAACCAGAAAAATTCTCCCATTCATCTCACTTTCCAAATCGGCTATTTTGACCTAGAATTTTCCTTTCTCCAGTCATTCTCCTGCTTTTCACCTCTCTCTGAATAACCCTGGTAGTCTCTGGTGCAATTAATGGAATCTACCTTATCCACATTGCATAAGCTGATGCTGTCTCTTTCACTTGCCCCGGCGGCTTGTTCTAGGATCCTCAGTGTTGCTACGGCTATGTCGTGCTCACACTGTTCCTATAGGGCTTCTATTTCTGCTCTCTTACGAGCTTCTTCCGTTTCCATTTCTGCTTTTTTGCAAGCGGTGTCCATTTCCATTTCTGCTTTTTTGTGAGTGGCGTCCATTTCCATTTCTGCTTTTTTTGCTAGTGGTGTCCATTTCCATTTCGGCTTTTCTTTTTGCAAAGACCACCTGTATTTTGGCAGTCTCTGCTTTTGCCCTGGCTTGGATAAGCTGCAGACTAATTGATGAACTCTTTGAGTATTTTGAGGATTTTAACCTTGAGAAACGTGAGCTATTTGAATGCTTGCTAGATGCTGAAGTGTGAGAAGCAGTCTCTTGGAGTAGGGCAATTTTTTCTTCCGCCTTTACTCTGGCTTGATGTACTAAATTGTCTCTTTCTAAATTAAGACACTTTAATTCATCTATTTCTTGTAAAGCCTGTTCAGAATTTATCTTCTCTAAATTAGAGACATAAATGTGACAGTGGGCAAGATATTGAGCATGAGCTGTAGAAAGCTGTCTTAAGACTTCTTTTAGTGAGGATGTGTCACAAATAGGTTGTGTGATGTGGAGACATAACTCATCACCTGTTCCCAAAGCCATGATATTTGCTGCGATTTCTCATAGTTTATGTCCATAAGTGTTTCAGTAATCTTCCATGTAGGTTTTGTATTGCGTTTGCTTCTTATTGGATTTATATTCATTACTTCCACATCTAAAACAAGTTGCATTTCCTGTGATGTTAGAGGGCTTCTTCTGTCTGCCATGCTTACACTGAAGGCTGTTTACTTGTGCAGCAAGCTGGTGTTATAGCCTTTCACTGCTGGTTCACTGAAAACTGCGTACGTCTGCTATAGCTGCTGTTAATGACTTTTACTAACAGCAGTAATGCTGGACAGTAATTGTATTTTTACTATTCTGCTTCCCTAAGCAAAGCTGTGAGGCGTGAGTGCTTTAGACTAGCTGTCTGTATTTGACCAGTACTCACACAATGAAGTTCAGCAGATAGCTTCAACTCAGCAAAACTGCCACGTAGACAGATGAATCCAGTTGAAGACTTTAATGATCAGACTGACAATCTTGAATAGTGTACAGCAATGCAGGTAAAACGACATTAGATTTGTCTAGCAGTGAGCACAGAATGGCTGCTATGTGACCAGGAAGTAACTAACAACAAGACACAGAGCAGAGGGGTGAACTAACATGGATGCAAAAAGCTAAGGATGACCAGCAGAGACAAAATAGCTATGAAATCAATAGCATGTAAGCAGCAAAGGCAGATTCAACACAAAACAGAAAAAAATCTACAATAAATCCTAATCATGGGGCATGACACATGGTTATTCAAACAGAATCGAAAAGTCACTGCACGTTCGGTGACTTTTCGTTCTCCTCAATTCAGTGCGATTTGGCGATCCCATTTCGGCGACCCTGTGGTGTATTCAGCAATCACCACAGGGCCGTCGTAGTGCAGGGAAAAGCTGATGCAAACCCGATGAACACTCACAGCAAAACCCGGCGAAGGCACACGAAACCTGCAAAAACATCTGGATTAACCCCGCCGAACATGCCGCGAAACCCGAGCAGGAGCCGATCACAGCGCAGAGCAGCCGCCGGAAAAGCCGACACCAGATGAATGGAGTGAACAAAAAAAAAAACAGTACGCTTGAATGTTTGAAAAGTGTAACTCTGTTTGCAAAGAAACCACAAAACGAAAATGTCTGAAATCTACATATAAGATCCAATGAATGATAATAAAAAGGGCAGTTACAGAAAAAAGAGAAAACGATAAAAAAAATAAACGGAAAAAAAAAAATCGCAAAAAATACCCAAAAATGCCTAAAAGATCCTAAATAATCTATAAATAAAGAGACTTTTTACTGCAGAATATTATAATTAACGGTTTAGTAGATATTGCAGTAAAACGGAAATATTTTAACATTGAAGCCTATGGGAATCGCCTGAATAAACCTGTCGAATGAAACCACCGAACAGCAGGGTAATTCGACAACATTTCCCTGCTGGTTTTTGTTCTCTGAATAGACAAAGCATTGCTTCTCTATGGGGATTTCACTGCCCTCGAACAGGCAACGAACAGGCACCGTATGTGCAGGCAATTCACCAACATTTGGCCAACTGCCTGCTCTCTGAATAGCCGAATGGCCAGGAAAGGTAACCGTACGCTGAATTTCAGCGTTCGGTTACCTTTCGGCCACAATTCAGATCTCTTTGAATAACCTTGTATATGATATATGTGGTTTTATTCGGATGTAATTAGCTACACTGCATATTTTATATCACAATTGTTTGGGAAGTACTTTGATATATAGAGATGTTTAATTGCGCTTTGAATGTGTACATTGTATTCACCGAGATTCTGTTACACTAACACATTTGCATAGAGCTGCATGATACCTGCACATAAAGTATTTGGTTTATTATTTCTGATCGCTTGGTTTTTATGAGGTCTCTATAGGGGTTATTCAAATAGAGCTGAATTGGCTCTGATTTTGCACCGAATAGTGAATTTCCCCTTACAGTGCAATTTTGGAGCCATTCGACTATTCCAAAAGCTGTCAGTTTGCCAAATATTGGCAAATTGCCAGCAAAATACAGTGATCTTCAAAAGCAGTGAACTCCGCATAGAGAAGTAATGGTTAATCTGTTCAGAGACAGCGAACAGCACCAAAATGTCAGTGAAATGCCATGATGTTCAGTGGTTTCGTTCAGCAGGTTTAATCAGACGACTCCCATAGGTTTCAATGTAAAAAATATTCCCATTTTTATTAAATATCTAATAAACCGTTTATTCTTTTAATTTGCAGCAAAAAGTCTATTTATTTATTGTTTCGGATTTTTTAGGCAATTTTCAGGAGTTTTCCGACATTTTTGTTTCTGTTTTTCTTTTTAAATAGGGTTTTTTTTCTGTAACAGACCTTTTTATCATTATTCACAGGACCTTTTATGAAGTTTTCAGGCATTTTCGTGCAGTAATTTTTTTGCAAACAGCTTTTGAAAGTTGCAGGGGCTTTTTGTACCAGTTCGTTGGTTTTTTTCCGACGGCTGGTTCGCCCTCTGTTCGGCAGGTCATCGGCTTTTTTCGGATGTGTTCAGCGGTTTTGCGGCAGATCGTCTGGTGCATTCGGCGGTTTTTCGGTGACTTATCAGATCGATCAGAAGTTTTTTCTGTTCGATTCGGCGGTTTTGCGGCGGTTTTTCGGTTGCATTCTGTGGATTTTTCCTGCACTTCAGGAACCCTGCGGTGGATGCTGAATTCACCGCAGGGTCGGGAAATCAAAGTGCGGTGAACGAAAGAGCACCAAAATCCCACCGGAATTTCTGTATATATTTATAGTTAGTAGCTGTATACATGGCTACTGCCAGCACATTAATTACTGATCTCTGCAACAACATTCTGCGGACTATACTTGTCCCACAGCTTGTATATACTGCCACCTACTGGCCCATGGGTAGCACTATACACACACTTCCTAAACAGGATGCTTATATTGCTACATGCTGACCAATCTCTGCAACTTTGTACAGACTATACTACTACTTTGTCTGTCCTCCAAGGCCGGCCCAAGACATTGTGCTGCCTGGAGCGAAGGATGAAATGCTGCCCCCCCCAAAAAAAAACATGCAGCGTGTATGAGCGTATCATAGTATTGCCACAGCAATAAATTCAAACACTCATACACACCGTACATTAGAATTTTCTTGCTGTGGAGCTCTGTGATACAGTAATGTGAGGAGTATAGAACTGAGCCCAGCGTCACATACCCAGCAATGCCCAGCACATACCCAGCAGTGCCCAGCTTCACATGCCCAGCAGTGCCCAGCATCACATACCCAGCAGTGCCCACAAATAGCATGGGTATATTGCCCCAGCTCACAAATGGATATATTTGCCCCCAGGCTCACACATGGATATATTTGTCCCCAGGCTCACTCATGGATAGATTTTCCCCCAGGCTCCCACATGGATATATTTGCCCTCAGGCTCACACATGGATATATTTGCCCCAGGCTCACTCATGGATATATTTGCCCCAGGCTCACTCATGGATAGATTTGCCCCCAGGCTCACACATGTATATGTTTGCCCCAGGCTCACTCATGGATAGATTTGCCCCCAGGCTCACACATGGATAGATTTGCCCCCAGGCTCACTCATGGATTAGGGATGTGCGTTTTGGGTTTCGGAATTTCGGAATTTTCCCGAAATTTCCCGATTCGTGTTTTCGGATGAGGCCGATTTTCCGAAAATTTTTAGATCCGAAAATGGCAGATCCGAAAAGTTTTCCAAGCCGAAACGAAATATTTTTTTTTTTTTTTTTTTTTTAAATTCTTTATTTAGAAATTTCAAATAGGGCCACATGTCGACCAACAAGAAAGCAGCCACACAGGGCTGTGATATCAACTGTCGTAAAACATTATATAGATAAAAAAAAAAAATAAAAAAAAAAAATAAAATAAAGAAGCGTATTGAGACATCTGCAGGCGCCAAAGGCAATGCCATCATAAGGGGTGGGGGGGAGAAAGGCCTGAAACCTAAAGAAAAAAAAAGAGAAAAAAGAAAGAAAAAAAAAAAAAAGGGGAAAAGGGAACATAAAACATTTCCAAAATCCCAAATAGCTATACAGGCAATGAGGGAGGGGGGTGTGATCAAGGGGGCTCACAACACAATCCCCAAATCCATCTGAATAGCTCCTCAAACTATATAGAAAGAAAAATTAAAAACAACAGAGAAGAGAGGAGGTCTTCCTATAACATTCCGAGCAGCAAAAGACAACAGATAAACAACGAGACGTGAGTCACAAAATGCAAAACCATGAACTAAAAAGAACGCATTGAAAAAGAGGCGGCTTCTCATAAAGGTGTTGTGCAAACAAGTCAGATATTCCCATCACCTAAGTTTTCAGCCCGGGGAGACGAGCGCACCATCCGGCGCAAAACCCGCCCCCAGTAAAACAGGCCAGGCCTCGGCCGGTTCCGAGATTACATACGACATTTTGTTATGGGTAACCACTAACGAGCCGGCTGGACCCCAGCGGTACCGGACCCCTTTATGCCTGAGGAAAGTTGTCACCTCGCGGTATCTGCGGCGCGCCATCAGCGTTGCGAAGGGCAGGTCGTGAAATAATTTCAGGGTTACTCCATCAAATAGACATCAGCTCGCGCCCCCGGCGCTGTCATGATCCGTGTTTTGGCTGCCACATCTGCTGTGACCGCGATCACATCTCTCGGGGCTTCCCGTGGGGCCTCAGCAGCCTTGCGAATGCGGTAGACCGAGCTAAACACCTCCGGGGTGTCAGGCGGATCCTCCAGAACCCGGCGTGCCAGACTATTAGTGTACGAGAGTAAGTCCGCTGGAGTAACCGACTCGGGAACTCCCCGGACACGTACATTACGCCGACGGTGCCGGGACTCCAGAGCCTCCACTGAGCGCATCAAAACCTCCACCTGAGACCTGAGAGCAGTCACCTGTGCCGACAATACCGTCTGTTCTTCTGCCAACTCCACATTCTGAGCCTGAACCGCCACCATCTGTGAGCGCACCTCCTTTACCTCAGAGCGCACGTTAGATAATTCGGTCAGCCATATTGATTGATCTCCGCTATGAAGTTTCTATAGTCCTGCATCGTAGTGGGGCGCATGTCATCTGGGGCAGCCGCAGGGGTCCCGGCAGAGCTTGGAGGCGTTGCTGCACCCAATAAAGAGCCAGTCTCCCCTGGGGTTTCCGATATCCGCTGCGGTTGTAGGTCTCCCTCTTGTTGCGGGCTGTCTGTCCGCCGTGACACGTCCTCCGCATCCGACAGTAGCGTATCAGCCTCTGAGCCACCTGCGGAGGGCTCCGTAGCTGTGGCCTCAGGTAACTCCGCTGCCAAGGCCTTTTTCCTCTTTTTCTGCGCTCTCTTGCGTGCAGCAGCACTCATAGACATAGGATTCTTGTCCCGGGACGTCTCGGCGGGCCAATCGGGCCCCCGTCCGTTGTGCCAGGGGCAGTCTTCCTCCTCAGAGGAGTCATACCCCATGGGCAGGAGGGAAGAGGGGGTATAACTGTTGCAGAGCGTCTATAATTCAGTGAATCTCTAATGTCCGCCTGTCTGGTGTCCACCAACCTGCGCTGTGGAAGTGTTTTCAACTTCTTCCCCATGCTCCGTCGACAGTATAATTCTCCAGCCAGGAATCAGGTCCGATATGGCCTCCAGGAAACACCCCAGGCTCCACAAGATGGCCGCCGCAACTAGGCCGCACCAGGCCCGAAGGTCCAGAAAGTCAGATGGGGGCGATAAAACGCTAGGAAATCAGCGGCGCCGTGAGCACCACGCAGTCCACTCGTCTTGGGGGCCCTCAGCAGGTCAAAATCGGACGGTTCAGACCCTGTAATCGTGACCCTGTATAGGGTAAACAGCGGAGCTCCTCTAACATGCGTCTGCTCCCGTCCGTCGCTAGCCACGCCCCCGAAACGAAATATTTTCGGAATTTTCGAATGGACTTGAAATGTGTCAAATCGAAATTTATTGCTTTGAAACGAGTGGAAACAGACGTTCCGAAAAAACGAAAATTTCCGAAATCACGAAAAGTCGATACAAAAAACGAGCAAAGTGACACGAAAATACGAAAAATGGTCGATATTCCGAAAAAAAAATGTACACGAAAAACGAGTCGAGCCGAACCGAATCGAAACAGAAATCGGTCGAAATGAGCCGAATCGAAAAGTTTGAAAATCCGAAAAATCAAATCGAATCGAACCGAAAAAAAATCGGTGCACAAGCCTATCATGGATATATTTGCCCCAGCTCACTCATGGATATATTTGCCCCCAGACTCACACATGGATGGATTTGCCCCAGGCTCACTCATGGATATATTTGCCCCCAGTCTCACTCATGGATATATTTGCCCCAGGCTCACTCATGGATATATTTGCCCCCAGACTCACACATGGATATATTTGCCCCCAGGTTCACTCATGGATATATTTGCCCCAGGCTCACTCATGGATATATTTGCCCCCAGACTCACACATGGATAGATTTGCCCCAGCTCACTCATGGATATATTTGCCCCCTGACTCACACATGGCTAGATTTGCCCCAGGCTCACTCATGGATATATTTGCCCCCAGACTCACTCATGGATATATTTGCCCCAGACTCACTCATGGATAGATTTGCCCCAGGCTCACTCATGGATAGATTTGCCCCAGACTCACACATGGATATATTTGCCCCCAGGCTCACACATGGATATATTTGCCCCAGGCTCACTCATGGATAGATTTGCCCCCAGGCTCACACATGGATAGATTTGCCCCCAGACTCACTCATGGATATATTTGCCCCAGGCTCACTCATGGATATATTTGCCCCCAGACTCACTCATGGATATATTTGCCCCAGACTCACTCATGGATAGATTTGCCCCAGGCTCACTCATGGATAGATTTGCCCCAGACTCACACATGGATATATTTGCCCCCAGGCTCACACATGGATATATTTGCCCCAGGCTCACTCATGGATAGATTTGCCCCCAGGCTCACACATGGATAGATTTGCCCCCAGACTCACTCATGGATAGATTTGCCCCAGGCTCACTCATGGATAGATTTGCCCCAGGCTCACTCATGGATAGATTTGCCCCCAGGCTCACACATGGATATATTTGCCCTCAGGCTCACACATGGATATATTTGCCCTCAGGCTCACACATGAATATATTTGCCCCCAGGCTAACACAAGAATATATTTGCCCCCAGGCTCACACATGGATATATTTGCCCAAGGCTCACTCATGGATAGATTTGCCCCAGGCTCACACATGGATATATTTACCCCAGGCTCACACATGAATAGATTTGCCCCAGGTTCACTCATGGATTGATTTGCCCCAGGCTCACACATGGATAGATTTTCCCCCGGCTCACTCATGGATAGATTTGCCCCAGGCTCACTCATGGATAGATTTGCCCCAGGCTCACTCATGGATAGATTTGCCCAGGCTCACTCATTGATATATTTGCCTCAGGCTCACTCATGGATATATTTGCCCCCAGACTCACACATGGATAGATTTGCCCAAGGCTCACTCATGGATAGATTTGCCCCCAGGCTCACTCATGGATAGATTTGCCCCAGGCTCACTCATGGATAGATTTGCCCCCAGGCTCACTCATGGATAGATTTTCCCCCAGGCTCACTCATGGATAGATTTGCCCCAGCTCACACATGGATAGATTTGCCCCAGGCTCACACATGGATAGATTTGCCCCAGCTCACACATGGATAGATTTGCCCTCATGGATATATTTGCCAGCAGGCTCACCTCTGCCAGGCCCAGGCTCCGTCGGGCAGATCCTGTGGCCGCCTCGTTCCTTCCTTCAACAAGCGACAGCCTCATGAGTATCTGCCACTCGCCTGGGATCCACCCTCCAGCCTGCCGCGATCTCGCGAGATCACGTGATCTCGATCGCGGCAGGCTCGAGGATGGATCTCAGGCAAGCGGCAGATACTTGCGCGGCTGCTGCTCGTTGAAGGAACGAACACGGCGGCCGCACGATCTGCCGCCGCCGCTGCATAAAAAATAGTGCAGAGCGCAGCAGCGGTGCCGGTGGCTGAAATGTGCCACCCCCGAATTTCTGCCGCCTGGCGCCGCTGCTCCGCTCTGCACCATTTCCTCTACTGGTCGATCAATGCCACAACATTCTGCAAACAAGATTTCTTTCTGTCACATACCTAGCAATCTCTGCAACTATCTAGACCAGTGATTTTCAAGCTTTTCCTCCCGTTGCACATTGACAAGGAGCAAAAAAATGTCAAGGCATTGCAGCAGTTCCCATGCCTCCCTCTCTCTGGGAAAATAATTCCCCACCCTTCACCGGGCAGCCAATTAGTTCACCTAATGTTCATGCTGGTCCTGCTTAGAACCTAGCTTCTGGATAATAGTGCGCTTGTTGCATGAGCTATATAAGCCATTTTTGCAGCATAAAGCCTCAGTAAGTACTAATAATGTAAGCTTTGAATTTCTGTCAACAAAATAAACAGAGTTAGTTTTCTTCAATAGTGTTAGAGCCGGCCTATCAGCTGTCTCCACCTGGATGATTTGCCATTACGTGAAGTTCAACCTCTCGAAAGCTGAACTTCTCATCTTCCCTCCCTCTAAAACCTCTATTCCTGCGCCCATCTCCCTTCAGGTGAATGGTGCCACCATTACTTCTTCCTCTCAGGCTCACCTCCTCGGGGTCTTCTTGAACTCCAATCTGTCCTTTACTCCTCACATTCAGTCACTAACCAAATCTTGCTACTTCCACCTAAAAAACATTGCACATATCCACCCCTTTGTTAATCAGGACTCTACTAAAATGCTCAATGCTCTTATTATCTCCCGCCTTGACTACTGTAACCTCTTCTCTCTGGCCTCAAGAGATCCCAGATTATCCCTCTGCAGTCTGTTATGAATGCCTGTGCTAGGCTCATCCACCTCACCTCCCGCACCTCCCACACCTCACCCCTCTGTCAATCTCTACACTGGCTCCCTATTTCCTTTAGAATCCAATTCAAAATATTGGTGCGCACGTACAAAGCTCTCCATATCTGCGCCCCACCCTACATCTCCTTTCTTATTAGCAGATACATCCACTTTGCTCTGCCAATGATCTGGTGCAATCAGCTTTCCATACCCCCACCCCCAACTCCCGCCTTCAGGACTTCTCCCGAGCTGCCCCCTTTCTATGGAACTCCCTCCCCCGCAACTTCAGACTCTCCCTGTCTCTCCAGTCCTTCAAGAAGTCTCTGAAAACACATTACTTTAGAGAAGCCTATCACCTCACTGGATGATCCCTCACTATACATCTCTTGCTCCATCTTCCCAATCAGCCCACATGCACCCCACTACTTCTCATACTCCAGGTACCCTCACCTACTGTGTCATCCCTCTCCTCTTAGATTGTAAGCTCTCAAGCAGGGTCCCTTCCTCCGACTGTTCGGTGTCTGTGTATGTGTGTGTGTGTGTGTAACGTGTATGTATATTCGTTTTTCTATCTCTCCCATTGTACAGCGCTAAAGAATCTGTTGGCGCTTTATAAATAGACGACAAATATGGAGGCTTCAGTATCCAAAGTATAAGGAGTTAGTATTGAAGGGAACCAAATGATATCTTTGTATTCTTTCAAAGATAGGATAAAATAAATGGATAAATGATCCAAATAATTAAAGATCTTTTATTGAGATAAAATATAAATATAATTATAAAAGCCTGACGCGTTTCGTCTAGAAAATAGACTTTTTCAAGGGCAACAGCACACAAATAATAAAAATGGTTATAGTGATATAATGTAACATTTCCCATCATCCTCTTATAATGTAAAAACATCTCTGGTTCTCCTTCTACCCCTGGCCAATGGCCCTATGACTTTCAGCGGAGGTTCGGATGTGGATAGTGATTGGAGATTTGATGCATGGAATCATGGGACTATGGATTGAACACAGGAAGTTACCTTATAAGGAAAATGCCAGAGGTAGAAGGAGAACCAATCAGAGACGTTTTAACATTATAAAAGGATGATTGGAAATGTTACATTATATCACTATTACCATTTTTATTATTTGTGTGCTGTTGCCCTTGAAAAAGTCTATTTTATAGGCGAAACGCGTCGGGCTTTTATAATTATATTTATAATTTATCTCAATAAAAAATCTTTAATTATTTGGATCATTTATCCATTTATTTTATCCCATCTTTGAAAGAATACAAAGATATTGTTTGGTTCCCTTCAATACTAACTCCTTATACTTTGGATACTGAAGTCTCCATATTTTTCTTCTCTTTGTGATATTTGGAGCAGTGGACCATCTCCTGGGAGTCGACTTCAGTAAGAAAAGCTAAGGTATATCCATCCTCCTATACCCCAATATTTTTCTACTTGGCGCTTTATAAATGCTTGTAACTGTAACTGTAATAGTAACCTTAGCTTGACACCTGCAGCTTTTGTAGGAGGCATGCCAATTCAAAGGGGATTTGTTTCCTGAACAGTTTTTATCAGATGATTGAATTTATTATACTAGATTAGAAATAAATTTATCCCAGGTGGAAATTACATAACTGGTTATCCACTAAGAAGTGAATTGGTGAAGAATTGCAATGGAATTTTACGCCAAAACAGTCGAGCTGATGGAACAATGAACTTAGAAATTTTTTAACGATTCTAAAACTGTTCGCTAAAATTTCCAGTTATTACTTTAGTGCAACAAACCTTTAAAGCGTTATTGTTCTCTTCTTTCTAACCTAAACAAATAACCAACTGCAATTTACCACTCTTTAACCCCTTCACTATGAAGCGATTTTTTAAAAAAAAATAATTATCATAACATATATTTGAAACATGGGCTGTGACGTTAACAATTAAATATAGGATGAAATAGAAGTTTTGCACAGAAATTGTTACTCTGAGCTTGATAAAAAAGTTTAAATAATGTTAATTTGCTCATTTTTAATTTTTCATGTATTCTTTTCTTCTTTACAGAAATGTTGTTGATGTAAGATCCTGAGCTGTAGATAGTGTCCCTCATCTTACACAATTTCAAACAGGGTCTGCATTATTATCATACAGGCAGAAATTGCCTTTGTGTCAGATACAATAACTGTGATAAACATAAATAATAAAAACGTCTCCTTCTTATGAGGATATTTAGTGATCATAATGAGATTATTAGGAATGCAGCTGCCAAAAAACGCCGGCAGAATAAACTCTGATTTGGCTTTAAAAAGGTGTGAATATTGTTTTTTGATATGCTAGTGCTTTTCAACACATTGCAATGCAAAATCGAATTATCTGGATTTTGGGTGTGAATGGGTTAAGAGAGCATGGCCTAGCCTGGTGTACGTTTAACCAGAGCTCGGCTTGATGGTTGATAAATTGTTGACTGAACAGAAAATGTTTTTCTGATGGAACGCTTTTCGGTTTTCATAATGTGAACTTACCACACTGTGTCCAATTTTAAAGTTGCATGTTGTTGGATCTCGAGCAGAATTCTTATTGCAGGTGGTCTCCCGTACGTTGAATTCCAAGGTTATGTCAGCATCTACATCACGGTTTTCTGGATACACCACCTGTAGCAAAGTTTCAGGTGTTGCAATGGTTTAAAGTATAATGAAATATGTAATTAATGGCCTGAGACCACATTTTGAGAATAGGAGTTGTAATGAATATCTTTCCAGATTAGTGTTTCCCAACCTCGGTCCTCAGGACCCCCTAAGGCTGGGTTCACACCTAAGCGTTTTACAGCGCGCTCCTCACGCTGTAAAACGCTCAAACAGTGACATCCCATGATTCCCTATGTGGGCATGTCACACCTGGCCGTTTCTCAGCGCGCATGAACGCGCTGATAAACGGCCGACGCAGAAAGAAGTCCGGGAGCTTCTTTTCGGCATATAGCAGCGCGTTCGCGGCCATATCATAGCCGCGAACGCGCTGCAACGCACGTTCACGTGTTTTTTTGTATGCTCGAACGCATTGCGCGACGCTGCGCTACACCGTGGTGTGAACCCAGCCTAACAATTCAAGTTTTCCAGATATCTGAAGCACAGCACAGGTGATATGATTTGCTGCTCAGTGATTGCAGGATTCGGTCTGCATTTGCCCAAGGGAATCCTTAAAACCTGGTCTGTCAGGGGTTACAGGAGGACCATAATTGGGAACCACTGGTATAGAGTGTTAGCAAGCTCAGTTTAATATGCTGAAACACTCACCCTCAACACGTTGCTCCTCGTAATCCTGTACAAATGTTTACCCCTGGACTCATTGTTAAGCCGAGCAAGTGAAGCATTCAGAGCTGTTCTAATAATATCTTCATTATAGTCATACGTTGGAAATCCTGATGGAGAGAGAGATAAGTAATAAAAGCGTTCAGATATACAGAAAAAAACACAATTTGTTTTGCACATTTACCCATATGCATGTTTAAGTGAGTGCTCCCTTTTAGTGATGCATGTGTCGGTCTGTCCTTCTAGCACCTTTCCCTTTTATCAACCTTTACCTGAGCAGGCCAGCAAGTGTAGCACCAGGACACCAAGCTGAATCCTTCTCATGCTTTTAGTTTCTGATCTACGTGGAAGACCAATCCAAATGAGAAATTTACATTATATAGTCCATGGCCATCCAATGCAGTCACTCGTAAATGTTTAACATGTCATTTTGGAGTTTAGCTAATATTTGTTTAGAGAGAATTTTTTTTGGTTTGTCTAATGAAAAAAAACAGTCAAAAGTTGCATCATATTGTCCCTGCAATATGTCCCCCATTACTAAGTAAGCCAGGGTGGTGACAGACTGATCATGACAAAATACCACAGTGTTTGTCTCGCCTCCCTGACGAGTCGGAGGCGAAACGCACTTCTGATTCGCGCTGCAGATTTACACTCCCTAATATGATTACATTGTAACTAGAAGTTTATCCCGGGCTTTGATGTGTATCTATTACACAAATTAGTGTTTGTATTATTGGGTCACAATGATCAAATTGTAACAGTTCACTCTTGTGTGACTATAATTAATGTAGTTTTGAACTTCTTATATAATCCTAGCGGAGCAGGATGGAAAGTTTATTATTTTAATAGTGGTTTTATGTCAGGATACTGGTTCTGGAGCGGCTGGTTCGAGCCACCATGTGCGCTCGCCGAGACGGTTACAAGATGCACACAGCAGCCGGGTAGAGGCTGCGCTCGCAGCCTCTACCCGGCTGCCACGCGCATCCAACCCCTGAGCGGCGAAGGGAAAGTTCCTTCGCTTCTGCTCTTTGAAGGACCCAAGCCGCGGTCATGTGGGCGCGGCTTGGGTCCTTCAACGAGTGGAAGCCGGGAAACTTTCCCTGCGCGCTCAGGCAGGTAAGTATGCGGCTGAGAGCTCCAGGGGCGGCTGTCGAATGCCGATAGAGCATGCGAACAGCCGCCCCATGTCTTGTCTGGGGTCTGAGCTTGGGGGCAATATCCATGAGAGCTTGGGGGCAAATATCCATGAGAGCGTGGGGGCAAATATCCATGAGAGCTTGGGGGCAAATATCCATGAGAGTGTGAGGGCCAAATATCCATGAGAGCTTGGGGGCAAATATCCATGTGCTGGGGCAGTATATCCACGAGCTGGGGCAGTATCACGAGCTGGGCCAATATCCACGAGCTGGGGCAATATCCACGAGCTGGGGCAATATATCCATGAGCTGGGGCAATATATCCATGAGCTGGGGCAATATATCCATGAGCTGGGGCAATATATCCACGAGCTGGCAGTATATCACGAGCTGGGGCATATCCATGAGCTGGGGCAATATATCCACGAGCTGGGGCAATATCCACGAGCTGGGGCAATATCCACGAGCTGTGGCAATATATCCACAGCTGGGGCAAAATATCCACGAGCTGGGGCAGTATATCACGAGCTGGGGCGAGTATTCACGAGTTGGGCAGAATATCCACGAGCTGGGGGCAATATATCCATGAGCTGGGGCAATATATCCATGAGCTGGGGCAATATATCCACGAGCTGGGGCAGTATATCCACGAGCTGGGGCAATATCCATGAGCTGGGGCAATATATCCACGAGCTGGGGCAATATCCACGAGCTGGGGCAATATATCCACGAGCTGGGCAATATCCACGAGCTGGCGCAGTATATCCACGAGCTGGGCAGTATATCCACGAGTTGGGGCAATATCCACGAGCTTGGGGCAATATCACGAGCTGGGGCAATATATCCACGAGCTGGGGCAATATCCACGAGCTGGGCAATATATCCACGAGCTGGGGCAATATCCAGGAGCTGGGGCAGTATATCCACGAGCTGTGGCAATATCCACGAACTGTGGCAATATCCACGAGCTGGGGCAGTATATCCACGTGCTGGGGCAGTATCCATGAGCTGGGGCAGTATTAATAATAGACTGCCCTCTGGGCAGGCTTTCCAACTAGTATATATATTTATAAATAAATAAATAAAGTTTATTAGAAGATACAGGGAAACAACTGGATATAAAGGAAGTTCTGAGAGAGTGGAATATATATGTCTTACAGAGAGAGAGGGAATTATATATATATATATATAGTCAGGTCCAGAAATATTGGGACATCGACACAATTCTAACATTTTTGGCTCTATACACCACCACAATGGAGTTGGAATGAAACAAACACAATGTGCTTTAACTGCAGACTGTGAGCTTTAATTTGAGGGTATGTACATCCAACTCAGGTGAACGGTGTAAGACTTACAGCAGTTTGCAGATGTGCCTCCCACTTGTTAAGGGACCAAAAGTAATGTGACAATTGGCTTCTCAGCCGTTCCATGGCCAGGTGTGTGATATTCCCTCATTACCCCAATTACAATGCGCAGATAAAAGGCCCAGAGTTCATTTCAAGTGTGCTATTTGCATTTGGAATCTGTTGCTATCAACTCTCAAGATGAGATCCAAAGAGCTGTCACTATCAGTAAAACAAGCCATCATTAGGCTGAAGAAACAAAACAAACCCATCAGAGAGATAGCAAGAACATTAGGCGCGGCCAAAACAACTGTTTGGAACATTCTGAAAAAGAAGGAACGCACCGGTGAGCTCAGCAACACCAAAAGACCCGGGAGACCACGGAAAACAACTGTGGTGGATGACCAAAGAATTCTTTCCCTGGTCAAGAAAACACCCTTCACAACAGTTGGCCAGATCAAGAACACTATCTAGGAGGTAGGTGTATGTGTGTCAAAGTCAACAATCAAGAGAAGTCTCTCTTCACCAGAGTGAATACAGAGGGTTCACCACAAGATGTAAACCATTGGTGAGCCTCAAAAACAGGAAGGCCAGATTAGAGTTTGCCCAACAACACCTAACAAAGCCTTCACAGTTCTGGAACAAGATCCTATGGACAGATGAGACCAAGATCAACTTGTACCAGAGTGATGGGAAGTGAAGAGTATGGAGAAGGAAAGGAACTGCTCATGATCCTAAGCATACCACCTCATCTGTGAAGCATGGTGGTGGTATTGTCATGGCGTGGGCATGTATGGCTGCCAATGGAACTGGTTCTCTTGTATTGTATATGTATTTATTGATGATGTGACTGCTGACAAAAGCAGCAGGATGAATTCTGAAGTGTTTCAGGCAATATTATCTGCTCACATTCAGCCAAATGCTGCAGAACTCATTGGACGGCGCTTCACAGTGCAGATGGGCATTTACCCAAAGCATACTGTAAAAGCAACCAAAGAGTTTTTGAAGGGACAGAAGTGGAATGTTATGCAATGGTGAAGTCAATCACCTGACCTGAATCCCATTGAGCATGCATTTCACTTGCTGAAGACAAAACTGAAGGGAAAATGCCCCAAGAACAAGCAGGAACTGAAGACAGTTGCAGTAAAGGCCTGGCAGAGCATCACCAGGGATGAAACCCAGCGTCTGTTGTTGTCTATGCGTTCCAGACTTCAGGCTGTGATTGACTGCAAAGGATTTGCAACCAAGTATTAAGAAGGGAAAGTTTGGTTTATGATTATTATTCTGTCCCATTACCTTTGGTCCCTTAACAAGTGGGAGGCACATCTGCAAACTGCTGTAAGGCTAGGGTCAGACGAACGCATTTTCGCGTTGTCTGTGAAAAAGTGCGTTCGAACGAATGGACGCATTTTTTCACGGAGTACGCGATAGCGGTCATACGATGCGCATTTGCATCCGTGATTTTGTACGGATCATCAATAAAACACTTTGTGCATCTGGACGTTATGTTGGCCGGACATTAGCAGTGTCTGACATCTCCAATTTACGCACACACGCCGCTAGCGGACGCAGCGCACTCTGTACGTCAGTACTAGCGGTTTGACGTTCTCGAAAAAATGCGTTCGTTTTCCACTTGCGTTGCGCAGCCGGACTTTTGTGCGACCGTACTTCGTATATTGGCCGTCATTGCCTGGCACTTGCTGCTAGTGCGGCTGTGATTAAGTGCGCCTGCACGCGCGTTCGCACTGCGCTCGTCTGACCCTAGCCTAAGTCCTACACCGTTCACCTGAGTTGGATGTACATACCCTCAAATTAAAGCTGACAGTCTGCAGTTAAACCACATTGTGTTTGTTTCATTCCAACTCCATTGTGGTGGTATATAGAGCCAAAGATGCTAGAATTGTGTCGATGTCCCAATATTTCTGGACCTGACTGTATTTATTAGAGAGTTATGGAATATACAGGTTATAGGTGCCAGTACTGAACAGAGGGGGAACAGAGCAGAGTGTATATATGTATATAAAGCAGTGTTTCCCAAACCTGTCCTCGGGACCCTCAACCAGGCCAGATTTTTCAGATCACTTTATGGAAAAGCAGACTGAATCCTGCAATCACTGAGCAGCAAATGATATCACCTATGCTGAGCTTCAGATATCTGGAAAACCTGACGAGGTGGAGGGTCCTGAGGACAGTTTTGGGAAACACTGATATAAAGGGAGGTATGAATAGAACAAATAGAAATAGGAGGAAGGAGTCTTCAGAATGCACAGTATAAAGGCTCCTTTTAGATATAGGTTGTAGATAAGTCCTTATAGTCCTTTCAGAGTCAGTGTTATATATCCAGGAGGTAAACAATAATAATTCCAGGAGGGTCGGAGTAGAGGTGTCTTTGGAGGGATAGGGGATCCAAGAGGAAAATAATAAGTCCAGGAGGCTTGAAAGAAGATATCCAGCGGGTTCTGATGGAACTCAGGTATTCAGGCAAATATAAAGAGAACAAGCGTAGCTCCTTGCAGTTTAGAGGAGATGTTTGAGGAGATTGTTAGTCTCACCACTACGAGGCGGCGCTGGATTTAGGCTTTCTACTATGCCGGTGGTGACTTTCCTTACATTTTATCACATCTCATAAGAGCACGTTGGTGTTTGTATGGTAGTCATTTTTAATTGTTAAAGTATTTTTTTGCGCGAAGCGTTAGACGTTAATGCACGAAAATAACCGCTGGAGTTACATCCCTCGCGCATTTTTTCATCCGTCGGGAAATTGCGCTCGTAAAACCGACACGCAAAAATGTGCGCAAAGTACTTTGCGCGTAGAAATCAGTGAGCGCAATGTAATTTTTAATGCGAGTCTGTCAGACGAACGCATTTTGTGTGGACCGCGCACAACAGACGTACGTTCTGACGGAAGACAAGGTAGTGGCTGTCATTTTTGACAGATCTAGTAAAAAAAAGTGCTCATCGACGTTCTCCTTTGTGAATCCGCAGTTTCGTATGGTCAGGTTGTTACATTTTGCCGTTACCACCAGCTGTTCAAAGACGTTAAAATTATGTGCACAAACATTGTCAGTTAAATTTTGTGCTAAGATTGTAATACCATGTGCGCACCAGCGTACAAACGCATTTGCACTCACATTGTTAAGTATAGGATGCGTGCACTAAATTGCGCTTGCAAAGGGTTCGCGCAGGGTCACTCACGTTAGATGTTAACGCGCATTTTGTGTGCGAACGTCGTAATACGACGTTCAGCACAAAAGTTTTTGCCCCTCGCGTTAATGCGTTATTGCGCACGTGCAAAATTGTGCGTGAAGAATGTAATAGGGCCCATTGTGTATAGTTTGTCTGTTGGTGACTGACTGTGTGTATCTTGTGTAGGGCTGCAACTAACGATTATTCTCATAATCGATTAGTTGGTCGATTATTATTTCGATTAATCGATTCATCGGATAAAAAAAATAGACAAAAAATTGTTTACTTAAAAGGAATTTTATGTAAAAAAATAACCACAACCCCTCCCCTTTTTTTCATAAACAATTTGCAACTTTCGTTTGTACACGCAAATTGCGTATCTTGCGTACTTTTCACACAAGGTATGCGAGAGCTTGGTCAGAGGGATGGGTTGATGCTGCATGCGCAGCTTAATGAACGCGGATACACGCACTTAGTCATAGATGATGATGTCATCATGAAATCGGGGTTAATAAGCTAAAGTGGTCAGGGTGTGTAGAGTGCCCCTTTTAAATAATTTTCGTGAACAAACTGAGTGGGAGGAGGGACTGGAGGTGGAAGGGAGTGACTTTGTTCAAGTGACTTGACCTGAGTGTGAGAGGGAGTGGGTATGGACAAAACACCGAATCTGAGTGTGGGAGTGAGTTTGGGGAAAGGAACAAGACCAAAGGGAGAGAATGGCAGTTTCCGACCAAAGAGGGTGTGGTAGGGAGGGTTGGGTGGTGACACAGGACTCCAGCTTCAAGTAAAGGTTAAACACAGGCATACAACTCCTTCACCCAGTGGCAGTATCCTATTGTTTGTGTTATAGTTCTGCTACTGTTGTAAAAGGAATAACAACAAGCTGGTTGTGTCTGACATAACCTTAGATCTAAATCATACCTAGGAAAGCAGCGGCACTTCTTCTCCAATCAGCTCCAAAGCCGAGGTTATTTACGTTTAACTCAGTCTGACTCCAAACAGTGTGTGCTGTATACAGGATGATTAATCGACACCAATTAATCGATGATTAAAATAGTTGTCAACTATTTCCATTATCGATTAGTTGTCGATTAATCGATTAGTTGTTTCAGCCCTAATCTTGTGACATTGTATAGATTTGTCTTGTGTGTAAATGTGAAAGATGAAGGAGCGAAGGAAAATCATTAGAGAGGGAGAAATATTAGAGTGGGAGTTGAGGTGGGGTTAAGAAAAAACTGTAAGTGAGTGAATCATTACAGCCAGGAAGGCATGATTAGGGGAGGATGCAAAGGGTGCTAGTAATTGGGGAGACAGAGGTTACAAGAGGTTGAAATAACAGAAGAAAGTGTAATCATTAATAAGTATAGATTTGTTGGTATCCAGGCTTTGTGTGTTTTTATTTAAAGGCCAGTGTACCTTTTCAAACCATACTTCTATTCTCATCTGATTCCAAATAGTTTCAGGGAGGTTGTTAGCCCAAGGTTCACTTACTTTATCCAGCCTGTACTGTAAATGATTGCCCAATGTGCTTGCTACAAATTTGACAGTACAGTACTAGTGAGTTATTAGTTTAGTCAGATTGTGTTTGTCTGTAGATGTGTCTGAGATAAAGATTAGACAATATTTTATGAGTAATCAATGCAGAAATCCAGGTAATTCTTCCAGAAGGGGTCAAAAACTGTAGCCGAAATGTACCTGTATACATACTATACTGCAGGCCTCAAAATTTCCACTCGCCTGCTCGCATTTGGCGAGTGGAAATTACAGGAGGGCGAGTGGGAATGCAGAGGCATAGCTGGATAGGGGTTAGGTGGGGCAACTAGTGGCGAGTAACTCTTAAGGCCTGGCTAGTAGCTTGGGACTTGAAATATTGAGGCCTGCTATACTGTATATGTTATATGCATTTTGCAACTATCACAATCTATATAAAAGGGAAGCGGGACACTAACAAATTTCCCAGATCCTGGAAAAGAGACTTTATTGGTACCTTGATATTACAGTTTTTTAGTCTTTCAGTCCAACCCATCAATATTTTTTATATTTTATATTCTGCATTCCATAGCTCTAATTAATTACATCATATTGTATTTTACCTGTGCTTTTTTTATCTTTCTTATAAGCTATCATTTGTAGAATCGTTGATTCTGCTGGAGGACTGTGTCAGGGTGGCACCCAGCATGGTGAAATCCAAAGCTCAATAAGAATATACAGGTCTATTCAAAGAAGAAAGGTAAAACTCAGGAGAATGACTGGAGAAGTGAAAATTCTAAGTAAAAAATACCCAAAGCAGAAAATTTCTCCCATTTATCTCACTTTCCAAATTGGCTATTTGGTCTAGATTGTTCACTCCTCCTGCCAATTCTCCTGAGTTTCACGTTTCTTTGTATAGACCTGATAGTATCCCAAGCACTGGGCGCGTGCAAACAAAATATATACACAGGAAACTGTGACACAAGAATACTGTATATGTAAAAACAAAGGCAAGGCTGCGTCTAGTGGGCTACACAGTCTATGAGTCTTTACAGGCAAGATACTTGGTAGCCACAGGTGAGGTCTTTGATACAGTGACCGGATGGTGAGCTACACGGTGCATGTCTTGAAGACAGGATACCTGGTAGCCAGATGATGAGCTGCAAAGTGCTGGACTGGTAGCAGGGTGCCTTGCAAAACAGATTTGTATGATCTTGTATGCAGAATTCTGGAGCACATGTGAAGTTCAACTGGAACAAGACACAGGATCCAGACAGGGCAAGAGTAAGGCTAGGGTCAGATGAACGCAGTATTAACGTGCGTTTAGCCACACTTAATCACGGCTGTGCTAGCAGCAAATGACATCCAATGCCGGGCAGCATACGAAGAACGGCCGCACGAAAGTGCAGCCGCGCAATGCAAGTGGCAAACGAACGCATTTTTTCGAGAACGTCAACCCGCTAGTACTGACGTACAGAGTGTGCTGCGTCTGCTAGCGGCATGTGTGCGTGATTAGGAGATGTCAGACGCTGCTAGTGTCCGGCCTACATAACGTCCAGACCCAAAAAGTGTTTTTTTTGATGATACGTACAAAATCACGGCCGAAAATGCGCATCGTATGACCGCTATCGCGTATTCCGTGAAAAAATACGTCCATTCGTTTGAATGCACTTTTTCACGGACAACGCGAAAAATGCGTTCGTCTGACCCTAGCCTCAGGGTTAACAAGGGGCACAGCAAGATTTGATAAGGGCAACACTAAGGGGTAACAAGGGGCACAGCAAGCCTAGACAAGGGCAAAAAAGGTAAATCAGGACAGGGAAGGCAGCTAGGAGTAGGAGCTTAGGAAATACCTCTAAATTACTAGGCAAAATACGAACTGAATTACAGAACATAAAGGGAAGGGTGTGACTCCCTAATGTAGCTGGCCACACACAGGTGGTAGGGGAATGCAGCCAGCAGAGAGACACCTCGGGATGGAGGCATTACAAGGAGCAATAAGGGGGAAGAAGTGGCCCAGACTAGGGTGGAAGCCGGCATAACTGGAACTCCAGTGGGTACCAGGGATGGAACAATGACAGACAGATGCTGATTCTTGGAAAAGCAAAAGCATTACTGGATCACAGATTTTATTTATACCTTTATGTTGCATTTCAGTCAAATTCACTTTTATCACATGTATTAAATTGATAAAAAGACAGTAGGTGTCTCTTAAATCTAAGGGTACCCAGGAAGGAAACCGAAGAAAACAGAGCAGCATACAATGAAAAATAAAGCACTCTTCCATATCATATAATACAACATGTTACATGATTCAACCCCTCCCTAAATCACGTCAAGATTCTCGTTAAAGGGACATTATCACTTACATAAGCTGTAACTAGATTACTTGTGCATTACAAATAAAACC